>CM069137.1:78601309-79321309 GCA_035221665.1 Okamejei kenojei
CGAAGGGTGTAAATAAAAAAAAAAAGTGATAGATTATGTGAAAATTAGATATATAGGAGTGTGGGTGGGGGGTAATGTGTGTGAGGGACGCATCGTTTTTCGAGAAGATTGTATCACACAAAAACAAATAAATACCCACACACGCACATGCCACTAGACCAAGTGGACCCGTAGGTCCCTCCTAATTACCATTGTTGCGGAGGAGAGGCACAAGGAAGAGGAGCGCGGCAGCAGCGGCCGGTGATGTCACTCGCAGTGCGTGAACACAGCGTGAACCCATTGTGGACGTCTCAGCCATGCCACCTGTTTTTTTAATTTTCTAGTTTCAGATTTTTAAAAAGAACATTTTATTAATAACTCAAAATAATGCGCATTTTCAGATGAGGCAATTTCGTATTCCACAGGAATCAAATCTCTACCGATTTTGGTCAAACAACTTTTAACCGTTTAGCGCGGTCCCCTTTTTTTCCAGAAATTCATCTCTCCCCTCTCCACTTTCCTCCTGTTGCTGGGAAGGAGGCAGACCCTGCAGCATCACACCACATTAACCACACCCCCTTGTAATATATTGTAGTATGGCGCAACCACCGTCCAACACACTACCACCCCCCTTGTATTATATTCTCATTTACTGCTTTTACCTAATTTGGTATGATTTTTTATTGTTGGTTTTTGTCCACCCCACATCCACTCACCCATACTCCCCAACTCCACACTTCAGGTGGGGGTTTTAAAGAGAAGAGAGGGGCATAGAGATGGCAGAGACAGAGAGTTAGGGTGCGAGACATAGCGAGTGGGAGAGAGAGGGGGTGGGGGAGGGAGGGAAGAGAGGGGTTGGAGGATAGAGAAGGGGTGGGAGGATGAGGAGGGGGGAGAAGAGGAAAGGCGATGAGAAAAGCGATGCCGAGCGTCTTTGCATAATTGTGGGGGTGGGGGGGATTACGTCCACTCGCAGTGCGAGCAGGACAAATCGCAGTGCGAGCAGTACGGCAGGCAGGTTTATCCATGGGGTCGTCATAGCGGAAAGCGTCCTGGTTATTTTCTAAGTTTTATCAGATTTGTGAAACTATTTTCATAATTAAATCGAGAAATAAAGGATGAAATTTTTCTAGTTAAGCAATTTCAGACATAAGGGATTAATCCTCTATCGGAATAGAGGTTTACCGTTAGAGTGTTGTTTTTTCGAGAAGATGTGACAACACACAAAACAAATAAATAAATAAAAACACACAGACACACACACACACGCACACACACACACACGCACACACAAACACACAAAAAATCAGAGTTTTATAGTTATACTAGACCAAGTGCAGACCCATTGGGTCTGTTCCCCCAACGTGCGTTTGCGGGGGGGGGGAGAAAACATGTGGTGTCACACGCACTAACTACCACCCCGCACACACGCTAACTACCCCCTTGATATTATATTAATATTATTAATTTGCTCCTTTTACCCCATAACCACCCTATCCAATGACGCATAGCCCCCAACTCGCATGACTGATCTAGCGGCGGGGGGGGGAGATTAGAGAGTGAGGGCAGGAGAGAGAGTGGGGAGAGAGAGAGAGAGGTGCAGATGAGGGGGAGAAGAGGGGAGGGGGTGGGGAGAGAGGTTTGGGTGAGGAGAGAGAAAGTGGGAGAGAGGTGGGGAGGGGAAAGAGTGGGGAGGGGAATGGGGAGTGAGGGCAAGAGGGGGGTAACAGGGAGAGGTCGAAGGAGGGAAGGGGGTTTTTTTTTTGGGGGGGGGGGGGGGGGGGGTGTGAAGGGTGAGGAGAGAGGGAGGGGGGTTGAGAGGTGAGGATTAGAGAGGAGATGGAGAGAGGGGAAGAAGGAGAGGGGGGGGGGGTGCAGGCTAGAGTGGGGAGGGGTCGGATGGTAGGGAGGGAGAGAGGGCGGCGAGATAAGAGAGGGGAAGAGTGTGAAAGGGGAGAGGAGAAGGAAAGATTGTGGAGGGAGGTGCGAAGAGTGGGGAGGGAAGAGTGGGGGAGGGAGGGGGAGCGCGGAGAGGGGGAAGAGTGGGGAGGGAGAGGGAAGGAGGGGGGAGATGGGGAGGGCTGGGGGAGAGAGGGTGGAAGGTGGGGGGAGGGACGGGGAGAGGTGTAGGGGGGGAGTGGTGGGAAGTGGGAGAGGGGGAGGGGGAGTGGTGGAAGAGGAGAAAGGGCGTGGGGGAGGGGGGGGAGATGGGAGGGGCAGAGGAAGAGGAGAGTAGGGAGGGGGAGAGGGCGTAGGGGTGAGTGGTGGAAGAGGGGGAGAGGGGTGGGGGGAGAGAGGGTGGGGTAAGGGGGAGAGGGGGTAGGGGAATTGAAGACGGTGGAAGATGGACAGAATGGCGAAGGGGAGAGAGGAATGGGGGTGGTAGGGAGGAGGAGGGGAGTCGGAGAGGGGGAGGGTGTGAGGAGGGAGAGTGGGACGATTTGAGAGGGTGTGGGGAGAGATAGGAGGGGAGAGAGGTGTGGGGGAGGGGAGGGTGGGGAGGTGTGGAGGGAGGGGGAAGAGTGGGGAGGAGGGGTGAGGGTGAGAGGGAAGTGGGGTAGGGAGAGGGAAGGGACGGTGGGGAAGAGGGTTGGGGTGGGGTGGAGAGAGGGATGGGAAGGGGGAGAGGTGTGGGGGAGGGAGGTGGAAGGGAGACTTGGGGTAAGGAGGGAGGAGAGAGAGGGGGGAGGTGGGGGAGGGAAGGAAGAGCGGGGGGAGGAGGAGCTGGGGGGATAAAGGAGGGAAACATGGGGGTAGGGGGAAAGGGGTTGGGATGGGGGTGAGGGGGTAGAGAGGGTGGGGGAGGGGCGAGGAGGGGTGGGGGAGATGGAGGGAGGAAAGGGAGAGGGGGAGAGAGGAGAATGGTGGGAGAGAAGGTGGGGAGGAGAGGGGGAATATGGGGAATGAAGGGGAGGAGGGTAGCAGGGAGTGGTGCAAGAGAAAGGGGAAGGGGAGAGAGTTTGGTGGGAGGGAGGAGGGGGTAAGGTGAGAGGTGGAAGGGGAGGAGGAGAGGGGGGTGGAGGAGGGGTCGTGAGAGGTCTTCGGGGAGGGGGTGAGAGGTGTGGGGGAGGTGGCGAGAGGTGTGGGGGAGGGGTATGAGGGAGGAGGGGAAGGGGAGAGCAGGGGGAAGAGTGGATGGAGGGGGAGGGGTTAGGGGAGAGAGGGAAGAGTGTGGAGGAGGTGGTAGGGGAGAGACGAGAGTGGGGTCGGAGAGAGGGGGGAGAGAAATGTGGGGAGGGAGATGCGGGTGGGATGGGAGAGAGATTTGACTGAGAAGTGGAAAAGACAGAGTGGGTAGGGAGTGGGAGAGGTGTATAGGGGGTAGTGGTGGGAAGAGGAGAGGGGGGTTAGGGAAATGGGGTTGGGGGATGAGAGGAGGAGGGGGAAGGGGGCTTTGTGTGGAAGAGAATGGGGAGGATTTGGGGTTCAGAGGAGTTGTGGTAGAGGGACAGAGGGGAAGGTGGATGGGGGCAGGGGGGAGAGGGAAGGGGGGTGGGAGAAGAGAGGGATGGGGAGGAGGGGGGAGAGGGGTGAGGAAGAGGGGGAGAGAGAGGGGTGGGGGATGGGAGGAGAGATCAGAGGGGTGAGAGAGGCAGGGGGGAGGGGAAGGGAAGGGGAGAGAGGGGACCAAGAGTGTGGAGGGGGAAGGGTGATTGTGAGTGGGGGGATAGAGGGAAGGGGTCGGGGAGAGGGATGGGGTGGGAGGAGGAGGGAGATGTTGAGGAGAGGGAGATGGAGAGGGTAGAGGATGAGGGGGTGGGGAGGAGAGAGGACTGGAAGGGGAGAGAGGTGTGGGGGAGGGGTGGGAGGGGTGGGGGGGATGCGAGAGGGGAAAGGAGTGGGGAGGTAGAGAGGGAGGGGGAGGGGAAGTCCATCTATTCCCCACTCCCTATCACCGCAATCCTCTTTTACTATTCCCAACACTTGATCACGCGCTTGACACAGGCTGCGGGGGGGGCGGGGGGGAGCGCTGGGCTGGTGCATAGGCTGTGAGCATTGGCTGGGTGACACCATACAATGGAACGTTCACCAACGTTCTATGGGTGAGAGCAGTTTGATTTTGAAATATTGGGGGGGGGGAAGGATTTTATTAAAAATTGGGTACTTCAAAATGTCTAAATGTAATGAGGAGTGCATTTGTGAATGTAAAAAGCACCTAATGTTTAGACAAAACTGTGAAAACATCACAGCGTTTGAGGGTCTGGTTTTGGCGGACCATGGAATTAAAGGCCAAAGATCTTATCTGAAAACAAAATGCAATGTGACATACACCCACAGAGTTTTAAAAGTATATTAGACCAAGTGCAGACCCGTTGGGTCTGTTCCCCAGCGCAGTTTGCCGGGGGGGGGGGGGAGGGGGCGGATATGCAGGGCTTGCATGCGGCGTCACACACACTAACCACCCCCACACTAACTACCCCCTTGATATTATATTAATATTATTAATTAGATCCTTATACCCCAATAATCGCCTATCACTGACGCATAGCCTCAACTCGCAGGCGCATCGGGGATGGGGGGGGGAAGTTAGAGGAGTGGAGGGCAGAGAGAGATTGGGGAGAGACAAGAGAAAGGGACAGTCAGAGGGCGAGGGGGATTGAGGGGAGGGTGGGTTGAGGAGGGGAGAGGGAGATGGGAGAGAGTGGGGAGGGGAGATGGGGAAGAGAGGGGGGAGGGATGGGGAGGGAGGAGAGCGTGGGAGGTAAAGGACGGAGACGGGGGAAGGGGTGGTGGTAGAGGGGGGTGGGTGGGTGGGTGGCGTAGAGAGGGGTGTGGAAAGGGGAAGGGAGAGGAAAGGGGAAGGGGGGATGTGAGAGGGGTGGGGAGACAGAGTGGAGGGGGAGGGGAGGAGAGTGGAGGGGGAGAGAGGAGGAGGGGAGAGGAGAGAAAGGGGGAGAGAGGTGGGAGATGTAAATGGAATCCATTCCGATTGGAAAAATCTTGTTGAGCAGTTGGGAATTGTGACATCACACAATGGAAAAGTTCACCAACATTCTATGGTGAGAGCAGTTGATTTTTTTTAACATTTTGAACTATTGGGGGGGGGGGAGGGAAGGATATTATTAAAATGTGTAACATAAAATGCTCTAAATGTAATGAGGAATGGCATCTGTGAATGCAAAAAGCGCGTTACTGCTAGCAAAATGGAATAAATCGCCGGCTTTTCAGGATGAAGGATGATATGGATAGAAGCAGAATTAGGCCATTCAGCCCATCAGGTCTACTCCACCATTCAATCATGGCTAATCTATCTTTCCCAAAACGCCATTTTCTTGCCTTCTCCCCATAACGCCTGAATCGTTACTAAATCAAGAATCTGTTCAACTCCACCTTAAAAAACGCATTGTCTTGGGCCGCACTGCATTCTGTGGCAATTGATTCACCACCTTCTGACTAACAAAATTCCTCCACATCTCCTGGTACATCCTAATGGTACATCCTAATGGTACATCCTTTTATTCTGAGGCTATGGCCTCTGATCCACTATTGTAAATATCCTCTCCACATCCACTCTTTTCTGCAGATTTTAAAGAAAAAAACATTAAATAAATTTACTAAATAAAGATAAAACATTATTGAAAGGCTATGAGTCGCCTGATGTAATTGTTTATTTATTGTAGAGCAATTCATATTCCTTTCCTTCTCGTTGGTATCGTGCTCACTTCTTTAAATAGATCAACCAGCATTAACGCAATGAATAATATTCTCAGCAATTGTGTTGTCTCCTTTCTCCCTTAAATACTTCATGGATTACACAGTCAATACACATTGATCTCTCCTGGGTCACTTACGTAGATTCTGACAATATACTTGTATGTTTGAGCAGACATTCGAAAATCCTTTCCTGTTTGCTTTTGTCTTCTTGACATTTCATAACTATCAGTCAGATCTTGATTTGAGCACCTCCATTAAATTATGTTTTATTAATTGTGGACCAATGCTTTAATGTATAAACAGTGAAAGATTAATCTGTTCCTCTCGTTCATGTAGACTTCTAAGTTTCCACTTCTTTGTGTATATCTGGACAATTATTCAGTGAGAAATAAGAGAGAAGTTATCGTGAAGCAGTCGTGTGCATTTTTAAGTTATTGGCCCAAACCAATATAGAGTAATAGAGTCGTAGAGTCGTACAGTATGGAAACAGGCCCCACAGCGCAACTTGCCCACACCGACTAACATCTCCCATCTACACATCCCACCTGCCTGCGTTGGCCTATCTATCTTCTATCTATCTATACATAACTGAAACTCTGATCTTGTTATGTTCCGGCTTGTGCGATCTTTCTATTTACACAAAAACGGTTCGCGATTGCGCTACAATTTTTTGCCAGATCACTCACCGTTCTCCAATGCTGCGATCGCACCAAGTTTCGTTCCGATCAGTTGAATGTCGTAAAAGTTAGCGAGGTTTAAAAAAATCTTAAAAACCACGCATGCACAGATCGATCTCTTCTCCTGCCGTTCGGTGCCGCGCGGATTAGTCTCTTCCACTGTCACTCACCAGGACGGTCTGCCCCTTCCTGCGCCATTGCGTCGTTACTGGAGCTGAGGATGGACGGCGGAGGTTTCAAACCGGACACAATTTTCGGAGGGACCCGAAGCAGCCCAGCCCCGAGCAGCCCAGCATCTGAGACCCAACCGAGCCCAGTGTCGGAGACCCTGCCCAGCCCGGAGTTGGAGATGTCGCCGGTCACCAAACGTAAAACGGAGACTCTGATCCCGGCGGAGGAGAACGACCAGCGCCCGCTGCGAGTCCCTATCGCAACACCAATTCCAGCCACTACCCCTCCTGTCCCCCTCCCCATTATATCCCCCTCTCGCCCATGGCTCTTCCCCATCTTTTCTCCTAGCTCACTACCCCACGCCCACACACTCCTCTTCCCCCCACAACTCCCCCCCCACACACCACCCACACACCACTCTCCCCCCACTTCTCTCCTTCGCCCCCCCCACACCACATTCCCCCACAACTCCCCCCCGTCCACACCCTCCTTCCTCCTCAACCCCCGCCCACACATCCCCCCCCCACACATCGCCCCCACCCATACATCCCCCCCACTCACACCCCCCTCTGCCCACTTGCCCCGCCCCCACCTACACAATCCCCCCTCTCCCACACCCCCCCCTGCCTGCCTCCACACTTCCCCCCTCTTCCCACACCCCCCTGCCTGCCCCCACTCCCCTTGCCCCCACAACCCCTCCCGCCCCCCACAACCACCCACCCCCACCTCGCCCCTTAACCCCCCCCCCCACCCCGCCCCTACAATCCCAGACACACCCCAATCACCACCCATATAACCCCTCTCCCCCACAACCCCCCCCGCCCACACACCCCTCCCCCCAAAACCCCCCGCCAAAACACACCCTCCCAACCACGACCCCCCCCCCACACCCACCCCCCTTCTGACATACACACACCTTCCCCCCCACATCCCTCCTGCCCCTTCCCACATCCCTCCCGCCCACATACACACCTCCTCCCCACGACACACCATCTGACACACACACCACAAACCCCACACCTCCTCACAACACCATCTCACCCCTCTCCTACACTTCCCCGTCCACACACACCCCTCCTCCCCACACCCCTCCCACCCCACACCCCTCCTCCTCTTACACCCCACAGCCCCCCCCCCCCCCCCCCAGCACGTACATTTTTTTCATTAGAATTTATTTCCTGCTTCCCCGTTTCTCCTCCCAACGGGTCCCACTTAGTCTAGTATCCCTCTAAACCTATCCTATTCATATACTTATCCAAATGTTTTTTAACTTTTTCGATACTACCTGCATCAAGTACCTTCTGCGGCAGCTGGTTCCATGCACCCACCACCCTCTGCGTGAAAAAGTTACCTCTCAGGTTCCAGTTAAATCTTTTCCCGCTCATCATAAAACTATGTCCTCTGGTTTGTGGTTCCCCTACTCTGGGCAAGAGACTGTACATCTACCCAATCTATTCCTATCATGATGGTTCTTGACATCTGGTTGGCATTGATTGCTCTTTCATTCTCTTGACCATAGTTGGTGAGCAACTATATACATTCTGGTGAACAAATAGATGGGTATCTCACCCTATTACATTAAAGAAAACTGTATTTTAATGATGATTATAAAATTAATAGATTTATTTTCAAATGCAATAAAATAAATAATTTGAATAAAATAAATTTGAAGTAAATAAAACTAATAATTTGAACCATAGAAAATACAGGTGAATCATGTTAACCTAAAAATAATTCCAATTAAATGTTGTTATTTATGCCCATTGGTAACTATATAAAAATTGAAGAGCACTGGAATTAAACAAATTGTAATAAAGCTTCTGGAAAATACAGTTAACATATCACCTGAATCATAATGTAATTAAGTCCAATTACATCTTAATAAAGCCATTTAAGAGCAATCTAGTTGAATCGATTCAGTTTTTCCTGCACATCATTGCTACTAATGTTGAGCAGTTTGGGATATACGCCTCAAGCACGATAATTGTTTGTTATTGACAATATGTGCTGCTGGAGGAATCTTAGAATTAACTATACTGCGTTATCACTAGCCTTGGGACAAAACACCCCGAAGTCCTGTTCATTGTAGCTGGAGACTTCAATCAAGTCATCCTCAGGGGCGTACCACCAAAGTACTATCAGCATTTCTCTTGTCCCACCAGGGCCAGAACACCCTTGGCCACTGCTACACATTAATAAAAAGTGCCTACTGTGTTCCTTGGCCACATTTTGGGAAATCTGATCATGAGGCTGTATTTCTATTCCCTGCCTACAAACAAAAATTGAGGATCCAGTACAGAGAGTTGTTCAATGCTACGTGACTGCTGGAGTCAGTGGACTGGTTCATATGCAGGGATTCTGCAGCCAACCTGAATGAATACGCCACTGCTGTGACTGACTTTAGCAATGTTACAAAATTTTGAGATTTTAAAAATCAAGTCTGCATTTTATCCCATCAGATAAAGCATAAAAAGAAGTTTAATTGGACACCTAATTCACTTTCATAACTTCAGTATTAAAAAAATAATGGCCATTTTCATACGCAGAAATTAACATCTTGTTCCCTATTGCTTTTCCATTGACTTAACACAAAAACGGTGATCAAGGACAGTCAAAAGCCCATAACTTTCTTAAAAATTAAGAGAACTGAATGAAATTTTAAGTTATTATAGATTGAAGCATTCTGAAACAAATATGAAACAATCTTACTTGGATGACCTGAAATTAAAGCATATAATTAGTTAGTTACCTAATTGTAGCTAATTACAAAATTCAATTACTAGATCTAAACATCTATCAATTTCTTAAGAAAAGGTTAACATTTTAAAAATGCCTAAGTGTCCAAATAACATTCACACAAGAATTCACAATATAACATGATTTTTAAATCTCATTGTCATTCATTTATAGGCCAAATTGAAGGAATTTAGTGTTTAATTCCCATAAATTAATGGCCATTTAAATCATCGTGCGAGTGGGATTTTGTGGAACGCGATCGATTGGAACGTTTCGGTTGCAGTGAATTTAAACCCCAATCGGCAGGAAAAATACTGCCGGTTCGTATATTTTCTAAGTCACCTTTTCGCAGCATGAAATTTTGATTAAAGGCATGCTAAGAAGCACGTTTTTATGTAAAAATAAACTGTGTACCTTGTTTTGTTTCCTATGTGAGATCCGTCCCGTTGTCGGCGTTCACTGCTTTAGTAGATGATATTTAATTTACTCCTGCTAATAAATGATCCAGCGTAGTTTAAAAATAACTCCATAAAACAAATGTTGAAGCGATTTCTCTTCAGCAACTAAACCCCCTGAGATTAATCGATTTGAATAGTCTGGATTAAACGGCATTTTAAACCCGCCCCCCTCTCAAAGGCGCCAAAGTCACGCACACGGGCAGTGGCCGATCTGAAGAGCCGCTAAAGGTAAGTTTTGTAACATACCTACTGACTTCATTAGGAAGTGCGAGGAGAACTGCATGCGGAAGAAGACAATCCAAGTGTTCTCAAACCAGAAACCATGGATGAACCATGAGGTACATTCACAGGTGAAGGCCAAGTCAGCTGCATACAAGTCAAAGATCCTGAGCGGTGCAAGAAAGCTCCCTATGATCTTTGCAAAGCACTCAAGAATGCCAAGAGACATTGAGTCCCAGTATAATCATTCGGATTATACCTGCAGAATGTGGCACGGTTTGAATACTATAACTGGCTGCAAAGCAAGGTCAGGCAACATCACTGGTGATAGTGATGAACTTAATGCTTTCTATGCTCACTTTGAGCAAAAGGCCAACTGGCGATGACATCCGTCCCATCAGACTCAAGTGTGCCACGGGAATGAGTAGGATAACATATGACTAGCGTTTGACGGCACTGGCCTGTACTCACGAGTTTAGAAGAATGAGAATTTCAATCTCATTGAAATGCTGGAATAGAGTGGATGTGGAGAGGATGTTTCCACTAGGGAGGGTCTAGGTATTAGAGATCATAGCCAAAGAAGTAAAGCACTTTATTTTAGGAAGGAGATGAGGAGAAATGTATTTTGTCAGAGGGTGGTGAATCTGGAATTATTTGCACAGAAGACTGTGGAGGCCAAGTCAGTGGATATATTTAAGGCAGAGATAGATAGATTCTTGATTAGTATGTGTGTCAGAGGTTATGGGGAGATGGCAGGAGAATGGGGTTAGAAGGGAGAGATAAATCAGCCATGAATGAATAGTGGAGGAGACTTGATGGGCCAAATGGCCTAATTCTGCTCCTATCACTTATGATCTTATGATCTTCCCAGGATCAATGTTGCAGAAGATAGACCGGCCTGCCTGAAGGTGAACCTACGGAAAGCAAGTGGCCCTGACAGTCCCTGGCCAAGCCTTTAGAAACTGCATGGACCAACTAACAGGAGTATTAATGGAACTTTAATCTCCCCCTACTCCATTCTAAGCTACACACCTACTTCAGGAAAATCACAATCATCCTGGTGCTGAATAAGAGCAAAATCTTCTTCACAGATTTTCAGATGACTCTGCAATTTTGGGCTGCATCAGTGAAGGTAGGGAAGCTGAATACTGAGGTGTAAACAATGACTTTGGTGTGGGCTGAATCACCTGCAGCTCTACGCTGGCAAGCCGAAGGAGTTCGTGGTAGACTTTAGGAGGAGAGGAACACCGCTGTCCCCTGTGTCCATCAAGGGTGTGGTTGTGCGGTTTACTAAGGAGTACAAGTACTTTGGACTTTACCTGAACAGTAAACTGGACTGGTCCAGGAATGCTGAGGCACTGTATAAGAAGAGACAGAGCCATCTGTAATTTCTGAGGAGGCTCCGCTCTTTCAACGTCTACAGTAAGATGTTGCAGATGTTCTACCAAACGGTGGTGGCCAGTGCCATCTTCTTCGCTGTCGTGTGCTGGGGTACTAGGGCGAAGGCCACGGACAGCAACAGAAATAACAAGCTCATCAGGAAGGCTGGCTCCGTCCTGGGGTGGAGTTGGATTCACTGGAGATGGTCTTGGAGGGGAGGATGCTCCTCAAACTGCGGAGCATCCTCAGAAATTACAGCTCCCCCTCCATGACAATCTGGTCAACCTGAGGAGTACCTTCAGCAACAAACTGGTTCCACCAAGATGCAACAGAGAAAGCCACACATGATCCTTTTTCCATGTCCCCTTCTGTCATGGGATAGACTGACTCCCCTTCCCCTTCGCCCCCTCCCCCCTACAACCCCCCCCTCCCCCCCCTCCCCCCCAATATCCAAAATCACAGTAATGACAATTTCAACCCTTTCCATTGTCATTAGAATAGAATAAAATGCCTTTATTGTCATTCAAACAAACAAAGGTTTGAACGAAATTTTGTTCCCTGCAGTCATAACAGCAACAACAAAAAAACACACAATTAATACAGTTTCACCCAAACATCCATCACAGTGAATCTCCAAACACCTCCTCACTGTGATGGAAGGCAAAAGTCTTATCTCTTCCCTGTTTTTCTCCCATGGTCAGGCAGTCAAACTGCTGCGTCAAGGCGATCGATTACGACACAGACAAGGAGGAGTGATCGAATTTACGCAGTCGATAACAAAAACAAATCTTCCAATCATTATTTCCAGTTTGATTCTTTAATGAAGTTGTAAAAACAAAGAAGTGAACATACCAGATCCTCTTTATTCATATACAAATTGTAGCTTTCCGTTCTTACTGGTAAAAAAAACTGTATTCCTTCTCTCCTGCTCGCTCCAGTTGATCTGACCACTCCCTGTGGTTTCGCTAGCCTCATCCAATGTACGTCACACCCATCTACATATCAAAATCCCACCGCAAGCATACAAAATAATTCTGCAAGAAATATCTAGACAAAATAATAAAATATGCTAACGAGTAACTAGCCTATGCAAGAATGGCTCCTACAGTCATTTTAATTTTACGTTTCATTTTTTCTTGATGTGTTTTATGACTGTTGGCAGACCAATTTCCCTCCTGGACTACATAAAGTTCTTGCATATCGTATCTCATGCCGTAATGATTACCACCCAGTGGCCTTGACATTCACCTTCATGAAGTGCTTCGAGAGGCTGGTTATGGAACGCATTAAATTTAGTCAGGGCCGGATTTAGATGAAGAGGGGCCCTAAGTTATTTCACTTGTGAGCCCCCCCCCAATCCCCCCAATCCCCCCACCCCACGACTAGAGGACCATGACTACCCGACAGTGACAGTGTGACACTTTTAGATCCTACTGTATGTTGTCATTAAACAGTTGGTTTTAAAATACATATTGGATTCACCGCGGAGCAGGCGATGCTTTACCTGGTTCGCCGTTTGAAGCTCTGGAGCATTGGGCCTGCTGCTTCAACATCATGGAGCTGTGGTTTGCGGAGCTCCCAGCCTCGGGCTGCGCTGATTCCAACATCGTGGAGCCCTGGGATCCCTTTGTCGAGGGCCGCTAGTATGAATCTCCACCCAGCTCAGTCTGTGGACTTTGGGGGAGGGAAGGGAAGAATTGACCAGGGAGTTGCGGAAGGAGCGGTCTTTGCGGAAAGCAGACGGGGGGGGGGGGGGGGGGGGAGATGGGAAGATGTGGTGAGTGGTGGGATCACGTTGGAGGTGGCGAAGTGGGGGGGATGGGGAGAGAGAGCAGTGTTACGGGGTATGGAAGAGACCCTGGTGAGAGCCTCATCTATAGTAGGGGAGGGGAAGCCCCATTCCCTGAAGAAGGAGGACATTTCCGATGCCCTGGTGTGGAACATCTCATCCTGGGAGCAGATGCGGCGTAGACGGAGGAATTGGGAGGATGCCCTGGTGTGGAACATCTCATCCTGGGAGCAGATGCGGCGTAGACGGAGGAATTGGGAGTAGGGGATGGAGTCCTTACAGGAAGCAGGGTGGGAAGAAGAGTATTCCAGATAGCCATGGGAGTCAGTGGGTTTATAGTGGATGTCGGTCAGAAGACTGTCACCTGCGATGGAGATAGTGAGGTCAATAAATGGCAGGGAAGTGTCGGAAATGGTCCAGGCGTATTTGAGTGCCGGATGGAAGTTAGTGGTGAAGCGGATGAATTCAGTCAGTTGTGTGTGGGTGCAGGAGGTAGCACCAAAGCAGTCGTCGATGTAACGGAGGTAGAGGTCGAGGATGGGGCCCTGGTACGCCTCGAACAAGGATTGTTCGACGTACCCGACAAAGAGGCAGGCGTAGCTGGGGGCCACGCATGTGCCCATAGCTACGCCTTGTATTTGGAGGAAATGGGAGGAGTCAAACGAGAAGTTATTGAAGGTAAGGACCAACTCCGCTAGGCGGAGGAGAGTATCAATGGACAGGTATAGGTTGATTCTCTGATCGAGGAAGAACCGGAGGACTTTGAGACCCTCCTGGTGGGGGATGGAGGTGTAGAGTGACTGGACGTCCATGGTGAAGATGAGGGGATGGGGCTCAGAGAATGGAATGCCCAGAGACGACGGAGAGTGTCTGAGGTGTCTTGAACATAGGTGGGGAGGGATTTAACCAGGGGGGGATAGGATGGAGTCAAGGTATGTGGAAATAAGTTTGGTAGGGGAATAATAGGCAGAGACAATGGGTCTACCAGCACAGTCAGGCTTGTGGTAAAATCGGGCCGTGTGGGGCTGGGGAACTATGAGATTGGAGGCTCGGGGGGTGTCAGTGATGGTGCTAGAGATAGTGGCCTGGTGTTCGTCAGTGGGGTCATGGTCCAGGGGTAAGTAGGAGGAGGTGTCCGAGAGTTGGTGCGTGGCCTCAGCTTTGTAGAGATCGACGCGCCAGACTACCATGGCACCTCCCTTGTCAGCGGGTTTGACAACCCAGTCTGGGTTGTTGCGGAGTGAGTTGATGGCTGTACGCTCGGGGGGAGAGATTGGAGTGAGACAGGGGAGTGGAGAAGTTGTAGTGGTTGATGCCCCGCCGGCAGTTTTGGATAAAAAGGTCTAAAGCCGGAAGGTCATGAGGTGGGGTCCACGAGGACGGGGGTTCATTGGAGATGGGAAAAGGGATCATCAATAGGGGGCGAGGACTCCTTCCCATGGAAGAACGGTGTGAGGTGGAGGCGACGGTAGAAGAGCTCCAGGTCGTGGTGGGCGCGAAAATCATTGAGGTGGGGATGGAGGGGGACAAAGGTAAGACCTCTGCTGAGGACTGACCATTCGGTGTCGGAGAGGGGGAGATCGGGGGGTGGTGAACACACGGCAGGGATGCGGGTTGGAGAGGAAGGCAGGTGAATGGACTGAGGATGAGGCGATGTCTGATGGAGGGGTGATGGGTGGTAAGGGGGTGGGGGGTATGAGGACTGTAGTGTGTTTGGGGAAGAGCAGGGGTCACATAATTTGAGGGGGATGGGGAAGACCCAGTGGAACAGCCACTGAGGTTACCAGGGTTAGGAAGACTAGCACTAGGACCCAGGGGAGTGGAGGGGTTAGCAGCGTGGAGGCTTCAGGCCCGGTGCTGAGTCCAGGCTGCAGGTAAGGCGATGGCTGTGGGCTGCTGGAGGGCGGTGGAGTGGTGAGGGTCGGCGGGCTCGAAGGTAGGAGTACGCGGGCAGTAGAGTCCGGGTCGGCGGGCGATGCGTAGGAGGTCCCGGTGGGCGGATCGTTGGTGGGGCGACACGGTTCGGCCAGCCGGGTGAGAAGACAAGGTGAGTAGAGTATGGTGCGGCGGCCATGTTCGGTGAGCCCCGGTCCGGCGGCAATGTTCGGTAGGTCTGGTCCGGCGGCGATGTTAGATGGGCCGGGTGCGGCAGCAATGTTGGGTGGGCCCATTGCAAGGTGGGTCGGCCAGGTGCGGCAGCGAGGTGGATAGTCCCCCAGGTGCGGCGGCAAGGTGGGTAGGCCCCCAGGTGCGGCGGCGAGGTTTGGCGGGGAAAAAGGGTTAAACTTTTTTTTTTAATTTCAAAATATACTTTATACAAATGATAAATATGTATGATACCTGAACCTTGCGGAAAATCCATCCGCCATTTTCGGAGACTGTACAAATTGATGAATACAGTTTAGAAACATTTTCTTTTCCCCAAATTTCCACAAATCAGTCCCCCACTCGTGCCACAGTGGCGTGGGATACCTTCCCTTATTTTGAGGGGCGTCTCCACCATACCGTACCCCCCATGTCCAGCAGTGGAAGGGCCTTAGACAGTGGCCCTCCCCCACCGAGCCTTGGCGTTGGCTACACCGAGCTTCAGTGCGTCCCTCAGCACGTACTCCTGCAGTCTGCAGCGGGCCAGTCGGCAACATTCCCTGACGGACATCTCGCTCTGCTGGGTGGTGAACAATGCTCGGGCAGACCAAAGGGCATCTTTTTACCGAGTTGATGACCCTCCAGCAGCACTCGATGTCAGCCTCTGAATGTGTCCCTGGGAACAGTCCATAACTCACCGAGTCCTCTGTGACGGAGCTGTTCGGGATAAAGCGTACCAGGGACCCTTGCATTTTTCTCCAGACTCTTTTAGCAAACCCACACTCTGTAAAGAGGTGGGCAACCGTCTCCTCGCCATAGCAGCCGTTCCCCGACAGCGTGCGCTGGCAGTGAGGTTCCGACGGTGCAGGAAGGATCTGACTGGGAGGGCTCCCCTCACCGCCAGCCAAGCCAGGTCTTGGTGCTTGTTGGTGAGTTCTGGCGATGAGGCATTTTGCCAGACAAGCTGGGCAGTCTGCTCAGAGAACCACGCCACGGGTCCATAGAGTCCTTTCCGCAGTGCCTGCAGGACATTCTGTGCTGACCACTGCCTGATGGACATGTGGTCAAAGGTGTTGGTCCAGAAGAACCCTTCCACCGACGACAGATGGGGCGGCAATGTCCAGCTGACTGGCACATTGCGTGGCACCTGCGCCAGGCCCATCCTTCACAACACCGGGGACAGGTAGAACCTCAGCAGGTAGTGACACTTGGTGCCCACGTGCCTTGGCTCTACACTCCGCCTGATGCAGCCACACACGAAGGTGGCCATCAGAATGAGGGCGACGTTGGACACGCTTTTACCCCCGTTGTCTGCCGACTTGTACATTGTGGCCCGTCGCACCCGATCCATCCTCGACCCCCGATGAACTGGAAGATGGCCCGGGTGATCCCTGTGGCGTATGAGGGAGGGACAGGCACACTTGTGCCAAGTACAGCCCCCGAGAGCACCTCACACCCGATGACCAAATTCTTTCCCGTTATGGAGAGGGAGCGTTGCCTCCACAGCTCCAGCTTCCTCCCCACCCTGGCTATCCGCTCCAGCCAATTTTTGTTACATGCCTCAGCCCCCCCCCGAACCAGATCCCCAGCACCTTCAAGAAGTCAGGCTTGATGGTGAAGGGGACGGAAGAATCTGTCGGGCCAGTTGCCAAGAGCATGGCCTCGCTCTTCCTGCGGTTTCACCCTGGCTCCCGTGGCCGACTCAAACTGGTCGCAGATACTAATCAGTCTGCGAACCGACCCTGGATCCGAGCAGAAGACAGCGACATCGTCCATGTACAGGGAGGTCTTTACTTGAATGCCCCCACTGCCTGGCAATGTCACTGCTCTTATGCTCGCATTCCTTCCTGATGGATTCAGCAAAAGGTTCAATACAGCAGACAAACAAGACAGGAGAGAGAGGGCAACCCTGCCTGACTCCAGACCTTACAGGGAAACTACATACCTTTTGCTTGTCCTGCACTTCCAAGGATCTGTGGAGCAAATTCCTCTCCACAACGAATATAAATCTCACCTGCATTTTAATCCCTCCCTCCTCCCCCCACCCCCACATCACCAAAGCCTCCGGAATCGCAACCACAGCACCACCGATGGTAGGTTTTGTAACAACGCCACTATCTCAAAAATGTTATACACCTTGGTGGAGCGAGCAGAGGCCCCCCTAGATCTCGAGGCCCTAAGCTTAAGCTTGTCTAGCTTATACGTAAATCCGGCCCTGAATCTAGTCTATCAAGCAACCTTGACCCACTGCAATTCACCTACCACCCCAATAGGTCCACAGATAATGCCATCCCTCTGTTCCTGCATCCATCCCTGGAACACCTGAATGAGAGAGGCATACAGCTCAGACTACAGCTCTGCTTTCAATACCATGATCCCATGCAAGCTTATCACCATACTTGTGTAATTTGGAGTCAGCACTCATTTCTGCAACTGGATTCTCGACTCCCTGACCAACAGACCACAATGAGTGAGAATTGGGGACAAATCATCCTCTGCGATAATCCTCAACACTGCTGCTCCACAAAGATGCGTTCTCAGCTTCCTTCTTCACTCCTTATACATAACTTTGCAGCCAAGTACAAATCCAACGCATTTTGCAGATTTGTGGACGACCGCACCTTTGTGGGTCAGATATCAAATAATGATGACGGAAAAGAGAAAGAGATTGAGAACCTCATAACCTAGTGTCAAGACACCAATCTTTCAATGTCAGCAAGGCAGAGTGGAAAATGATTGATGAGGACGTGAAGCAGTACACATACGCCAGTATACATTGATGGCGCAGATGTAGAGATGGTTGGAAGCTTCATGTTCCAAGGAGTAAATATCACCTGCAACTTGGCCTGAACTAAGCATATTGAAGCAATGGCCAAGAAAGCACACCAATGCCTCTACTTCCTTGGAAGGCTCAGGAAGTTTGGCATGTCCCCAACAACTCTCACCAATTTCTACAGGAGCGCTGTGGAAAGCATTTTATCGGGACACATCACAGCATGATTTGGGAACAGTTCCATCTAGCACCTCAAGGAATTGCAGAGAATTGTGGAAGCACCCCAGACCATCATATAAACCAACCTCCCTTTGATGCAATAAAAAGATTTTCACTGTACCTCTGCACACGTGCCAATAAATTAAACTAAACTAGACTTATCTTCACTCTCTGTCAGTCTAAAATCCCTTTGAGCTATCACAACGATCCATTGGAACTATGAATTATGATTCTAGTTGGCTTTGCAGGAGCCAGCCTTTGAACTCAGAGTGAACCAGTGTTTACAAATTGGGACTTTATATTTTATAACTACCATGCTTTCAAAATATATCTGTTCAATTTATCTGACATAACTTGCGACAGGACATCAATAAATAGAATCTTTTATTTTTATTATGGGTTGGGTTGTCCAAATATACTGCTTGGATCCCTTGGTTAATGTGTAATTGGGATGCCTCCTATCCATTGGACACCCGGATATATGAATAGGAAAATCTGTTGCTTGCTCAGCTGGAGCTGGCATGCTTTACAAGATCCCTTAGGACTAATTCACAACTTCTATCCCCAAAGCACAGTTTTTGATCTTTACTATGGTTCAATCTATAGTCAGCAAGTCATAGCACTAAGGCTCTTTGAGGAAACCTCTTCCAGATGGGACTACAAATATATTAGTGCCTCCATGTACAATTTCAGCTTCAAGCCAACACTTTAGATGTGAGTGGCAAGCTACCAGGTACATTGTGCCAGTTATAAGTATCACATGATGGGTAAGCTGTGGAAGATTGCCAGTGTAATCCATGTTGCTGCCAGGGATGTTGGCCTTGCAGTCATTGAGGAAAACATTCACAATGCCAAGATGCTGCCTCCAAGAGGCCTGTGGTGTTCTTAAACTGAAACCCAAACCACCGATGATCCAAGAGATGCCTGACATAGAATTTTAAACTCAGCTGATATTAATTATTTACCATTTTCTATTAATACTATCCATCAATCATGGAAACGTTTCAAATCAAATGTTTGTGACGTTGAGGCATTATTGAACCAGTAGTAGTTATTTTCCCCCTGATATCTATCTATACATAATTGAAATTCTGATCTTGTTATCTTAAGGTTTGGCGGTCTTTCTATTTGTTCAAAAATGGTTCGTGATAGCGCTACGATTTTCCGCCAGTTCACTCACCGTTCTCCTGTGCTGCGCGTGCACAAATCGATCTCTTCTGCCAGTCAGCACAGCGTGGATTAGTCTCTTCCCATGTCACTCCCTGGGATGGTACGCCCCTTACTGTACCATCGCATCTTTACTGGAGCTGAGGGTGGCCAGTGGAGGTTTTCAACCGGACTTTTGGAGGGACCCAAAGCAGGCCAGCCCAGCCCCAAGTGGCCCAGCCCAGCCCCGCCCCAAGCAGCCCAGCGTCGGAGACCCAACCCAGCTCAGCACAAAGTTGGAGGTCCAGCCCAGCCCAGAGTCAGAAATGTCGCCAAACGGAAAGCGGAGACTCTGATCCCAGCGGATAAAAACGACCAGCGACCAACGCCCACTGTGAGTCCCTATCGCACCGACATTTCCAGGCACTACCCCTCTTGTCCCCCTCGCAGGCTCCTCCTCCCCCCCCCCCCCCCCATGATGCCCCTCTCTCCCCCATGGGGAGGACATATCAGGACTAATGCAATCAACTCGACGTGCACAAACGGAAGATCAAATAGAACAAGTTATACAACAACCTTAGGCTGTGCACACTACACGAAAGACTGGCCGTGTGCGCGACTTTGGCGCCTTTGAGGGGGGGGGGGGCGGGATTAAAATGCAGGTTGGTATCGCTTGTCGGAGAGGGATTTCCTCGGGCTGCTAGTGGATGAAGAAAAATCGATCGGACTTCCGTTCCCGTTTTTTTAAATTAAAAAATCGCTGGACAATGTAATAGTTGGATTAAAGTAAAACGCGACTTTGAACGCCCTCAACGTGACGGATCGTAATATCAGGACAAAACAAAAAGTAAGTCGTTTATTTCACATATAATCTTGCTTCTTGGGGTGTCTTTAATCTAATTTTACGACGCGAAAATGTTATTTGGGCCCCATGCGAACCAGCAGTGTCTTTGCCTGCCGATATGGGGTTTAAATTCACAGCAATGGCAACGCTCCAATCGATCGCATTCCAGAAACACCCACTCGCAAGATGATTTAAATCCTCTTTTTTTTTTTGGACGATCTATATTTTGTGTTATAGTCTCTCCATAGTCAATATTGTTATACTAAATATCCACAACGGCTTTAGCCACATGCAGTGTGCAAAAAATGATAATTTTGATTATATAGAGAGTGGATGTTTCTAGATTAATTTATGGGAATTAAACATTAAATTCCTTTCATCTGGCATATAAATTCATGACAGTGAGATTAAAAAATCATGTTATATTGTGAATTATTGTGTGAATGGGATTAGTTTGTTATTTGGATACTTAGGCAATTAAAAAAAAATAGTAACTTGTTTCTGTTAATGCTGTTCAGTGTTTTTTTTCCTTTACATTTTAAACCGAAGAAGAAATGCAAAATTGTCAATCCAAATGCCCAGCAAAAGAGACTGATTTAGAGAGCATTCGCAGAGATTATCCGAATTTGAACTACTCCAAATGTGATGATCTACAGGACATTCCTAATGGGAAAGTAGTGGGCAGACAGGCATGTCATGCGTGGTTTGAAGAGCAAAAACTTGTAGTTTACAATGCCAAAATTGAAAAGTTGTGGATAAACAAGGTGTACAGAGTTGCTTATTGGTTACAATCTGAGGAGTATGATGATGCTAGTGATTATGATATGCCAATATACCAGCTAGCAACTGATTTTCTCCATAAAGACTTGGTCTATTGCTAGAAATTGTGATTTATTTACCTCTCTGTTACGAACTTACAGCATATAATAATAATATTAAAGATCTGATCTTGAGAATATCACATTTTTGAATTTTCAAGGCAGTCTGGGTGTTTATTACTATTTCCATCACAACGGTCAATTTTGTAATTAGCTACAATTAGGTAACTTTCAGGTCATCCAATAAAGATGTTTTATATTTATTTCAGAATGCTTCAATCTATAATAACTGAAAATGTCATTCAGTTCTCTTAATTTTTAAGAAAGTTATGGGCTTTTGACTGTCCTCGAGCACAGCTTGTGTGTTAAGTCAATGGAAAAGCAATAGGGAACAAGATGCAAATTTCTGAGTATGAAAATGGGCATAACTTTTTTAATACTGAAGATATGAAAGTGAAATAGGTGTCAAAGTAAACTTATTTGAATGCTTTATCTGATGAAGTAAATTGCAGACTTGACTTTTTAAATCTAAAAAAAATTTTGTAACATTGCTACGCACACCCTTCCGCCCACACACCCTGTCGCCCACACCCCTCCAGCCCCCACACCCACAACGCCACCCTCCCCCACAAAGCCCCACCCCCTCCCCCACAACCCACGCTGCCCCCACAACCCTCCCTCCACAACACCCCCCCTGCCCCCACAACCCCCTGCCCCACAACCCCCCTGCCCCAACAACCCCACGCTTCCCCCACAACCCCCCCCCCCCCGCTGCCCCCACAAACCCCTCTGCCCCCACAAACCCCTCCTGCCACCACACACCCCTCCCCCCGCTCACACACCCCCCCCCCCCCCCACACCACCTTCTCCCCCCACCTACATAAATGTTGAATATCAATTTATTGTAAGTTACAGTTTTCTTCTGTTTGGTCACTGGTGTAATTCATGCTGTGTTAACATCTGTTAAAATTTCCAACTTTTCAACCAAATGCACAGAGCCAGTTAATTTAAATTGATACTAGACCAAGTGCAGACCTATTGTGCCTGTTCCCCCAACGCAATATTCCACCACTCACCCGTAGCCCCCAACTGCGCAGGCACGGTTGACGGGTTCCCGTTGTGACGCGAGAGATCCCCGTTGTGACGCGAGTCACGGCAACCCTCACTCAACTGCGCAGTCGCGGCTGGCAAGTGGGAGCGTGACTGCGATGTTTTTAAAGTTCAAAATGGCAATAACATGTAAAATATAAGATCAATGTGAATGCATCTCACTCCCCCTCTTCAGTCCCTAATTTCCCTCTGTTATCCTCCCTCTCCCCACCAATCCTCCTCTGCATCCTCCGATCACCCCCTCTCTCTTCCCCCTCCCCTCCTCCATTATCTAACCATCCCTCTTACTACCCTATCCTCCCCAGTACTCTCTCCCCTCTTCACCTTCCCTCCTTTCCCCTCTCCTCCCCCCTATCCCACCCGCCCCACTCTCCCTCCTCACCTACCCCACTGCCCTCCTCTCCCTCTATCCCCCACTCCCCACCTCCCCCACTCCTCTCCCCCCCCTACCCTCTCCTCTCCCTCCTCACCGACCCAGGATCTCGACGTAAACCACCACCGGCCCCGTTTTCTCTTCCACGTTGGTGATGATGTTGTACTTGAGGTGGGGGCTGTCGGGGGGACAGGCCTAGCAGCCTGACGCCAGGGGGAGGGGGAGGGGAGGGTGAGGCTGCGGCTGCAGCCCCGGGTCCCATTCCTCCCCCTCCCACGGGCCTGGAGCACCAGCACCGCCCCCACAGATCGTGCCCCTGCCTCAGCACGGCGGTCATTTCAAATCCCGCATGCAAGGATACCGAGCCCACTGAGCACGCACAGTCATTTCAAGTCCCACACGTGGGTGATGGGTAGGGGAATTGGAAAAGTGATTTTTTTAAACTTAAATCCAATTGTGATGTCGTTGTGACATCGAACGCGGCTGACCGGCAGGCAAGTGGAAAAGTGTTTTTTGTAAAGTTGGAAATGTCAATATAAAATTTTTTTGTAAAATATAACATTGATCTGAATGAAACTTGGCTAATGCACACTGCAGGACAACGGTGAGTAAGGTGCGACATATATTGTAGCGCTATCGTGTACCTTTTGGCAGAGTGTCTAGGACACGCACGCACGCCTACAAACAAACAAAGATGAGAGTTTTAGTAATATATACTAGACTAAGTAGGACCCATTGGGTCCCAGCATCACACTGGTCCCCCAACGCAATATTCCACCTCTCCACCAATTCCAATATTGGTGGCCGGGGGGGAGGGGGGGGGGGGGGGGTTGGACTTTCTGGAGCGGCTCAAGCCTGTTGTGCTGGCAGCTCACTCACTCACTCAGGGCTGGTGGGCTGGCAGTTGACTCAGCTATTCCTTGAAATTTCATTTCACTCAGGGTGCCAGGCCACCAAAGTCAAGTGCCAGTTTCTTACCACTTCAAGCAGGGTGCAAGGCCAGTAAAGACAGCGCGCCGTGACCTCTCCCTCCTCCATCTTGCAGAGACTGAGTCACGCCCAGACTTTATAGTCCCGCCCACCAGAGGGGGTGTGGCCTTCATGGCGTGATTGACAGGAAAGAGAATCTCAAAACTTTTTAAACACCAATAACTCTTTTATTTTTCATCGATGGGAAAATTCCTCAGCACCTGATGAGCGGAGGGGGACTCAGTAAGATGGCCAAAAATCACAGCCGTACGTGGTCGTGTTTTTTCTAAAATCAATATAAAGCACAAACAGGAAGTGGTTAAGATTAGACTTTTAATTATCTAGAAGGCAACTTTAATTTGGCAAGGCAACTTTAATTCGGCAAGGCAACTTTAGCATTTCCAAACCAAAGGCAACACTGCTTTAGCATTTCCAAACCAAAGGCAACACAGCTTTAGCATTTCCAAACCAAAGGCAACACACCTTTGGCAATTCCAAACCAAAGGCAACACAGTTTTAGCATTTCCAAACCAAAGGCAACACAGCTTAAGCATTTCCAAACTATATTTTCAAACCACATTAAGGGCACTGACAGGTCAGTAAAACCACTCACAGTTTAGTAGATATGTGTTCGGTATTCTTCACAGCTCAGACTGAGAGACATGACCTTCTCGCTCCCCCATCTTGCAGAGACTGACTGAGGCACTCAACACTTCGGGTTTTATAGTCCATCCGGAAGGGGCGTGGCCTTCAGGAGAGAGAATCTAAACATTTTTTAACCACTAATAACTCTTTTATTTTTCATCGATGGGAAAAGTCCTCTTGTCCTGCGCAGCGGAGGGGGACTCTGAGTAAGATGACCAAAAATCACAGCCGTAAGTGGCAGCATTTTTTCTAAAATCAATATACAGAACAACAGGAAGTGGTCAAGATCAGACTTTTAGTAATATAGATACATGTTAGCTATTTTAGTCTCTAAATATACTGAAGCTTCAAAATGTGGACATTCAAGTATCTTGTCGAAAATTAAGAGTTCAAAATGTACACTTTTCTCATGATAACACATTGATGTTGATGTTTATTTGCTCTTTAAATGATTGAGGAAAGATTTTTTAAACTTTCAGAAGTGGTCAAACTAAGATACAGACTATACTGGTCCGTGACTTTTATTACGTAACAAAATGTTTTACGCATCAAGTAATTAATTACAACCATGATATGTATTGTTAAAAACTTGAATAGTTGTATATTTCCTTTGTCTTATATGCAAGAAAATTTTCAGTACTCAAAATAAACATTTTTTCACCAAGTAGCTCTTAAATTTTAACATGCTTCAGCAGGAAAATGGTACTGCAACATGCACTATACTAGTCCTACAACAGTGATATTAAAGCAGAAGAACCACATGCTCTGTGAAGTACTTAATTGAATAACTACTTTGGTTCTGTCTTCACTAAGGAAGACATAAATAATCTGCCGGAAATAGCAGGGGATCACGGGTCAAATGAGATGGAGGAACTGAGTGAAATCCAGGTTAGACGGGAAGTGATGTTAGGTAAACTGAATGGATTAAAGGCCGATAAATCCCCAGGGCCAGATAGGCTGCATCCCAGAGTACTCAAGGAAGTAGCCCCAGAAATAGTGCATGCCTTAGTGATAATTTTTCAAAACTCTTTCGATTCTGGAGTAGTTCCTGAGGATTGGAGGGTAGCTAATGTAACTCTACTTTTAAAAAAGGGAGGGAGAGAGAAAACGGGGAATTACAGACCAGTTAGTCTAACATTGATAGTGGGTAAACTGCTAGAGTCAGTTATTAAAGATAGGATAGCAGCACATTTGGAAAGTGGTGAAATCATTGGACAAAGTCAACATGAATTTACTAAAGGTAAATCATGTCTGACGAATCTTATAGAATTTTTTGAGGATGTAACTAGTAGAGTGGATAAGGGAGAACCAGTGGATGTGTTACATCTGGACTTTCAGAAGGCTTTCGACAAGGTCCCACATAAGAAATTAGTATACAAACTTAAAGCACACGGTATTGGGGTTTCATTATTGATGTGGATAGAGAACTGGCTGGCAAACAGGAAGCAAAGAGTAGGAGTAAACGGGTCCTTTTCAGAATGCAGGCAGTGACTAGTGGGTACCGCAAGTACTGGGACCCCAGCTATTTACAATATATATTAATGATTTGGATGAGGGAATTGAATGCAACATCTCCAAGTTTGAGGATGACACGAAGCTGGGGGGCTGTGTTAGCTGTGAGGAGGATGCTAGGAGGCTGCAAGGTGATTTGGACAGGCTGGGTGAGTGGGTAAATGCATGGCAGATGCAGTATAATGTGGATAAATGTGAGGTTATCCACTTTGGTGGCAAAAACAGGAAGGTAGACTATTATCTGAATGGTGGCCGATTAGGAAAAGGGGAGATGCAACGAGACCTGGGTGTCATGGTACACCAGTCATTGAAAGTAGGCATGCAGGTGCAGCAGGCAGTGAAGAAAGCGAGTGGTATGTTAGCATTCATAGCAAAAGGATTTGAGTATAGGAGCAGGGAGGTTCTACTGCAGTTGTACAGGGTCTTGGTGAGACCACACCTGTAGTCTTGCGTACAGTTTTGGTCTCCAAATCTGAGGAAAGACTTTCTTGCCATAGAGGGAGTGCAGAGAAGGTTCACCAGACTGATTCCTGCAATGTCAGGACTTTCATATGAAGAAAGACTGGATAGACTCGGCTTGTACTCGCTAGAATTTAGAAGATTGAGGGCGGATCTTATAGAAACTTACAAAATTCTTAAGGAGTTGGACAGGCTAGATGCAGGAAGATTGTTCCCGATGTTGGGGAAGTCCAGGACAAGGGGTCACAGTTTAAGGATAAGAGGGAAATCTTTTAGGACCGAGATGAGAAAAACATTTTTCACACAGAGATTGGTGAATCTGTGGAACTATCTCTGGTAGTTGAGGCCAGTTCATTGGCTATATTTAGATGTGGCCCTTGTTGCTAAAGGGATCAGGGGGTATGGAGAGAAGGCAGGTAAGGGATACTGAGTTGGATGATCAGCCATGATCATATTGAATGGCGGTGCAGGCTTGAAGGGCCGAATGGCCTACTCCTGCACCTATTTTCTATGTTTCAGTTGTTGTAGAAGAGAATATATCATCAAGTAATTGAAAAATGGAGATCATGACAGAAGCCTCCTCGTGGCGATCCCCGGAAAACGACGACACGATGCACTCTGTGACGTGTCGGGCGACCAATTCTGTCAACATGTTGGATGATGACAGAAGCCAACAGCGAGCTATATGTCGTCTCACACACGAGCGAATACATTGAAAAATATAGCATTGCGAAGAAAGGGGAGGAATGAGATAGCTAAATACATTCTGAAGAATATCAATCTAATATTGAATGGTTAATAAATTACAATCGTTCTACATTATTTAGTTTATCAAATTTTATCATTTATAATTCAAGTCGGTATATTTATTATATCACCTCAACTACTATATTTTGCATTTGTCTAATGTAAGTTATTGCATAAAGCAAATTCTGAATTGCACAAATGACGAGATGTACCCTTTCAGTAAAAGGAACACACATAACTGATCAACCCAATGTTAATGAAACAAATCGATTTTGAGGGGAGAAGCTGGCAAATGCTGGAATTCAGTTAAAAAAACCATGAAAAATACTAATACAAAAGAAGGTTGGACCAAAATCAATATAAGGCATGCTAAATCTCTGAAATAAAATAATGGAAATATTCAGCAGTTAGACAGCTGAACGGAAAAACCTTTAAACCTTAAACCTTTACTCAGTGCTTTTTTTGTAGATGAAAAATGTGTCATGTGGCTGGAAAGTGAAATAGTGATGTTTAACTTTTTAGTTTTGTCAGAGTTGATGATGTCTTCTCAGCGCTTGTAAAGTTGCAACACCCCAAATTAACCTCTCAACCTGGCTCATTTGAAGCTGGGCCAAATATTGGAATTTTATAAACCTTGCCCACTTCTGCCCATGCCATGCCCAATTGCTGAATATTTTCTCAAACAATGAGAAGTAGGCTTGTAATGTAGTTCCACCAATGCCAAACACAGTTTTTAAATGACTGTTGGACTTGTATGTTAGAACCCTTGGTATTCATGTCAACAGTCTGGTTGATATTTTTGATAGAGAATTTTTGGCTAGTGTTTGAGCCAACCATGAAAAACCCAGAATCTCTTTTCCTGCATCCATTTCTGAAGCACATTCCCATTTACAGCATAATTCACATCTGCTCCTCCACCACATTTCATATGTCTTTCTATTTAATTTTATCTGTCATTTACCCACTCATATATCCATATTGAATATGAGCTGGTGATCACTGTTATCACATTTGTACTACTGCATTTCTGAAATGTATACCTTGCTCTAAATTGTCCATCGAGCCTACAATTTAATCTTGTAAGACTGATGACTAATTAACTGATCTGTTGCCTGTTCAAATACTCTGACTAACAGACAAGTATTTGGTTGGTATGTCAAACCATTTTAATCAATCATACGAATTTGCATTAAGCCTTAAGAAATACCAATCCCTTTTCAAATCTTCATGTATAGTTGGTCTGTAAAAACTCAAAGAGTGGAAGAAACTGTGAGGCAAATAGCAAAGAAGGCTTAATTTCCTATCAAACTGCTGCCATTGGGATATTTCTGTTAATTAGCATTTAACTTTAACATTTGTTGAATCAAATTGTTGATAGACAAAGGGTTACACAAAATGCTGGAGAAACTCAGCGGGTGCAGCAGCATCTAAGGAGCGAAGGAGATAGGCGACGTTTCGGCGAGACCCTTCTTCAGACTGGTCAGGGATCAGGGAAACGAGAGATATAGATGGTGATGTGGAGAGATAAGGAACAATGAGTGAAAGATATGCAAAAAAGTATCGGTGATTTGTAAGCTGTTTGTGGTGTGAAAATGAGAAGCTGGTGCGACTTGGGTGGGGGAGGGAGATAGAGATAGAGGGAATGCCTGAGGGAGAGGTTGGATTGAGAAAATGCCCAAAGGATATTTTTTGTGTTATTTTTCTCATTTATTTTTCAAACCATTGTTAGTTATTTATTACTTTCCTTCTACAGCAACAAATTAAAAAATAGTACACAATTTAAATGTTTTTTTTCCTCATTTATGATTAACAAAAGATGGTTTTACCATGTAAGGAGCAATTTGTAGGGAAAACATGACATGAGACTTGCTGTAGCAATCTGAAGATAGGTGCTGTCAAACCAATGTCTTACCTTCGGATATAAACCTTGCATATTGTGTTTTTGATTGATAAGCATACACAGCAACAAATTAAAAAATAGTACACAATTTAAATGTTTTTTTTCCTCATTTATGATTAACAAAAGATGGTTTTACCATGTAAGGAGCAATTTGTAGGGAAAACATGACATGAGACTTGCTGTAGCAATCTGAAGATAGGTGCTGTCAAACCAATGTCTTACCTTCGGATATAAACCTTGCATATTGTGTTTTTGATTGATAAGCATAGTTTTAATTTTGAAATTCAGCATACACCAAAATTAAGTAAGAAGAGGCTTTTAACGTATTAAAATATTGTACCTGCAATATCTGAGTTAGAATGAAAATGACACCAAGTGAAGCATATTCTATATGTTTAAACAAGGAGGATTCATGATATTTAATTGCAGATAAAATTCTGGAAGATCTTTTGGATTCTATCCTGAGTTCCAAATCCACCAAATTTCTGAGTTAGAATGAAAATGACACCAAGTGAAGCATATTCCATATGTTTAAACAAGGAGGATTCATGATATTTAATTGCAGATAGGATTCTGGAAGATCTTTTGGATTCTATCCTGAGTTCCAAATCCACCAAATATTGATGAATATTATTTAGCTTTTAAAATGACTTGGTTTTTAAATGTTGAGCTGCAAATTGTTCTGTCTTTTCGTTTGATCATTTGATGGATTTAACTCGGCAAACATTTGGTCTAAATTCAGAATGTGTTCCATTTTCGGCGATTTAATTTGCTTTTGATTACATGTAAAATATATGATACACAACAGCGGTAAGTGTAGTCAATAGCAGCACAAATGCCAAAAGAATCAGATTGTTTGAAAAGGTTTGTTATGGTTTGAAGATGCTTTCCAAATAGTCATTAAACATTTAAGCGAATAAATCTGCAGAATATGTTTCTGACTTTGGCTCTGGTTCTGTGGTATTTCTCTGATCAGATGGAAGGACTGTGTGTTATGCATAGTGCATTCATGCATAAACAATATCATTTTCATAAATTAAAACCTCCCCTGCAGAAGCAACATCTGTGCCTGCCTGGGTTTGAATAAAAGATGGTGGCATGTGAGTTGCCCCTCAACTGACTGAAAGAATCCTTATGCTTTGAAATCAAGGCATAACCAAGGGTCATTTACCCAATAATGTGTTAGGCTTTTTAAATTAGCCTTTTATAATACGTGAGACAGATACATTTTTGTTTTGTAAAAAGTCATAATGCAAATATATTAAATAGTATTTTTACTTTTCATCATTTCTATGTCTACTGTGATTTTTCATGCAATGAACAGACTATTTTTAATTGTTTTGTCCTACCATTAAATTCTATTTTTTGCTAATTACTTTTTAAGCATAACATTTCAGTTCAATCGCTTAAAAAGTATGCTAATTCTAATTGTAGCTAACTCCCGTCTTTGTTCTCTTATGCTTAGGTGTTCGTGAGTCTGCCAATAGACACAAGGGAATAGAGATGGAACAGGTCCAACTGCAGCTGAATGAATTTGTGTTGCGACAATGCATGTACTCAGCTAGCAATGAACTGTTTGTCTATGATGTGACAGTACTTGCATCAGTTTGTAAGTGGAAAACCTGATATTTCTCCAGGAAATTTAAGACAGTAGAGCTCATTCCAAAGGCAAGTTTTAATACCAACCTTCCTCTAATTATGGGGTCTTCCTTTCATATAGGTTATTCTGATAATTTGGCAATTTACACCATTGAGGCATTGGAAGCTTTTGTTAGAAGCATCACAAATGAAATAAAAATTGAAAAGCATGTCCATGCTTATTAAAGATGAACTTTGTATATTGAATACATTGCAATGTTTGCAGCATTCAATGCTTAAATACACCATAACAGACACAGATGCTTTTAATGAGAACAGAAAGACCGCTGAGGGCAAGAAAGTGAGAAAGCTGCCAAGTACATATTCTCCTGACACCTAATTCAGAGCCACTGCATTTATGGCAAAAAAGATGGCAAAATATGTTGGACTGGGCCAGCGAGTTGTCCCGCAATGGACTATGCTTTCCAGAAAAAAAACGAATTATGCCTGTACAGAAGGTCAGGGACAAGACTGACAATTCTGGTCTTAAGCAAAATAAAGATATTTTGAAATTTGGGCAAAACTAAATATTTGGACAAAACAAAAGCAGCCATTGCAGCTCATGGTGGTCATTAAACTAATATTTTTTATAGCAATTTAGCAAAGTCATCTAAATTATTTAGTAGAATTATACCTTGCATATTAAACATAAACTATAGCTATGAAATTATTTTTGAATATATTGGATGTACAGTCTTTGGTTTTTTTTTAAAATCAATGCCAAAGATTGAATTTCAATGTTGGCAATCCTCACGTATTTTTTAAAGGATTAAAATATTTATTTATATATATATATAGAGATATATGTATGGATTTAAATATATATATTTATTAAGAGATTTAAATTAATACATATATCTAAGTACTTCCAACTGGTTTGCAGAGTGACAGGCTTTACCAACCTCAGTTTTTCCCTACCCCTCCTCTGGGGATGTGACATTCCTTGGTATTGTAAAACAAATAACTTTACAATGATGTTAGGAAGCCCACACTTTAACTTTTTTTAATATAAATTGGCGAGCTTAAAAGAATAAGTTATTAACATTAATTAATCTATCCATTAAATGTTTTGCAACTTTTAGAACATTTATTCCAAAAAAAAAAAAACATTTTCCATGTCAGTACCTGCAGATATTTAAATGTGAATTTGGACAAGTTGATAGAAAGCCTTTACAACACACTGACATGCTGTTATTTTTTTCAATTCTGAGATGTAAATCAATTTAAAGTTACCTTTGAAGAGGAGAATTATGCAAATGTAGTTATTAAGTTAAAAATCTCAACTTTACAAAAATTCCATCAGATAATCTATGAGAAGAAAAATGTTAAACAGAAATTGAAGTTGTCCTCAGATCCTCAGTATAGTGAACTGTTCAAACTTGGCCTCTTGTAGAATAAATTTCAAGGTAATATTTATTTCTCTTCAATCAATAAGGCGAGTTTAACTCAGCTGCATTTAAAGTGTGGTAACTAAAAATATTTAGATAATAATTTTAGAGCAAAAGGATGTAAAATATTAGATACCTTAAATTGCTTGGAATACTTTATATTGTGTTAATTCTTTAAATTGGTTTGTACTATTACTGTGCACACCATGCATTATTTCGTGACTGCATCGTTTTACTCAGCAGGACAGGCAGCATCTCTGGAGAGAAGGAATGGGTGATTTTTCAGGTCGACTCAAGACCCTTCTTCAGACTGTTGTCAGGGGAGTGGGCAGGGTAGAGATAGAATGTAGTCTGAGATTGTGACTGGTGGAGAACTGGGAAGGGGGAGGGGATAGAGAGTGTCAGAGTGAGGCCAGAGTGTTATCAGAGTGAGGCCCAGCGCAAATTGGAGGACCAGCACCTCATATTTTGCTTGTGTACCTTGCACCAGTGGTATGAACATTGACTTCTCTAACTTCAAATAGCCCCTTTCCCTCTCTCCATCCCCTCCCCTTCTCCCACCAGTCTAACTGTCTCCGACTACATTCTATCTGTCCCGCCCATTCCCAACATCAGTCTGAAGAAGGGTCTCGACCCGAAATGTCACCCATTCCTTCCCTCCAGAGATGCTGCTTGCCATGCCAAGTTACTCCAGCATTTTGTGTCTACCTTCGATTCAAACCAGCAGTTCTTTCCCACACCCATATCTCTCATATCCCAATACCTCTCATGAATGCCATAAAGATTTATCAGTGAATATAAGTCACCTTAAATTGTTATTTTCCCAAGATTGAGGAAGTGAACTTTGATGCCACCTGTTGCAGAAGTGGTGGAGAAGAGCTGAGGAAAATGTGGAACTATTAAACATTGATAGTGGTTCATGATTGTAAAGATACCATTTACAATGTGTCAAAGGGAAAAATTCTCTCTAAGGAATAAGTCATGATTATCAACACTGTTTTCAAAGAGGAGGCATAAATTGAAAATCTATGCGCAATTTTATTCCTAAGGAAGAGTTCATGTCTTCAATTATTTTAAAAGGCCTCAAATGTTAAAATGCGAGTGTTGCCTTGACTCCTAATGTACAAAATGAAAATAAAACAGACCATGGAAGTAAATGTTTGTTGTAATCAGCTTTTATTCAACAAATAATAAATTTTGCACCTTTTCATGAGCTATCAAAATAAAACAATAATCCCATAGGAATTACATACACTAAGGAAAATCACATTTAATGAAAATGCAACATTTGACAAAGATGAGATTACTATTTCCATAAAGGACCGGATGAATCTGATTTCAATTCCCAATGCATTGTGGCATTACATCATAAAATACAGGATTACAAACAAAATTACAGTACCAATTTATTTCAGTTGAACCAGCATTACACTTTAAACAGCACTTCATCTGGACTGCATTGTACATGCAATATCTATTGTTCTAATTACTGAATAAATGTGAGACTTTTTCTCTACTGCACTAACAAATATATAGCCCAACATTAATAAGCCAGATTATAGCTGTTGCTTTTCAACTCATGATAAGACGCAGTGTTATGTGTCCATGTGTGTATATCTATGTGTGCATTGTGTCAAGTCAATTAGTTGATACCTGGAACAATTCCTTTGCTGGTTTTAGAGTCAAATTAGCTTAGCTGTTCTGACAATGTTTGATGGAAACGATTTAAAGAAATGCAGTGCAAATCATTTGTGATAGTCAAGCAACCGTTTTAAGAAACAGAAATTGGTATTTGATTAAAATTATATACAGATTTGTGCAACTGCCATACCATTTTGATATGATCTACGAAAGATATGTCTTTTTAATTGGTTTTCGATTTGCATTATGTTAGTTTCGTAGGTAAGGTTCTAATAGCAGTTAAAGACTGATGCAGGAAAATAATTGGCTAGGATTGTGCAACCTTGCGTGATTATATAGGTAGGAAGTGCTAAGGCAACAGAATATTATTCTAAGCACTTTTCTGCTCGTTAAAAATTAAATTACTTTTGTATAAATTATAATCCTACTTTTGATATAAAACAGTGATGGAGCTGCATGGTTAAAATAGGAAATCGACCTTATAAAAATTTATTAAAAATTCTGTACAAAATCACAACAAAATAATTCAGCATGGGAAAGGTTACAGTAGTAAAATGTTGGTTGAAAAATATATTTTTAAATTGGCCCATTATTAGTTTAAAAATTGCATAGATTCCTAATTATTGCTTGTGATTTTGTCATGTGGATCGATAATTATTACCATTTTCTGATCATGCGCTACATCGACTTCCATATGTAGCCCACGTCGAGGAGCGCTAAGTATAATATTGTTAAGAAGATGAACAGGAAGCCGTTTAAATTCCCGTTTCTAAAGGCAGTAACAATAATAAATACAAGTACTAATTTAAGCGTGAAACATTTGCACTCCGCAGCAAGTGCGCTGCCGTGTGTAAACGAGCTATTCAAAAGTACATCAATATCGTTTCGTTTACAATACATTGTTGCTGGCTTCCATGTTAATCGTGGAAGATGGCATTAAGGTGGGCACTCATAACTCGCTCGTGTTGCGAGTGGGCGTCGTATGGCATAATGTTGTCTATGGGGATTTCACACCGAGGGGTCGCGGCGGAAAACATGGAGCCGTGTCCTTGAGGCCCGGCCAGCGAGGCTGCGGGGTAGTGCATGGTGAAAGTATAGTTCTTGTCAAACTCTTGAGAAGGCTCGTGTTTAAATGTGAAATTCCCATTGACGCTTAAAGGTGGGCTGAGCGGCCCGTCGAAGGACGGGCTAGTGCATTCAGTGAGAGTGCTTTCGAAAAAAGGTTCCAGTGCCCCGGCATAGCTATGCGGCTTGACGTGGAATATATGTGAGCTGTCCATGGTACCGTAGGGCGGGCTCGGAAGACCAGGGGACTGGTACGTGTATGGGTGTACGGAGAAGGAAGCACTGGCCGTCTGCATGTGCGGCATGTCCTGGTTCTGCTCTGGAAGGCAAGTTCGCGGGTTTAACTGAAGGCAGCCGGCGACCAGGTTGGTGGTGGGCTGGGATAAGCCTTTGCAAAGGGTCTGCACAAACGAGACAAGGTCCGGGCTCTTCCCCGAACGCAGGATCTCGGACAAAGCCCAGATGTAGTTCTTGGCCAGTCTCAGAGTCTCGATCTTGGAGAGCTTTTGGGTTTTGGAGTAACAGGGCACGACTTTCCGCAGACTGTCCAGTGCTGCGTTCAATCCGTGCATGCGGTTCCTCTCTCTGGCGTTCGCTTTCATTCTCCTCATTTTAAACCTTTCCTGTCGGGCTTTAGTCATTTTCTTTTTCTTCGGCCCCCGCCGTTTAGGCTTTTGATCTTCATCGTCGTCCACTTCCTCCTCATCACCATCACCATCACCGCCACCGTCGTCGTCGTCGTCCTCGTCGTCGTCGTCCTCGTCCTCCTCCCCCATTTTATCAAGCTCTTCCCCGTCATCCTTGAAGGACAGGCTCATGGCTTCGTTTTCATCGTCCTTCTTCTCCACTTCGTGCTCATCCTGGGAACTGAGACAGTCATCCGTCCAGCTGGGATTACTCTGGATCTCTGGCATCATGTTTTCTATGTACGACTTTGTTACCGTTAAAAACCTAAACAATTAAAAAACACACACAAAAAGTACATTCTTCAGGCAGAATGAAAACCCGACGCCAACAATCACTTTATCCGCCAATGCTCAACTAAGTTTTAAAGTTTCCACAGTCAACCCGTAGCACCTTTATTGTACACACCGGGATTCCAAAAGAGATCAAGTGGATCAGAGCGATGCCTATAGATGTGAAGCTACAATGCATTTCGCAAAGCCCTGGATATTGTATTTGGTTTATTGATGATAAATGAATCTTCAAAAGCACTGAAAAACGAGATCGGATGTCCAAAGGGCATCGTCGTGTCGCTCCAACATCTGTCCTTGTCTCGTTGATAAATTACACGATCCGCAGAATGTCAACATGAAAATACGACGGAACTTAAAAATAAATCACAGTTTCATAGGAACTGGATTAGGTTGGAATCATACACTGTTTCTATCTATTTCTGTCATGTTACCAGAAAAAAAAGTAATCCATTTCACGTACCATTTGTGTTAAGAAACTACATGTAATCCTTTTCATCAAATTGAACATAAATGGGAGCACGATATAGTTTCCCCTATATCGCGCACAGTGATGTATATGGACCTACTTACTGATATATAAATTGATGGTTTTGTTGACGTGCATAAACAGATTAGGAACAATAAAATGTGACTGGCGGATCTAATCCCATCCTGTGTGTCTATCAGCGCAACTGTTATTTCAAATTCTCAACAGCAAGGAGTGGCAACTACTTGTAAACACAAATGTTTACAGTAGTGGGGGAATAAAATTGAACGATTTCTTCAAAGATCAGCACATACATCGGGCAGTTAATTTCCGAGAACGGTTTTGCGCTGCAAAAAAAAAAATCTCTGAAATCCCTAAGAGTGCACGCAAGCGCTGTAATCCACTGGGATCAGGTGCACAATCGGGTCTCTAATAAACATCCCCATCCGCTGGTTTTACTGCAGCAGCATCAATGCCCAACTAAATCCTCGTTTTAAACAAAATGCTACAGCTGGCACCCGGGTGAGCGGCATCGGCTATATGTACTTGTACATCCCGATCTGTGCACCAGCGATGCAACTATTCCATCCAGTGCGCTCCGCCGTCTCCTGTCACTGTAACAGGTAGCATATGCTCCCATCTCTCACGCCACTCTCCTGCACGCTGCTCCCCCAAATTAATAAATGTATAACGAGACATGGTTTGCGCAAATTGTTGCAGCATTCAATGTCAGTCCTCACTGGCCACGGAAATCAAAGCGTCAACTTCATTCGTAAATTCCGCAAACGAATTGAAGGCAAAACAGGGGCTAGCGCTTGAATCCGTTACATGGGGTCAAATTAGGCGACGTGTAAACCTAACGAATAATTTGCAAATCATCAATCATTCTGCATAAATAATGTGCAGTCTGATGTTAAGACTTTACAACAACAACAACAAAAATACCTTGCGAGTTTATGGAGTCCAGGGCCGACTCATCACCTGCGCGGCGCACTTGCAGGTCGGGCTTCTTTGCGGACTGGGGCCGGCGGCCGCCGCGCGCCGCTTTATAGGGGCGGAAGGTGCGAAAAGAGGGCGTCGCCGGGGGGGGGGGGGGGGGGGGGGGGGGGGGGGACGCGCGTGCGCACTGGCGGCGCGGCGACGGGGCAGGGACGCCTCCGCCCTGTCGCCATATGGCGCGCGTGACGTCACGCGGAGGGAGGGGGGAGGGGGGAGGGGGAGGCGTCACGTGGCCGGCGTATTTGTATTCCGCCGGCGCGTGCGGCTCCCCATTGCCTTTTGTGGACCATCTGTCGCCGGCGAGCGGCTCAGCGGACCTGCTCACCCTCTGCTGCAAACGGGCAGCCGCTTGCACCCATCCCTCCCTCCCTCCCCTCCCACTCAAATCAATGCACATGAATGGAGACGGGCCGCATCCACACATTGCACCCTCTTGAATATTGCATTGTTTTGGCTGAAGTTTCTCTTTTTTATTTTTGGTTTGTTGAATACAAATTATATTTAAAGCGAAGCAAGCTGATCCATTCAAAGATCAATCAGTTTGCAAAGTTAAATAGTTTGGAATTAAGCAGGTTTTATTGTTGACCCGGGCGTCGGCAAATCTGTTGCCCCGTCGACAGAAGTGCGAGGTCTTTCTCCCAACAAAATAATCGCTTGCATTTATATTTAGATTCAAAGTGTTTTGCAAAAAAAAAAACAAAAAAAAAAAACACACAACAGTGGGAAAGTTTGCTTGGAACCGGCGAGTGGCTTTGGGGAGAAGGGTAAATGAGACGATTTGCAGAAACATTGATGCAAGAAAGTTTTTGGCTTTCGCCCTAATGAGCCGCTTTTTTTCCCCGGCACGCGAGCCGCACGCACGCAAACAAAAGCCTTTTCACGAATGGGCAGACAAATCCAACGTCCAAATATGCTCACTTCTGTTGGGATTTTAAACAATAATGCGAAGGTCGCCAAGCTGACCGTTGGAAAGGGGAAAGGGGGGTGGGGGATGTGAAAAGGCATCCATGCGATTGGAACAAAATATAATTGATTTATTTCTCCGTTATTATTCTAAGTACCAACTGTACCCTGAAATCAGCATCACCCCCCCTTAAAAAATAAAACGGTTGCGTTTGTGTCCTAATTGGAAAATTAATTATTTTCAAGAGTTGGCCTGAATATATCTTGTCTGAATAATTCCAAATTTACTTGGATTGATGCGGTGCTCATTTCGACTTTATTAAGCGATCAAACGGCAGGGCTGAGCCAAAGTGTATTTGGTGGATGTTTTCCCATTGTCTCTCGTTATTTTGTCGGTTTGCAACTAGGCGGGAGTTCTTAATTTGCCAACAGACTTGCTTGATTTTTTAAAATTCATGAATCGCTGCTAGTGGGCCCAAGTGGTTCTTTATTTCCCACTTTAATATTTGCATGCGTATAAATAAATAAAATAATAAACGCAGAATTATTTTGTATCAACTTTTCTCCTTCTGTGCCCCATCCACTGCTTCATTTGGAACAGGCAGGAATCATATTAAAGATCCAATCCAGTTGTCCACCGTACAAGATTCATCCGATTTAAATCTCTTGGGTGCACGGCATTATCTTAATTAAGATAATTGATTCATATTGCACCTGCGAGAACGAAAAAATAGAATTTATCAAAAAAGATGTTGTAAGCTATCGTGTACCAGAAAAATTGCCTCCAATTAGTCGCATTACCTCAGTAATTTAAGACAATCCTTTATTGCGTTTATGTTCATCGCAGGTTGAGCTGTTTGTTTGGAAGTACACTAATTGTATTTTCAACTCAAGATTCTAATCTTATTATTTTATTTATATGACTTAATTACGGATTTTTCTCGGTCGCTTAGACAGAATATAGACGCGCATCATACACGTTGTTCCTTGTTTTAAGTAGCTTAATTATTTAACCATCAAAATAAACGAAATCATAAGTGCATGCATTTTTAATCGGACAAAAAGAGAATCCCGTTCTGTTCATGTTGCATTTCATTTGCCGGTTTTAATGCGGGCGCTGTTCCTCGCTAAGCATCCGCATTCGAAGCGTATTTCCGATCGATGCAGGGACAAGAAGTTCCAGGCGAAAAGCAGCAGTTCTGTGCTGCTGTGCTTTGCATAACCTGGTAGCTGCTAAGTGTTTTCACCAGATAAAGCGCATCGTAAGCAGTACTAATCCCTGACATGTCACACAGACATCAGGACGGATATTCTGTTCTGACAACAGAACTGAGGACACAGTCTCCCTACCTTGCCATGTATTTGAATTTAGTCTTCCCGTGGTCTGGTGCTAACTACACACATTCACATGCCGCATAGAGACAAATAGTTGAACACATGCATACAACTCCTCCGCTGTCAATACAAATAAATTAACGCATACAAATCGAACCACACACACACACATATTCACAACGATACAGGAACATGCATATGCACATGTGTACAGGAGGACGCAAAAGCATCCGGCAACCACGCAGACAAACACACAGGCACTGATAAATATTCGGAAAATACACCCTTAGCATGAACACACAGGGACATTAGCAGAGATGCGCGCACACACACGCTCACGGGCACAAACCGCCGGAGAGATCCCCCATAAACAGACGATTTTGAACTGCAGCACCATAAACAGCTCCCGTTGTCCAGAAACAGGAGGCGATCAGCACGTGACAAGTTCCCTGTAACTTTAGAAGTTGACGATATATAATCCCAGCACCTGCGGCACATTCACCGCCCGATCGCGACTTCATACCAGAGTGTTTTGTAGCAGTGCAATATATTTTCAATTGGAAAAATGCAATTAATAGTTGGAGCAAAATACATTAACGCAGCAACATAATGGACACTTTGAAGAAGTACAGGAAGACGCATCTGCCAGCCCGACATTTAGGATTAGTCTTTATAGAGCAGGGAGCAGAGGGAATTAGGCAGCGATTTGCTTCAGTAATCTTCACCATATAAAGATAGAGAACCTGTGCTTCAGACTTGTTGTTATTTTAATTTTAATAATGCTTAAAATGTGTTATCGTGCTTTAAATATCTACGTCACATTTTAGTGTTATATGTCGTTCAAAGACTGAAAAAAAAACCATATTTATATAATCGTCCAACGTATCTTTCTGCTTGAAGGAGCGTTTAAATGAAACAGTTGAATCTAAGCCATTTTACTACACCCTTCTCCACTAATTGCTTATGCAGAATGCAGATTTGTATTAATTAATTACTCTGGTGATGACATCTTTTGGTATTTTTATGTAATAAATCAAGCTGGAATAGAGAGGCAGACATGAGACTTTTTTGGCACATCATTCAATGGAAACGCAACGGAGGTGACTGTGAGCTGCGGCGACGATTCGCTACAAAGCCAGGACAAGCGTACCTTCCACCGCAGGTGAAGGCACCTGCTGCAGACACCTGCCACGGTGCAACTTTCTACCTTTTCTAGGGCGGAGAAGACCCATATTTCTGGCTGGGACTATTGTGATAAAAAGAACCCTCTGGAGTCCAAACTGACAGGAACCAGCAAAGAAAAGGACACGTGTAATTTAAGCCAAATCTCCGTGTCCGCGTGCGTTTAAATCGATGTCTTCTGCTCAGCGGTTGCTGTTAGATAGCTTTCTTGTTCTCATTTCCTAACAGTTTCAAAAGAACCCTTGAAAAAACACTTAAAAACAAAGGTATCGGAGAAACCGAAAAGCACAGAAACCTGTTTCTAAATGGAGACACGTTAACAACTTCCTGAAACCTCTGAAATTACAAGCAGGAGTTCCACGGATATGTAAATGAATAAAAGGCACGTTTCGTTAATGCAATCGTATTCTCTCTTCAATGTATATTTTTTTCCACTAAAGACAGACACAAAAAGCTGGAGTAACGCAGCGGGACAGGGCAACATCTCTGGAGAGAAGGAATTGGCGTCGTTTCGGATCGAGACACTTCTTCAGACGACAAAGTAGTTATCTAGTCTGAAGAAGGGTCCCGACCCGAAACGTTACCCATTCCTTCTCTCCAGAGATGTTGCCTCTCCTGCTGAGTTACTCCAGCATTTTGTGTCTATCTTCGGTTTAAACCAGCATCTGCAGTTCCTTCCTATATATGTATATAAATATATATAGCGCTATAATATATCCTAACTTATGTTTATAATATCGCTGAAATGCTCCATTTCGGTGGACTTCCAGGAGGCATAACAACATGTTCTGAATCAAATCTAAAATGAAAACAAAACGGGCCTTTAGAAGCATTTCATCTGGGCAGTCTGAAGAAGGGTTCCGACCCGAAACGTCACCTTTTCTTTTTCTCCAGAGATGCTGCCTGACCAACTGAGTTACTCCAACACTTTGTGTCTATCTTACATTTAAACTGTGGGTTCCTGTACTGGGCTGATAATTATAGTTTCGCGTCAAGTCAACCAGAGCCCAGGCTGGATCGAGGCTTTTTGGCTCGGGCAAACGCCTAAATACTACAAATGTAATTTATCAAAGAGAGTTGAGAGCTTTTACGTTAAGGCCAAGTGGAACTATAAGGCAGTTATATTTACAGCACGGTTTGTAGAACCTTTTTTGCCCGTAAGTATACGATATCAAATCTGGTGAACTCACTCCACTCTCCAACACTAAAAACAAAACCTGTGATGTTTTGAACTAACATCGACAAATGAAACCACTTGATCTCCTGTCGGGATTTAATTTGACAGGATTTTTTAAAAAAAGGACGAGTTCTGTTCTGTGCCAAATGTGCGCTAAAGTTCAATTTCAATGCCTCGAGAGTTGAGTTCTGTCCTTTCAGAAAACATTTACAATTCTCTATGTTGAATGATATCTGAACGTGCTCTGAGATGTAGAAAACCGAAATTTAGCAGATAGTTTACACTTAGCTGTTGTTTAAATGGGATCGTAGAGAGTAGATATAAACATGCACAACAGCTCAGCGTTTAACAGCAACAGTACTGTCCTTTTAATGTTTTTTTCATTAAGCGGTTTGCCCATTGTAAGATGTTTTCGAGGTGTCTCCCCCTCTCGCCAGCAGATTAACCCGGCATTATTGTGGCCACATTTCCCTGCACACAAATGTTTATCTGAGTAAGCTATGCATTGCATTTCGACCAAGCAAGTACCGGAACCACCATTGAAACTGCTTATGAACATATGGCACGCTGCACTGACACAACACACGCAGTTCACTTCCGTCTTTTCACCAAATTGACTTCGATTGGTACGGAGTATATTTTTTGAATTTCATTAAATGTCACGGAATGTCCCGCGCTGAAATTATTGCATTTTCTAAATGCAAACGAGCGCTTCTACACGACGGAGGGAAAAATAAACGATTAAAAAAAAACGCAGCAAAGATCTTGTTACACCACACGAGTTAATTGAGGAATGACTATTGCAGGAGTGAAACACGACCGCGATTGCATTGTGTCATCGAGTGGCTCCAGCAGCCAGCGAGTGAGCCACACGCCACCCAGTGGCGACCTTCCGTGAGCCACGCTGCAAACCATAGTTGAACACGTTAACCATCAAAAAAACTCTGCACAGATTGACCAAATACAGCTTTTGTATCTCCTGTCCCGATTGCTCCATGAATAAATCAATATTATTTATCTTATCATTATTATTTAGATTTAATAGGAATCTGAGGGGCAACTTTTTCACACAAAGGGTGGCGGATGTATGGAACGAGCTGCCAGAGGAGGCAGTTGAGGCAGGGACTATCCCAACCTGTAAGAAACAGTTAGACATGGATAGGATAGGTATGGAAGGATATATGCCAAACGCAGGCAGGTGGGACTGGCATAGCTGTGACTTGTTGGCTGGTGTGGGCAAGTTGGGCCAAAGGGCCTGTTTCCACACTAGACTCTATGATTCTATAAGATACCAAGTGCAGTCTGAAGAGGGGTCTCCACCCAAAACATCACCTATTCCGTTTCTCCAGAGATGGTGCCTGACCCGCTGAGTTACTCCAGCTTTTGTGTCTATCTTAAGGTTCTCTTTATGGGCATTTGCTGTGCGGAAATGGACTTCCTTGTTTCCCATTTTACATTTTTGCCTATACTTCTAAAGTGCCTTATCGGCTGCAACGCTTGAGAAGCGCAGAGATTGTGCAAAACATCTTTCTTTTTGTGGAATGTATGACAATCTTCCTTCTATTAAGCTGCTATAACTGCATAATCTTATCCAAACAAAGATTATTTTTTGTCACTCATCTTCATCACAGATGGCAAGTGCATCATGCTGTTACATATCTGAGACTTTCAACATTCGATAGAGATACAGCCTGCAAACAGGCCCTTCAGTCCACTGAGCCCATGCCCACCAGCGTACCCACTATCCTACACACTAGGGATAGTTTACAATTGTTACCGACGTCCATTAACCTACAAACCTGCATGTCCTCGGGATGTGGTAGGAAACTGGAGCACCTGGAGAAAACCCATGCGGTCACAGAGAGAATGTGCACACTCCGTACAGACAGCACCTGTAGTCAGAATTGAACCCGGGCCTCTGGCACTATCTGGCGGCAACTCTACCGCTGCCACCACTGTGCCATGTGAGGATATGAGAGGGATTATATCCCTCCGTTTATTTTCTATGACATTCAATAAAATGTTAATACTGAAGAGGAGGAATCCTGTTCTAATAGAATATATTAAAACAAGACTGTTGTGCAAACATCCAAAAATAATCCCACAAATATGCTCAGAATTGGGGCCACAAAGTGCAAAGCAATGGATGATAACATATAATCAAGAGTGACAGCTGCAATAGCAGCAGCAGCAGCAGCAGCTAACGGACAAAATCCTGGATGCCAAGTTTAGCCCTGTGATAGGATTAGAACATGGATCAATGTGCACCTATTTAATTCTGTGCTTGTTTTGTGTGTTTAAGCGGTTGGAACTAGGGAGCACATTACTCAGGCTATCTGCAACTGTAAAATATAACGTGAAACTAACTCTCATGTTACTAAAATACCAAAATGCCCACAACGTCTGATTTCAAGTAAACATCCCAAAGCCTTTTTGTGGTACAGCGTAAGCTTTAGTAAACGATGGCACTTTTTATATTTATACTTCTATATATTAGAGATCAGGCTTCAGGAAGCATAGTGATCGAGAGCATAGAGTTCAGGTGAAAGAGGTCCATAAAGCATTGAAAACAATGTGCCGTGTGGACCTTTATGTAATGATGCAGGACAGTAAGATGTAGTTAATATAGTTTGGCTTTTCCAGTTAGAAATAGTAATAATTTAGTTTTTAATTCAGTGATACAGCGTGGAAACAGGACCTTCGGCCCACTGAGTCCATGCTGCCAACAATCACCCATTCACACTAGTTTTAAGTTATTTCACTTTCTCATCCATTCTGGAGCCAATATTCGGAGGCTAAATAATCTACAAACCCTCATGTCTTTGGGATGGGGGTATAAAACCACAGCAGCCGGAACATACCCAGGGAAGGAGCAAAGGAGGACCTGGCATGGGGGAGGGTAGAACAATGGACATGGGGGGGGGGGGGCGCCGTGAGGAGGGTGTGGGGGGTGTGGCGGGTGTGGGGGGGAGGGGGAGGGGGAGAACAAAGGGGGACCTGGCGCAGATATTGAGTATTCTTTGTGACCGTCAGCGCCCTCATGTGACGACGATTTGGATACTTTGGGTACGCAAGCGGAGAATTTCACTGTGACTTGTCACATGTGTCAATAAATTATTAATTCATTCATTCACGCAGCCACAGGGAGAACGTGCAAACTCCACACTGAAGGCAGCATTGACCCTGGTCTCGGGCTCTGAGGCAGCAGCTTTACCAGCGCGACCAAGGTTGATTACAGTGTAGATCGTAAACACAACAGAGACACAATAAACCACACATACTGTACTTTTACCAGAGTGTGACGAATCTGTGGAATTCACTGCCGCGCTCAACCACTCCGTTGTTCTCAAGTATACATTAAATGTTTACAATTCTTGCAAAACTGTTCTGGCTGCCACGGCACAAGTACAGCTAAGCTTTTTTAATGAATAGAAAGAAATCCCAGTCAATAAAATAATTTTGAACTGCAAGGTGATCTTTGCTGGAATATGAGCTAATTTCACAATGAACAGCCATGATATCTGCCATCAGGTTCATGGTCCCTCTGTTTTTGCTGGCTGCTATTTGCTGATTGTGTTCCACAGTTAGACCCCGCATGGAATCCAACATTGGTACATAATGTACAGCTGTGGGGTGCAATGATAAATATTCGATATATGTTTTTATCAAATAATTGAGTTGAGTTAAATATTTTGAATCAATAAAACTGTTTTAATGTTCTTTTTAATATTTAATCATGTTGATTTAGTAATTTGCTTTAAGCCTCTCATTGGTTTTTAAAACTCTTTAAAAATATTCAAAGTTCTTGATAAGTTTCATAGTTTCACTGTGGTCATAGCTTAGCAGTGATAGCATTTTTCTTCAGCTGCTACGGGGATAATGCCTAGAATGGCCCATTGTGAATGTTTCTTATCAGGCAAGGTCCCTCCTCCATGCATGGTCACATCTTTGAGGTTTGTAATGGAATTTACCAGCAAGTCAACATTGGGAGATTTGATTATAGTGTAGATCGTAAACACATCGTAGACACAATAAACCACATATATTTTAGCCAGAGGGTGATGAATCTGTGGGATGCAATGGAGATGGCAATGGAGGCCACGTCATTGGGTATTTTTAAAGCTGAGGTTGATGGGTTCTTGATAAGTAAAGGCATCAAAGGTAATGGGAGAAGGCAGGTGAATGAGGTTGACAGGGAAAAATAGATCAGCCATGATCGAATGTCGGAGTAGGCTTGATGGATTAATGGCCTAATTCTGCTCCTATGTTATGGTCATAAGGTCATAAGGTCATAAGTGATAGGAGCAGAATTAAGCCATTTGGCCCATCAAGTCTACTCCACCATTCAATCATGGCTGATCTATCTCTTCCTCCTAACCCCATTCCCCTGCCTTCTCCCCATAACCCCTGTCTTTTACAGTCTTACATTATCCCAGACTGCAGGTATACCGTGATTGCATTGCTACCAAGGTGAATAACTAAGGATGTGAATCACCCCAAGTGATTAATTTTTCATGCTTGAAAACACAGATGGAAGTGCTTGCTTTTTCATTAAAGAATTAGTTTATACATCTTTCAGGAGATCTCAATGAAGCACCAGGGGATTTCAGTGTGGCTGGTGTTGTAATGCACCTGGTGTGAAATCAAGTTGTAAAATTATATTTAGAGGTGGTTTTGAACCGATAACTTCATGTGCATCAGGAATCAGATTGGTACTTTATATCTGATGGCAGTGGATTTTGTGTCTGATTTCATAAATCAATTGATGAGTAGATCTTATGGAACTAAAGGTCCCACAGCCAATTGTCTCTGCCTCTTCTTTTCTTCTTCCCACTCCCATCCTCCCACCTCCACAACAGTCTGAAGAAGGGTCTCGACCCGAAACGTCACCTATTCCTTCGCTCAATAGATGCTGCCTCACCCCCTGAGTTTCTCCAGCATTTTTGTCTACCTTTGATTTTTCCAGAATCTGCAGTTCTTTCTTAAAGATAGTCTGAGGGTCTCCAGTGAGGAATATAGTAACTCAGGACTGCTCTCTAGTTGTTGATAGGGTGGTTCAGTTACCTGATAACAGCAGGGAAGAAACCTGTCCCGGAACCTGGAGGTGTGCGTTTTCACTTGCCTGATGGGAGAGAGGAGTAGTGGGAGTGGCCGGGGTGAGACTCGTCCTTGATTATGTTGGTGACCTTGCATAGGTTGACACCTGTGCGAAGTGCCTCTAACTGATGGAGCACAAGCAGAGATTGTCCAAGATTAAGGAGCAGCCGGACTCATCATGGGGATCAAGTTCAGGGTAACAAGGATCGAATAAAGCACAAGCAACAGGAACCTTCATCATATGCACTACTCTCCAAACCAGCACTTAAACATAGGAGCAGATGACATTCAGAATGATTGCAGTCAAAAGCATGGTACTATGTGGTAAAAGACCAGACAGAGAAACAGTGAAGTGTAAATATACATCATGTATTAGGAGCTGAATGGAGACCAAGGCAGACATTTTTGAATTCTTCATGTATAGTCATCAAATTGTGCAGTTTTGGAGGCATACAGCTCAGAAAAAGGGCTTACAGATCGCTAACTCTGAGCTGACCAACAGACACCCATTTACTGTAATTCCATTTTCATTCTACCCACATCCCCATCAAATTCCTCCAGATTATTCCACTCGCCTACACACTGGAGTCAATTTACAATGACTAATTAACCCACAATCACACGTATCTTTGGGATGTGGGGGGGAAACTGGAGCACCTGGAGGAACCCAAAACAATCATTTAGAAAAATCATTTGAAGTGTTGGAAATGCGAGGGAAGCAGTGAGCCAGAAGATGTGTACCAACAGGTTAGGGAGAAACCATTGGCCTGTATCCTTGTGTCATGAAATAAGCGAATGCATCAGTTGTAATCTATCAAAATCCCCTCCCTTCTGGAGTAACCTCATTGAGTTTGAGAAAGCCATGCATGCAGTATACATTATCAAGAAGAGGGAGAGAGAAAGCTGGCAACTATAGGCCAGTAAGCCCATCAACCTTAATTGGGAAATAGCTGAAATTCATGATTAAGTAAGCAGTGGAAGTCATTTAGAGGCAGCATCTATTGAAAGAAAAATAGGATTCATGTTTCAGGTTGAAAACTGGGAAAGAAAGAAACATGTTTGCATGTATTTTGTGGAATAGATTTGGGGTAACCATGCTGAAATAATCTGTACAGTCATTTAAATTGCATGTTGGATCCGATATTATCTGCTAATGGGAATGAAATTCAGTTCAAAATACAATTTCAGCTCCAAATCAGTAGAACAATATATTTCATTAAAAATGATGAAATTTTATCATGAGAATGCTTAAACACTTCGGAGGAAGCTCAGTTTAGAAATCTTTCCGAACAACTCTCTGGTGAACCCACGGCCATTAATAACATTACTTTATCATAAGGTTACTGAAACTCTTCTGTATCGGGATTCCGCTGGGTCAGCGGACCACGGGGGCACCTGGAGAGGACTCGGCAGCGATAATGGAGAGGCTGGTGCGACGGTCGATGATGGACGGACGAGGATGGACACGCGGAAGTGCGGACGACGCTGCCGAGGGAAAGAACAACGTGGGCCCGGCGTGGGCGGACCACCGTGAGGGAGGTGGAGGAACAACTTGGGCCCCGCGTGGGGGGGACTGGCGTGAGGGGGGGGGGAAGGCGGGAGGACAAAAGGGGTCTTGGCATGGAGGAGGGGGGGGGGGGAATTTGTAATTTTGTAAGCGCCTTTTATGGGTGACTAGTTGCATACCTTGGGTATGCAAGCAAATAATTTTACTGCGCCCCCCTTGTCACATGTGACACTAAAGTATTCAATTCAGTTCAATTCAAACCCAACAGATCGAACAATAAGAGTAATAAGGACACCTCGGTCCAGGAGTTTGGAGATAGGTTTGGTTGGAGCAGAGCTATGTCAATAAAAAGGTGTTGAGTATGGGGCTATCAAGCCATGAACCCATTGTGGGAAACAATGTGGATCTAGGCTGGAGTTGGTGTACCATGACGAGCCTCTCGAAGCACATCATGACAATGGAAATCAGAGTCACTGGTGGGCATCATTCAAGCACATTACTTTGCTTTTATTTAACACCGGAATGACAGTGGCCTTCTTAAATCTAAGATTTGAACCTTAGATTGAACTAAGGAGGTTAAAGTTGTCTGTGAATACACCTGCCACGTAGGTTCTGAGAACACAGCTGGGACTTTATCCGGGTCAGTCCGCTTTCGTGGGTTCACTCTCAGGATGGTCAATCAAATGTCTGCAGTGTTGACCGTGGGTATAGGTACTCCTGAGACCATCATTCTGTGAGCTGTTCATTACATGTGAATTGTCGCATACGTCCATTGTCTTTCTTGCAGAAACAAAGGGCTGCAAATGCCAGTTAATGCACAAAATGCTGAGAAACTCAGCAAATCAGGCAGCATCTCTGGAGAGAAGGAGTGGGTGACGTTTCGGGTTGAGACCCTTCCTCAGAGAACATGGATAGGTGAAGTTTTGGGTCGAGACCAGGAATGTCACCTACCAATGTTCTCCAGAGATGCTGTCTGACCCGCTGAGTTACTCCAGCACTCTGTGTACCATTGTCTTTCTTAATGGGCGGGATATGCATTGTGACTCTTGGTGGAGCTCTTCACCCACTGGAGTGAGGTTGTACATGAGGCTTCTTGTGATCACTTGGCAAGCTAACAAGGGTAGTCAGACCACCATCTGTCGATTTATTTCTTCGTAATGCAATTAAAAGTCGACAATTTATTTTTGTTGTTCAGCTGAAGGGACTTTCCAAGCACTTTGCAGATAAGGGACAAAGGCAATATTTCCTGATTACACTGAGCTCCTAAAAATCCTTGCAGATATCAAAGGTAATTGCTGAACTTCCTGGAAACTGTCACCAAGGTGATCATTTAGGAAGCTTCTGGGGTTTGGCATACAGTTTATGACCAGCTAACTGAGTGTAAATAAACCCAATCAAAGAGCAAAGGTCTGCTAATGGCAACTGGGACAGTCAGCTGACTGTGACTGTGCCCTTTGAACTTCCAGAACAAGACTGGCAGGTAAAAGAGAGTTGCAGTTTAGTCTCTTTACGTATTGACGCCTCCCTGAAATGTATGCTAGGTGTAGGCTCGGACGGATTCCCAGTCACGGCGGCACAACACATTGCAGATGCTGGGATCGTGGGCAAAATAAACAAGGCTGGAGGAACTCAGCCGATCCGGCAGCATCTTCGGAGGGAATGGACAGACAATGTTTCGAGTCAGGGATGGATTCGGAGGGAGAAAGCTGGACTGCCATCCCAGTCCTTCATATCTCTTTTATCCCTCCTCTTTTTCTGATCCCCTGCTCCATTACACACACATCCCTCCCTCCCGCTCTACATGTCACACCTCCTCTTATTTCCTCATCTAACACCCGTTTGTCTCCTTACATCTCCAATCTTTATCACTTACTCCACCCATCAGCTAATCATCCCCCCCACTCACCTGTACGTGTATATCAGTTGCCAAGCTTTGTCCCACCTCTAGCTCTCTTTTCCAGATCTCTCACCTCAGTCCATTAGTTTGAAGGCTCCTGACCCAAAACATTGTCTGTCTATTCCGTCCACAGACCCATGGAGTTCATCCAGAAGTTTGTTCATTGCTCCCAGTCATGGTGTTTGGCAATGCTAGCACTCACTATCAATGTCAGAATCCTGTTTTTAGCTTTTTACATACAGTATGTATGGTAGTTAGGGGCATCACATCCTTACATTTGGAATTGTAATGACAATTATAAAGTAGTCTAGATCTATTTGTTCTGTAGGAAGGAACTGCACTGCAGATGCTGGTTTATACCAAAGATAATCACAAAAGGCTGGAGTAACTCAGCGGGCCAGATAGCCTCTCTGGAGAGAAAGAATAGGTGATGTTTCGGGTCAGAAGAAATGTCACACGTCTGAAGAAGGGTTCTGACCTGAAACGTCACCTATTCTTTTTCTCCAGCGAGGCTGCCCGACCTGCTGAGTTACTCCAGCATTTGTGTCTATCTTAGATCTATTTGTTATTTCCTTTAGTGCTATTCGTGGATGTGGATTGCTCTCTCCTTCCACATTTAGAGTGCTTAGCTTTGCAAAGTCGTTTAAAAGATTCGACATTAGAAGACATCTCCGGTTTTCAGCACTGTCTCTAAACAGTTGATAAATCAAATGATTCATTTGGAGCCATTTAAATAGGTCTCTGTTGTCTTTATAATGCCTACTGTTAATTTGAGCAAACAACCAATTTGTTCTCTGCAAATATTTGCCTCTAAATTGGTTGATTAAATCAATTGATGGACTTTAGCTTTCTAAGCATCTGTTATGAATACTAGATTCATTTATGTCTCAAAGTTCATGTTTAAAGTGTCTCTCCTTCCACTTGATATTAGTACATGGACAATCTTCTGTTATTAACAATAATCTGTATAACTGGAAAAGTTTGTAGAAGAAATGAGATGCAACATGTTTCACAGTGTTAAAGGTAGGACAGCATATGAGTTCCAGGTTGTGGCCTGAATTTTCATGGAGAATATGATTTGAAATTTAGGGCGAAAATATACAATCTTCACAATTCCATGGTTCAATAGGCATTATTAACATATTAATATGGTATAATGAAATAAAGTACATTGAAAAGTCACATTTAACCTGGGCAATTTCCTCTTGTATGCAAAAAGATAAATGCATTAGATGGATATGGCCTTGCGAGAGCATTTAGAGTCTGCAATCTTTTGTAAAGTCTTTAAAAACAAATCAATTAATTCAAGAGGTTTAGTGGAGTATACTTTATGTATAAAGATGTGAAGATATTTACAAACATATGTACACAAATACACACACATACACACATATATGTACACATACTCGCACACATATTATACATATATATAGTGGTGTCGGGGATGACACTGAGTTTGGCAGTGATACTTACCGTAGGGTGCACTCACATTATATATTTTATTTACAGTGGTAAGAAAGTCCAGCGCAACATGGGGCCGCTCTACCTTGCCATCAGGCACATGTGTGGCGGCACTGGTAACCTTAGGGTGGTCCCGGCAACTCAGTCTGGTCTCCGAAGGAGATGTGGCGATCTCAGCTTTCATCCTGCAGTTCACCCTTGCCTCGAGAGCGCGGTCTCAAGTATATCCTGGCGATCTCTAGTTATTCCTGGTGGCTCAGCATTGGGCTTCAAGATGCAATACTGGCAGTCTCTGGATTATCCTGGTTTTCAATTTGTCTGCTGCTGTTCTCAGTAATCTATCCTGCAATACATTTTAATCTAGGTTTGATCGTATGTATGGATGGCAAAGGAGGAAGAAGAAATAAACTGGGCTATAAAGTTATAGCTTGTGCTACTGCACAATTCATTGACATTCACGTTTTGAGTTGCTGGATCTGTTTTTACATGGTGGTTTTCCCAAACCATGCTATCGTTTCCTATTTGAAAGATGATGGAACTAGCATTTAAGCTAATACTAATAACAGTGTTTAATTACAACAATTATACATAGCGAGGTGAAATTAAAATTTAAATAAAAGACATTTGGAGAGGTGCATCGATAGGAAAAGATTAGAGGGATGTGGGTCAAAAATGCACAGGTGGTACTAGTGTAGATGAGGCATCTTGGTCGGCATGGGAGATTTGGGCTGAAGGGCCTGAGTGCATGCTGTATGACTATGAATGTTTTATGCCACCAAATAAACTACAATGGAAGTACTTAATATATAGATTATGTTGGAGTTGATGCCACAATATTTAATTGGCTCTCTGATAAGAAGATATATTTATGCATGTACGAGTGTTATGGGAACCTGAGACAGAGGAGAAGATAAGGCTTTGGGTGCTTTTTTTGTGTTATGTAACCCTATGTTCCATGACAGATGAAAAAGAAGAAATGGGAAGAACCAGTGAAATTTTCAAAAGCAGGATCAAGGCAGTACGCAGGTCTTTTCTTACGAAGTGGACAACTGTGTTATTAATTAAGAATGCCATTTTAGTTTAGATTAGTTTACTTCAGTTAAGTTTACTTTAGTTTAGTTTACTTTAGATAGAGATACACCATGGAAACAGGCCTTTCGGCCCAACTTTCCCATGCCGACCAAGATGCCTCATCTACACTAGTACCACCTGCCCATGTTTGGCTCATATCCCTCTAAACTTTTCCTATTGATGTACCTGTCCAAATGTCTTTTTAATTAAATTTTAAAGTCACCCCTCTTTGCGTGATTGTTGACCAGTGATCACAATTTACAGAAGCCAATTAAGCTACAAGCCTACACGTCTTTGGAATGTGGGAGGAAATCGAAGCACCCGGAGAAACCTATATGGTCACAGGATGTACAAATTCCATACAGGCAGCGCCCATAGTCATGGTTGAACTCGAGACTCTGACACTGTGAAGCCCTCAACTATCGCAGTACCACTGTGCCACCATTTGGATTAAGCAGCGTAAATTTTGGCCCCTCCTTGGGTAGAATTTTTAAGATCTGTAATTCAAAATAATTTTGCTCAAAAGAGAGCCTGTAGAGACCAATGTTTGTCACAAACTTCACTTGCAATGTTTTGGATTCAGGTGAGAATCCCATAAGTAATCAACAAGTAATGACACACCTGGGACCTTCCTATTAAAACCCCACAGAAAGGTATAAATCCCACGGCAGAGCTCAGGCATTGTTTTAATTTAAGAATCCCAGAGGAAAAAGAATTCCATTCATAAAGTAATTAAACAAAACATTAACACAGTCGAATGTACCTAAAACAACGCAAAATAAATATTTAACTGTTTACTTGGGATATTTTTGTTCGTTCACAGGATATGAACATTAGTAGCAATGCCAGAATATATTACCCAAACCTGACACCCCCTGAACTGAGGTGGTGGTTAAGTATTGGACTTACTCATATGGTTAAATATAGGTCAAGATGCATGTTTCCTTCCCTGAAGGACAATATTCAGATAGGGTTTTTTACAGCAATGCAAACATCTTATGGGTCGTGTTATGGAGACACTGGAGAAGGATGAGGGGGACCTCATTGAATCTTCTCGAATAGTGAAAGGCCTGGATAGAGTGGATGTGGAGAGGATGTTTTCCCGAGTGGGAGAGTTTAGGACCAGAGATCATCGCCTCAGAATTAAAGGATATTCCTTTAGGAAGGAGATGAGGAGGAATTTCATTAGTCAGAGGGTGGTGAATCTGTAAAATTCTTTGCACAGAAGGCTGTGGTGGCCGTCAATGGATATTTTTATGGCAGATAGATGCATTCTTGATTGGTACAGGTAGCAGGGGTTATGGGGAGAAGGCAGGAAAATGAGGTTAGGTGGGAGAGATAGAGCAGCCATGATTGAATGGCGGAGTAGACTTGATGGGCCGAATGGCCTAATTCTGCTCCTATCACATGACCTTATGAGCTCTTGACACGCTATTTATTCTTCAATTCCTGATGTATTTAGTTTAAATCACCCTGGAGCTACGTCGTGGGGCGAACGTGAATCCTCTACCACTAGACTGCAGGGATTCTGAACTCAAAGTGCTTTGTGTGTTGATCCAGGCCTTACTTTGGTTTGAATGGGGGAATGCCAGTGGTCCCAGTCACAGCGGGCAGGATGATTCAACGCAATAACTTTGAAGTGTGCAGCAGTTGAAAGAAAGCCCTGATTACCTGTCATATTGAGTAAATTATAAGACTGACCTTACAACCACAAAATAAATGACTAGGTATTAATATCTGCACAGAGAAACTTTCACAAACTTTTAATAGTTTTTGATGCATCATCATGCAATGTTGCACTTTACAAACTGTTGTGCCTTTTCGGGTCAAGGTCTGGTGAAACATTGGGATATTGTACTCTAATAAATACAGCTTTCAGAGAATAGTATACAATCAATTAATACAGGCATTGGCATGTCCCACTGGATTTAAACCTGCCAACATGTTCTCTACTCTCAAGAAAGGTAATAAAAGAAACCCATTAGTTTTACATCAGTAGCTGTCAAAATAATGGAATGGATCATTAGGAAATATTGAGGAGGCCTTACTTGAAAAATAACCCATTAAGTAGCAGAAAACAAGGCCTCACAGGACTCAGACCTGGTTGACCCATATCCCTGATTTTTTCCAGAGGAAGTGACATTCCATATGGATATGGTGGGCTTCAAGATGTAGAAGTCTAAATTAATTGTAGTGGCATAAATTAGCCAGCCAGTACTGGAAAAATTATCTCGGAATTCTGCCGCACTAGACACTCCTATTTCATGTAAACTCAAGAAGGTTAGAAACATTGCATAAACAACTCATGCCTAGAACAGGCAGATTTTTAGTTCAAACTCTGGAAATTATATATGTGAATTATTTGGCATACAGGATATTTATAATGCGGTTGATTATTCTATTCATTATCTGTCCAGTTATAGACAAAACGTCCATTGTGGCATCAACCAAAAATCTCACAGTTGAGCCCTCTATATTCCCATCTTTTCTCATTAATCACCCCCAGAAATCATCATTCACCCACTCACCAGGAGTATTTTACAATGGGCAATTAAACAAACCAACCAGCGTGTTTTTGGGACATGGGAGGTAACCGGAACACCTAAAGAAAACCATCACAATTACAAGGAGAATGAGCAAACTCCACACAGACTATACTGGAGATTAGAATGGAGTCAGATTCACTCGATCTGTGAGGCTGGCTGCAACAGTGTGAGACCCATTTAGATAATGGATCAGGCTTGCTTCAGCCTTTGTGAGAATTGTCAATTTGTCTACAGAAGGGGGCTGTTGGAATCGGTGGATGGGTAACCTATGAGGTGGTGTACTTCTTCAGTTGTTCAGGGCCTCAGTCCCAACTCTGCCTGACCTCAAGCATTGTCAATACAAGCCCAGATACTCCTTTCCATGGGTCATGGACCAGATACTCCCAAGAATCAGTGAGGACTCAGTATCTGTGCACCTTGATAGAATCAGACCTTATATTCTAAAAGCAAGAAGGGAATAAGTACATGTATTTATAAAACATATTTTTCAATCTCAGGATATCTGAAAACACTTGCGTTGTTTTCCTCTTGAGATCACACCTTCCCTAGCCTACAATGGGTTTACCAGGCACCGCCCTCCGTGAGATTATATGTGGCTGGCCCTGATCGCTCCTGTTTATTTTTAATCACCTCCAGCCCTTCACCCCACCCCAACTCCCTACTTGCAGTCTGAAGAAGGGTTTGACCTGAAACGTCACCAAGCTTTTTCTCCAGGGATATTGCCTGATCCTCTTGAATGAATGAATGAATGAATGAATGAATGAATACTTTATTGCCACATGTGACAAGTCTCAGTGAAATTCTTTGCTATCCAACAGTCGCCACATAAAGGCTCTTACAAAGCTACAAAGTATCCCGTGCCAGGTCCTCTTTTGTTCTCCCCCCTCCCCCTCCTCACGGCAGTCCCCCTACACCAAGTTCTCCATTGTTCTTCTCCCTCCCTCATAGCGGACCCCCCATGCCTTTGTGTCTATCTTTAGTATAAGCCAGCATCTGCAGTTCCTTGTTTCTACAGTGTTTTAGTAATGGTTATTAAAGGGTGACTGTAGCTTTGGTTGCTACTTTGATGACTCTCCTGGTTGCCATGATCAGCAACCTATCCATCAGTCTAGAGAGGTCTTTGGAGTAAGTAGTTATGCTGTTGTTGGAGCTTCTGCATCTGTGAAGTTCTTTACTCACAAGGTTGCAAAACAATCTCGGATTTTGGGGTAAATTAAGTGACGTTTGACACTTAGTTGCTGCTTTAATGTTTCAGCAAATTATCAAACATCAGGTGGCACAGTGGTGCAGCTGGCAGGGCTGTTGCCTCACAATGCCAGAGACCCAGGTATGATCTTGACTTTAGGTGCTGCCGGTCTGAAGTTTCCTCATATGCCTTGTGATTATGTGGGTTTCCTTTGGGTGCTCCGATTTCCTCCTACATCCCAAAGACGTGCGGGTCTGTAGATTAACCGGCCTCCCGATTAATTCCCCCGAGTGTGTACGGAGTGTATGAGAAAGTAGGATAACATTAGTGCGAGTGGGTGACTGGTAGTCGGTATGGACTCGATGGGACGAAGGGCCTATTTCCATGCGACACCTCCAAACAAAACTAAATGCAAAAGCAATGAGATAATCACCAGAGATTCGGTGTAAGTGACGCTGATTAAATATAGGTCGGTATTTTTGGTAGTTTATACTCCGTGAAGAATTTATTCCATAATTACATTATCATTCTCTGAATTCTCTATAATCCTTCATTTGAATTGTACTCTGTAGAGTTTTGGGAAAGGACATTCTCAAAAGCTAGTGCAGAACAGAGTTTCTGAGGAAGCACTAGCAATGTAAGACTCACCTTAGCCCTGTTCAGGTGGAAGACATAATTTGCCGAAAGCACAAAAAGTCATGTTGGCAATACTGAATATTAATTTGCCAACTTTCTATCGCCATCTTAGGGGAAAATAGAAAATGATTAATACTCTGAACAATCTGACAAACGACGCAGTAAACTAAAACCGTAACAAATGACTGACTGCTGTGGAATTACACGGGAAAGCCTGCCTTATCGCTGCTACTTAACTGAGTCACTTTCTCCCTTGCACACAATGTGAGAATCTTAGCTCCAGAAGGCCACTGAATTTTTCAACCTTACTTTGTTTGACAAAAGCAGAAACACCTGGATCTGCAGCAAAGCTTTTATTACCAATGATCTGTTTTCTCTTCATCAAGAAAATTCAGATGCTTCCATTTTGCCTAAAAGAATGTGATGCTTACAGACAGAATTTGTATGTTCTAGATATTGCCATGAAATGCTAATTATATATGGCAATGTTCCAAATATTTTTTAATTTAATCTTCCCAAGGGAAAGCAAAAATATCAATGTTATGTTCCACTGAAAAATAAACTTTCCCATCTGCTTCTTACTATGCAACATGAATTTTAATGAAAAATCCCCCAAGACCTTATGGAAAATAATGATAGTCCTTTCTCTCTCTTCTAGCTTCTATGAAAATCTTCTGCAGTAGTATCTTCTTTCAGAATAATTTGGGTTTGTTTACTCTGATAATATTAATGGGTGGCAAGTCTCCACAATGTAATCTATATAAAATGTACAAAGGAATTGACTGCCATCCATCACAGATAGCAATATCACACATCAGAATGTGTATGTAAATAATTTACTTCAACGGTTAATCTTGAGCTTTATATGCAGAACTGATGTATTACAGCTATGCCCAAAGACATATCAGTATATTAGTAAGTTCATAAAGCAGAATTATTTGGGAAGAGAGTAGTAATATTTGCAGGTGGTTAGGTGAACTGTTTAAAGTACAACAATAATGTCTGACAGTCTGCAATTTATTCATTCATGTGAAGGGCTGAGCTGATTTTGTTTGGAACAAGTACAACATTTCTAAATTTACGAGTGACATTATTAAATCTGCAGCATGCAGTAGGTTGTTCCTGTGATTCTCCACTTGACAAGGTCTCACTTCAAGGCTGCGTCACCCACATACCTCGCAGGCATCCTTTGGTTACTGACTCACAGGCTTGAAATAAATGAATCACCTTCTTCACATGGGGAATTATATATGTCACAGAGGCTCTAATGATGGGAGAATAATTTAAATTGAGGAACATTAAAAATAACTGAAAAAAATTGTCCATTAACAAGTAATCAAGCTGCAAATGGCATGGCATCAACATGTCTTTCACATAAGCACATTAAAAACATGTTGGGGTTTATTTTAATAATTCCTGTAGAACATACTGGTTGTCTTTATTTGATTTTTGGCTCGGATAATAAGAATTTGTTTCTATAAAGGCATAGTGAACAGTGATGTCCCAGCCCAGTTTGTCAACACGGTGATAGATTTCCATTCACAGAAACATGTCACTTCCACTGTATCCCACTCAGCAGCAAATAAATGCCCTGATGACCAATTCACCGATTAAATCAATCATTGCACAATAAATCTGATGAAAGTCAAATTAATGTTTTCTTTCTCTGCATGCAATAAGCTTCTATTGCTGTGAGTCATGGTTAAGATAAGGTTTATCATCTCCCACTTTGTTAATCCGGCAATTAATCATGGATCTTCCAGTGAAATATCAATCTATTGGATGTACGTAACCATCAGGGATTTTAACATTTTGAAGATAGACACAGAATGCTGGAGTAACTCAGTGGGACAGGCAGCATTTCTGGAGAGAAGGAACGGGTGACGGTTTTGGGTCGAGACCCTTATTCAGACTATACCTTTCATCTAAATGATAATCAAATTAAGCGAAGAAAGTGACCCTTTAGCAGTAACTGATAAAATTATATGTAGCAAAGCAGCAATGTAGCAATGTAGATGGCAGCTGAGATGTTGATTGCCATAAATATGAGGTTGACAAGGGTAGCAACTTAGAATATTAAGGAAAGAATACTTATTTGATCTCGATCTTTCCCCACCATTCAGTAAGATTGTGGTTGTTCTGGTTTTGGCCTCAACACTCTTCTGCCCAAGATCTATAATCCTTGATTCTTTAGACTTTAGACTTTAGGGATCCAGAGGAAACAGGCTCTTTGGCCCATTGAGTCTGTGCTGCCCAGCGATCACCCCATACACCCTAACCTACACACTCTATGGACGATTTTCTTTTACAATATAGCCAATTAACCTTGTAACCTGTACATCTTTGGAGTGCAGGAAGAAACTAGAGCACCCCGAGAAAACCCACGCAGTCACAGGGAGAACTTACAAACTGCGTACAGATGCAAAAACAATTGTCCACTTCTTCTGAATGGTGGAATCCTTGAATATAAAAATTCTAAGATTAGGTAGGTGGATAAATAGATATATTTTAATTAATAAGGGAATCATGGGTTATGGAAATGTCGCAGGATAGTTCAATTGCTTGTGGGCTTATCGAATGGTGGAGCAAACTCAATGGACGAAATTGATGTTCTTGCTGCCTTACAGTGCCAGAGATTCATGTTCGATCCTGACTAAGGGTGCTGTCTGTACGGAGTTTGTACATTCTCCCCATGACTGCGTGGGTTTTCTCCGGGTGCTCTGATTTCCTCCCACATTCAAAAGATGAGGGGGAAAACAAATGATCGGCACGGACTGGAAGGGCCGAGAGGGCCTGTTTCCGTGCTGTAATTGTTATATGGTTATATGGTTATATGGTTATGTACAGGTTTGTAGGTTAATTGGCTTTGGTAAAATTGTAAATGTTCCCTAGTGTGTAGGATAGTGCTAGTGAATGGGGTGTTCACTGGTCGGTGTGGACTCATTAGGCTGAAGGGCTGGTTTCCATGATGTATCGATAAAGCCTAAAGTCTAAATCACAAGTCTCTTGACTTGAACTCAGATATTACTTGTATGAATGAATTGGCCACATTCACTCTGTTGGTGGGAGATAATCTTCTCTCAACTTTTACATGGTAAATGGTAGGGAATTGAGGAATGCTGTGGAACAGAGGGATCTAGGAATAACTGTGCATAGTTCCCTGAAGGTGGAATCGCATGTAGATAGGGTGGTAAAGAAAGCCTTTGGTGTGCTGGCCTTTATAAATCAGAGCATTGAATATAGGAGTAGGGAAGTAATGTTAAAATTGTACAAGGCATTGGTAAGACCAATTCTGGAGTATGGTGTACAATTTTGGTCGCCTAGTTTTAGGAAGGATGTCAACAAAATAGAGAGAGTACAGAGTGGTGGAGGCAGGATCGATTTTAACATTTAAGAGTAAAGTGGATAGGTATATGGACGTGAAGGGAATGGAGGGGTATGGTCTGAGTGCAGGTAGATGGGACTAGGGGAAAACAAATGGTCGGCACGGACTGGAAGGGCCGAGAGGGCCTGTTTCGTGCTGTAATTGTTATATGGTTATATGGTTATATGGTTAACTTCAAACGGAGGTCACTCCTTCTTCTGATGGTTGTTGCTGGGTTGTCATGACTGATAACTCGAATGCCCTTCTTTTATACTATTTTTTTCCTTCAATTTTTTAAATGAACCTTTTGTGTGAACCCAAGGAACACGTGACTGAAGTCATTTCGAGTTTTCATTCATCCAAGGGCTGAATATACAAAACATATCTTTGTTACTTATTTAGTTTAGTTTAGAGATACAGTGTGGAAACAGGCCCTTCGGCCCACCGAGTTCACGCCGCCCAGCAAACCCCGCACACTAATACTATCCCACACACACCAGGGACAATTTATACTTATACCAAGCCAATTAACCTACAAACCCGTACGTGTGGGACGAAACCGAAAATATCGGAGAAAACTCACGCAGGTCACGGGGAGAACATACAAACTCTGTGCAGACAAACACCCGTAGTCGGGATTGAACCCGGGTCTCTGGCGCAATAAGTGTTTATGGCAGCAACTCTACCGCTGTGCCACCATGCCGCCAGGATAGGATAGAAGCCGATAGGACAGATCAGGATAGAAAATTCTTAATTATGTTACTTGTTTATATTTTCATTCTCATCATACAGTCCCTTTGCAAAATGGCTGTTCCGCGATGCCGTCTCTTCTCAAGGCTACACTACTTAGCTAGGAAGTTACCTTCACCTATGCTCTCACTTGATGTAAATTGCACGATTGTTTTCATAGTGTTTCTTTGTTCTCATGGTCCAAGCTTTGCTCTCTATCTTTCTCTAGCCTGCACTATCCTGCTAAAGTCTGCCAGGATACTTAACATCCTACACACATAAGTCCCTACTAGAGAAAACCTGATCGGTAAAGTCCTAAATTATGCAACAGACCTTGAAAAAACTGCAACTGATCTGGAGATAAGGCAAGCAAATGCATCTGAGAGAGATAATTTGCAAACGCCAGCAGGAAAGCTTGTTTATGGGGCAAAATTCAAATTAAGTTACATAAATGCCACATTTTTGAAATATGAAATAACATCTGTTGTCTTGTCTTTGAAACTCATGGTTCTTCTCTCAAACATGTCCTATGGAGCACTGCAGCTGATTGCTTCAATCCTGGGATGTGTTTGGTTTGGTTTGGTTTGGTTTGCAGAGTCTGTTGCAGAGATGAATGTGTCTGCAGGTCTGCGAATGGATGGGCAGTCAGTAAGTCCCAGGAACAGGAGAAATGGGGGCCAGAGTCCCTGGAAGTCGGAGCGGGTTGGATGATCTGGCCCGTTGGGTTTAAATTATTGATGAATTTTGAAGCATAAATGCCAGTAATGGGTGCAAACTAATCAGTCTGCTGAATTAATGCAAGTATCTTCGGCAATCATCCTCGGACCTTGATATATAATAACTTCAAACAACTGCTGGTATTATTTTTGTGCCCTGTTACAACGAGCTCAGAGCTCTTTGAATTTTGCACCCTTATGAATTCTTGCCCATAATGGTCAAAGGCATAATGGGGAAGGTGATAAGAGAGGATAGCAGGCAGTGTCTAATATGAAGAAGCACCACCTCTCCGATTTCTTCAGTCGGCCTAGTGACCACTTTAAGGGCTGCTGGTTTAGCCAAAAGCAAATTTCAAAAACTTAGAGCAAAGTATGTAGAAATGGAGTAGGCCATTCATGCCAAATGTATAGCATCTATTGGAATCATGTTAAATAAAAGTTATATATTAAATAAATTAAGAATCATAAATTAAATAAGTCGTATCAGATAAATTAGTCTGAAGATGTGTCTCAACCTGAAATGTTACCTATCCATGTTTTGCAGAGATGTTGCCTGACCCGCTGAGTTACTCCAGCACTTTGTGTTCTGAGAAAGACTACAGCATTTGTAGTTCCTTGTGTCTCTCTTAAATAAAGCTTGCATCATGCCACATTGATTTACTTTTTAATATACTACTATATTAGGCTTTCACAGCAACTTGAGTGTGCTGGAGCTGACGGGATGTAGCCTGCCCTGATTAATTTTTCTGCATGTGGAGAGTGGAGCCAGTTGGCCTGCAGCATGTGGAGGTTGCTGGCAATGTGAAGCAGGCTTTGAGCAGCGACTAGGCCTCAGCTGGCAGACCATTGATGCTCTGTCGCTGTCAAAGGCCTTTGAACCGTTTCCTAAATGTCCCTGGATGTTCTAATTTGATAGTGCTTTAAAGTGTTAATAAATTGTTTTACCTTTATAAATTTATTCTTAAGTTGCTTCAATGTATTTGAATAATTTCTAACCCACGGAGATATTTAAAGAATGTTAATAATTTAAAGAATAGTTTTTACAAAAATATATTTAAGCACAGCACCAAAATAGCAGCAAATAATTCGAAATGATAAAATAAAGTAAAATAACTCAAGTATGTAGAACATAGAGCAGTATTCTAACAAGAATAGACACTTCGGCCGGCAATATCTGTGCCAAACAAGTACTATGTGTTTTTCTGCATAGTTGGCAGTGCCACTCAGAGGAATGGAGCCCATTTGTATGCCAGCATAAAGCTGAGGTGCTGGATGTGGTGTTGACCCTACTCCACTCTTCAGTGTGTAGGAACTGTCAGTGGATTCGATTGGGAAACCCATCAAGGAATTAGTTTTTCAGGCATGGCAACACCTGACCTTCACGACATTTGGACTTCTGATTTCAACATACACGTTCCGAATCCAAAAGAACCTGGACATGGAATGATCGGTAGTAGGTAAGCACGGTTCAGCCTCCTTTTCCAAACATTCACTGAACAAGATATATAGTAGGACTGTGAATAGTGTGTGTGTAATACAGATTTTCGAATGTCCTGTCATGCAAGCCTACATTAAAAAACTAAGACTTTCCCTCCTGTCTACCTCATTGAACACCTTTGAACTAATCGGACTTAATTAGACTTCAATGTTATATCTTGCACTGAAAATTGTACCCTTTATCCTGTATATGTGCACTGTGAATGGATTGATTGTATTCATGTATAGTCTTTTCTCTGAATGGCTAGCATGCAAACAATAGCTTTTCACTCTACCTTAGTACACATGACATTAATAAACTAAACTAAACTAAAACTATAATGATAATGATAGAACTGAAAGAGCCTGTGTCTGTGATTTCTGCATTGTTAGAGGTTGCACAGTAAAGGTTAAACTGAGAAGAGAAAGAATGAATATTTAAATCATCGTAATTGCGTAAAATTGTGCTTTTTTATTAAATTAACAACCTAAATATTCTGACCGCAGCCAGGTCTCATTGGTGCTGAGTTGCCCCAAGAAACAAATACCGTGGAAATCACCGTTCTTATTCGGCAGATTGTTTTCTCTTCCATTCAGTCATCCACCGTGGGTACCAGTCAGAGAGAAGCCCTTTGCTGTGTGACAACCACAGCTCCATCCGTAGTTAAACCATGTGGAATGTTGAGCAGATGGTCTTTGGAAAATAACTTTCTCAATTTCTCTGTTGTGGTTTGTTTGGAAATCATTAACAGTTACGCAAGATCAGTTATTATTTTAAAAATCTGCTCAACCTTCCAAAATCTTTTACTTGATCTTTTAAATTCACAAAGGTTTCTCATTTTGCTCTGTTTCATTAAGCAGCGTATTTGGATTCTGGTTCTGAACATTAATATTTTGCAAAGATGCACTGACAAACAATCAATGTTTCCTTGCAGTGGAAAACATAAAGAATTATACTTCCTTTATCTTGCAGCTTAGAGCAGTGAGACGGTCCCAGTATAAGTAATTAACTTACAAATGAATAATGACAAATTCTTGCTTCTAAATATTAGACACAGTTGTTCCCTGATCATAATGACGGGCAATAATTTATATATTTTACATGAACACCATTATTGCCTGAATTGGGTGGAAATTTTGGTGGCAGACAAGAGATGTTAGTGAATCCCTAACTGATCATTTTCAACACTAACCATGGGAAGGAAAACATCGGGTGGTGCCACGACGGCAACCTTGCCAACAGTTTGTCTGTCTTTTAGTCTTTTGTTTTGTTATTTTTAGTGTGTTTTAAAAGTATGTGTTAATGTTCTCTGGTTTGTTTTATGAGGGGACTGGGTGGTGGAATTGGGGGAAACTTTTTTTCAATCTCTTACCTTGCCGGAGATGCGATTGTTTTCTACATCGTATCTCCAGTCGCTCTGCGGCCTAACATCATGGAGCTGGATGCCTTGCTCGGGACTGACTTTGAGCCCCACCACGGGGCCGTGAACTTAGCATCAGAGCCGATTCGTTGCCTGGGATCGACGCTCCAGCCACTGCCTGTGGATTTCACCATCGAGGGGCTTGCAGTCTTGGGTAGAGACCGATGTCGGGAGCTCCAAACGACGCAGAAGGTTTCGACCAACCGCAACCCGAGGTCAGATCACCCGGCGCGGGGGAGCTGAGATTCCCCCCCAATGCAGGAGCTTGATTGCCCCAACGCGAGGGCCCAAACTCCGCTGGCTACGGGAGCCAAGATCGCCCCGTCAATGGAAGGCTCTAGGCCCCCGACCGTGGGAGAAAAAAGAAGGGGAGAGATTGAACTTTTTTTCGCCTTCCATCACAGTGATGAATGTGTCAGAGTCACTGTGGTGGATGTTCATGTTAAAATGTGTATGGTGTGTTTTGTTGCTTTTTATTGGTATGACTGATTGGGAAATCAATGTTGCAAAACACGCTTGGCTAATAAAGTATGATTATGATTATGATTATGAGAAGGAATCCGTGTAACAAACAACTTGGTTAACTGGTTTTATATTATTAAGGGTCTTTTCCTTCTCCTTTAGAGTAAACTTGCATCCCCAAAATATGTCCTCATCTTCCTTTACTGGAGAGTCAGACAAGGAAAGAGAAGGGCAATGACCCAAATTAGTCGGGATTCCACAGCTGGGCCGGCCTTCATTGGAGACCCAGAGGCATATGGAGCTGCCAAGTGCCACAGATGAGGAGGAGGTTTGCCACGACTAACCCTCAGGCCGTGCAATGAGGACAGCCGCTTAATAACGATAAACCTGAACCATCCCTGGGAGCAGTTCCAAATGGGCACTTACAATGAGTGGCATTACAAAAGGGAATGTGGAAGGTGCAGAGAGAATTGCATGCCCGAGCAGAATATAAAAAATGCGGAAGATGTGAAAGTTCCAGAAAGACGAGACTGCAAAATCTTTTCCTCAGGTTATAAAGAAGGTAATCTGAATGGCTTAGCCTACAAATATACTGCTGAGTTCAGATCTGAAACCTTCTACAGAAGGCCTAAAGTAATTACATTCCTGCAATGTTGGTGAGCCCCACAAATAAACCATTGGAGTCTGATACCTACTGTAATTCTGACAGAGAATTAGGAGCAGTCAGTTTTTTGTTTTTTGTTGAAGACAGCACACATTGCCAAGGGTGTTCCAGCTGAAGGAGGAGGACAATCCTTTCTTCAAACATAGTCTACCGCAACTCTTACAATTATTGGAACTGAAAACCAGATGTACTGTAGCTATTAACAATAAACTGCTTGCTTCTCATTATTACCCAGGGAGGCACAGTGGTGCAGGGGCAGAGTTGCTGCCTCACAGCACCAGTGGCTTGGGTTCAATCCTGACTATGGATGCTGGCCATGTGGAATTTGCATGTTCTCCTTGTGACTGGGTTTTTTTCCAGCTGCTCTGGTTTCCTCCCACATTCAAAAGATGTGCAGGTTTGTAGGTCAATTGGCTTTTGTAAATTGTCCCGAGAATGTAGGATAGAACTAGTATACAGGGCGCTTGTGGTCGGCATGGACTTTTTTTGGCCGAATGGCCTGTTTCCATGCCGTATCTCTGAACCAAACTAAACTCAAAGAAGTAACCTCCAATGTTCAAAGGCAGCAATCGCCACAATTGACATCACCTCCAGCATATTGATGGGGACGGTATGGGAGGAAATCCACGACTATGAATGGATAAGTGTATACTGTTCCTTATTTAATCTTTTTCATCTCTGCGCATGCTACCACTATTATTCACAAACGGATCGCTGGGGGCTTGGTCATGACAGAATGCCGCTGAAGCACATCAGAATTAGCGCAGCCAACTTGTTTCCTTCCAGAGGTGCCAAGCCAGAAGAGAAGGGATAGCAAGACTTTGCAGTCTCTTCAATCTCCAGTAACACTGGCCCCAAAAACGTAAGGATCCAGATGCAGTTGTGGATATAGTACCTGATGAATTACTCTTGAGGCCTAAGTTGCAGCAACACCTAGTCACAGAGCAAACAGTCAATGTCCTTATCATGATGGCTAGGCTGACAAAGCAACAGCAGGTACATCTTCATCTCTGCCGGACGTGTTGCAAGAAAGTCGCTGCATTGGGTGGCACAGAGGCGCAGCTGCCTTACAGCGTCAGGATAGTGCTAGTATACCTGGTCGGTGCATACTCAGTGGGCTGAAGGGCCTGTTACAACACTGTATTTCTAACTTTTGAAGTCTGAAGTCTAACGTATGGCAAAAATCTAAGACAACAGTGGAATCTACTGTCCTGATGTGCAAGTTGCTCTCAACCTGTCAAAAAAGAAAATTGATAAAAGTAAAACTGAAACCATCCAGTTGAAGTCTCAACACTGAAGCGTGGGCTGGATTGAGCTTGTCTAAATGGTGCCTGGAGTCACTGTCTGCAATCCCCACAAATGCCACTCACTTGGATTGGGTGCTGAGGCTGAGCTCGAGGACATACCTTCAATAAAATGGCAACAACTTGACACATTGATTGGATTTGGGAAGACCAGGTGAAAAATTGGGATTTGGGAAGACCAGGTGAAAAATTCCTTTCCCAAAGCTCTGCTGATACCTGGCAAATCTTGAAAGTGTGCACACTTGTAAGCACACTCAGGACCAGCCTCTTCCCCTCTGTTATCAGACTTCTGAATGAGCCTCAGTTAAGCTAAGGTACGGTCCCAATTCTCCAACCAACCTCTTTGCGAACATTAGACTTTTTCTTTGGAACGGTTACACTACAATGCTGAGAAACTATATTTAGCATAATGTGTATGAATGAATTACAGATGCTGGTTTAAACCGAGAATAGACACAAAGGTTGGAGTAAATCAGCGGGACAGGCAGCATCTCTGGAGAGAAGGGATGGGTGATGTTTCGGTTTGAGACCCTTGCACTCTGGTATTTTTGCCAACGCTCTATCTGCTGTAATTATGTTTGGTTTGATGGTGATCATGTATGGTTTTATCTGATCTGGCAGGAGAGCTTGCAAAACACTTTTTTTCTGCACAGTGAAAAATGTTTTTCACTGTACAGTAAACCAACGCAATAACGGACCTCTACGTAGTGGAATTCGGTTATAGCAGACCGAGGCTCCCATTGCACCTCCCCCCGCCCTTTGGCCAGGTCACCCATGAGCTGGCGTCACATGACGTGCTTCTGTTCGCGGAGAGAGCGAGCACCATGAAGGCGACGTGTGTACTGGGCCCGTCCCTGACACACTGCACGTGGAGCCGTGGGCTCCGCAGCTCACCGGACTGTAAATTTCCACTTGTTTAATACCCCCATGCTGCATTTCTTCACTCCTGGCCTCGGGTTAAGCTTTACTCTCCTTGGTTATAGTGGCCAATGAGTAATAACAGACACTGGTCACCCCCCCCACACCCTCCCCTTCCCCCCCCCCACACCCTCCCCCCCCCCCTTCCACCCCCCCCCCCACTGTGATTCGTTATCGTGAGGGTTTACTGTACTTTAGTACATGTGACTTCTTCTTGCGTATGGCGTGCACAGCCTAAAGTTGTAGGCCAACTTGTACTATTTGATCTTATTTGATTGTGCACAACGGGTTGATTGCATTCGTCGAAACAGGGGAAGATGCTGGAGTCAATTATAAAAGATGAAATAGCGGCACATTTGGATAGCAGTAACAGGATCGGTCCGAGTCAGCATGGATTTACGAAGGGGAAATCATGCCTGACTAATCTTCTGGAATTTTTTGAAGATATAACTAGGAAAATGGACAAGGGAGAGGCAGTGGATGTAGTGTACCTGGACTTTCAGAAACCATTTGATAAGGTCCCACATAGGAGATTAGTGGGCAAAATTAGGGCACATGGTATTGGGGGTAGAGTGCTGACGTGGATAGAGAAGTGGTTGGCAGACAGGAAACAAAGAGTAGGGATTAACGGGTCCCTTTCAGAATGGCGGCAGTGACTAGTGGGGTACCGCAAGGCTCGGTGCTGGGACCACAGCTATTTACAATATACATCAATGATTTGGATGAAGGGATTCAAAGTAACATTAGAAAATTTGCAGATGACACAATGGGGTGGCAGTGAACTGTGAGGAGGATGCTATGAGAATGTAGGGTGACTTGGACAGGTTGGGGGAGTGGGCAGATGCATGGCAGATGAGGTTTAATGTGGATAAATGTGAGGTTATCCACTTTGGTAGCAAAAACAGGAAGGCAGATTATTATCTAAATGGCGTCAAGTTGGAAAAAGGGGAAGTACAACAGAATCGGGGGGCCTTGTACATCAGTTTATGAAAGTAAACATGCAGGTCCAGCAGGCAGTGAAGAAATCAAATGGCATGTTGGACTTTATAACAAGAATATAGGAGTAAAGAGGTCCTTCTGCAGTTGTACTGAGCCCTAGTGAGACCACATCTGGAGTATTGTGTGCAGTTTTGGTCCCCTAATTTGAGGAAGGATATTCTTGCTATTGAGGGAGTGCAACGTAGGTTTACAAGGTTAATTCCCGGGATGGCGGGACTGTCATATGCTGAGAGAATGGAGCAGCTGGGCTTGTACACTCTGGAGTTTAAAAGGATGAGAGGGATTCTCATTGAAAGATATAAGATTGTTAAGGGCTTGGACACGCTAGAGGCAGGAAACATGTTCCCGATGTTAGGGGTGTCCAGAACCTGGGGCCACAGTTTAAGAATAAGGAGTAGTGCAATTTAGAACTGAGATGAGGAAACACTTTTTCTCACAGAGAGTGGTGAGTCTGTGGAATTCTCTGCCTCAGAGGGCGGTGGAGGCAGGTTCTCTGGATGCTTTCAAGAGAGAGCTAGATAGGGCTCTTAAAAATAGCGGAGTCAGGGGATATGGGGAGAAGGCAGGAACAGGGTACTGATTGGGGATGATCAGCCATGATCATATTGAATAGCGGTGCTGGCTCGTAGGGCCAAATGGCCTACTCCTGCACCTATTGTCTATTGCCTATTGTCTATAATGATTCTTGAAACTCAAAAACATTGCTTTTTATATTTTTAAATTGTAATAATTGTGATCTACCTGCCTCCTAACCTGCCCAATACGATCAATAGAGTTTCAGAACTGGACATAAGATCCTGACTTGGAGCTGGGGTCATTAAATCCAGGACTAACTTCAGGTTAAATGGCTGAACAGCGGTGGTTACCTTTGCAATAGCTGGCTATTATTCTCATTCTTCACATTCCAAATATAATTATCATCAATATAATTGTATTTAGGATTGCTTAATGATTGGGTCTTTTGTACAACAGTAGATCAGTAATCAAACTGCTGGAGGAACTGAAGGGTTCAGGTTGTATCTGTGGAGGGAAATGGATAGATGAGCTTTCAAGTCAGGACTCTGTCAGACTGGTACGTCAGAAAGGGGAAAGGAGACGTTTCAGATATTATCAGGAATAAAGATGTTCAATTGCATGGAGAGTTTCATCTTTTTTTTCAGTGATTTTCACTGAATTTCAGTGATTTGTTTTCGAGCAGGAAGGAAAAATGAAGATATGAAAGGAGTTTTGAAAATATATGATTTGGATGCTGTTGAGTGGCAGAAGGGCCGGGAACCAAAAAATATGAATTTAATGTAATTGGCAAATGAACCAGAGTTGACATAAGAAACATAACTTGTGCAGTGATATTATTATGAAATAGAATGCTCTAGATAAATGAAATTTTAAAAGCTAGTCTGTGATTTGAGAACTTGTAAGAAACTAGTATTAGTTACAGTCATGATCCACTTACTGCTGAGAATTAGAATCTTGCACCTGTTCCATCGGTAAAGCAGTGGGAAATATGAAATAGAAATATTACTGAAAAATAATGCAAAATGTATTAGATCTTTTCTTATCAAAATGAATATTGGTCTTGACATAAGGAAATAATGCCTGTATGCTGCCCCAGTATCTGCCACACGGCTGATAGCATGGAGCCTGATAAGCCACCGTGTAAATGTAAGTTGTTTGTTTGTACTTTAAATCAAATCAACTGTACAAATCCCTCCTCTAGGTGTCATCCTGGTTCAGCTGGTCACCCTCTTAAAAATGTAGAGGCTCTGCTCCTTGACTTGAGAGGTGGTGGAAGCTAAGGGACTGTTGATATATCTGAGGTGCTCCTGGTCAGGTGAGACATTAACCATCATCACCTAGAAGGAAATAAAGGGTTAATAGCAGTACCTGTTGCAAGTGCTGGGATATACACAGACCAACATTCTTCTCTCAATCAACTATAGAATAACTGACTATCAATCTTATTTTACTTCGGAGTCACGTGAGTGACTACGTGAAGAACCCCGCCTGGCGCTGGAACGGCATTACGTCGACGCTGAAGGCAGAAGGAAGAGCTACAGAGGCTAGCTCGTCGACGTAATGCTCGTCGTAGGTACGGAACCGGCAGGTAAGTGCAGTTGAAAAACTTTTAGGGTCTGGAAAACTCCGTGCCTGGTGTATTGAACCAGGATTTGAAATGAATTTAAAAACAAAAATAAAATAAAAGAGTAAAATAGAACAAAAATACTCTGTATAATACAACGGAGTTTAAAAAAGAACGTCCCGGGGGAATACCCAGCGATCGGGACGGGAGATTAATTACGGAGCCGGTTCCGATACTGTGAAAAAATACCAACAAAAGGGGGGGGAAAACTAATGGAAATATTCCCTAACCTACCCTAAGACCTCACTGAAAAAAATGAAAAACACTGATAGTGGTGGCTGGTCATGAAGTACCCAACACAGCACCAATATATATATATATATATATATATATATATATATATATATATATATATATATATATATATATATATATATATATATATATATATATATATATATACACACAGGTGTATGCACAACACCTGAATAAGAAGTGAGGCCATGGAAAATTACCATGGAAACCAAAATTAGTTGGTCTCTCACTAAAAGCTGTTATGGTTAAAACAGCAGAACTAATGATGAGTGAGGCCATGAAAAGTAAACATGGAAACTAAAAACTCACCAAAGCTGTAATGATTGAAACAGCAGAATATGATAAAACTTTTATGTTTTATAAAGATATCAACGGTGAATCCGTTTATGATATCCATGTCTCAAATTATATGAGATATAAAGAAATGCAATTTCAAAGTATTTCAAACGGGTGCATGGCATTACTATTCAAAAAGAAAAATAAAATAAAATAAAACGTGGTGCAAATAACTAATACTTTTAAAATAAAATAAATTGCCATCAGTTTGTGGAGCTCAATGGGAAGAAATATATATAATTTACCAAATCTGCACTCTAGATTCGCAGATCAATATAAATCAGGTTATGTTAAACTCCTGATTATTATGGAATAAACCTGCCTTATGATAAATCAAAGATATTGATTACAAAAGAACAGATCTTTAAACTTTGGGGGGAAAAACTATGATCCAATGAAAGATTTGATAATGGATCAAAACAAAGGCAGAAGTGGTATAATCCAACATAGCCTTATCCAAACCCATATAATTGGGAAAAGAAGGCTTGAAGTACGTTGAAGAGGTGCAAACATCTTGTTACAAAATAAGTTCATGAAATCTCCAATTGTGGGGGATTACAGGTGTATTATGATCATTAATTTAATATAACTAAGGAAGGATTGGTTCACCTGTATAAGAAAACCTTAAAAAATGATTTTAGGTTTGCACTCAAAAGTAACTCCAATAAAGAAGGGGTACGTACATATATATTATAAAATTACCTCAGTGTAAAGATTTGATGGTATAAACCATACAAAACATCATTTTATATACACTTTCACAGTGTAAGAACATTTATTAAAATGGAAACATCTAGAACATGGAAATACAGTTGCTATTAACAAATTGTTAATCAATATTACAGGTGCTTGAAATTAATTAAAATGGGTCAAGCTGTGCAAGTTAAAACATTGTCCAAAGGATTAAACCAGTTCAAGGCTGTTAAACAGAATACTGGAGGAACAATTATGCTGATAAAAAATCAGCACTTGCACTAATGAGGTCATGGTCATGGGTTATCTTGATTACATTTAAATTGGAAGGTTATAAGAGTCAGCTGCAAATTAGTGCTGCAATTACAAACCTGGTGGCAGGTAAGGACCTGACCCATTATATAAAGCGTATGCTTAGGCATTAATAAAATATTCATAAATTACTATTCTGAATTTAGAAGTAATTCAGCACCATAAGAGGGGGAAAATTGTTCCATGATACAAATATGTCTCATTGTTGTTGACATACGCTGTCCCTCCATTAGGTTAGGTAAAGGGTAAATAAAGCTCCAAAAGAAGGAATACAGAAGCTTATAAGAAAATGTATGCCTTTGTGAGAGGCTTATGCAAATATCAAATGATACATTATCATTATTAAAGTAATGTAAAAAAGGTTCACAAGCTGCTTCAACTATAAGCTTAACAGCTGTTGCAAACTGAAGCAAGTGTTACAGATGATGTACGGCTTCTGTGAATGTTTGGGTAAATATAAGAATAAAGATAAGAAATCTATTCTTATAAGAATAATTGATACGTCTCTTGTTGGGACTGCGGACAATAATACCAGGTGAGCATAAATGGATTGTCCTAAGAAATTTTCCAAACATTTGTATTAATTATTGAAGTCTCAGGAGTTATGGATTAAAATATCGATTGTTTTATTATGGAAGTGTCCATGTCGTATCAAGGTAAACAATACCACGGCTGTGGCATATGTTAAAACACACAAGATAAGTCAAATAACAATCATGGGATTATCTGAGTAAACAGATGTGGCATATTCTAAAAAATTTAGTCCAGCTGTTTATCTCTAAGGAAGAGACAATGGTATCGGAGACAACAAATTTGAGGGGGGAAACACATTGTCATTAATATGGATTACTTACGATTAATCTGGTTACATACAGATTAAATCACTGATCTTTCAAATGTTTCTTGTGGATAAACCAAGAACAGGAAAGGTGGATGCTTTTCTCTCAATTACATGAGGAAAAGATGTTCTTTTGTGTTCCTCATTTTGTTTGATAGGGCAGTGTCTGATGAAAATGTAGCAGGACACTGCCAGAGGCATTTTGGTGGCCCAATACGGATCCTTCATGGTTTCATAAATATTGAGTGATGTTGAACCACTTGTGATGATTCATAGTTGCAGTAATTTATTGAAGTCTGAGGAAGGGTCTCGACCCGAGGCGTTGCCTATCTCCTTTCGCTCTTTGGATGCTGCTGCACCCGCTGGGTTCTCCAGTTTTGTGTAACCCTGCAGTAATTTATTGTTGTACAAAGGCATCCATGACATGAAAATATGAATTTGACTATCTGCAGGTTGACCAGACCATTACAACAGCTGATGGTCAAAGAAGTCTATGAATGTTTAACTAATATAACAACATAACAATAAAAGAATTATGTATAAAAGAAGTGTTATACCTGCAATTTGCAGAAATAAGTTTAAAAAACAATATTTTGTTATAAGAAATTGGAAGTCTGTGTATACAGTAAAGTTATTTTATCATATTAGATATATGGAGTTCCTTGTGGATTGCATTTTTCTGAGCATCTAATTGATAGAGCCAATAATAGGGCTCAGAGTGTTACCGTCCTATTAACGGACAATATACTAACCAAGAAGTTATCAGGTGCATTCATAATATCCCGATATGGAAAGGGATATATATGTGGATATTAATATAAATATATATATATATATATATATATATATATATATCTGTCCAAAATTGTAATATATAAGTCGGGAGATAAATAATCCTGAATTGCCTTAGGCAATGGACTCTAACTCTATCAATGATTCAAAAAAGTTAACATTGAAAATACTAATGCTGATGACTTTAGTATCAAAATAAGAGTGCAAACATTGCAAATGTTACGTTATAATTGCATGTGGATACAGATTGCATTATCATATATGTTTATGAATTTACCAAACAAAGCACACCAAGAGGAGCTGAAACCAAGGTAAACCTATAAGCATATCCTGTCGGCCTTAAGTTGTGTGTGTGTGTGTGTGTGAACATTGATGAAATATGTTGAAGTAGGTAAGAGTCTCTGTGGTAATGAGACAGCACTACTTATTACACACAAAAACCACATTAGGTTCAGTAAAAACTGATGGTTCTAGAGGAATGTATTCCAGATGGTTAGAAATTGGATACACTCAGTGGAACTAGACACTGAAAGGTGGAAAATCACTCTGTTAATGAGGTAGATACATTCACAGGAATGGCACGGGATGAGCCGCACAAGCAAAGATGCAAGGCCGCAGGAGGGTGTAAATTAATGTTAAAGTAAAAAGGAACCAGTCATGGTGTCAGGTTTGGACACGGAGTGTTGGGTTCTCTATAATTGTTGCTTTGTCATACCATCAAAATATATATATCAATTGATATTTTGTGATAAACTTGCCTTTCAATGGAAAGGGCATTACTTTTATTCTTTATAATGTGAAATAATTTATCACATAACTTGAGGCAATGTTTGGGGAAAAATGTGTTATTCGCTCGTCACTGTGTTGAATGAGCCGGACTGTCGTATGGAATAAATTCTACGACATGGAAAACACAGAAAGCTTCAAAATCGTTCACGTAGTCACTCACGTGACTCCGAAGTAAAATAGTAAGATTAAACGAGAACTTACCAGTTTGAAGTTTGATCTTAATTTTATGAGGAGTAACGATGAGGGATTACGTGCCCTCCACTCCCCACCCTCATAAAATAAATGATCATCTGGTAGTTCTAAATCTATGAGAAGCCTTACTATCTTACTCCGGCTATTATGTTCTGTGTTTTTCATGCCGCTGCTTTGAAGTATGCCGTTCCAGCGCCAGGCGGGGTTCTTCACGTAATCCCTCATCGTTACTCCTCATAAAATAAAGATCAAACTTCAAACTGGTAAGTTCTCGTTTAATCTTACTATTAAATAGGTGTCAGGGGTTATGAGGAGAAGGCGGGAGAATGGGGTTGGGAGGGGGAGATAGATCCGCCATGATTGAATGGCAGAGTTGACTTGATGAGCCAAATTGCCTATTTCTGCTCCTATAACTTATGACCTTATCATAAATATTTATGAAACATTTCTCAGTATAGACTTGTGAAAATAGCAACTGTAGCTCAGAAGTAGTTAATTGATGAAGTTCTTAGTTTCCTTCTAAAGTTCTTAGTTTCCCTCTAAAAATAAAGACACATAAAATCGAGCAATAGACACAAATGTTTGGGTGGTTGAACATGTAAACACTGTCGGGCAGCTGGATAGTAGATCACAATATGCAGCCATGACTGTATTTCTTGTCATCACAAGTGTAATGAGTGCTGGTGATTTAAAGTTGTTAATTTTATCCAGGCTGTATGCATTGGAACATCTCCTTACGTAATCATTCAGCGAATATTTTCAAATGATTAAGCAATCCATCATCACAAGTCTTGTATAATCTGCAAATAAAGTAGTTAATACAGGAAAGCAACAGAAATTAATCAGTTAGAACATTTGTTATCTAGTGCCAATTAAAAGTGAAAACAAAACATTTATCTTCTGCTGTGCTCCTGTGGAAATGCATTTCCCATTGCCAGTAGGTGGCGCTCTATCAATAATGCAGTGTTTTGTTTTAATATAACTAACAAGATTATTTCATTGCAATCATGTCTAACATCTAACTCACTCAATCGGACATGGATACACGTCACATGTTGCATTCCGGTTGAGGAAGCGAAACAATAGTGATAGGGAACTGCAACATGCAGGCAAAGTGGGGAGGTCAGTGAGTCAGACAGCATCGATGGAAAGAAAAGGACAGATAACATTTTGGGTTGGGACTCTTCTTCAGTCTGAAGAAGGCATCCGACCCGGAACATCGTCTGCCAATTCCCCCCACAGATGCTGTCTGACCCACTGAGTTCCTCATTCATTTGTTCTTTGTACCTTTTCACACATCTGGTCTCCCTATCCCCTGATTCTCAGTCTGAAGAAAGGTCTTGACCCAAAAAGTCACCTATCCCTTTCCCCCAGAAATGCTGCCTGACCCGCAGAGTTACTTCAGCATTTTGTGTCTATCTTCGAGTTCCTCCGGCACTCTGTGTTTTGCTCAATGTTCCAGCATTTGCAGTCTCTTGTGTCTCCCAGCTATGGGGACAGAGCTCCTAGCCCGAAGGTTACATTGTCCGCCCAGTAATAGGGTCAAGGATGGGACAGGCAGCATCTCTGGAGAGAAGGAATGGGTGACGTTTCGGGTCGAGACCCTTCTTCAGACTGATCGAGAAGGGTCTCGACCTGAAACATAACCCATTCCTTCTCTCCGGAGATACTGCCTGTCCTGCTGAGTTATTCCAGCCTTTTGTGTCTATCTTCGGTTTAAACCAACATCTGCAGTTCATTTCTACACATTAGGGTTAAGGACATCTCCTCAGGGCTGGGGAGATATTTGAAGTGGGTGAGGTCCATGTTTTAATGGCAAATGTAAATGGCAAGGAAACAGAATCCCTTGTGTTGTGAAATAATGTTTGCTTGAAGCTGAGAGATTGCATTCATTCTAATATAATGACTGCAAGGAATAAGATGCGGCTGGTTCTAATTGACTGGGATGATCTCATGTGGGATCATGATCTGGTGCTTCTGTGACTGTTACTCTCTTCGCTTCCCATCTTCACAATTATAAAGACCGCACCCTGAGAGGTTAATGCTACAGACTGGGCGAGGCCCCTTCACACACGTTCCCTTCCCCCTCGCACTCATTCTCTTGTGCAGCCTGGACTTTCCTGCGAGGCTCTCAGCTCCAGTAGGGTTGACTGGGATCTTGGTTCCTGTCTAGGTCGTGGCTGGACGAGTCATCTTTGTTTATTAAGTGGCTGTCTGTGTTCTTATTCAAAACGACCCTTTTGCCCACAATTAATTTGGTGGGATCCCGTTGGATGTGATGGGAATTTTCGGGGATTATGTGTTGTATGCAACGGCTGATCGGGTGGAAGATAAGGACTAGGGGGACCCTGTCTCTGTTGCGACTAGGGGGAAGGGGAGCAAGGGCGGAGCTTCTTTCCTACCCCACCCTAAATTATTGGCACAGCGCAGTGGCTCAGCCAATAGAACTGCAACCTACTGAGTTTGGTGGTCCTGGTTCATCCTGATCTCCAGTGCTGACAGTGTGGAGTTTGCACAATCTCCCTGCGGCCACATCCACATCCCAGGGGAATGCAGGTTGGTAGGAATGTTGGAGCCTATTAGGTGAGTAATAGAATCTGGGGGTTGATGAGGATGTGGGGAGAATAAAATGGGGTTTCAGGTGAATGAATGCTTGATGGTGTGTTTGCTCTACGACATCCTGTCCACCTCTCTCCCAGGATACACATCTGCCTTGCTGCTGGGCTCAACACATACATACTAACCCTCAACATCCTTCCCCTGTACTTCAGTGTGTCGCCAGGTTATTAATCTGATGGGCATGCAGGGAATGGAAGGCAATGAATCATGTGCGGACAGTTTACTTTGGCATTGTGTTCTACACAGACAATGGGAGCCAACGTTGCTTCAGTGATACATTAGGGTCACATGTACCATTGTAGGCTGAAATTCTTTGTTTCTGCATACAATACAGACTGAAAAGCAAAAATAGGCATCACTTTTCTGGTGACAACTAAGTTACAAAAGTACTCATTGGAGTCCCCGATGGTCCCTCTTTGTTCTCAGCGGCCTGGCCACCTCTCCGTGGGCTCTCCTCGGTACGGTTCCTGTGCTGTACATTTCATGTTCCTTGTTCTATGATGCTCAATGCCATACATTCTGCTTGAATACTCCTTTCCTCCCTTGCACCCCCAAGTCTACAACCTTCACCTAAATCTATGTCCCCTGGTCATAATGTTGTACACTGCAATCAGATCCCTCTGTCCACTTTTCTATTCCAAGGATAATAAACCAAATCTATACACTCACTTCGTTGCTGAAACACTCATTCCCATGTAGATCTCAAAAATAATGCCATTTGTTTCCAGTAGGCGCCATTGAATTATACACAGTATACAAGCCTTTCAGAATTACTTATCTTTTAATCTGAATCAAAAGGTCATAAAACTGCTTGATCACAAGAAAAGCACACAGTCCAATGTGCCACAAAACATCCCTGTGTTCCAAATAAAAACGTTGGATTTTGATCAATGCCGGAACTGTATTTCACCAAGTTTCAGGCTTGTAACGGCAGCCATCAATGAATCATTTCCTGCTTCCATGCCTGGAACTATGATCTTCCCCTTTTAAAAACAAACCTCTGAGTTTCGCAAGATCAAGATCATGCTGCAATCTTTGACAGTCATCTTCGCCATCTACAATGCCGCCCACTTTACTGTCATCTGCAAACATACTAATCATGCCTTGTACGTTCTTATCCAAAGCATTGATAGAGGACAAACAGCAATGGGCCCAGCACCGATCCCAGAGGCATACCACGAGTCATAGGCCTCCAGTCCAAAAAAACAACCTTCCACCATCACCCTCAGCTTCCTTCCATGAAGCTAATTATATATCATGACAATTGTCTCTCCTTGAATTCCATGCAATCAAACTTTCCAGTGCAGCTTACCATGTGGAACCTTGTCAACTGCCTTGTTGAAATCCATATATACAAATTCTATAGCGGTGCTCTCATCAACCATTTGGGTCAAATCTTCAGAAAAACTCAATCATATTCATGAGACACAATCTCCTGTATACAAAACCACGTTGATTATGTCTAATCAGCTCTTGTCCATCTAAATGCAAGAATATCCTATCCCTCAGAATACTTTCTAGTAACTTTTCGACCATAAACATTAGACTCACGGGTCTGTAGTTCCCAGACTTTCCTCCGCAACCCTTCTTAAATGGAAGCACAACATTTGCTACTCTTCAGTCTTCCGGCACTTCACCCGTATTTAACGATGACTCATAAATCTTAGCCAGGGCACCTGCAATTTCCTTGCTAGCATCCCACATTGTTGTTGGATACACCTGATCAGGTCCAGGAGATTTGTTTACCTTCATATGCATTCGGACCTTCAGCACCTCCTCAACTGTCATACTGACTGCCCTCAAGACACTTCCATTGACTGCCCTGAGTGCTCTGGTCCTCATGCCTTTCTCCAAGGTGGAGATGGAGGAGAAATACTCATTACGGACCATGCCCATCTCCTGTGGCTCCCACACAGAGTTGACCACTTTGATTCCGATGGGGCCCCATTCTCTTTCAGGTTACCCATTTTCCCTTAATGTACATAAAATGTACTTCTCCCCACATTCCAGCAACTCTCCCAAGTTCCCCACACTTCCAGCAACTCTCCCAAGTTGGGCAGTTAATAAAAAGTAGTTTCTCAGCAAGGCACTTGAAATGTCAATAAAACATGATTTTTGATTTTTAAATACACACTTTGTTTGATAGATTTTCCTTAAAATTAAATATCTAATTGCTTTATCATCTCAACTGGAGGATTGGTTTAACTATCGCTGCCCAGAACCATATGTTGGAACCATGAGATTGGTGAAAATAAATAGATATATTCCTGAGTACATTTGCCTGTGCTTGCTTGCAATGAAATACTTAGTTAATTTATGTCTGACTTTGCTAACAATTCCAGAAATAAAAGGGTTAAGTGCTTTACTTAAATGGGCATGTTTAAATCAATGTTATTGAAAGCATCAGTGTGGAACCTGTTGAGTTACTCCAGCACCGTGTTCTTATTTATTGGAAACATCCTTGCACAGGTTAATAATCATACTGATATTTGCTAATGTTTACATGGACAAATGGAAATATTTGAATTCCTGTATCGGCGAATAATAGAATATCTTTGACCATTTACAATATGTTGCAAAATGCACTTTGCTTTTTCTGCAATTGCTGGTTTGCTTATCAGAGTTAATTGTGTTTTCTCACATGTGCCAACTGATGGAGTTCAGCTGGCAAATGGTATCTATTAGCTTCACTTACAAAGATTGCCCATAAAAAGTGGATGATTGATCATATTTGATGACTGGCAAATGTAGGAAACAAATTCATATTACTTATCTATAATATTACATTGCCTCTTCATGGGAGGATCCACTATACGATCCTGCTGCAGATTTCTGTCAATATGGAGGAATGCAAGACCAGGCGAAATTTACAAACAGTAAGTCATGGAATACTCTGTACAGTTGCATTTCAGTCATTTGCAGAAATGTCTGTATGTATAAATGCTTATTGGGATCAATCAGCTCTGGGAGCTTGCTCAATCACTGCATGTGAGTAAGTATACCTTTTATCTTTTAATGGATCTTTATTAATAAACGGCAAATGTTTAAAATCTACAAGTCCTTGATCTCGTTTCCCTGCTTTATTTCCAAAGTTATGTAACAACTTTTATGTGAACTGATTCCAGTTGATTGTTCTTCATGGTATGACGGTGTGCACAGGTTTAAATGCGAGAAGACTGGATTTCACACAACCCATGGCATTAAAAATAGAAAAAGCAAGTTAAAATTGTGAAAGGTGGTAATTTTGCAGCGAGTTTGGTAGCATGTCAGGTGTTGGAGTGTTTGCTCTCCTTGATTTAAGTTGGGGATACCTTTTATACAGGAAGATCAATTATCTGCTCAAAGCACACTTGCGTCCACAACACATGAGGTGGGCCTTTATGTTTTTTAAGCCTCTTGAGGTGCCCCTGGGGTATGAAAAGCAGAAGGTGGCTGAGCGAGGAGAGGAACGATAGTTCACTCGATGATCCAGATGGTGGCGACCGCTGCAATGGGCCTTTATGGCCGGTTGCAGCCGAGACTTTGAAAATGGCGACTCTTACATATGATCTCAGTGGGCTGTTTCTATACTATCTGTGCCTAATCTGGGAGTGTACTTGTGTATGGCAATGCTTTTACTGAACTGTACCCCAAAACAAATGTTGCTGAACATTGGTATGTGATAATAAAGAACCATTGAATCAACAGTGTCACACATCAAGATGTACAAAGCATAAAATGCTGGCAAAGTTGAGCTAAACAAGGATGGTCTGTGGAAGGAGAACCCTTTCAGGAAGTATTTTGGAGAAGAGCAGCAAAGAACATTTGAACATAATGAATTAGTTGTGAGAGTAGGGCACTCGGCTCCTCAAGCCAGATCCATCAATCCATTTTGACCTTGATTCATGATCTAAGGTCATCGGATCACAATGATCCTATTTGTCTTTGGATCAGATCAGATAAGGTCATGAATGATTTGAATAAAATCTTAATTAAGCTTCTTCCTCCATAACCCGAAAACCTTTCATCCTCCTCGTTTATTAAGAATCTATCTCCCTCTTCCTTAAAAATATTTAAGGATTCTGCTTTTACTCCCCATTGAAGATCATCATCATCATCATTATTATCGCACGAGTGTTATGTACGACAGTGCCGTGTACGACAGTAATTGCAACTTCTTCTCAAGTGAGGATCGCTAGGAGTTCATCCGCCCTTTGACAGGTCTTGTTTTTGGTCCTGCTGGGGGTCCACAGCCCCCTCCTCGCCTGGCAAACCAGGTGGGGGAGACGGTTTAGTCGCCAACTATCTGACCATGGTGCAGGTAGCACGGGATTACACAGTACCCGTGGCGGGGGGAACTCCCCTGATCATTGAAGAAGTCCCAAACATTCATGACCTTCCGAGAAAACAAAATTTGTCTCAACCTTGTCCCTTGTTTTTCAACTGTAATCCCTCACTCTAGATTCACCTACAAGAGGAACCATTCTCTTTACGTCCATTCTGATAAGACTACTTTGGGTCTCCCTTTGGCACAGAGGAGCTCCTTTCTCTAAAGCTTATTTCGCAGGATGCGAGAACATAATTTATGGTGCAAATGTGAATAAAATTTAATATTTGACAAATACATGTGGATTGAATATTGTTTAAGTACTGCATTACTGCTTAACTTCACACCAACTGACTGCATCTTAACTTCAGACGTGTACAAACCTTTTAGAAATTCATTAGTCATTCTAGCGCATAGAACACAGAACAATACACCACAGGAACAGGCCCTTCAGCCCACAATGTCTGTGTCAAACGTGATGCCAAGATAAACTAATGCCACAGCCTGCACATGATCCTTATCCCTCTGTTCCTTGCATATCCATGTACCTATCTATAGAACATAGCAGACACACAGCATCTCATCTTTTGGCTCCAATAACACTGTTCATTTATAGTTCTTAAGTAAAAAATACTTTGCTGCAGAACTTTAAATATGACAACTTTTCCTGCTTTGTGTGTAATGTCTTGCACACACTATAGAGCTAACGTGTGGTATAAAATTAAACTGTGTTTAATGTTCGATACTGACTCCAGTTGCTGTCTGTATAATGTTTGCGCATTCTCCCTGTGACCATGTGGTTTCCTTCGGATGCTCTGATTTCCTCGCACAGTCCACGATGTGCAGGTTAATTGAGTGCTGTAAATTAGCCCTGGTGTGAAGGGAGTGCATGCGTAAGTGGGATAATATAGAATTGGTGGGATGGAACCGAAGAGAGACACAAAGGTTTTACACCGAAGATAGACACAAAATGCTGGAGTAACCCAGCAGATCGGGCAGCAATTTTGGAGAAGGGGAATGGGAGATGATTCGGGACGAGACCCTTCCTCCAGTATGAGGAGGGTTCTCGACCCAAAACATCATCTATTCCTTTTGTCCAGGGATGCTGCCTGACCCGTTGAGTTACTCCAGCATTTATTGAGAATGGGTGATTAATGGTGGACGTGCACTTGGTGGGCCAGAGAGCCTGTTTCCATGTTGTATCTCTAAGCTAAAGCAAAAATTGTTTTGGTTTGGTAAAAAAAAGGACATCGAAATGCAGAACATCAAACATTAACCCTTCACCTGATTTCCCAAGTTATGGTTGAATTATCCCACAACTGTATTTATCTTTCCTTCATTAATATCCCTTGATTGCTTTAACACATGGAAGTATCCATCAGTCAATCTTAACAATTTTGATTGATGCAGCAGTTTAGCGGAGAGAAATCCATATTCCCTCTGTTTTCAGTGTGAAAACGATGTTAATCTCAGATTCTTCAATCAATGGCATTGGCTTCTTTTAGTTTCACCATTCGATCATTAAGAACAGCCCAATCCAATCACCGAAGAGCAAATGAATGGAGATGTATATAAAACTTTTTATTTTTGTTTCCTATTTCTGTATATAACGCCTCTAAATAAAGATCATACATTTGCACGGTGTTTGAAATATGTTTGAACATGTAACAAACAAGGGTAAAATACTTTAGTGCCCCAGTGCCAAAAAAAAGTGCTTCTTTGGCTCCTTATGCCATTTTGTTTCAGGAATGTAGGATGTAGGAGAGGATCTTGTACTATGCCCGTACCCTATACCTGACTTTACTCTGAGGTAAACACAAAATGCTGGAGTAACTCAGCGGGACAGGCAGCATCTCTGGAGAGAAGGATTGGGTGACGTTTCGAGTCAACACCCTTCTTCAGACTGATCTTTCCGACATATTTTGTCTGACTTTACTCAGATAGGCACAGACACAAAATAAAACAGCTCATAGACCAGTGGTGAGCCTATCGAACAAGTCAGTTTAATAAAAGGCCTTAGCAAAGCAGTGTGAGCAAGCTCAAACTGCTTTAAAATCCCACAGTAAATGTAGGATCCTTACGTACACCCTCATGACGCAATGGTTACGTGGAGTTGAAATAAACAATTATTAATCAATGTCTCTGTAACCTTCTATCTTTGTCTTTCCTTTAATCTTGCGTTTCTTGTGGTTTAGAAATCTCCCTCCCGTATATCTAACATGTAGATACCGTAAATGTCCAGATTCTACTCGCCAAATGGAGTCCCCTTGTAAAAGAGATCATTTGTTAAACGCTGGGAGACGTGCCTGCTATACACAGTGATCAAGAGCAGCTGTAATACAAGATTGTAACAGATAAGAACCTAAACAGATCTACAAAGGACTATCCTCTCCCCTATTGATAAGAAGGTCTGCTTCCCAGCAGAATGTTTCAGCTTTAGCTATTTTAACTACATTCTATATCTTGGTCATTTTCCCATCATGCTCCCCAGTATGTGAGCTGCAGGGTTAGCCAAACTATAACCTGCGCATCTTCCTTATAATTCTCAAAATTCTCGACAATAGGGCAGCATTAATTTTTGAATGTACCACTGCAGACATCATTACAGCACTTATCTCTGAAGAAGCCCCTAAACCATTACACCGTAGCACAAGGTGCATTCTTCTTGCAGCTATACTGTCAAGGAATGAATGCAATCATGGGAGGCTGATAGCAACGTTTCTGGGGTGCACAGACTGCTGAAGAGCAATGTGCATGGGGAAAGATTCTTTTTGCAAGAGAATTTTTGCTAAGATTTTTGCGAGCAAGAGGTCTGCAAGGATGGTTTTAGGTTGAGGTTATTCTTGTCATGTGTACTGAGGTTTGTTTTTGAATGCTATCCAATCAGATCAGATAATGCTATATATTTAAAAAAAAACATTACTTCAAACTCAAGTACAATAGGCAGAGCAAAGGGGAAGATGCAGAGTGCAGAATATATTTGTCGGCATTGTAGCACCAGTTCCATAGTCAACGTCCAATGTCAACAGTGAGGTAGAGGTGAATCGCACTGTGCTCTTCCTTAAGAAAGGACCGTTCAGAAACTTGATAGCAGGGGGCAAGAAGCTGTTCCTAATTCTGGTGGTGTGCATTTTCAAACTTCTGTACCTTTTGCTTGATGGAAGCAGGGGGAAGAAGCAATGAATGGGTTGGGATAAGTATTTGATTAGGTTGGCTGCTTTTCACAGGGAGCGTGAAGTGTCGATGGAGTCAATGGTGGGGAGTCTGATCTGTGTGATGGACTGGGCTCCATTTCCAACTCGCTGCAATTTCTTGCAGTCTTGGGCAGAGCTGTCCCCATCTGTGGAAGTTTGTAAGAGTCATTGGAGACAAGCCAAATGTTTTCAGACTCCCAAGGAAGTAGAGATGTTGGTGTGCCTTCTAGAAAAATGTAGAATGAATCATTGTCACCTGAGGGGGCGCTGTCAACGAGCCATATAATCAGTAAGATTGAATCAGGAGGACTGAAACTAGTCGGAGAGGTATGGCGAGAGAGGGAAAGCAAGGGTTACTTAAGGGCCTGTCCCACTTGGGCGTTATTTGCACGTTATTTACGCGTCACGACGCGCGCGCAATGCGTGCATGGTGTGTTATACGCGCACATGGCGCGTGGTGAAACGTGGTCGCGTTGGCAGTGATGCGCGGTTAGCTCGTGGCGCCCCAGGATTTTGGGATTCTCAAAATCCTTGCACGCCACCTGCGTGATGTGCAAATGACGCCCAAGTGGGACAGGCCCTTTAGAGTTCTCTAACTCTAATTGCTGGGGGAGGGGTGCAATTAATAAATTGCTCTGCTAGAGAACTGGTGTTGCACAATAGCCAACATTATTTGACTTCTCTAAATAATTTGGGCTATTGTGCAACACCAGTTCTCTAGCAGAGCAATTTATTAATTGCACCCCTCCCCTAGCACTTTCTCCATAGTTCCCCATTATACACTTATCCATTTCCCTCTAGGCCACAAAGGAACTAGCCTCAATCACATTTGCAAGCAGTGCATTTCAGATTCCAACCACACATATGTGAAACTAAAGATTGCCTTTGTTTCTTTTCCTCATTATTACATACATGTGACATCTAATCCTGGAATCCCTCCACCGCCTCTCACTATGCACTCTGTTCAGATCCCTCATCATTTTTTACATGTATAACAAATCCCCCCCCACATCCATCTCTTTAAAGGAAACTATCCCAGCCCGCTCTAATTTAATCTAGAAACCATTCTTTAAAATCTTTCTGGACCCTCTCTAATACTTTCACATCCTTCATATAATGTGGCAACCAGAATTGAATACAATACTCCAGCTCAGATACCTCTTATGACAAAATCAAGGTTTTAGTATGCTCTATTAAGCATTTTCTCTAATGGCCGTATCACATTCAATAAATCCCCAAGATTTAGAATGAGGAAGTAGCCTCAATCTTTGGCATCGGGAAGAATGAGGCTTCTTGATGCCAAAGGCTCCACAGTTATGTTTTTATTAAAAGGACTCAGCGTCACTCTCTGCTAAACAAATCTCAAGTAAACTGACCCAAAGTGTACTCTCAGATATTTTCAGTTGCTTCGCCTTCAAAACGTAGCAGCCTGAAATGCCAGAGGAAATTCTGATTATAGAGAAGCGAGTCATGATGATCAGATTGGAAATAAGTAAAAAACAAGAGAAAGATATCTGACCAAAGAGGAGACGCCCAACATGCTGCCTCACCCGCTGAGTTTCTCCAGCACTTTGGTCTACCTTCGATTTTCCAGCACCTGCAGTTCCATCTTAAACACCCAACATTTTATTCACCTCATAGAAACCACTTTCTATTGCAGAAGCAATATCAATGTGAGCCATCTCTTCCACAGGGGACATCTGTGACCTTACATCATCTCCATAACAAGCTCACAGAAACCTCTCACAGAAAAAAGTTAATTGCATCATAAGTTATTAATAAATGAAGTTACCACTCCTAGAAGTGCATGAAAAATTGCTTAATATCCTGTTAACAGGACTTTTGTATGTGCAATACTCATTTTTCCCCTGACACAGGCACATTTCTAGAAACAACTATCCATTAATGTTTGAAGAAGGGTCTCTCCCCAAAATGTCATTTATTCCTAGTCTTGCACCACCGTGTCGCCACCTCAAGAACAAAAATGAACCTCTCCAGTCTTCCTGAGTGTACCCACTATCTTTAGTAGATCAGCAATGTGCTTGACTGGGGAGCGGAATATGTATTCAAATTTCCAAACTGGAAAATTCCACCCCTTCCAGTGCCATGGTCTGACATTGGGGAAGGGAGCGAAATTGAGGAGACACTAAAAATACATGTGGACATTCATCTGCTTTTATTCTTGTATGCGTATACAATTCTTTGCTGTTCCTCTGAAACTCTTTCCTCTCTTTATTTTCCTCTCGGGTTTTATATGTATTATTCTCTTCTCTTCTCTATCTATCTATACTATTACTAAAACTCTCATCTTGGTCACTTCTGGTCTGCGTTGTAATTAAATTTGCGCAAAAACGATCCCCCATAGCGCTATGATTTTTTGCCACCTTACTCACCGTTCTTCTCTGCTGCAAGTCAAATAAGTTTTGTTCCGATCAGTGAAATAGTACAAATGTTATGTAGGTTTAAAAATAGTAAAAAACCGCCCATTCCGGAACCCGCTGTCAATAACGCAGCGAGGAGAACAAAAAGCTGATGGAGCACAGTGTGTTGAGCAGCTCACGGGGAGTCAGCGGCTCGCCGACTGTTTCTGCGGCGACCATCACGACCAACCGGATGCTGCTGAGTTGAACTGGAAACCGGAGTGGGACCGGGATCTACTGCGTGAAGCCGAAAGCTGAAGGTGCGGGGTGAGCAGAGTGCAAGCCACCCGCTCCCCACACCCCACCCTCCCCCACACCCTCACACCACCTCTCCCTCACACCACTGCTCCCTCACCCCCCCGTTCCCTCACACCTCCCTTACCCCACATCACCCCCCCCTTTACCCCACACCAATCCCCCTCCCCCACACCCCCCCCTAACCCACACTCCCTCCCATGAGTGGTGGAATATTGATTTTGGGGAAAGGGTTGCGTTGGGGGAACAGGTGAGTGAGTGGTGGAATATTGCGTTGGGGAATGGGTTGCGTTGGGGGCACCAGGCCTCCGGTGTGATTGGGACCCAATGGGCCCCACTTAGTCTAGTACATAACTAAAACTCTGATCTTGTGCTCTTCCGGTTTGCGTGGTTTTTCTCAAGTGCACCAAGCTTTGCTCCGATCGATGGTATAGTTTCAAAGTTATTAAGGTTTAAAAATCCTCAAAAACGCGCATGCGCAGATTGTTCCTCTCCTGCCGCACCATGGCCGCACTGGTTGGCCTAGTTGGCTGTCAGTCACGGGCAGTGCCCACCTCGCCCGATGTTGTCTGGCGTGGCATGGCCACAGCCAAAGCCAGTCGGCCGGAGGGAACGGCCACAGCCGCCGCCGCCACAGCCGCCCAAAGCCCGAGGCAACCGCTGCTCTGGCACGCAAGGAGGGAAAAGAGCGGCAATCTCGAGATCCTGGGGAGGTGAGGAGGGAGAGTGGGGGGTTTGAGGGAGAGGAGGGGGTGAGGAGGGAGAGGTGGGGGAGCGAGAGTCGGGGAGTAGGGGGAATAGAGGGAGAGGAGGGGGGAGTGATAGAGGTAGGGAGTGGGGAAGAGATGCCAGTGGGGAGGTCAGGAAGGATAGTGGGGGGGGGTGGGGGGTAGGGGGAGGTGAGGAGTGGGGGAGATGGCAGATAGAGGGATAGGAGGAGGGTAGGGAGATGAGATGAAAGCAGGGAGGGAGTGACTGAGGTTTGGGGTAAGGAGAGATGAGGGAGGGATTGGGGGAGAAGGAGAGGGAAAGAAGAGGGAGAATGAAGAGGAGGGGGAGGGAGTGCTGGGGGATGAGGGGAAATGGGCTGCACCTGCGCAGTTGAGGGCTATGGGTGAGTGGTGGGACATTGCATTGGGGGAACTGGTGAGTGGTGGAATATTGCGTTGGGGAATGGGTTGTGTTAGGCGACTAGGCCTCCTCTGTGACTGGGACCCAATGGGTCCCATATAGTCTAGTTTCTCATACTTAGCAAAACCTTTCTTGAGTAATGTCACCTTTCTATTTTTACCAAGGACTTCCTTTGTTTGACATGGCCTTTAACCCTTCCAAACCTGTACCCAGTGTTAATCTTGTACCGGGATAATATCACATCTTCTACAGATCATTTGCTGTTTCATCTAATATTTTTCAGCCTATTAATCTGACCAAGATCTCCTTTCTGTTACTGTGCACTGGTTTTCAGTGAGTCATGGACCTTGGCATGTAACTCTATTTGTTCCTCTATAATTCCATATCTATTGTCAATTCTATTTGCAGACTTACATTTGTATGTCGATCCTGTGTATCAGGAACAAATTGTAACATTGTCAAAATGTAATATTTGCTTTGTTGGAGCGGCAGATATGAATGTGAACCACAAACCTGAATGATCAAAGAATAGAATGGACAACAGAAGTTTGTTGGGAACAGAATAAGCACAGATTGTCTTCACATCATCAACTCAAATAAAACAAAATAGATACCATAACCTGGCCTTATGGGGAGAAGGCAGGAGAATGGGGTTAGGATGGAGAGATAGATCAGCCATGATTGAATGGCAGAGTAGACTTGATGGGCCGAATGGCCTAATTCTGGTCCTATAGCATATGAACGTATGAACTAACTGTCTGCAAAGCTGGTAGAAATTGAGTTAAAAAGGGGCTTGCACAGGCATGAAAGAAAGTAAATGACTGCAGGAAAGCAGCAGGAGAATTAGACTGTGGGATAGCTTCGTAAAGCAAGTCACCCTTCATCCCAAGGTGCTGCATGAGAGGGTGAAGATGTTCATGGACTGGTCTGAAAGGCCTCCTGTGTGTTGTGAACCATGACTAGTTGGCAGGGCTGTGTCGCTCTGCTCGGTGTCTTTCATTGAAGTGTGACGAGTTTCCCGTGGAACATGCAGATAATGATCCAATAATAATTGGCTGCTTTGCAGGGTGAACCAACTGCACTAAGTAAGATAACCAGGCTTTGGGCTTCAGTCATATCACAACTTCCAACTTCCAACTCTGCTGATTCACTCCAGCTCTGTGTAAAACCTGTTCACAATAAACTGATCGAAACCTACCTGGTCAGTTACACCCCTGTCAATCCATTCTCAACCATCGGTGGAGTGAGGAATGTGCCGTAGATACTGTTATCAATGATACTTACTCATTTATAATTTGTTTGTCATAGTCATACAGCATGGAAGCAGGCCCTTCTGCCCAACTTGCCCACACTGGCCAAAAACTCCCATCTACACTAGTCCCACCTGCCCGCATTTGGCTCACATCCCTCTAAACTGGTCTTATCCATGTATCTGTCTAAATTTTTCTTAATCGTTTCGATAGTACCTGGCCCAACTACCTCTTCCGGCAGCTTGTTCCATACACCCACCACCTTTTGTGTGAAAAAAGTACCCCTCGGGTTCCTATTAACTCTTTCCCTCCTCACCTTAAACCTCTTGTTCTCCATTCCCCTACTCTGGGCAAGAGAGTATTCCCCTCATGATTTTGTACACCTCTAAAAGATCATCCCTCATCCTCCAGTACTCCAAGGAATAGAGTCCCAGCCTACTCAACCTCTCCCAATAGCTCAGACCCTCTTGTCCTGGCAACACCCTCATGAATCTTCTCTGCATCCTTTTCAGCTTGACAACATCTTTCCTATAACATGGTGCCCAAAACTGAACACAATACTCTAAATGTAGCCTCACCAACGTCTCATACAACTGCAGCCTCTTATACACTTGTCGGCTGTTGTTCAGTTTGGGTTGGGCAGGGTGACTCAGCATTGGACTTGGACCTTTTATTCAAATATGACGAAAGGTCTGAACTCTAGAAATGAGGTGAAAGTTTGATGACACAGTGTACAAAAGCCCTGGTGTAATCAATCCTTTGGGAATCAAGAGGCAGTGTTCCCATTGACTCAAGTCTTACTCACAATGCAGCAAAATGACCTTTGAAGGGCAACCTTCTCAGCCAACACATCTGTGGAAGAGTTTCTCAGCAGTGTTTACAATTTGTCTCAATAATTTTCAACCACTTCTAAATTATGAACTCAGAATAGCAGATGTTTGCTGATGATTGCTGTTGACAATTCCATTTATAAAACTTCACATAATGAAGCAATCCTGGCCTGCATGCAGCAAGTGCTAAGTACCATAAAGCACAGTCTCATTATTGGCTAAAACTATCAACTGCACTTGGTGATAGTTTTGTTGCAGGGGAGGGAAGATGATCACCAGTGACTACAAATTGAATTGAACTAGTAACATACACCACAACTGCAAAAAAAAGGGCAGAGGCTGGATATTCTGTGGCAAACCTAATGCTCCAAAGCCTTTCCGTGATCTACCAGGCAAATCGAGAGTTTTATGAAGTCCTCTCAACTTGCCAACGTCACTCTAGAAGCTTGACATCATCTCGTGCAAAACAGCCTGCTAAATATGCCATAAAGCAATCTGACTACTCTCTTTCCACTAGCTGTAACATCTATCGGCTATCTATTCACAACAAACTTCAAGTTCAAGGGCAATTTGAGATGAACACGAAGTGCTGGCCTTGCCAAAAACATTCACAAACCATGAATGAGTGTTCAGGTTTAAAATTAAAAGGAAGAATTCAATGTTTGCAAAAAGCCCATGGCAATGACGATCATCTCCAGGATGATGTTAGACCGTGAAAAGGAATGATAAGATGCCATCCAGTTCAAAACAATATGCAGAGACAAATAGTTGTAGAAGACCTCTGGATGCAATGTTTCCATTGCAAAACAATTTCCAATTTGAAGATAAAATGCCAATTGAATAGTTTAAACATCTCCCAAATAGTTTACATAGCCTAAGACAGGCTTACTAAAAAGCCCACAAGCGGCCTGAAGCCGCTTCTTTGTAAAGAAGAGGGCAACTAATTTGAAGAAACAAGGAACCGCGGATGCTTGTTTACAAGAAAAAAGATATAAAGTGCTGGAGTAACTTAGCGGGGCAGGCAGCATCCCTGGAGAACATGGATAGGTGATGTTTCGGGTCATGGCCCTTCTTCTGACTGATTGTGGGGATGGGGGGGAACCTGGGGGAGGAGAGGCAGGGCAAAGCCTTGCAGATAATAGATTGATAGAGGAGAGGGGGGGGGAGGGGTTGATATGGAGATGGTTGCACCAAAGATGAAAAGGCAGAAAGTGTGAAACAAAAGTTTTCAAGAGTTTGCATTGTGATGGAAGAGGAAGGAATGTAGGTAGAGGGGAAGGGAAAAATAGGTGCAAGTTCAGATGGGCACAGGAGAGGGAGGTGGGTAGAAAGGGGGGATGTGGGGGAGAAGGTGGAGAGGCAGGAGGTTGCTTGTTAGAGGTTACATAAAATTGGAGAAGTCAATGTTAATTCCATTGGGTTGGCCGTAAGCTGTCCAAGCAGAATATCAAGTACTGTTCCTCCAGTTTGCCTGTGGTCTCACTCTGACAATGGAAGAGGCCTAGGACAGAAAATTCAGTATTGGAATGGGAAGGGGAATTAAAATGATTTGCAACTGGGAGATGCGTTGCTGAATCTATGCTTAGTCATGTTGGTGCACAGGAGGCCACATCAGAACACTGTATGCAGTAGATGAGTTTAGAGGAGATACATGGGATCCTCTATCTCAGCTGGAAGGACTGCTGGGGTTGCTGGATTGTGACAAGGGAGTGGTTATGGGGACAGGTACAGTGCGGCGTTCGATACAGCGGATCATAACATCTTAATTGACCGTCTCCAGTTTGGGGTTGGTGTAGATGGCACTGCATTGAACTGGTTCACATCCTACTTCAAAAATAGAAGTTTCTCCGTCAACATGGGCAACATTTCCTCTTCCCCAGCGAGCCTCTCCTGCGGGGTCCCACAAGATTCCATCCAAAGTCCCATCCTTTTCTCTATGTACATGCTTCCCCTCGGTCAAATTATTCAAAAACACAACAAAACAAAACAACCAGTCAAATGTAATCAATCTCATGAACTGCCTTGGAGGGCACAGACTTTCCTACAGCTAAACGAGAACAAGTCTGAAGTCACCGTATTTGGTCCACCTGACTCCATCAAAGTGATCACTAGCAGTCTTGGCAACTTATCCACCCTTGTTAAACCCCATGTCAAAAACCTTGGTGCGATATCTGATTCTGCCTTTAAGTTTAAGCAAATCAATTGAGTAGTAAAAGCCAGTTTTTTTCCAGCTTCGCACCATTTCCAAAATAAAACTCTCATTCAAAGATCAGGAGAAAGTCATCCACACTTTTATATCCTCTCGCCTGGACTACTGCAACTCCCTGTATACTGGGATCAGTCAGTCGTCCCTGTCCCACCTGCAACTGGTCCAGAACGCCGCAGCCAGGCTCCTGACATGTCCCCGGAAGAGGGACCATATTACCCCCCCTCTGGCCTCTCTCCACTGGTTGCCAGTATGGTTCAGAGTTGGTTTTAAGGTTCTCCTGTTTGTCTATAAAGCCTTAAATTGGCTTGCTCCCCCCTATATCACAGACCTCCCCTTACTCTACCTCCAGGTCCCTCAGGTCGGCTGACTTGGGGCTCCTGGCTGTCCCGCGTTCTGAACTTAAGCTCAGGGGTGACCGTGCCTTTGCTGTTGTGGCCCCTAGCCTGTGGAACAGCATCCCCCTCCCTGTCAGATCTGCCCCCTTCATCGACTCTTTTAAGTCCAAGCTCAAAATTTATTTTTATTCACTAGCGTTTGAATCCCCCTGACGTGGCTGATCTTTGTTTTGTGTCCTTGAGCTAGCTGATTATTTGCACCTATTATTTGTGTGCATTCCTGTGTATGTGTGTTTCTTTTTGTGATTTGGGCCACCTGCTCTGGTCTGGTACAGCACTTTGGTCAACGTGGGTTGTTTTAAAATGTGCTTTATAAATACATTTGATTTGAGGTACTACATCTCCTGTGGTTGCTGGGGAAAGTAACTGGGGAGGGGGTGGTTTGGGTGGGAAGGGATGGGTGAACCAAGGAGTTGCAGAGGGAAGCAGTATCTGCAGAAGGTGGAAAGAAGTGGAGATGGAAAGATGTGACTGATGGGATCACATTGGAGGTGATGGAAATGTCGTAGAATAATATGTTGGATACGGAGGCTGGTGGAGTGGAGGTTAAGGACGAGGGGAACTCTATCCTCATTCCATCTGGGGTGAGGTGGATTTAGAGCACAACTACTGAGGAGACCTGGTTGAGGGATCCATCTAATCTAACTAACTTGAATTTATTTGAATACCCATGAACCAAATTGAACTGAAGACAAGTAGTGTAGACATTTCTAGAGATTTATACATGTCAGAAGAGGAAAACTTCCAAAGGAGAAGGATTTAATCATAAGTATATACAAGTGGAAATGGAATTAATATTTCCCTTTGAAGTTCAGCCAGTCCAACTTCAAAGTAATGGCAATTAATAATTTAGCTTTACTTTGTCAACAACACAAGCTTCAGGTGCCTCTCCTGTTTGGTTATTTTCTTTATTATTTTCAACTTAAATTTGAACTGGAGGTGAGACATCATAAATAATCTCAGACCTCTGCCTCGTATAAAACAGGGATAAGGAACGATGCTACTTTCAAGTTCTGCCAAATCAACCCACCGTCACGAGATGGAAATGTACCACAGTTCTTTCATTGTTTGTGATCAGCTGTCTTTTCACACCAAACTTCAAGTTTAAAGGCCTTGCCAAAATATATTCACAAACCATGAACGAGTGAAAGGACTATATCAAATTTAAAATTAAAAGGAAGACCTAAATGTTTGCAATAAGCCCATGTCAATGACGATTATCTCCAGGATGATGTTAGATGGGATAAGGGTGTTGCTGTCAAGACCAGCGTTTACTGTCCATCTCTAGCTTTCTGTTAATTTCATTTTGGATTTCCTGTATTTTATTTTTGCCAGAGTTCCATTCCTGAAGATATTTTTGAGCTAAATCGATAGTATTTATTGATTTACATCTGGTGAATGGAACATTTTATCTGGGTAGAGAAGATTCAAATGAACCCCAATATACCTTTGCATTGCCCACACCTGCAAGTATCATAGAAGTGGAGTCAGAAATCCAAGATGTAGTGATTTCATAAAAGCAATGTACTTTGAGAGATAGTCCATTAATTAGATCTAAATCCTAAACGCAACTCTTTTGCCTCCACAGACGTTGCTTGACCTACTGAGTTCTTCAAGTAATATTTTTTTTAATTCCAGATGCTAGTACCTACAGGTTTTTTTTTTTCTCCACGGGAATTCCTGTCACTTTATAATGAAGAAACAAGGAACTGCAGATGCTGGTTGACCAAGGAAGGTACAAAATGCTGGAGTAACTCAGCTGGTCAGGCAGCATCTCTGGAGAACATGGATAGAGGACATGTTGGGTCTGGTATGAAGAAGGGTGCTGACCCAAAACATCATCTATCCACATTTCTCCGGGGATGCTGCCTGACCTGCAGAGTTACTCCAGCATTTTTTGGTCTCACCTTAAAGTGAACTCTCTTTATCTCTTCGATTCTGCAGTATGGAAGTTTAGTGAAAAGTTACTTTCACTTTCACTGGCCCTGGTGCTTAAAGGGTGCTTTTTGGCTTTAGGTCTGATTATAGTTTATCATCCCAATTCCAGATCTCTGCGCACACACGACTGGTATCAGGTGGGATCGGGTGACTGGCACATATATGCTGCTTACATTACACTAGATACTTGATAGTCTGCTTCCTGCAGCCATAAATGTGCTTCCTGTTACTCCTCTGCTTTGACCAGATAAGGCAGAACTACTTGCCCTTCTGATGCTGCCACAGACAACCTTAACATATCACCAGTAAATGTTTAGTTTAATGGAGAGATACAGCATGGAAACAGGCTCTTTGACCCACTACATCAGCGCCCACCACTGATCACCCATTCACACTAGTTCTATGTTATCCGACTTTTGTGTCCAATCTCTATGCACCCAGGGGATTGCCACACGGTCACAGGGAGAACATGCAAACTCCACACAGACAGCACCCGAGGTCAGAATCGAACCTGGGTCTCTGGTGCTGTGAAGCAGTAGCTTTACCAACTGTGGCGCTGACTTAAATGATTTAAGGCACTGTGAAAAACTGTTCAAATGGCCTATTACCATTGTGTTATCTGCCGACATGCTACTGGAACACTGTCAAGTTTTCTGCCCCACTTCCTACTGGAACACTGTCAGTTCTGTTTATTTCTTTTAGAGGCACATCATTTATGAGAAAGTATTTTAAGGTGTGAAACTGGGTATAACTCAGCTAATTTGAACATTTACCATTATTTGTTTAATAGAAACACCCACCCAGTACAATTAAAATTTGACATCAAATACAATACATCATGGGATAAGGGTGTTGCTGTCAAGACCAGCATTTACTGTCCATCTCTAGCTTTCTGTTAATTTCATTTTGGATTTCCTGTATTTTATTTTTGCCAGAGTTCCATTCCTGAAGATATTTTTGAGCTAAATCGATAGCATTTATTGATTTACATCTGGTGAATGGAACATTTTATCTGGGTAGAGAAGATTCAAATGAACCCCAATATACCTTTGCATTGCCCACACCTGCAAGTATCATAGAAGTGGAGTCAGAAATCCAAGATGTAGTGACTTCATAAAAGCAATGTACTTTGAGAGATAGTCCATTAATTAGAACTAAATCCTAAACGCAACTCTTTTGCCTCCACAGACGCTGCTTGACCCACTGAGTTCTTCAAGTAATATATTTTTAAATTCCAGATGCTAGTACCTACAGTTTTTTTTTCTCCACGAGAATTCCTGTCACTTTATAATGAAGAAACAAGGAACTGTTTGGTCTGAAAGCATTGTTAGAAAGTACTCTGGTAGTTTAGGGACCTCATAAACACCTCTTCAAAACTAATTCTACAAGAAAGCAGCCACTGGCGTCTGAGTACTCCCTTCACTGCATTAGAAAAAGTAGCTGCCATGTAAGTACATTTGTATGCAATCTCTGAAAGTGGCAGCTTACACTATAATTAAGATCCTCTGGGCTGCACAGTCCTTTGAGAACAGCAACTGGCACTGATATCTCTTCATGTGTGGGCCTTGTATAGCTGGGGGCAACCTCCTAATAAACTTGCCAGTCACTGAAGCTGCCCACCATTATGGGCAGGCAAATCCTACGGGTCTGGAGCCAGCATGGTCCTTAACCCAGTATAAAAGCAGATTGATGTGCAGTTGTCTTTTGGCAATGAAATTAAATTCCCATGCACAAATTTGCTTTGACAAAGTAAGATTGGTCCTTTGAAGCTGAGTAATTGTTTTTATCATGCCTTTGATAATTATCATATTAAATGCTACCATCGAAATGCATTAATATTATTTAATTTTTGCTTTTAATTAAAATAAACCTATCAGAATTAATGTGATTAAATGCATTTTAAAGACAAGTTTGGGAATTTAATTTAATATGGCACAAATGAAAAACTCTAGCAACTGTTAAAATGAAACAGATGTGATTTTCCCTAGTGGCCAAAGCTATAATTAATCATTTATATAACAGTTTATACATGTGGATTCTGTTTCCCTCTATGAACATCCAATGTCCAATGTTTTTTGATGTTTTAATCTAAACTATTGGACAGGCGTTCTGAGGATCTGTTCAATTTATCAACATGTTGGTGAAGCAAAATAAATAGAAAATGATATCTATTGAAATTATGTTTCGAAGCTTATGTCAGCATTGAACAGTTCATTGTTAACTGTTACAGTCAATGTTTCTGCTTGCATGGGGAACTGTGAAGCTTTGTTTTTTAATTTATACACATACACACATTGAACTTTATTTGTTGTTTATTATGGTGTTTACAGAGTATCGTGTTTACGTATCTGAACGAACAGCCCTCCGAGGCTCACTCTGCAGCAACCCCAACTGAATCTTTCTTACACATGTTTCAACACTGCTGTAAGAATTAAGTTGCAAGTAAGAATTTCTGTTCCGTTTTGGGACATATGACAATAAAACACTCTTGACTCCATGCTCAGATAGTTCACATGACTCTTCAAGAATCTTCCATTTCTGAGGATCTACCCTTGATTTGACGGCAGGCTTCCTGAGAACTTTCTGGCTTTGCTAGTATGGTTAATTCTGAAACTATTAAAATGACGATGAAATCTGACCACATGAAAAATAATCTGATCGTTTCTTTTCTTTCTGCAAAACACCAAGTGCTGGAGGAACTCAGCAGTTCAGGCAGTATCTGTGGAGGGAATGGACAAACGGCGTTCACTTCCCTCCACAGATGCTGTCCGACCGGCTGAGTTACTCCAGCACTTTTGCTTGAGTCTCCATAATCTGCAGTTAGTCATAGAGTAATACAGTGTGGAAACAGGCTCTTCAGCCCAACTTGCCCACACTGGCCAACAATGTCCCAGCTACACTAGTTCCACCTGCCTGCGTTTGGTCCATATCCCTCTAAACTTGTCCTATCTACCTATCTAACTGTCTCTTAAATATTGGGATAGTCCCAGCCTCAAGTTGGTCCTTGTGTCTCCTCTTTCTTTTCATGTTGATGCATCTTTTCATGCTGTTCTTGCTTTCCTGAACTGAGTACCACAGCGATAGTGCATTTCTGTATTTTTCTCATCATATTTTGTTCCTTTTGAATAAATTTACCAAGGCACTGACTTTTAACCCGATCGTATGTGTGAGAAGAACATATTGTGAGATATAGGTTGTGCTCACAATCACTACTCACAGACTAAATCATGGAAACAAGAAATGCTTTATTTGCGAGTCTGCAGAGTCGGGTGCCTCTCCAAGTTGAGACACACCAAAGTCAGGAAAGTAAAGCCCCTTTATACACACAATTCTACATTTAACCTCCCCTTCTGGCCCTCTCCAATCAGGGCACTGAGGTGCACAGTCTATAGGTACGTCCCCCCAGTACCTCCCACATCATACATCGCATGTCCATACATGTGCATGGTAATGAGCAGTTTCTTGACCAGGGGTGTGTTAGTAATATTCATTTATTTCATTAAGCATGCTCAGTTGTAAATGACCTGCCCCAGTTTGCTCACCTCCAACTGACCTCTCTCAGTTCTCTTGTATCTGAATTAAAAGCTAGTCTCTACTGACAAGGGTCGCATTCATCACTACTCTACTGATAAGGGTCGCATCCATCACTCCCTTCTACCGCTATACAATGCCATCAATCCTTACTCAAGGACAGTTCTGGTAACTTCATCCACAGCTGTGTCAGAATCCTCTCCCTGGCCTCTATCGGTTAGAATCCTCTCCTGAACCCTTACAATAGTGGGGTTTAATCATTTTATCCCTCCCAATCCTCCCTTTTTCTTTTGCTTGCATCTATTGATTAAACCTCAATTTCAAGCTCCTTCAGTTCGAATTGAAGTAACATTCTCCTAATCTCCTCTTCCTGTGGATCCTGGACCTCCCCTGGCCACATTATCATTATTTTCTGTATTACCACTTTCTCTCCCATAGGCACTACTACAGCCTGCACCTGACTTATACTTGCAATAAGTTCCCTAAAACAAGGGATACAACAGGGGATCAAGATCAGCCCAGCCAATGCACATAGAAACACGAGTCCCACCGTTCTCCACCATGTTCCTCCGAGGATGGAATCCCACCATCGGGTTCCCATAATCGAATTCCACTTTTGTATGGGAACATGTGCCAACTTACGGATTCCTTCTGATATGTCCATCACTGCCTATTCCTTGTCATCGATGTTTAGACAGCAATTAGAGAGGTTGAATTTCCCGCATACCTCTCCTTCTTCTGCCAGGAGGTAATCTAGGGCCAACCGGTTCTGGTATATTGCTGCTCTCATCTGTGTCTGCTGCTTTGCCAGCATCTCCAGTGCCCCCGCAGTTTGGTTGGTAATTACTTCCAGTACTGCCTGAAGTCTTATGATCCGGTTTAACAAGTATACCGGGGTTCGGTAGCCCCAGGATCCATCCTGTGCCCAAGTGGCTGGTCCATAGTGTGAGATGATTCTTGCGGGTGGCCATTCATCATCTTCCCATTCTCCAATGTTTATTTTCCTCTTCTTCCGATATAGGTCGTCAAATACAGGTGTTCCTAGCGACCGCCCTTCTTCGGTGTTTAACAGGAAAAATCCCGGTTGTACCAGTCCAATAAAGCAAGTCCCGCTCCAATTTGTTGGCAACACCGCGTATACCTTGTGTCCGCATATCCATAACAGTCCTTAAGGGGCTGGTCCACTAGAGGTAACCTTGTTCCATATGCCTCACAACACCGGGATTCCTTGATAAGGGTTGTTCCCAGTGCAGTTCCATAGTCCAGTCGATTCCATTCCATCAATCTTCATCCGGATAGTGCAGTTTCTCCCGTCTTTCTTAGTTGGATACCATTTAGGCTCCTCTGGCCACCACACTCGGGACTGATTTGGCCACTGGGTGATGATGCGCTGGCAGGGGCTGCTGCCTACTAGGACGGCATCCTTTGCCCAGGGCCTAGCGATACACTCAGTCCCAACTGGAGCGTCTGTCAGGACCCATGCCTGGGGATCTCGATCTTGTCCAACTGTCAGGTTCCACTTCATCAGGTCCCATACTTCAACAATGGATCCTCTCCACGGCCAACGTGAGCTCATCAGTGGTCCGCCACAGACCCAACAGTTAGTCACATTCAGGGTTCCAGCTATCCGGAGGGCCAAGTCCACAAACAGGTTTTTCCCTCCTTCAGGGATCTCAATCTGCTTCTTTATTTCTTCATACATTGTCTGGTGCAATTGGGCTGAGTAGGTGGGGGAGGGGGAGGCTTGGTGACTACTGCTTTTGTTAACCTTGTTATTACTTCCTCCTTCATTTTCTCTAATATCCATCCTAAGGCATGGAAAGGGAGACCTAACTGTCCTGTCCTAGTCATACAAATCCATCTCTCCCCCTTTGGGCACATAACGTACCCAAACCTCCCTACATATCCTCTATTCTCTACCATATAATACTTCTTTCCCCCGTCCTCACAAATAGTTCTAGTCCTCAGGTTATAGCAAGCATCGTTCACATGGGAATGATAGGTAAATGATCTGGTTGTCCGCCCTCTGTATCTGGTAGGATGATAACATTTATCACAGTTATTAATACTTTTTACAATGGTTACATGCAGAGCAAGCAATACCACGACTGCTCCTTTCATACTGCTAGTTATACATTTATTTTTTTTTCGAAAAGTTAATGTTAGGGGCTTATTCCCTGGCTTCACCATTCACTGTTCCTCTTTCTATCCGGAGCGGGTGGGTCAACAGGTCCTTAAACCCGGATTGCGTGGGTCCACCCTTTGTCTCGGTTGTCAGTAATACTTGGTATGGGCGGTCCACCGGGGCTGGAGTTTCTCCTCCTTCCAATTCTTGACCAGTACCCAGTCGCCGGCCTTTACAGCATGTACCGGGAAGTCGAGTGGTGGGCATTGAGCCAATAATCCTTTAGCTTTTAATTCTGTAAGAGGATGAGGTACTGCCAGTAAATAGTTCCTTAAGAATACATCACTGCCCTCTTTGGTGGGTATTCCTTCTATCTTTCCCAAATAAGGTAACCCAAACAACATTTCATAGGGGGATACTGTTAACTTTGCATGGGGTCTCCGTTGCTTTTCTCAAAGCCTTTCTGTTTCCCTACTGCTCCAAACATGTGCCAGACTCCATGGACATATGCTGCTCTGAAAGCCTTAATTTCTGCCAACTGAGCTAAGCAAGATTGCAGGCAAGCTTCCAATTTGATTACCTTAAAGTCTAATTCATCCTGATGCATCACTTCAAACCCTGCATACTTACTATTATGATCCCTTTAACAAGAAACATCCACAAGCAAAACATTTTTGTCCCCTTCATTCAAAGGCTCTGACTGTAAAACATTTCTCAGACTTGTGTGTCCTTCTTCCTTCATTATTTTCCTTAATGGCATCACAATTTCAACATACTTCCCAATCTAGTCTGAACTATATCCTGCCATTCCCAATATCACCATCATCTGTTCTACTGTCTGAGGTTTGGGAACTTCAATTATCGTTTCAATTTGACCCTGCGCTATAGCTTTTACTTCTTTAGATATTACTCGTCCAAAATATTCTACCTGCTGCTGACAAAACAACAACTTCTTCCTTGATACATTATGACCTCCTGTGCCATCTTTTCCAAGATAATTACAATGTCTCTATCTCACATTGCTTCTCACTTGTGGAACAAACCAACAAATCATCCACATACTATATCAACACCTTCCAAATCTGCCTACAACATCTGATTTAAAAACATGGGGCTAGTATATAAAACCCTCCGCATCCTAGCCTAGGTGTATTTAATACCTCTTCTTAATATTCTTACCATAGCTATGTTCACCATTATCTTAATATTATTATTATTTCCTGATTACCATACCTGTTCACACCCCCAACACATCTTATCCAATACCTATCTCCTTACTAGCCTTTCTTGACCTCCTCCTTGAGATCCCTCCCTCCCTTGGGGACCCCAGTCCTGTCTGGGCTTATATCCAGATTTATTTCACTCCTGATAGGGCATTTGAGGAAACACTCTCCCAATTACATTTATTATTGGCATGGAATCTTTGGCTCCTGTTTGGCTCTGTCATAGGACTCACTGTGTGTCGGTGCATCACTTATTTCAGACTTTTCAACCAGGTCTGTTGTTGTCTTTCCTTTTTCATGCTCTTTCTTTTTGAGCTCTTCAAGTTACATTTGCATCATTTTTCTCTGCACCGCTTCCTGCTGGTCTGCAAGTCTTTTTCCTATCTTTGCGATATTTCCCAACCTCATTGACCAAATGATCACTGAATCAGGGGTGGGAAATAGATTACAATCCCACCACCTCCTCCAATCTAGACTTGACTTTAGGAGGAATGACATCCACCACAGTGGTTCAAATATAGTGTTCATTAACTGGTTGCCTTCTATTTTTGTTCAGTTTCCAGTCTCCACCTTTTCAGCTTGTTCTCCAGATAGGCTGCTGGATTTTTGTCTGAGGGCCTGCCATACCCTCTGCCTGACTGTGTCACAGAGCATGCCATTGTTTATTTCATTGTTCGCATAGCATTTTTATACCAGCCATCTTCAGGAATTCTGTCAGTTTAGTGGTTCCTATCACTTTCACCAACAGTGCCTTCAAATCTCCCATAGCCAATAATCGTCCTCCAAAGCCATAATCCATTTCCTGCCCCATCAGGAGTATTGGGTAAGGTATTTTTAGCCCTCTCAGTTTATGGGTGCCCCAAAGGATAATCTGTGTCTGGCCTGCTCTTATCTGTTTAAAGCAGTCTCATCAATTTATCCCTCTGCTTCCCACTTTAATCCTTTCTGATCTGCCTTCTTTCTCATTCTAAACTCAATTTCTTACTTCTCAGATAGTCTGTCCTCCTTTGCAAATTTATTCACCTTCCTTTCAAAATCTTCCACGGACTCCCTCTGATTTATTACTTTCACACCTGTCGTTTCGTACTTCTGTTACCTCCTCACTGCCTCTCTCGCCTTTTCTCTCTAAACTGCTTAAGTACATCTAATTCCTTTCCTCTCCTCTTTTCCCACCTTTCCAACATCTGTGGCATATAATTCATAATTAACACTTCCATCTTGTCACACATTTATCTTGAAAGTGCCTCCCTTGGGCCACTTCCTCACAACTGTTTCTGAAAATCTCAGCAAACAATCATTACCCTTCTCCAACCAGAATGTTTATCTAAACAAACCACAAAAGCTGGTCATGTTTCAGCAATTAACTTATTTCCAATTATTTCAATCTATTCTCACCACTATTTAGTACTATTAACAATTTTCCAAATTAACTTTACTGAAAAGAAATCTATAGAAACATCAACAAAGCCAAGCAACCTACATTTTCCAACTTTCCCCTTTTAAGTTGGATGATACAAAGCGTTGTCCGTTACCTTACAGCTGTTCGTAACCTCCCCCATTGCTTACAATTTCTTAAAGGAACACACACACCTACCCTTACAGCATGTGGCCTACAGCAAACAAACTTATCACATATCCAGTCTGAAGAAGGGTCTTCGCCTATCTCCTTCGCTCCTTAGATGCTGCTGCACCACCCTATCTGCAACATTCTTCCTCATTCATACAAAACCGGTTTTTACACACAAATCACATTTGTTCCATTCTTACTTCAATGAGATTGTGTGAAACAACTCAATATTTATTTCATGTGCTGCTCCTTCCTTTTTTTAAACTTTTCGTACTCAAAACATTTGGTGATTTTCCTTAGATTTTTGCAATGTTTGAGTGATACTCTGAATATTCTGTACAGCATCCAAAGTGCCCAATCCTCATCGGAGCCCAGTCGTGGCCACCAGACTGAACTCCCCCTTATTGGTTCCTTTTGTTAATCAGAATAACAGAACTTAATCATAGTCTCCTTATCTTTACCCCCGGGGCTTCCTTCTCCACAAGATTGCCACATTCGCCCCAATGGACTATCGGGCGGAACGTGCGGCTCTTTACCAGTGTGAGCCTTGTCCTGTTTCCCCGGACCCTCACTTTTCCCGTTCCGTTTACCCATTGTCTTATCATACTATTTCCGTCCGACAGACCCTCGGTCTCCCGGGCAATACTTAATAGTCAGTTTTCTTAACCGGGTCTTGTGCACAAGAATCGCTCGACCGTCCCTTGTTTATTTTTCCGAGTCTCTTGTCCGGATATCACTCGCTCAAACCGCTGATGGCAAGCAAGGGGATCAGAGACTGCTGAAATCAGCAGGGTGCACCTTCCCTTCCTTCCGTGCCTCTGCCGAGTGGCCGGAGTGGCGATCCCGGACGAGCCCCCACTTTGTGAGATATAGGTTGTGCTCACAATCACTACTCAGAGACTAAATCATGGAAACAAGAAATGCTTTATTTGTGATTCTGCAGAGTCGGGTGCCTCTCCAAGTTGAGACACACCAAAGTCAGGAAAGTAACGCCCCTTTATACACACAATTCTACATTTAACTTCCCCTTCTGGCCCTCTCCAATCAGGGCACTGAGATGCACAGTCTATAGGTACGTCCCCCCAGCACCTCCCACATCATACATCGCATGTCCATACATGTGCATGGTAATGAGCAGTTTCTTGACCAGGGGTGTGTTAGTAATATTCATTTATTTCATTAAGCATGCTCAGTTGTAAATGACCTGCCCCAGTTTGCTCACCTCCAACTGACCTCTCTCAGTTCTCTTGTATCTGAATTAAAAGCTAGTCTCTACTGACAAGGGTCGCATTCACTACTCTACTGATAAGGGTCGGATCCATCACTCCCTTCTACTGCTATACAATGCCATCAATCCTTACTCAAGGACAGTTCTGGTAACTTCATCCACAGCTGTGTCAGAATCCTCTCCCTGGCCTCTATCGGTTAGAATCCTCTCCTGAACCCTTAAAATAGTGGGGTTTAATCATTTTATCCCTCACAATATTTTCCACTGCAGGTCGGTGTACCTCAATTTATGGTTGAATATGTAGTGTGTAAGAAGGAACTGCAGATGCTGGTTTAAACCTAAGATAGACACAAAAAGCTGGGGTGACTCAGCGGGACAGGCATCTCTGGAGTGAAGGAATGAGTGACATTTCGGGTTGAGGCACCTTCTTCAGAATGTAGTGCTTGAATTGCAATCTACAATCGGATTAAATTTGATCCATTAATCTAGATCCATTGTTATGGAGAAGTTCCTGACAGAATCTTTTGATGCTACATGGAACTGGTTAGCTCACCATTCTGTACGCAGCCCCGTTCTATGGAAACAAACATCTAAACAATGGTAACCAAAACACCAAGTCCTCTTTTCAACATTATTTGCTCCCAATCCGTGAACAATCAGGGCAGTTCAATATTAATGGTTATCATTTGAAACATGGCCAGGTTACAGCCCATGTTTACTTCACTCTGTGACAGTATGTGCCTTTGTAGATTGCTCTTTTATGTAACCCGCCCTCCTCCACTCCACCCACCAAGAAAAAAGATGGCCATCTAATATTTGAACTCCAATTGTGTTCTGGAGATTTATTTGTGCCTTTAAAACCCTTTGGGCAACTGTTTTTTTAGTCTACAAATTATCAGATCGCCGCCACAAGCAACAAGGTCTGACATGCAGCACAGGCAATACTGCGCTACATCCCCCTGTGGCCACCTCGCAGGGACCACCCCTCTCACGAACACTCTCTTGGCGCAGAGATCCCATGTACCTCTTAGTGCAAAGAACCCCCTTAGTGCAGAGACCCCCAGTGATCCTCAATGTAGAGATCCCATGTACCCCTTAGTGCAAAGACCCCCTGTGATCCTCAATGTAGAGATCCCATGTACCCCTTAGTGCAGAGACCCCCTGTGATCCTCAATGTAGAGATCCCATGTACCTCTTAGTGCAGAGACCCCCTGTGATCCTCAAAGCAGACCCCCTTACCGCGGAGACCCCCTNAACGCAGAGACCCCCTGCCTGCCTGCCTGGCGCTGCCCCTCGCTGGTGACCCAGTGCCCGCTGGCGGCGGCGGCAGCGCCCAGAGGAGCGGGCGGCCCAGGACAGTTCCGTTCAGTGTTTACACGGAAAATAAAAACGGAAGCGGAAATGCTCCAATAAAAGTTGGGCAAGTTTAGTCACTTCGCATCAAAGATCTTTGCTTCGCATTGTTCACTTTTGGCCAAAGGCTCGGGCCGCTGCGGTAGGGACGCTCGCCCTCCTCCTTGCTGCGGCACGGGAGCGGGGAGCGCTGGGCTGCACAAATACTACAGCTCCGCGCTGTGGTCTTTGCTGGGCTGGGAGCGCGGAGACAAGGAGAGGGAGAGCGAGAGAGAGAAAGTGTGTGTGTGTGTGTGAGAGAGAGTCAGTGTCAGAGTCACACAGAGAGAGAGGGGTCTGAGAGTGAGACTATATGTGACAGATAGAAAGCCCCTGACAGTGAGTATCTGTGTGTAGGGAGGAACTGCAGATGCTGGTTTACACCGAAGTTAGACACAACATGCTGGAGTAACTCAGCGGGACGGGCAGCATCTGTGGTAAGTATGTGAATGCCTGTCTGCGTGAGTGTGTGAGGGTGAGAGAGTTCTGTTATACGATAAAGAGAGAGAACAATGTGAGTGAGGGGAAAGTGAATGATAGAGGGAGTCTGACATATTGAACATAATGCTAATTTAAACTGCACAACTGCCTATATGTGGTCTATAGTCCACAATTCCCTGTCTGTTCATGTGCCTTTCTATATGCCTCTTAAACATTGCTATCATACCTGTTTCCAGCAATTCACCTGCAGCACAGTCCAGGAATCTAATACTCTGTTTAAAAAAATTGCCTTGTAAATCCCCACTCCCAATTGAAGCCTTTCTCTCTATCTCTGAACATCTCTCACCGTGTGAGACACAATCTCTCTGTGAGAGTCAATCTTTTTCTCTCAGGGTCACACTCTGTTGGAGACTCTCTCTCTCTCTCTCTCTCTCTCTCTCTCTCTCCCTCCCTCCCTCCATTATCATTGACAGTATTTTGCTGTTGGCTTGTTTGTGCACACATGTAAGTTTCACCAATTGATCCTTTGAGTGTACACGCATTTTATATCTAAAATATATTGATATTAATTTTGCAGGCTTCCTGGGAAGTGCATCGAAAGGTCCAGAAACTGTTCTACACATCAGCTGAGGTATGTGATTGGATTGCTCTCGTTGAGTCAGGTGACATGAGCGTGTCCCGTAGAAATTATTCATTAAACGTTCAGTTCTTCGTGTGATAGTCCATACATGTATAGAAACAATGTTTTTGTAGTACATTTAAAATATATACTTTGGGATTCTTTTGATGTGTAAATAGTCTAAAAATGAAGAGTATAATAAAAATGAAAATTATTGTAAGATACCATCATTGTGCTTTAAAAAGGTTTAGTTTTAGTTCTGTTCACTGTTCCTTTACAAAAAAATAATCTTGCAGTTTTAGGCAGCAATAAAGTTGACTCAGAAAACAGGTAGTATTAAGCACTTTAAATTTATATTTCCCATTCAATTAGAAAGGTTTGGTGGAAAACACTTAATTAAATATAAACAATGTTGTATGCCAATTCTTGAGGTGAAATCTAGGTGTGATTACTGGCAAGTTACTGTGCCTTTGCATATTACTGGGAATGTGTTACTTGAGCCAGACTCGGATTTCATTTTAAAAGAGAGCAACTCTGTAATATCAGATAAGACGTTTAAAGGTTAAAATTTGCTTGCCATTAATTTGTGGGCGGGTGGCAGGGGAAACATTTTTTTTAAGTAATTAAAAGAATGTGGGTTTTGCAGACTGATCCTCAATAGGTCTTGAGAAGGCAGTGGACAGCCACCATCTTGAACTTCTGCAGTCCTTGAGGTGTACGTAGGCTGATGATGTTGTTAGGGAGTTCCAGGATATTGATTTAGCAACGATGAAGGATATATTTCCAAGATGTCATTCTATGACTCTATGGTGTGTGGTTTGGAGAGCATCTTCCAAGTGGTGGTGTTCCTCTGCCTCTAATTGGTAGTGGTCTGGGGCTTGAAGGTGTTCTCTAAGGAGTCTTGATCCGTGACAGCAGTACATTTTGTAGATGTTACAAACTGCTGCTACTGGGTTGGGTAGTTGGTGGAATTAATTGCCACACAAGGCTGTGGAGGCTAAGTCCATTTTTAAGGCAGAGATCGATAGATTCGTGATTAGAACAGGTGTCACAGGTTGTGGGGAGAAGGCAGTAGAATGGGGTCAGGAGGCGGAGATAGATCAGCCATGATTGAATGGCGGAGTAGACTTGATGGGCCGAATGGCCTAATTCTGCTCCAATCAATTATTGAACTTACTTATGAACTTAGACGGGATGCCTATCAAGCAGGTTGCTGTGTCCTTCTGCAGTTGTGCAGGGCCCCAGTGAGCACCACACTTGGAGTATTGTGTGCAGTTTTGGGGAAGGACATTTGCTATGGATTGCTTCATCTGTGGAGTCGGGAATGGTGCTGCGCATTGTGCCATCATCAGCGAGCATCCCTACTTCTGACCGGACGATTGAAAGGGAATCATTGATGAAGCAGCTGATGATAGTTGGGCCTAGTACACCATCGTAAGGAATTCCCACTGAGGTGTCCTTTAGCTGAAGTGATTGATCCCCAACCACAGGGAACCAATTTCCTTCGTTAGACACAAAATGCTGTGGAATAACTCAGCGGGTCAGGCAGCATATCTGGAGAAAAATGCATAGATGCGTTTTGAGTCGGGTCCCTTCTTTGGTCTGAAGATGGATCCTGACCTGAAATGATACCTATCTATTTTTTCCAGCGATGCTGCCTGACCCTCTTAGTTACTCCAGCATTTTGTGTCTATCGTTAGTGTAAACCATCATCTGCAGTTCGTGTTGCTACACTATTCCACTTGACTTTGTGTCAGGTATGATCCATCAGTGGAGAATTTTCCCTGATTCCCATTGATTCCGGTTTAGCCAGAGCTCCTTGTTATCAGACGTCGAGGGCAGTTACTTTCGTTTCATCTTTTGTGTTGAGCTCTTTTGGCTATGTTTGGATCAGGGCTGCAATGAGGTCAGGAGCTGTGCGACCTTGGCTGAAGCCAAACGGAGTTTCTGTGAGCAGGTTGTCACGATGCAAGTGCTGCTTACAGCACTGTCGATTATCCCTCCATCGAAGTATGACAATCAAGAATAGACTCATGGGGCAGTAACTGGCCTGGTTGGATTTGTTGCTTCTTGTGGACAAGACATACCTGGACTTTTTTTTCCACGTTGTCTGGGTAGATGCCAGAGTTGGAGCTGTATTGGAGCAGCTTGGCCAAGGACCCATTAACTCATTAGGATGAACACATGTTTCCTGACGCTTGTTCCAGGAAACAATTTGGGTAGCGCTATGCTTTGAAATTTTACAACAGATTTAATACTAAAACAATAAAATACTTTATTTATTATGAAGTACTCAAATTTCTCCGTGTTTTCATAGAAAGGATTAATATCTGCATCAATGTAGAGCACCTTCACAAAATAATCAAGCTGCAATGCCTATCTTACGGGGAAAGATATTCAAATTTATGCTACTCGTTATTTCCATAATAGATCTGATGTTATGAATGAGGAAGTTCCCATCTGTTTCTTCCTTAATTATTTTATGACAAATAGTTTACATTCTGACAAGTTATTGCTCTTGAAATTCATGTCATCTGATTTAAACTTGCCATTTCCTTGTGGTAAACCTATCTCAGTAGTTTTGATTCTGGGAAAGAATGAAGGAGTGTGACTCCTGCTGTTTTTTTTTATGCCCCGATGCATCTACTGAAAACAATAAATGCCATAGGTACGTAAGACGTGGAAGAATGTCTTTTGTTAAACATTACAATGTATGAATGATTTTTATTTTAATGCAGGTTTGGTTAAAATAGACTTCAATAATAAATCATCTGTTTTGTAACATTGTTGTTTGATCAACCAGGTTTAAAATTGTTTTAAATCTCTGAATAAAATGTAGGATATTCATATCATTGATTAGAACTGGCTGCGAAGATTACATTTCATGATTTTCGACTCCATTGTTAATTGCAACATAACTTCAATTTGTTTTTAAAGTAATCACCTAATGTGGCATAATGAATTCCAGCTTTTTAAATCTTTATTTCGATAAATCTATAAATTCGGTAGTATGAACATGTAACTTGTCAGATTTATTTTTCTGTGTGGAGATCGCTATTTTCAAGGAAGAGTGAAGCCATTTCCATATCTCCATTTAATGTGACAATAGACACAAAATGTCTAACTTTAGTTTAAACCAGCATCAGCAGTTCCTTCCTACACATCGCCATTTAATGTTTTGGACAGCTAAAACCTACTTCATAAGGTGGACAGTTCGGGTTATGTGAGATCTTGGAATGGAATACTTTATTGTTGCATGTGACAAGGCACAGTGAAATTCTTTGCTTGCATATCCAATGTATACAAGCATTGTATCTTCCCCCAGTTCTGAACAAGGTTCTTGGCCCTGAAGATTTAACTGTTTCTCTGTTCACAGCTGCTGCAAAGTCCAAGTCAGCAAGGCTTAATTCTAATGTGCTAAGTCAATTATGCTTTGAGCCAATTGTTCTTTTTTTTTTTTAATGCCCAGATATTTAAAATCTATTTGTTGAGAAGTTTGTAGTTTGTTGCCTTTTTAATCTTGCAGATTACTTAGTAAATATGATTTACTTGCAGAGATATGCAAGAAGACATTTCATATCTCGTTACTTTCTATTTTTCAAACACCTTCAACATTAGTTGTTTATAGTGACACACCAGAGCACATTAAAAAAGAAGAATGGATTAAGTTGCAGCCCCCTATAATCCTTCCCAGAATAAGAAATCTGATATTGATTTACCAACAAAATAATTAAAAAAAAGAACTGTCCACATAGGAATTGATTACATCCTGAGGAGATAAAATGGCGTCAAATTCTAATGCCTGGAAGTGGCCAAAGAACATGGGTAAAGTGGATTAAAATCCAAAATTCCAAAATCACAAAGACTAAAAATGTTAAAAATTATTGGGCATTACTATAACTACACCAACGCAAGTTGCATTCGTTGACGCATGTAAGCAGTTTTAACAGAGAGGGAAAACAACTTGGTTCATATCAGTTTATTAATTTTCCCATTGGGAATTCCACTGACTATTCAGAGCTTGCCAAATGGAACTGAGCGGATTGTTTCGGGTTTAGTATGAAACAGAAATTGTGACTGTTCTGTTTGTGATTTTGGTTTTATAAGCGAGTTCGGTATTCCAAAGAACGCAAGGAATCATGGGATTTGTCAAAGGTCACACGCGATCAAAGCTCTCGGCAGCCGTGCTGTGGCATTGACACAGACCTGCGCCTCGTGCAGCCAGGACCGAACCCGGGTCTCTGGAGCCACAGTCACTGCAGATCCACCACTGGACCATCCCTGTCCCCTCCCGAGTGGACCCCCCCCACCCCGGGTTAACCTACTGCACTGACGGGACACCAGCCCGGACCCGTGGAGTTAGCACTGCTTCTCCGCGCTGGGCGTAAGTCCAGGCAGGGCTGGTAGGTTGACCCGGCGAGACAGGCAGAGTTGAGCTGGATTTATCACTGCTTCTCCGTGCTGGCTGTGGGGCTCGGGGGCTCCGCTCCCGTCTGACTCCCGACATCTCTGGCCGCTCTAGGCTGTGTGGGGGGGGGCACTCGGGAGGGGACGAGGATGGTCCAGTGGCGATTCGGCAGCTATTGCGGCACTGGAGACCCTGGGTCGATCCTGGCTGCTGATGAGGCGCAGGTCTGTGTGCACGCCTGCCGAGAGTGTTTCTCGCATGTGACCTAAGACCTGGGTATGCGCAGTTGGAATACCAAACTGGCTTATTGGGATAGAAACTTTTCTTTGTGCATGTTGGTGACCTAGGCATAAGGATGTTCAAAACTCTGCTAGTTTTCCCTTAAAGTCTTTGTGCAAACGTATTTCATCATTCCCAAACAATCCAGCAGACACCCCTGAAGATGATTAGTCCATGCTGGTGATGCGGTCAGCATTGGGTTGGAGTAATGCAGGCAGCTTCCAGTAAAGTTGTACAATATATATCCCAGAAATGAATGCAGTTGATGTAATTTTCACTTAAAATTCAATTAAATTTGGTGCTAATTTGACCGATTTTCAGGCAAATTCTACTAAGTTTGGCAAAAGCTCCAATGTTTTAATAATTGGTTATTAAAGATGGTTATTTTGCTGTATCTTCAGTCAAATATTTTTTTTTCTGTGGATTTAGACTAGATGGTTTAGAAATATTATGGCCTGGGTGCAATTACTATTTTCAGTAATTACTAAATTAAATTGAAGTAATTTGATATTATTGATAGAGCTTGCGCCATTTCCCTTTTTGCATCAGCCTTTCATTTTATGTTCACACTAGTTTTTGATCAGGCACATATGCATTTTTCTGTGTAGTAATTGTTTCAGACCATGTAACCTTTTGAGCACCATTTTTGTGAGAAAACCCTCATCAACAATTGTTGTCACTTCTGAAAAAGGCTGGTTCAAAAATCCTGATCTATTAATCCATATCTGAATTGTGCAGTTGGTTTGGGAATTGTTGGTTTCATTTCCCCCTCCTTATTTCTGTCTGATTGCCAGGGGCATACTATACAATTGATGGACTAGTTCTTGCCATCCAAACCCATTGCCTTGGCACCTCTGTTGAATGCAAGTGAATTGCATGGGACTTCAGCCTCGTCATTGTATTCTAATGTTCGGCAAATTTTGCCAGAATATTTCAGCTCCTTTTATTTTCAGCTTCCGATTGCTGCGTAGAGAAAAAGGTTTACTTTTAATTTGTTGGATAGTTTAATTGAAGGATAATCAACAAATAGATCTTCTAATGCTGTGATGTGTTTGTAAAATTATAGACCTGTTATTATTGATTGGTATGAAAGTTTCAGGGAGAGTTTCTTCCCAGCTGTTATCAGGCAACTAAACCGTCCTACCACAACTAGAGAGCAGTCCTGAACTACTATCTACCTCATTGGAGACCCCCAGACTATCTTTGATCGGACTTTACTGACTTTATCTTGCACTATACGTTATTCACGTTAACCCCTTTATCATGTATTTGTACACTATGAATGGCTCGATTGTGTTGTCTCTCCACTGACTGGTTAGCACACAACAAAAGCTTTTTACTACCTCAGTACACAATAAACTAAACTAAACCGATTAGTACCTTGGATACATTTGTACGTTGCTTCAGTATTTAAAAATGTCTGCAAATTTACACCACATTTTAGCCGAAATAGATTGTTTGCATTGCACTATTGTTCTACCTTGGTTGACTGGAGAGGTAGGATGAGGATTTTATTTCAGGTAAATGTAGTTCATTCTGCTCTCCCAGGCAGACAGTGAAACATACAATCTGAGCTATTTGCCCTACCTAATGTGAAGTTCAAACATGCGCAGTGTAGCAGATATTGAGGCAGGCAGGCTAGATTTATCTCATCTTTGGAGAGCATGTCAATCCTGTACCTGGAAAGGAAATCCTGTTCTTGGATTAATGTAATCCTTTAACCTACGTCGATTAGTGGTGGACCTTGGTATCATGGGGAAGGTAATTTTACTTTAGTGTCATGTGACAGGTGTTGATTTTAAAGCAAATGGTCACACCTTGTCAGCATGTATATTACAGCTGAGAAATGAGAGTGCGGCTATCTTTGGAGCAGCAAAACGTCAGTGTGATCACCACTAATGCTACTCGGTTCCTCCACAAAAACTTACAATGCTGGTCATCCAGGGTGATACAATGCTAGGGAGGAACTGCAGATGCTGATTTAAACCAAAGATAGACACACAAATCTGGAGTAACTTAACAGGTCAGACAGCAGCTTTGGAGAAAGAAAAATAGGCGACCACCCTTAAGCATCACCGATTACCTTTCTCCAGAGATGCTGTCTGATACAATGTTAGGTCAATTTTCACCCAGAAGTAGTACTTGTGTGATATCTGATGCTTTAATTCAATGCAGCTCCCAATGATTAGCAGCATTCAGAAGGACACCAGCCTTTATAGATGCCAACCACACTGCAGGAATATACATTATGGTTGCATTGTGTGGAAATACATTTTCTTCCTTTACAGGATATATCACAGTGATCTGCACACCACTGTTTAAACCTATGTCAGATAATCTTTTCCTCAGATTGCAAAGTCTGTTTCAGGAGTTTGATTAAAGGGCATGAGAACAGCATGGTTTGCTAATGGAGCCAGTGGGAATGTGCACAGTGGGACAGGACTCTGATGAATAGTCATCAACCTAAAGCAATAACTTTATTTGTCGTTCCATAACTGTTGCAGGACCTGCTGAGTATATCGAGCATTTTCTGTTTTTATTTCAGTTCCAGCAAATGTGATTTTTTTTTTTTTTGTTGCTTTATCTAGGTTTGAAGAATTGTTTGTGGAGCTTGTGCCCACGTCAGTAATTAACCCTCTATCAACAGATAAACAGTGTTTCTTCCTCTTAGACAGTGCCTTGGGATCAAGGATAACGTGCTTGCGTTCAGGTTTTGAAGTGATTGATGAGGCCAATGTAGGAACAGTAGATTCATTCGCAGATGGGACAGAAGGTTCCAGATGTGATAGATGGGCGTGGAGTTATTGAGGTAATACCCACCTTCTGCCATTTATTCTTGGTTTCTGTTTGCTTCTGATACATGATCTTAAGGTTCCCAATACCATCCTGAATACTCCTTCTCCACTCTAGGTAGCCCTGAACTGGTGATTCCCAAGAGATGGTGGGGATGTTGCAATTTCTCAAAGGCCCTTTTGAATACCTGCATGTTTTTTTTCCTTTGTCAGATAATCTCTTCCTCGTATCATATTGTAGATTGAAATGCCTTTCAGGAGTCTGATGACGGGCATGAATGCAACATGGTTTGGTAATGGAGCCAGTTTAGTGCAAGTAGAGTTTGTAATTGGAGATATTTGCTCCACTTAATGGTGGGAGTCGCTACTGCTAAGTGGACCGTGAAATGTTGGCTTCCCGATCTTCAAACAGTAAGCCACTGGCTGTGCAAGGATATTGAAGGTGATGGTGAATCTCATAATTGCTACCTCTCGAGATATGGACGTTGTCCATGTTGTCCAGTATCTGGCTGTGATACCTTATTTTTAGAGGATGGCGTGTAGAAGAGGCAGATTGATAGAAGACTTTTGTTTTGCAGTCAAGGACCATCATGTTGTACACTTAAACGTTTCAGTTGACGATGACGGCTTGGAGCTTGGTTTTTGATCATGTACAATCATCAACCACCATCATGAGGTTGAGGTGATCTTGGATATGGAGGTCGACTGCAATCCCACAGGAAGTTTGTTGTAGCTGCAGTGCAGTGTCATGGCAAGTATAATTGCTGCAAAACTCTTCTCAATCACACGGCCTTGCTTGGCATCAAGTAGAGATTGACGCTGCGGTGGATCTGTTCTCCAGGTTCATGGCTTAAAGACAAAGACAAATTTTGCTGGGCAATTGAAATTAAGGAGGTAGCTTGATATTTCTTCCCAATTGATGGTGTAGACGTGTCTAGAGCAGCCATAAAAGACCACGTCGTTGGTTTGGAAGAAAAACCGAGATCACCCGATCATTTAAGAAAAGGCTACTCTTCAAAAAATACAAGGCTCTTTAGAACAATTTTATAGGCATCTAAAGGCACCATGTAAAAGCACACTATTTGAAAGAGACTTTAAGTAGACCCTAAGGTCATATGGAAATCTGAGAGACATATCTGTGAATTAGGCCTTGGGAGCCTAAAGTTGCGTATGAGTATTTCTGTGGATTCATGTTATTTGATGTCTTTCACACATAACTAAAAAAAAAAAAATATTTGTTAACAATGGTGTCATTGATGTTTGTTTCGAAATGAATGGTTATGCAAAAGAATATGCCGGATTAAAGATATTTTAGAATGCCTTGGGCAGTCAGATTTGTAGTTTCTTTTGTCGCTTGTTGTACAATGCATCATATTGCGAACAACAAATAATTAACTTCGAAACTTAAAATTTATTGGAGAAAAAATATCAGTCTAGTCTACGTCGGATAAAATACTGTAACCTGGGGTGATACCCAGGGTCACTGTGGTGGATGTTTATGTTAAAATGTATTTTGTGCGTCTTGTTGCTTTTTATTGGCATTACTATGGCAAATCAAATTCCTCGTATGTGGCAAAACATACTTGGCTAATAAAGAATGATTATGATATAAATGTAGCCTATATGTACCTCGGCTGAGATACAAATGATGTTTCAATTATATATGTTATTCTAAGGAAATAAACATAAGATGGAAAGTGGAAGACAAAGTTGGACATGTAACAGAAGGGTGTGCCCTGATACATAAAAATGTTGGAACAATTTTAGAGAGCAGCGTTGACAGCTAATTGCGAGCAGCCATGGATAGAGGGCATTTAATTAACTATTACTAATTCAATTCTTTGCACATGTTGGACAACGTTATTGGATTTGAAGATCTTAAATAATAATGCAAAGGCATTTTGGAATGAATGTATCAGGGTGTGTCTTTGTCAAGAAGAGATTTGTGTAATGAAAACCACGTTACCGCACAGATTTCATTGAATAGGGCTGATTCTGCACATGTCTACACATGTCATTTGCATTCATCAGAAATGGACTTTTAATGATACAGCTGATATGATCAAGGTTCTAAGGATGTTTTTCAACTTTTGTTTTAAGACGGAATTACTTGCGCTTAAAAATGAATGCATTGACAGTGTTTTTCGCTTATCATTTCCTTGAGGACAAGAATTAAAAACTTGAATGAAGTTCACATTTCATTTCCTAATCTTGGCTGAAGTTGTCTGTTGCACAAATCCAAACGGTGCCGCTTCAACATCAGTGGCTCTATTAACAACATTGTGTCAACCATTGAGATGGAGATGAGGCAGGCACGTAATTAGGGTGATAGTAAGTAGTCAATTATACGGCTAGCAAAGTGAATTTACTCAAAAGTATCAGAGGAAACGGCATTTATGATGAAAACTCTAGGACTTTGTTGGCTTTACTTTACACTAAACATTATTTCCATATGTATCTATGAGAGGGGATCTCATTGAAACGTATGAGATTGTTAAGGGCTCGGACACGCTAGCGTCTGGAAACATGTTCCCGATGTTGGGGGAGTCCAGAACCAGGGGCCACAGTTTAAGAATAAGGAGAAAGCCATTTAGAACTGAGATGAGGAAACACTTTTTCTCACAGAGTCTGTGGAATTCTCTGCCCCAGAGGGCGGTGGAGGCAGGTTTTCTGGATGCTTTCAAGAGGGAGCTAGATGTCGCTCTTAAAAATAGCAGAGTCAGGGGATATGGGGGGAAGGCAGGAACGGGGTACTGATTGGGGATGATCAGCCATGATCACATTAAATGGCGATGCTGATTCGAAGGGCCTATTGTCTATTGTCTGTCCATACACAGTAAATGGTTTGATTGTAATCGTGTATTGTCATTCTGCTGACTGGTTAGCATGCAACAAGAAGCGGTCACTCTACCTCGGTGCACATGACAATAAACTAAACTGAAACTGAATCTCTCCCAATAAAATGAAGGCAATTCCTCCAGAAAAGTTAAAGTGAGTGAAGGATAGTTATAACCCAGTCACATACTGTACTTAAAATCAATTGCTGTGAATTGCAGCCATGTGATTGCCAGGTGTATCATCACCACAGGCTGTGCATAGTAATATCACGAGTTGCTGCCTTCAAACAATTCAAACTTTTGTGATGGTGACTCCTGAGATTCGTTCCTGCCAGGCTTTGAGGATGGGAAACCAACATGAGGCCTGGAATTGGTGCAGTGGCTTCAGACCCTTCTTTGATGATTTGAGACGGTTTAAGTCCAGCCAAGTTTTCCTCTGGTTGTACAATCTCATTTACTTGCATTTGATTTTAATCGACTATTTAAGTGGCGTAATTTGGTACTAAATTCCTAGTCTTCTTTAGAAGGGAGCTAGGGTATGGAAACTGAGGAAAACCACCAGTATTGAACTTTTATCTGCAATTATCATTGTTCTGGATTTGAAGGAGCGATAATTACTCTGCATCAAACTTTACTTAATGTGTGGGTACTTGATGTGAATACTGATGTTCTACTCCATTCCAGATGTTAATATTCCTTAAAAGTATGAAGTTTACCTTCAAAGATAAAAGAGCCATGTGCAGACAACAAAGATTGGATGGATGATACGAGAGAGAGATTACTGAAACGTAATCATCAAAAGTAGTTCTTATTGTGTGAGTTATCAAATATTTATGGATCATGGATGAGCAATGTGGAAGGTAACTGGATAATCACTCATAAATGGCATTTCAATTGTCCCTGAGTTTTTTTACTTGTTAATTGTTTTTGTCTGTTTAGCACAGCTATTTGGCCTGAAGCAAACGCTTGCAGAAATTGTGCCAGAGAACTGGATAATAATTGGGCTTTTGATTTTTGACATTTTTGGGGAATCGGTCAGTAACTCGTACAAGAATGTGGCATTGGCTGCTCAATGTTCGTGTAGCTGTCACGTCCCATGTAAGGCCAGGTGTGGGCCCTCTCGATTAAGTGTGGGGGGTAGGAAGAAATAAACTGACTGGGTGTGTGCGCGTGTTTGTCTTTGTGCACGTATGTCTCCTGTTGTTCACACTTCTTTTTGAAAGTCGCAAAGTAGATTATATTTCAAGAGATTTTGGAGTAATTATCTTTGTGTGTATCACTGAAGAATCACGCAAAGTTTAAGACAGAGGCAAATGTATCTGCCTTCTTTGTTCAAGCTCTATGAAATAAATATATCATATTCAGACCTGGATGCCCGGTTCCCAATACTCTTAGTTTCACAATTCCACACAGCTGCACGCTTTCCTTTGAAAATTAAATATTTTGTAGACTCGGCTTCCTCCTGCTTTTCGTAGAATTTGCAGCAACTTCCTTGTATTTACTGTGATTCTGACATGAGTGTTACATATTTTGTGGAGGATTTATACACTTAGAAATTCATGTTGTGTTAATGTAACATTAGAAGTGCAAATGTAACATTTGAGGAGAAAGGAGATTCAGTAATGTGTTTTTTGCCGGAGAATAAAGAAAGGTTTCCTTTTAGATATTACCTTTCACATTCTTTCAGATTGATCCAAAGTACATTTTGAATATTACAAAATACAACATCGTTCATTGTTGCTCATTTGTGCACAGATAGTTGTTACAAGCTGCAGCGTAATAAATGCCAGATTTTGGTTTAGAAATATCGAAGGAGGAATAAATGTAGTGTGGGATATCAAGAATGATTTATCCTTATGGGAAATGTGATCACTGTTTTTGCATGTGTTGCACCTGGTTTTTGTAAACATATCATTTCCTGCATCACTTCCCTATCATGTTGGCCTTTAATGTTGCTTGGAATGCTTACAGTTGCTATTTTTAATTACCATTTTTAACGCTTATCTCTGGTAGGCTAACTTTTCTTAACAAGAATACACTTTTGTGCTCCCAGGCAAGTAAATCCTGTGCAATTAGCACAGCCCTTTAACGTTTCTACTGTTTTGTGCTCAGAGGAAACAGGCTGGCAGGCAGAATGCATTAAACATTTTCCATTATTCCTGGCAGCAAGCACACAAAATTAGGACAGTTTTTCAGGCTCTGAATATATGGATAAAAAGTTGTACTCGGGCATGACTGTACCACAGTCCCAAGAATGCCTAGCTATGCTTCCCTGGGACCTTTTACCTAGCCCTCCCTGGCATTCTCCCTGCAGGAGTAGGCCATTCAGCCCCTCGTATCTGTTCTGTTATTCCAGTTACTTGTTTTCCGTAGTATCAAAAACATTAATTTCTATCCTGAATGTATGTAATAAATTGAGGCTCTACAGCCTAGTTAGCTGAAATTCCAAAGATTTAGCCTCTGGGTGAATAACTCGTCTCGTGCTCCTGTGTGGCCAACCCCTTAATTTGACACAGTGATCCTAATCCCGGAATTCTAGCCTGCGTAAACACTATTTCTAGACCCATGCTCTCAAGGCCCTTAAGAGTTGTGCACATTTCAGAGAGACGACCTTCCACAAGCATAGCCTGCTTCACATGACACAAACCATCTTCACAATCAGATGAGATTTGCTGCACTTCCTCCACCCCGAGTTTATCCTTCTTTGGGGAGTCCAGACTTGTTCTCAATATTCCAGAAGTGATCTCACTAGGACTGCATATAACTGAAGCAATCCTTTTGGCAAGAGGATTTCAGTTCAAAAATGAATGCCAGCATACTATCTGCCTTTCTGAATACTTCATCAGCTTACAGATTAACTTTCAGTGAAATGTGTAGAAGGGCAGCCTTAACACCAACACTTACTAATTTCTCACACTGGAATCACTTGCATTGCTTCTCTGCCAAAGTGGATGAACCTTTTTTTTTCCATATAAATTCATCTGCCTTCTTTCCCATTCACTTAGGAGTTGTCCATTTCCCTGAAGTCTTACTACTTTAAGCTCTCAGCCCACGCCTGCTCCTGTACTCCTCCCATCATCCAGTGCTCATGATTTATCCCCTCTACACTTGCAGAATATAAACCATTCTCTTGTCCGCTTTACTGAATGAATTATTAATGATTGGAAGTTGGCTTCTGAGCATACACAAGTGCAATCAATGGCTTGTGTCAGAATGACCAGTGTTTCAGCATAGAGATGATGTAGGTCAAACAGTTGTGTAGGAAGGAACTGCAGATGCTGGTTTACACCAAAGATAGACACAAAATGCTGGAATATGTTAGCGGGACAGGCAGCATCCCTGGAGAGGATGAATGGGTGATGTTTCGGGTCGAGACCCTTCTCCAGAGATGCTGCCTGTCCCGCTGAGTTACTCCAGCATTTTGGGTCTACCTCGGGTTAAACAGTTTCCCATTTGCCCTGTGGTTTAACCACCTCAGCAGAAACCTCACTGGAAGTAAGCTGTAACATTGAGGCATGGATGTTTTGAGAAAAATGTTCAAGAGTCGAGAGTATTTAATTGTCATTGTTACGGAAATGGAACAATGAAATTCTTGCTTGCCGCAGCATAAACATCTGTAAACACAGTACTCGGTGGATAACGTAATAAAAAAGCAGCAAAAAAGATGTCTAATAAATAAATAAAAATATTACTGCAAAGGAAAACAAAGTCTGAAGTCTCTAGTACAACCAAGATAGTTTGAAGTTTTGTTGGTGTTTGTAGTGTTCAAGAACCCGATGTTTTAGAGAAACAGCACAGAAACAGGCCCTTCGGCCCACTCAGTCTGCACCGACCAGCGATCCCTGCACATTAACACAGGCCTACACTCACTAGGGACTATTTACACTTATACCAAGTATACAAACCCAAGCCAATTAACCTGTACGGAGCCAATACAACCTGCATGGTTGTTGGGAAGATGCTGTTCTTGAAACTATATCTGTGATCCTATACCTTCCTATATTCCTATGGTTCCTATACCTTCATCCAGATGGTAGGAGTGAAATGGGAGCATGGCAATGGTGGTGCAAGTCGTTTTGAGGCACTGCCCCCTTTAAATCCCTACGAGGGTGGGTCAGGCAATAATGCAGCCGGTTAACACCAATCTGCATGGAAATCAGCACTGTTGTGATCTCTTGCTGAAAATGACAATCACTCTAACTGTGTTTTGTGTGTGTACTCTTCCAAACAGTCATTTGAATTGAGTCCATTTGCACTGTAAAAAAACATTTCCCATCACTCACCAATTTTATACTAATAACCTTTCTTTGCTGATTCGCAAACCAAGAAAGTTGTTTCCCTTTTCACTCTTATCAAATTTCTTCACAATTTTAAAAACATCTGTTCTAGTTTTTTTTATAGCCTTCTGTGCTTTGCTGGGAATGTCCTAACATATAAAGATTTTTTTTTTAATGAATCGGAGCTTCTTATTCTTGGCATCATCTCTGTTCATCCATGCTAGAGATTGTGGCTTGAATATCCTTCACAAAATTAAGCAGTCAAAACTGTCCATTCCACACAAAATTTGGTGTAACTAAAGTTTTGTACATATTCATTTTGCTTTTGTTAAAAAATGGTGCATATATGCAAGAGAACCTGAAAGCAATCACTAAATACAACCATTGGTGCATAGCTGTTGGGTTTTGGAACAGAGACCAATAAAGGGTCTCTGTGAACTGTTCATTTGCTGCAATTTTGAAAATGTAAGAGTGGGTGAAATGGGTTTAGTATTTATTATTTAGGCATTGTGCAGGTTTGAAGAATCAGATCTGAGGAAGGACATTATTGCCATAGAGGGAGTGCAGAGAAGGTTCACCAGACTGATTCTTGGGATGTCAGGACTGTCTTATGAAGAAAGACTGGATAGACTCGGTTTATACTCTCTGGAATTTAGGAGATTGAGAGGGGATCTTATAGAAACTTACAAAATTCTTAAGGGGTTGGACAGGCTAGATGCAGGAAGTTTGTTCCCGATGTTGGGGAAGTCCAGGACAAGGGGTCACAGCTTAAGGATAAGGGGGAAATCCTTTAAGACCGAGATGAGAAAGACTTTTTTCACACAGAGAGTGGTGAGTCTCTGGAACTCTCTGCCACAGAGGGTAGTTGAGGCCAGTTCATTGGCTATATTTAAGTGAGTTGGATGTGGCCCTTGTGGCTAAGGGGATCAGAGGGTATGGAGAGAAGGCAGGTACGGGATACTGAGTTGGATGATCAGCCATGATCATATTGAATGGCGGTGCAGGCTCGAAGGGCTGAATGGCCTACTCCTGCACCTAATTTCTATGTTTCTATGTTTCTATGTATTAGAGCTCATTCTTGCTACGTATCCAATGTCAATGTCTGCACTCCACCAATTTTAATCACTTTTGCATCCATGATTTGTGGTGTGCCACTGTTTGCATGACTTTTGTTTGCTCCTTCCCTTCTAGAATTCTCTCCTGAAATGTTTTTCCCCCTGACTGTTTTTCCTTTGAGAATTCTGTAAAACCCTTGTTTTTTCAAGCTATTATCTCAATGAAGCCAGCTTGATGATGTAATTATTTAACTCAGTGGAATGTGTTTCAATTTCAGTGAAACTTCTAAACGCAATAAAATAAGCTATGTAAATTGTAGGTTTGAATATATTTGAATATGATACAGGCGGAATGATGAACACAAAATGTTATGGAGGTTCAAAACAATAATTCCTTCTGTTGAGATTGCTACGTTGTTCGGAAATTTGTGAGGAGGTGTGGAGATATTTCAGGAGTATGATGGACCCAATAGATTTGTGGCACATTTGTGTGACAAACTGCGTAGCTTACATAAACTCACCTGCTTGTCCCCATTTCTTGCCACAAAGTACGGTCAATCTCAATTTCCTAAATGGAATGAATTAGATGGTGCCAAGGCTACACTTGTCGGTTGACAAGCAGCTAAACCTTTTGCAGAGACTCAACATTTTAATCAAGTGATCCAGCATGTGTAAAATATATTCAAGAAAGGTGAAATATTTTTAAGGTGGAATTTCATCACTTCGTCAAGGAAAACAAATGTTTTCCTGATGAGGTGGTCCAGAGAGTTTATGCGTCACGTGTGGTTCTCTTTCAATGTTGAATTTTCAATACAGAATTTTCTTGGTGCATACAGTAGTTCATCCTTGGGTTCGAGTTAACTTGAAGACCGTTTGTATTTGTGGTGTTATAACCTTATGCACTTGACACAGATGCCATTGGATAGCCACACTTGTTACAATGGGTGCTTTACATATTGCAAGTAGTGAGTGAGGCAGGCTGTTTGCTTAAGTGAAGGGCGTGCTGCTCTGCTTCTCTGCCATGTTCTGAGGGTGTTTATTGCAGAGCTGAGCAGTTCTATGCCAAAGTGTCTATAGACCACAAAACGATGCCATGCGTGCTGGTGATGGGAACTGTGGCCAAGCTATGTGACTCAACCCAATTTCAAGCCAACACAATCTCTTTGCAGATCTACTAAAAAATGTTGTTCTCAACATGGCTACAGTTCAGAGGGAGCCATCAACAATTGCACCAGCCTAACAACTTAACTTCTCAAACAAAGTGAAATGAATGGAGGATTAATGCCAGTCACTTAACACCAAACAACCACCAGGAGTGATTGACTTGGAAATAACAAATCTTTTTCTTTCTAGCTTTGAACAGAGGTGGAATTATATTGTCGCTGTCAGATATTACGAGATATTACAGCCTGTTTCTGTAATGGTCCCTTTTGTTACCTCCAACTCCATTGATTCCTGCTGAAACACACTGCACTTGCAGTTTACCACTTGTGACTATGAGTTAGAAATGACTGGTATCAACTAGTTTAAAATTAAGTTGTGTCATGATAAAACATCTAACTTCGCAAGACGTGTTTTCCATTTAAAAAACATGTTGTTAGCTAGCAAAACAGCTCCAAAAAAAAGATATACTGCTTTGAAGTCTAGGGCAGCACAGTGGTCTAGCAGTAGAGTTGCTGCCTTAAAGACCCAGAGGAATGGGTTTGATCCTGGCTATGGGTGCTGTCTGTACGAAGTTTCTACATTCTCCCTTGTCCCTGTGACCATGTGGGTTTTCTCCCGGTGCTCCGAACTCCTCCCACATTCCAAAGAAATTGGCTTCTGTAAATTGTCCCTATTTTGTAGCATAGAGCTAGTGGGTAGAATTAGTGTATGAGTGATCATGGAGGATGTGGTCCGAAGGGCCTGTTTCTGCACTGAATCTCTGAACTAAATGAAGGCACTGAAGTATATGCGATAAGCATGTGGGATAAATGAAGGACAACGCTTTGGTTTTAACAGTGATCAGCTTCTCTATTAATGTGTTATTATACCAGGAAATTACAGCCGTGTTATTATACCAGGAAATTACAACCTAACCAACAATATTATCAAGTCCATATGTTGAATTGCTTAACAATTGCTGTAAGTTATCAGCTATTCAGGGAAGATAAGGGACAGATGTCGATGTCCTGTACAGTAGCTGCTATTTTTTCCCTGCAGTGTATTCCGATGGGTATGCTGTGGTTCTCACGGATATATGCTTTAAATTTAAAGCAAAAGTTTGTGTTTTCAAATTAAGCAAAACCACTCTGTTTGTTTCTTTGTATTTATCAACATCTGATCTCTGCCTGTCGACAATGTCGGGGTTTATTTTTTTAATTTCGGAAAGTGCACTTAAGGAACTGCTTGGATGAGTTTGCAAAACTGTTTGTGCTGATAGAGAAATGGGCTGTGGAGAGGGTGTCCTGTCATTGGTGTCTATTTTTGAAACGGCACAACAAATTACAATGAGGAAACCGCTTTATTAGTTGCTAACTGTCTCAGAGATGTTGCCATTTCATCTGTGTAGGAAGGAACTGCAGATGCTGGTTTAAACCGAAAATATCCTGAAATATATGGATATGACACCAGAGATACTGAAAATAAAATTTCTTTATATGCGGATGATGTATTACTTTATATTACAAAGCCGGAAATTAGTATCCCAAATTTACTAAAATTAATATCTGAATTTGGATTATTTTCAGGATATAGTATTAATTGGAATAAAAGTGAACGTATGCCAATAATGGTAAATAACTTACACATACTACAACAATTTCCTTTTAAGATAGCAAACGAAAAAATCAAATATCTTGGAATTTATGTAACAAAAAGATTTGATTCTTTATTTAAATCCAATTTTCCACTTTTATTGAATAAATTAATAAGAACATTTTATATTGGAAAACATTACCTATCTCAATGCTAGGTAGAATTAATGCAATAAAAATGATTTTTCTCCCGCAATTACTATATCTTTTCCAATTGATTCCGATATATCTTCCTAAAAATGTTTTTAAGAAGGTTGATTCTATAGTCACCAACTTTATCTGGGATTATAAGAGCCATAGGATAAACAAAAAACATTTATGTAAACCAAAAATAAATGGAGGTCTAGCACTACCAAACTTTATGTTTTATTACTGGGCAGTTAATATTAAAAATATGAATTTTTAGTTATTAGAGACAGATAAACAACCAACCTGGTTAAAAATGGAAAAAGAAGATTGTTCGCCTTTTGAAATTAGTTCGATTTTATTCACCAATATTAAAATAGGTAAGAAAACCTATAGTGAAAACCTTATAATAGAAAGTGGAATACGTATCTGGAAACTAATAAAGAAAACACTAAAATTGGAATGTTAACCACTAGCCCTTACCATTGTAAATAACGTTACATTTAAACCCTCAATGAAGGACAAAGGTTTTTTACAATGGAAAAACTATGGAATTAATAAGATGAGAGATCTCTACAGGGAAAATTCTTTCCTTTCATTTCAAGAATTACAACAAATTTATGGATTACATTCAAAAGATTACTTTAGATATCTACAAATTAGAGACTATGTAAAAGCAAACACACAGGAAATTAGAAATAGAAAGACAGAAATTTTAGATGAATGTCTAAATAAACACCCGAACACAGAAAAATTGATATCATATATTTATAATATTTTACTGGAAAACGATGTCCCAATGACAGAAATATATAGGCAATCATGGGAAAACGAATTGGGTCAAATTATTAGACCTGAAATATGGGATGAAAATATACACCGCTGCTCGTTAAATGCTAGACACTCTCTTATCCAATTTAAAATATTACATAGACTACATTATTCAAAATCCAAACTACATAGTATTTTTTCAAATGTACCTGCCATATGTGATAAATGTCAGCACTTAGAAGCTAACTTAATGCACTCATTTACAAATTGTGTAAACATTACTAAATTTTGGACAGAAATATTTAAGATAATTTCGAATGTTGTTAATATGAATCTGATCCCTGACTCAAAGTTAATAATACTGGGAATATTAGAAACAGATCAATTAATAACAACGAATCAAAGAATTTTTATTGATTACAGTTTAATAATTGGGAAAATTAATATTGAAATTCTGGAAAGGTCCTACATCCCCCACAATCAAAATGTGGATTACAGGAATGTCGGAGACACTTCATCTGGAAAGATTAAGGCTTGTCCTATTGGACAAGTTGGATATTTTCAGAGGAATATGGTCTCCATTTATTGAATATCTAAAGGGTCAAAATGGCTCGGTACGAGAGCCTGACTGAAGCCTGAATAATGGAATAGATGAAGAATCACGTATAACAAATCATGGATATATCTCCAATGATGGATAACTTTTTTAATACTCCATTCATTTCTTTATTTTTGATTTCCTACTCTTACTTTATTTTTCTCTATCTTTTCTTACCTGCAAAAGAAAGTATAGAAATATATAAGACATTGTTAATATTAATAATATTACGAATGTATGTGAGAAGTATATTCTATTAATGTTTACTTGCGTCTAATAAAAATATTTAACAAAAAAAAAATAAACCGAAGATAGACGCACAATGCTGAGGTAACTCAGCAGGACTGGCAGCATCTCCGGATAGAAGGAATGGGTGACTTCTGAAGAAGGGTCTCGACCCGAAATATCACCAATTCCTCCTCTCCTGATATGCTGCCTGTCCCGCTGAGTTACTCCAGCATATTGTGTCTATCTTTACCCAGCACCGTTTAGTTTTTGCTTCACCGCCAATTAGCAACTTGTTTATTCACAGTTTAATGTGCAGTGCTGGCAAAGTACATATTTAATTACTTTAATGACCAGGATTTTGCCATAAATGCCACGTGCCTTTTTATGCCTTTTTTGATGATTTCACCAGGGTAATGCCTTTTTCACAATCGAGTGCTTAAATCAGCCTAAAGGTCGTGCTATTTTCTCTAAGTACTGTGATTACAATGGATGTTTTCTATGTTAACACGTTAATATTAATGTTATTATTAACGTGTTAACATTGTATAACTTGCAAGAAAACTTCCACCACCGGGGCAAAACAGGAGGCTCCACCATCGGTCGTTCATTCGATCGTGCTGCTGCCCGCTGGTTCAGTTTTCTCCAAGATCTATTTAAGAAAGAACTGCAGATGCTGGAAAAATCAAAGATAGACAAAAAAATGCTGGAGGAACTCAGCGGGTGAGGCAGCATCTATGGAGAGAAGGAATAGGCGACGTTTTGGGTCGAGACTCTTCTTCAGACTGATGTGGGAGGGGGTGGCAGGAAAAAGAAAGGATGAGGTAGGACTAGAAGGAGAGCTGGGAAGGGGAGGAGGGAGAAGACAAGGGCTATCTAAAATTAGAGGTCAATGTTGATACCACTGGGGTGCAGACTGCCCAAGCGAAATGCCCAAGCTTGGCTCCTCACTACATTTACTGCTGGCTCCAGTCGCAAATCTGAGTTTTCGAGTGATTTGTGCAAGGCTTTCATTGATGCTGCAATTTCACTGTGGAAATTGGAAAACAAATCTCTCAGTTTTTTAGAGAAATACACAGAGGAACATATCCCAAGCGAGTCATTATGAAAACATTATGTTGACAGCACCTTCAACATTGTTGTGCAGAAAACTAGAGATGAAGTTGCATGCAACAAAATATGGATCCCAATAGGCAAGGCAACTGATGCTGTGGGGAGATATGTTGCCAATGTGGTCATTGGTACACTGGAGGCAGGTTAACCATCAAAGGAGTATTTGTTGACATCGGAAGTATTGGAGAAGTCAAACAGCTCAACTATTGCTCAGTTGTTTACATCTTCACTTGTACTTTGGCCAGAAGGTATAAAACACGAGAATGTACTTCTGTTTGTGACTTAAAGTTTGATTCCCCAAAATGTTGCATTTGACATGCTTAGATCAAGGACTTCATAAAATTGCCAAGCACAGACGTTTGTTTCCAAATGTCGATCGCCTAGGCAATATCAAGAAAATCGTCCACAAAGTACCTCCTCGGCCTGTTGTGACTAGGTGGGATACATGGCTCTCTGCTGTACTCTACTATGTTGCAAATTTTGAAAAGATAACTGTTTTGGAGAATCTGTTGCAGTCAGGTTCGCCAGTGAAATCGTGCAGAAAAAGTCCCTCCACCGTGATCCTGTGTTTATTGCTTCCAATCTTGCAAACTTCCCCCAAGCTATCACTTCCCTTGAGAAATGTGGCGAAACATTAAAGTATAAGTATAACGTTTCCTTTATTGTCATTCAAACTTTTAGTTTGAATGAAATTACGTACCTTGCAGTCATGACAGAAAATAAAATAACAGAACACACAATGAACACAGTTTAACATCCACCGCAGTGAATCTACCAGGCACCTCCTCACTGGCAAGAGCTTTAAAGTCTTATCTCTTCCTTCCTTGTTCTCCTCTGCGTTGAGGCGATCCAGGCTTTCGATGTTGGGGGCCCCCCGCCGCGTGATGGTAGATTCCGCGGCCGAATCCGACCTCCGCAAACGGGCCAGTACAAACTCCGCGGCCCGGGGCGGACGAAGCTGCCACCCTCCAGTTCAGCGGACAAAGCTGTTGTTGCGGGAGCTCTGGAGAATCGGTCACCAACCTGGGACCTGCGAGCTCCCGATGTTGTCGTCCACTGGGCCCGCGGCTGAAACCTCCGAGGATCCGAAGTCCGGCCGCCGCCGCAGCACCACCACAGCCCCGGTCGGCCAGCTTCGCGATGGTGAGTCCTGGCTCTGCCTCCTTGAGGTCGGTCCCAGTTGGAGGCCGCCAGCTCCGCGATTAGGCCTCAGCGCAGACGGAGACGGAGACTGAGACGGGGATACGAGAAAGAAAGGCTCGCATCCCCCCCCAAAGGAAGACACTAAAACAAGTTTCCTCCACCCCCCCACACATACACAACTAAAAATAAACTAAAACATACGTTCAACAAGACAAAAGAAAACAACAAAAAAAGGGAAAGACAGACGGACTGCAGGCGAGCCGCTGCTGCATGGCAGCCCCGCCACTTTCTGAATAACTTGCAGGTTTTCAACAAAGTATCTGACGATATTCGTAAAGTTCATGGCGATGTAGGTACAGACATACAAGGAAAATTTGAGAGAGCGATTTTAGCTAACAAAGATCTTGAAGAAATACAAAACCTAGCTGAAGTTCTCAAACGTAGTTGTTATGCACAAGATATCAACGTGAATATAGAGTCTGTATTGTTGCGGGTATGCACCAGTGACCTCAGCTGGGGTAGAAAAACGTTTTTCACAATTGAAACATATTCTGTCTGACAGACGGCATCACCCATACCTTCTCTCCAGAGATGCTGCCTGTCCCGCTGAATTTCTCCAGCATTTTGTGTCCATCTTTGGTTTAAACCAGCGTCTGCAGTTCCTTCCTACATGGTATGAACGTTAAGATATACACAAAATGCTGGAGTAACTCAACAGGTCAGGCAGCATCTCTGGAGAAAAGGTCTAGGTGATGTTTCAGGGCGGAACCCCCCGTCAGACTGCTGCAATTTAATTTGAATCTTAAATTCTCCAATTTAAAGCAATACCACCTTATCCTTCTCTCTCTCTCTCTCTCTCTCTCCCCTGCCCCCACTGCATACCCACCTCTCCCACCACCTCAGTCACCCTGCTCCTTCCCCTCCCGCCCACCTTGCCACCATAAGTTCCCCTCCTATGACCTAGTCCCCTTCGCTCATGCCCCTCTCGCTGGCTTTACATTTCACTCCTGTTCTTTAAGTGATACTTATTTTGTCTCCTTTTCTCCTCTAGCCTTTGTCACCATCACCACCCATCTACGAATCACCCCTCCACTGTATCCACATCACTTGCCAGGCCTTGTCACATCCCTTTTTCAGCTTTCTCTCCCCATCTCCATCGATATGAAGAAGGGTCCCGACCTGAAACTGTCCATTTCACAGATGCCACCTTGCCCGCTGAGTTGTTCCAGCACTACGGGTTTTGCTCCATAACAGGGTGCCAAGTGTTAAATTGGTTTGATGATAGGATGAATACTGTGATGAGTGAATGTTGTTTTTGTAACTGGTGGCTTACGATCATTGGTGCTTTGCCGGGATTGGTGCTGGGTTCCTTTTTAAAAATGCATGTTAATAATCTAGATATGAATGTAGGAGGTATGATCAGTAAATTGGGAGATTACTTGGATGATTGATGGTGTTTTGGTTAATGAGAGTACTACTTAGGACTGACCTTAGGACATCTGATGGGCAGAGAAATGCCAGGTAGAATGTAATCCTTAAAAATCTAGATTGAAGATGTGACCAAAAAGGTTGATGAGGGCAGAACTGTAGATATTGTATATATGGATTTTAGCGAGGCATTTGACAAAGTTTTGCATGGTAGGCTGCTTTGGAAGGTTAGATCGCATGGGATCCAGAGAGATAGCTGACTGGATAGAAAATTGTCTTCATGGAAGGAAGCAGAGGGCGATGGTGGAAGGTTGGTTTTTCGGAGTGGAGGCCTGTGACTAGTGGTGTGCCTCAGGGTTTGGTGCTGGGCCCATTGCTGTTTGTCATCTATATCAATGATTTGAATGAGTATGTTGCACGTTTGCAGATGACACTAAAGTGGGTGGGATTGTGGATAGTGAATATGCTCATTAAAAAGGCAGCAGGAACTTGGTTGATGGAATTTAATAAAGTGAAACATGAGGTGTTGCATTTTGGGAAGTCTAAAAGGGCAGGACCTAACAGTAAATGGAAGGGCTCGGGAGTGTTGTGGAGCAAAAAGGACCCAGGAATGTAGGTACGTTGTTCTTTGTAGGTGGCATCGCAGATGCTCAAAAATGTTTTTGACACATTGGCCTTCATCAGTCAGAGTATTGAGTATAGAAGTTGGGAGGTCATGTTACAATTGTATAAGAGATCAGGGATGCCACATTTAAAGTATTGTTTAGTTTTGGTTACCATGTTATAGGAAAGCTGGAAAGGGTGCAGAGAAGGTTTATAAGGATGTTGCCAGGACTCCTGTACCTGTTCTACAGGGAGACATTGAGCAGGCTAAGACTGTACTCCATAGAGCACAGGAGGATGAGGGGTGATCTTATAGAGGTTTACATAAAAGTATGAGAGGAATACCATGGGTAACTGCAGTCTTTTACCCAGAGTAAACAAATCGAGAATCAGAGGACATGGGTTTAAGGTGAGGGGAAAAAGATAGGAACCTGAGGGATAATTTTTTTTTTACACAGTGGGTTGTGGGTATATGGAATAAGTTGCCAGAGGAGGTGGTTGAAGCAAATACTATCATAATATTTAGCAGAAAATTGGATAGGACAGGTTTAGATGGTTATGGGCCAAGTGTGGGCAGGTGGGACTAGTGTAGATGGGGCATGTTGGTCGACGTTGGCAAGTTGGGCCGAAGGGCCTGTTTCCACGCTGTATGAGTCTATGACTTTAAAGATGCAGTGATGCATTTTGGGAAGACTATTAAGGCTGAATATACACAATGGAAAGCATTGATGAACAGTGAGAGGAAAGATTGTTCAGAAGACATGCAGGATATATCATCATTAGCTGATGCATGTGTACAGCAGCAAGGAAGTCATGGACAACCTTAAAAATAGTAGTTAGGCCACACCAGGGACTAACTTACTGTACCAATTTACAGTTGTGTGGTGTCTTTTTAAAATTGCTGTTTTTTCTTTTTTTTCCTCCCACAAATATGTGTTTCTGTTCCATTCTGTGAAGTTGTTTTTGCACAGTCCGCGGACATTGTCACTTTTCATTTCACTGCACATCTCGCATGTGTATGTGACAATTAAACTTGACTTGACTTGACCTGGAGTATTGTGTGCACTTCAGGGTGCCACATTCTAGGAACACTATAAGGACATTGGAGTGAAGATGGTCAGTTTTTCATCCGGAGGCTGGTTTAAATCTTGCACACAGTGCCGGAGTGGTGGGCACTCACAACATTTAACAAATATTTATATGTTCACCTTGAGACATCATGTCACACTAGGAATAATGCTGGAAAAGAAAATGGAATTGGCATGGATAGGCAGCCTGGACACGTTTGGCCGTAGGTAAAGCCTGCTTCTGTGCTGTTTGACTTTGACAGGCTATTGAGATGTTTGGGTCTGAAGAAGGTTCCCGACCCGAAATATCACTGTCCATTCCCTCCGCAGATTCTGCCTCGCCCGCTAAGTTCCTCCAGAGTTTTGGCTAGTTTGAATATTTTATTCCTCTGCTTCTTTCTGAACATTGACTTGTTTCATTAATCTGCCATATTAATATATGCGAACAGAGTAGTGAATAGAATTGCATTCATATTCATGCAGCAGCAGATCACAGCACAGACCAGAACAAGTATAATTGTCTTTTTGTGCAGGCACATCAATTAAAGGAATGCTGAGGGTGGTTTCTGGAAAGAAGGCAAAATGCCAATATTGCTCAGTTAATGACATGGCAGAATACAGAAGAATAAGTGACGAATGAAGCACTTTATGAAGGAATATTTAGCTGATGAATTGTGTTTTACATTGTTTCTATGAGTTATCACTTTATCATGTACGTAGGTGACTGTTACAAAGCAACTTGTTGTCCATTTCAAATATGTGAAGCATTCTCCTTTTAATGCTAATGACATCTGCAACATATCTCCCCATGAACTGGATACAGTATATATGATTTTAAAATATCTGGAATTTCAAAGGCACTAAATTAAAAAATAATTTGAAAATCCTTTTTAATCATGAAAGCAATTACAGTGTTTATGTACCATGGTGTTGACATCAAATCTGCTGACAAGGGAGATGCCGTGGTAGTCTGGCGAGTGGACCTCTACTGGGCTGAGGCCAGACGTCAACTCTTGGACACCTCCTCCTACATACCTCTGGACGATGACCCCACAGATGAACACCAGGTCATTATCTCACAGACCATCTCAAATTTATCACTTCCGCGTGTCTCCCCTTCACCGTTCCCTGGCCTGCACGGCCTGGTTTTACCTTCTCCCCAAAATCCATAAACAGAACAGCCCTGGGAGACCCATTATTGCTGTCTACTGTCCCACTGAAATCATTTCCACATCAACTCTATCCTATCCCCTCCCTTGTCCAATCCCTCCCGACCTATATCCAAAGATACCTCACATGCCCTCCATCTCTTCAATTTCTTATGTTTTCCAGGCTTCACTTGCACCTCATCCACTGGATCTGCTGTTGTAGGTGTAGACTTCCTATATATTGGCAAGACCGAGCGCAGACTGGGTGATCATTTTCACTGAAGACCTTCGCTCAGTCTGCCTTGGCCTACACAATCTTCTGTTTGCTAAACACTTTAAATGGCCTGTCCCACTTTCCTGAGTTATTCACGAATTCTCCCGAGTTTTCAAATTCGCAGAATGTTCTTAACGAGTCCGTACGAGTCCGTGGATATATCGTAGCGGCCCGTTATGCCAGCCGTAGGTACTTGGGGCATCGGGTAAGTCGGGACATTTTTTCCAGCCTGATGAAAAATGTCCACGAGTTAAAAGAAATAGCCCCGAGTATCTACGGTTGGCATAATGAGCCGCTACGATATATCCACGGACTCCTACGGCCTCCTACGGACTTGTTATGAACATTCCGCGAGTTTGGAAACTCGGGAGAATTTGTGAACAACTCGGGGAAAGTGGGACAGGCCCTTAACTCCCCTTCCATTCCCATTACTGACCTTTCTGGCCTGGGCATCCTCCACTGTCAGAGAGAGGCCAAACGCAAATTGGAGGAACAAAATCTCTTTGTATCTTTTTGTACCTTTAGTTTCCCTCTGCCCTCACTCTCAGTCTGAAGAAAGGTCTCGACCCGAAACGTCACCTATTCCTTTTGTCCAGAGATGCTCCTTGACCCGCTGAGTTACTTCAACATATTGTGTTGACATTCTATGGTGTTGACATTGCTTGATTTTTCCTCAATCTAATGGTCCTGCTCGCAGTACCATTTTTACACTTTAATAAGAAATATGTAACATCAACACATATGTTTAGGATCTGTTAATCAATTGTCGTAAAAATCTTTTTTTGTTTTTGTTTCTGAGGGTTGTCAACTAAATTGAACTACAGACATCTTAAGGTTTATCAAGAGTACTAGTTGTATGTCCTCACCCTAAATGATCTCAGATCATACTTGATTTTTCTATTATCCTACAAAATAGCACTTCTGGTCTTTGTTGCCTCTCTGACCATTCCTATCAGTCCTGTTCCCCACTAACTACTGTGCCAGAGTATTGGTCATAAGATATGTATTCTCTTTGATTAAAAGATGGCAAAAATTGGATCAATCCAATAACCAAGAGAAAGCCTCCTCTGCTAGCCCCAATCTTCTCAGTGTTTCTGTATGGATTTGACCATGTATTTATTGTATCTATGGGAACCTTGTTTAAATTTTAAAAGATTAAACCTCTCTCATTCATGCCACAATCACCAAAGGCAATTCTGCCATCAATTGCAGTACTTTATTTCCTGTGACTAAGGAGTACACTTGTAATGTGTTCCATTCCATTCACCTCCAAGAACATAACGAAAAGCAGAACACAGACACAAAATGCTGGAGTAACGGGATAGAAGGAATGGGTGATCGGGTCGAGACTTTTCTTCAGACCGAGAGTCAGGGGAGAGGGACAATTTGGCCACTCAGCCCCTTTTCCACGCTCTGCATGTCAAAAAGGTTGCGGCTGATTATTTATCTCGGTACCACAACTCCACAACCTATATTCCCTCAATAATGAAAAACTATTGACCTTGATTTATTTGTACTTCATTATTGATTTCAGCTGAACAATTCCAGTAATGTTTTTATTCATTTTGTTTGGGTGAACCTAACTGCAGGGATAGCCTATCTGATCTGAACAGAATGGTAAGGCCCTTTTGACTTGGTAAACCTCCTTACTCCATACAAGCGTAACATTGGGTCACAAATTTAAACGGAACAGGCCACGTCAATGTTTTTGGGACCTTTCCAGTTTTCGAGCATGCTGTGACATTCAGTTGGCTTATCACTATTTTTATGCCAGCACTTTAACATTAATATATCTGTAACCAATCTCCATCACAACTACTCAATATCTTTCTTAAAGATATAGTTTCAAAAGCTACTTAAATGGAATGTAAAAGGCTGACGTATCTATTGAGAATATTTATATTGCACATTTTTGATTTGAAAGGAACTTGCATTCTTTATCAAATGAGAACAGGATTTGCATTTGTCCTATTTCTTTTGAAAATAAATGTTATTTAAAGCATACGGAAGGATTAAATATATGACAACTGATAACATAACAACTGTGCTCAATGGAGTTTCACAACGTGACTCTCTCCAATTACAATAATTATCTCCAGTATTTGCATATTTTAACTAGATAACCACTCAGTTCATTGGAAAAAAATTATTTTAGTTCCTGATGGAAAATGACCTGTAGTGACAGCTGTTGATTTATTTTTTAAATTGAAGCAGCTAGTCTTCAATAGAACTGATTTCCTGAATATGGATGTGCAGTGATGTGAGTTTTATGTTAGTCACTCGGTGAACCGATAGGATCAGAGATTGCATGGAAGAATGCAACATTTCATTTTGCATTCATAGTCTTTTGTGGAGATGACTTGCAACTGGTTAATAGGATTGTGATTATGGTCTGCGTTGTGAAAGGTGCAATATTAAGGATAACAAAAACATAAATAATTTGTGGAAAGTCCTCAAAGCCTCGTACTTGAAGCATTATGATTCATTTGATGTATACATTAAAGTGATCTTGCAACTATATATATAGTTTGCATTTCTATTCTCGGACATGATGCGTGGGAGAAAGGTGGGTGAAACGTATTCTTATTAAACTTATTCGAATGAGTTCACGATTGGCAAAGAGTCGTTTCTCAAATTAGTTGCATTTGTTCAATTATAATCTCTTAACGAGCCTTGAGCTGAATGGTTGGGGTTCAGTTCAAATTGTAATGACGCTTAGTTTAAAAAATATATTCATCAATAGCTAAAAATCGATTATCACAAAAAATAGCATTTTCATATAAATGTTCACCTTTTGTGTGAAAGCAACTTTAAAGCAACATTCTACAGTTTCCCATCAAATGTGTTTGGAGTTACCATTAGCCTGAAACTCAACTATTCCAGCTGTATAAATTCAATAGGTCAACATCTGAGCATCCTGCAGTGACTGGCTTACCTCAGGATACACTAAAGCTTTTTCCACCATCCACAGGATGATGTCAGGAGCATAATGCAAGTTGGCAGTGTCTGAAGAAGGGTCTCAACCCGAAACGTCATCAATTCCTTCTCTCCTGGCTCGCTGAGTCATCAATTCCTTCTCTCCTGGCCCGCTGAGTTGCTCCAGCTTCTTGTGTCTATGCAATTTTCTCCACTTGTCTGGAGAAGTGCAGCTCCACCAACTCCCAAGACATTCACTACCATCCCGTGCAAAGCATCAGACATGTCTGGTACCACATCCATTACCCTAAGCATTCATTCCTGTGTCACTTGTGGCGCTAGTGTATATCATGAATTAATGAATAAATACCTTATTGTTACATGTGACGAGTCACTGAAATTCTTTGCTTGCATACCCAAGGTGTGCAGTGGTCGCCACATAACTGGTGGCGACAAAGTCACAAAGTATCCCGCGCCAGGTCCACCCTTGTTCGCCACCCTCCCTCTCCTCCGGACGGTCCCCTCACACCAGGTCCTCATTTGTTCTTCCCCCCCCCCCCCCCCCCCCACCTCAAGGCGGTTCCCACATGCCGAGTCCTCCTTTGCTCCTCCCCCAGATATAACGTGCACTATAAATCCTTGCCAAAACCATTCTGATAGCATCTTCCAAAGCAGTGATCCATATCAGCAAGCAGGACAAGGGTATCGGGTGCATGGGAACACAATCTGCATGTCCCTATCTAAGTTGCATATTAGGCGGACTTGGAAATGCATTGCCTTCATTGTCACTCAATCCAAGTGCCTGCAGTCAGCATTGAGAAGGATTGCATGGTTTTGCATGGTAGTTTACCTGTTCGCACATGGTGACAGATGGACAATAAATACAGAGCATGCCAGTGATGTATGCCTCTCAAAAGATAAATAAATAAAATAAAATAACAGTTCTGGTGGAAGGTCATTAAGCCAAAACATTTGCTGTCAACAAATCTTTGCTGCCTTTTTAAGCATTTCCAGTATTTCCTGTTTTTTATTTCTGGATTTCCTGTTTTATTTCAGATTTCTAGCATCCACAACATTCAGATTTTGATTAAACAAACATTGAATGTCTTCCGAGATTTAGTATGTTCTTACAGTATTTGCTATCTATATTAGTGTGGGGTTAGAAGGTTAATAAATTAAAGATTATACTCAAAAGCTTCTAAAATGTATTTGTTCATGTTCTTTTATTCAAAGGAACCAATTTACTTTTAAGAGTTTCCTTGAAGATCTGTGATTAAAAGGCGGGCTTCGGGAATTACTGGAGCAAAACAAAACTTAAGGGCGGGACTGGGGGAAGGTCCAAACCTTTTCAATATGGCAGAGGAATGTGCTCTTAGGATGTGGATGAGGTATCAGTCACGCATCTGAACAATATTTTCATCGTATATCTGGGTGGGTTACAGCCTTCCCCATTTGTGGCCATGCTTTGGAAACTGGATAATGCAAGGGAAATTAATATATTTTGTTTGATTACGAACCCTTTTAACGTATATTTTTATGATGTAATGTTTCCTACAAAGCTCCTCCCCCTCCGATGACCCCCTCCCCCCAGCTCAGCCTCTTCGAGTCAGTGCAGTGTAACTGAGGGGTAGTTTACCCCACTGCCCCCTTTTCTCTTCCCCCTCCCCTCCTCTCCATTTCAAATCAGTAGTTTCAAACGCTGTCATTTCAAATCAGTAAAAGTGTAGTAGATTGGAAATGTAACCTTATGCCGCCAATGGTTTGGTCATCATAATAATACTTTGAAGTAATTTTAATTAAATGTTTTATTTCTGATGGAGAAAACTGTCNCTTTGAACTTGCTAATGTTCAAACTAGTTATTCATTGGTTCCAAGCTGTATATTCTTGAGGGTCTCATTTGAGGGTATAAATTATTCTGATAGTCAGTATTGTGAATTAGAATGCCAGCCAGCAAATGTCTGAATATCCTGGGTAGTCTGTGACTGATGTGAAATTAGCTTCACTTTTCACATTGGATGTGAATTGTGGCTTGAGATTTAAGTAAAGGTATGGTGATGGATGTGTGAAATTTGATGCACGCTAAGTGAAAACAAGCGAGAGTATAGATTCAGTATTTGCCCAACAAGTCTTGGTTACATTTGAAGGGAGTATTTTGAGTTGTATAAAATGGCAATGTTAAATTAAAAACATTTATGAAAGTTATTAAATCAATTTGTATATTCATTAAATAGGATTTTCATCATTCTTTCTTCTCATTGGAGGTAGCACATTAAATAAATGTCCATTTAATTTTTTTCATACCTGAAAATGATTCTCAGCTGTCAACATTGGCTAAATATTAGCGATCCAGTATACGATCAAAAGAATAAAACAGATTACAAATCCACAATGTGGAATATTTAACATGGTATATGATAATATTCAAATGAAAAAATGTTGAATGCTAGCTTAGGTAACTTTGCCCTTTCACATGTAAAAAAGTGAAGTTACTTAAGCTACCGTTAAAATATGCAGAGAGACGCCCATGTAAGAGTAATGTGACCTAAATCATGCAACTCATTATTAGCTGGAGTCTGCAGTTCAGTATAATTGAATGAGGTTATGGTGACATGATGGAGAATCGGTGCCCTGTTGCAATTGTTCAAAAGTATGCAATGCTAAAATGTCCACCAGCTAAATTGCCCATTTGTGCTGCTCTTATTATTTATTGGTGAACTCTATGGAAGTCAGCCATTGCTGCAGCTTTAATTGGATGAAATATTTCATGAAATTAATCACTTCCTTAAGAGCTCCCTTTCTAAAGCTTCAAGGCTGTCCTGATTACTTCAAAGTTGTCTTGTTATGCCAAAACAAAACTCAAAATAAAGTCAATAATTTAACCCAACTAAGTATTATGAGTGGGAACCTACGTGTATGGAAAGAGTACTCGAATAATTCCAATTAAAATATTTGAACTAAGGAAAATGGATTAAGCTTTACTTGTACTTTTGGAAAAGAAAATTAAAACATGTGCGTGACTGAAATATTTAGTTTCACCAGGACCTTGGGTCAGGAGTCGCCATTCAGCCTTTCAGGACTCTTCCCCATTCAATGAGTTCATTGTGAATATTCCTTCCTGGCTTCTTTAACCCTTAGTATCCTTAAATAATACTGAGCCCTGTATGCAATTCTTAAGGTAAAGACCTTCCATTTTCAATGAAAATACATATTGACTCAAAACAAATCATCAATACATTGTATATGCAAGCTAAGAATCTCACTGTGCGTAGTCACATGTGATAATAAAGTATTCCTATTCCTAACTTAAGCAAATTCTTAAGGTAAAGACCTTCCATTTTCAATGAAAATACGTATCAACTCAATGCAAAAAGCCATAAATGCTTGCTTTCCACCCGTTTATCATATACTGGACTAGGACCACTGTACAAGAGGGGTTACACAGAACCCTTTCCCTTTTCCTATAATTGTGCACTGAATCGGGCTGATCTATCCCGCAGCCCAGGTGTTTACACAAGCTTTTGAAAGTGTTTCTAAATCTTGTCTCACTGTGTTTGGACACCGAATACAACAATAGCAGCCAGCCTGAATTATGTCATGGTTTTATACAAAGACAAAATGTGAACAAAACTCTTTCTGTTCTTCCAAAACCACTGAATGAATACAGATGGTATGTTAATATGCAATTTAAAGATTCAAATAATCCGGTGCAAATTTGGAGGCTTCTATAACAATTCTGAGTGGTGATTTAGCTAAAAATCTGTATTTTAATTGATGGTTCCATATATTTACCATTTACTCTAGAAAATTCAGTTCACTGGAGCATAGCTACCTTAATACAATTGCTCTGCAAGTTCAGCAACTGTGATAATGTTCAGAAAATGTCTTGAGAGCCTTTCAATGCAGTGTGATCCATTAAGGGCCTGTCCCACCAGCATGCGACTGCATGCGGCGAGCGCAACCTAACGCGGTCGCTTGAGCCGTACGGCCTCGCGGGGCCGGTCCCACTTCGATCGCCGGAGCCATATGGAGTTATGCGGAGCTGGTCCTGACATCGCACGGGGCTCCGAAAAACTGACACTGAACAAAATCCCGCGCGGCAACGGCCGACGGGCCCACAGCCGCATTGAGGCCGTACGCAACGTCTGGACGCCGTACGCAGCACGTGGCGTTGCGCGATCGTCACCGCCCGCCGTGCCGTTGCGTGATCCCGACGGCGTGCGACGTCCAAAGTCACTCGGCCCACCTCAGTGAATTTGCACAATGCACAGCTGATTGGTGAGTATGATGTCGGGACCAGCCCCGCACAACTCCATATGCCTTCGCGGTTCGAAGTGGAACCGGCCCCGCGAGGCCGTACAGCTCAAGCCACCACGTTTGGTCGCGCTCGCCGCATGCAGTTGCATGCTGGTGGGACAGGCCCTTTATGCTTTTCTCCAAGGCAGCTTTCTAAGCTTGGGTTTTACCTACTCTGAGGATCATGCTGGCAAATAAATGGGTCATCGTGAAATAACTTAATTTCACGAAATTGCCTACATTGACAAGTGGATTCAAAGCTCATTCCATTCCTCCTTACGTTTTCTCTGCCTAATCCCAATTGTACTTAACTGAGGCAGTGAACTCATAAACTACAGTTATCCATTTACCTGCGGCCGTCAAAACACTGGAAAATAGCACAACTTTAAATCTGTAGCTTAAAATATACATTGAAAAATTCATGGGCCGAGCATGGGGATCTCTAGGGTGCTATTCCCTATATGGAGGACGCCTGTGCGTGGCCTTGTGTTAACGTGGGGAGACTGGTGCACAGACAGCCACCCCATGGTCCTTGTCAGATGTGGGTCAGGATCCAGTGGCATGGAGTCCAAAACGACCGGTGACCCTTTTCTGCTGCAGCCCTCATCCGCCTTCCCAGCCGTTGTGATGCTCCACTAAGGTCAGCCATCGTCCTCCGCCTGTTCCACCGTTGAGGTTTTGGTTGGATTGCTCTTTGTCAGAGACCTCCCCCTCGACCTTACGCCATGGGTGGCCCTACCAGGAGCATGGCTCCAGACGGCATCGCTCTCAGGATCTCAGGTCCACACAAGCTTCCCCACCACGACAAGGTGATAAGCCACGGAGAAAAATCTTAGTTTTACTTAATTTTTAGAACCAAGATTTTTCAAAGTATATTTTAAGCTACAGATTTAAAGTGGTGTGCTGAGTGGCTCTCCGTGGTTCACATTATTGTCTGGTGCTTGCACATCTGGTCACAATGGCGAGACAAAGTTAAGACGACTGAAGATTATTCTAGTTGTAGGAGACGCTGGAATAATAGCGGGTTGCTTCTCAGACTGCCTATGGGGCTCTACTCCAGATTTTCTGTCTGTGTTTACTCCTGTCATCCAATTTTTCACCATGAGGGGGACGTTCTGTCAGAATCTCATCTTCTCCTGAAGTACGCACAAGGCAATGGGACAATTTGCCAATAGCTGGGGATGTGGGCAATGTTATATGTGCTTTTTGTTAATGGGTCATCCTGCCCCAGATGCAGAAGCTGCACCATGTCAGTGCTCCAGTCTAGGCACTGGAAACCACATAAAACGTTACACACACACACATGTGAGAAAGCTGGAATGGAGTAAGAAAATAGGAAAAGAGAATCTTGAAAGTCACGAATGACATGCTAATATTGTTCTAATAGTAGAAGCAGATCAAAAGGTAAATGTTAGCAGTAAAACTTTAATCATAGTTACAGTACAGGTGTAAATGGTGGGAAGTGTGGTCCGTGTGATGAACTGGGCTACCTCCACTACTCTCTGCCATTTCTTGCGGTCTTGGGTAGAGCTGTTTCCAAACCAAGCTGTGACGCAACCCAGTCGTGTGCTTTCTATGGTGCATCTGTAAAAGTTTGTAGGAGTAATTTGTTTTTTTTTTGTTTAGTTTATTGTCACGTGCACCGAGGCTTTTGGTAATTGGTATGGAGGAGTTGCTGTGCCTTCTTGCCTGTTGCCTCAATGTGGCTGATCCATGACAGATTGGTGTTAATGTTAACACCAAGGAACTTAAAGCTCTGAATGATTTCCACGTCGGCACCATTGATACTGGCTGGGGCAATGTACTCCACCACACAAGGGCAGAGCTGGCTCAAACACCCAGATTCTGCCTTTCAATAAAGTCGCCACTCAAGTCCAATTTTCTTCACCCAGTCCATGTTCCTTGATTTTCTTTGTATCTCAGCCATCGTTATACTCGGTGTCTGTGTTTCCCAACCTTGTTAGTGTCGTAGTTCTCTTGACGGACCAACCCACTTGAAATCTTGGCACTGCTGTTTTTGTCTAACTCCAAACTGCTATGTTGCGTAAATATTATTTCTCTAAAAATGACATGAGTTTAGACTGCATTTGCCTGACTGAACCCAGAACATTTCTTAAGTGGGACTTCAGTTTTGCTGGTGGGCAGGGATTCATACAAAGGTATGCACGCACAATTGACCCAACTTCTATCTAAATAAACATCCAAATTTGCTGGCAGAAAGACTGCAAGAAGTCAAATGCTTTCAATGAATTTACTTAAATCCTGTCCGTTGATGTCTTTTAACACCAAGCTAGATCTAGATTCGATATTACACTGTTGATGTTTACTTGCTGACCACAGCGCGTCTTCAATTCAGTCGCATCCATCAAGGTAGAGGGATAGAGCGGATGGGAGAAGTGAGGGTAGTAATATCTCTACTTCTGTCAGGTGACCACTGTCATTTTTATCGTTAATGAGAATAGCATCCAAATAAGTTACATGCAATACCTTAGCTCGATAGATGCAGTAACCAAAGTTGTGATTTCTTCTTAGACAAGAAGTTAGATCTATCAAATGATAACATTACTTTGATTTGGAACAGTTCAAGGTTGTACTGAATTGTGATGATTGTATTTCTCTGAGCTAGGAGCTCTGTTGTCGTATCATTGTTACAGCTTGGTCTTTGCATTTGCAACTATAGTTGGATGTGTATGGTTTTTTACTCAGTTATGTGGTATTGCATATCATATTGTGAAGAAAATAGGGAACTGCGTTGCTGCTTTTTCTAATTGATTTTCATGAAAAATATAATGTCAGTTTTAATTTTTTAATAATAATGATGAAGTTATAGGGTTGTTAGCCAAATATAACTGAGATATTGCAAATGCTGACAAGGGTTTTGGCTTTCTTCATTTATTTTTGCATATGAAGTAAGGCCATGACCTTAAAACGGAAGCATCAACCATTCATAGACACAACTCAGTGGGACATGCAGCATCTCTGGAGTGAAGGAATGGAAGACGTTTCGGGTCGAGACCATTCTTCAGACTCAACCATCCAGTACCTTGTACATGCTGTGCCATTCCGTAAGATCATGTTTGATCTATTACTTCTGCACCACTCTCCTTCACCAACCACACATCCCTCGATTCTTTTAATTTCCAAAAATCTCTCGCACTCTGTCTGTCAGTTTGAGCAACTGTACCTCCATGGCTTTCTTGGTTGGAGAATTTCTAAAGATTCATAACCCTATGGATGAAGCCATTTCTTTTCATCCCTATCCTAAATAACTGAATGCTCATGTTAAGACCGGTTCCAGATACCCTCTGCAGGGGAAATATCATCCCTGCATCAACCATTTCAAGCCATATTAATTTTGCATGTTTTAATGAGTTGACCTCTCATTTAACCTTGTGTGAGTATATGGCCACTCTGCTTAATCTAGATTCTTGGTATAATGGGGAAAAGGTAGGAGAATAGGGTTAAAAGGAAAAGATAGATCCGTCATGATCGAATAGCAGAGTAGACTTGATGGGCCGAATGGCCTAATTCTATTATTTATGAACTTACCTCACCTCACAGGGCAATTAATAAATGGTAAATATCTCATTATTTTGCCTGAAATCGATACATTAGTGAAGAGTTACGTGGATATACTAATTGCAGTGTGTGTTTGCTCTATAAAGAATACAAATGATTATAATAAAGTTTGGAGCATGGCTCTTAGAAATTGCCTTTAATCCCTCCCACAAACATGCACAGTTGCTAATCTATCTGGGAAATCTTGGCAGTCAAATACTGCCAGGCTTGCACCTGTAAATTATAAACTCAATGAAACAAGTGTAAGAAATACAGCCAGGAGTATTGGGAGCATGTTGCACTGTTTGTAGAGATCGTGAGTAACCTGCACCTCAACCCCGTGCTCTTGCCCGGATCCCACATCCTTGGTTTCCCTGGATTTCAAAAATCAATTGATCTCAGTCACCGGCATCTACAGCGACTGAGCTTCTGCAGTCCTGTGTTGCAGGCTTTCAATGAAAGGTCAAGATATTCCTGCAACACATTGTGTTGCTATCTCAAAAGCTCCACCCTCTTGAGTTTGATCACAACTGAAATGTTTTGAATTTTGATCTAATTGTATTTTGTAAGTGAAAAACACTCAACTGTAACATGACTGATATGATTTGCTCTCTATATAAAACGTGTGCCTTTGTTGTAATGCAAAAGAAAATGACTGAGTTGCTGTATTCAAAGTCTTCAGAATTCAAAATTAAGAATAACATGCTACTCATGGAGTGATATGGAGGATTATGCTACTCATAATTATGGTGGGTTTGATAGGGTAGGGTTTTCAGATGGGTGGTGTGTAACAGCAGGGGTCATAAGTAGGAGAAATTCCTGGAGAAAACCCTTTAATCAAGTGTGATGATGAGATGAAATGGCCAAGGTGATTTGCAGGGATGCATTTACGAGCAAACTAGGCAAGTCTCCAGGAAGAAATGAACGAAAGGTTGCGTAGGAAGGAACTGCAGATGCTGGGTTAAACTGAAGGTAGACACAAAAAGCTGGAGAAACTAGGCGGGACAGCCAGCATCTCTGGAGAAAAGAATCAGAGAATTCTGCATGTCTCCAGTTGAGGCTATATTCCCAACACCCCCTTGGTTTAAATTTTGTGTAATACCTATTCAGCGAGAGGATGCCCTACTCCGAATGGATAAAACTGTTGAAACTCTTCCATAAGCAGATGCCATTTTTCTCAGTCACAGTAGCTTGATGGAAACCGGATCATATTAATTTTTATCCAGCTGAAATAGATATGAGCAAACAGACCTAAAGGGAGTTGATTGTTGTGTGAAAAATTAAGAACATTTATCCAAAGGTTTATTTCTGATCTGCTTGATCTATTGGTTAATAATTCAAAGAAATGGTTAACATTATACCTGGCATATGGTGGTTGTACAGAAATTCTCACCCGAGCACAACTTTTTAATAGCAGTTAAATCTCACATTTTCATAAAAGTGTAATTCCAGTAAATTGGGGGAGCTGTGGGTGGAAAAGACTAAAAAGTCCTCCCAGTTACATACTATTTCTAAGATCAATTTGAACTTGCATTTATCCACAACTGTGAGATTATCACTATGGAGGTAGGAGTAGCAGATGCTGGTTTATACCGAAGATAGACATAAAATGCTGGAGTCACTCAGCGGATCAAGCAGCATCTCTGTAGAAAACGAATAGGTGACGTTTCGGGTTGGTTACTGGAATTATTACAGAATGGAGGCTGTATGTTCAGAGGAGGGCGAGGTTAAAGTAGGTAAGGGGGTCTAAAAGTTAAGATGGTTGATGTCCCGATGGCTGTTAGAAATGAAAATTATCACTTTGCCAGTATGGCTGACATACCATATACATTTGGGTTTGTCCGGTACAAAGATATTAATACTTAATTTGCGAGTCATTTAAATACCACCTCTAAAATGTAATTACATTTTTATGGAGATGTTAGTAATTTTATGGTTTCACACTCTCATTTAGTAATGTAGAGGGAATATGGACGTGAATGTGGAGCGGACAATTTGAATTAATTCCCGAATTAGTTTTTCTATTATGATTAAAATTAGGAGCACCGTTCTGGTTCATAATTAAAAGACGCCCGGTTCATAACACAAACCAGCCTTCGCCACCCTCCCCCTCTTAATGCTGTCTCAAGAAAGCAGCCAACACAATTAAGGGCCATTTTCACTCCCCTCATTCCCTCTTCCCATCTGGCTGAAGGTACAAAAGCTTGAAAGCAAATACCACCAGATTCAAGAACAGCTTCTTCCCTGCTGTTATCAGACTCTTAAGCAGTCCTCCTCCCATAAACTAGAGTGTGGGCTTATGGGCCTGTCCCACTTAAGCGATTTTTTTTTTTGGATAACTACAGGCGACTGCCGCAATGTTGAACATGTTGAAAAGTTTTCGGCGACAGTGGCGACAATTTTTTTTCTGTCGTCGGTTGACGTATGTGTTGTCGCAGGTGCTGTCGTAGGTTGTCGCCAGGTGTCACAGATTAATTCCATTACAACTAGTCCCTGGCAGCTGCCTAAACAGTCGCCTAAGTGGGACAGGTCCTTTAACCTTTCAACCTACCTTAATGCGACCCTGCATTTTCGTTTTTGTAAAATCTGCACTTTCTCTGTACCTATAACATAATATAATTTTAACAGTATATTCTACACTCTGGTGTTTTTCCATTACCAATAATACTTTTGCATGACCTGAATGGCATGATTGCACTTGTACATAGTGTAACATGACTGGATAGCGTGTAATTATAATTTTCACGGTAATTTGGTACGTGACAATAATAAACCAAGTCCAAACAATGCCAATAGCAATTCCAACTTTGTCAGATCTTATTCTCCACTGATAGCAATTTAAGAAAGTTACCATTCAGACAGACAGAGTGGATGTGGAGAGGATGTTTCCACTACTGGAGAATCTCAGACTAGAGGTCATAGCCTCAGAATTAAAGGATGTTCCTTTAGGAAGGAGATGAGAAGAAATTTCTTCAGAGACAGTAGGTGGTGAATATGTGGAATTATTTGCCACAGAAGGCGGTGGAGGCCAAGTCAATGGGTATTTTTAAAGCAGCGATATATAGATAGATTCTTGATTAGTGCGGGTGTCAGGGATTATGGGGAGAGGTAAGGGAATGGGGTTAGGAGGGAGAGATAGATCAGCCATGATTGAATGGCCCAATTCTGCTCCTGTCACTTATGACCTTATGACATTTGTGGCTTAGATGAAAGTTTCTTCTGTTGTGAATAACCCCATTATTTAAGCTTAATGGTCTTGCTGTACATTGCCCATTGAAGCTGAACTGGTTAACTTCTTCCATGTATTGAATTCCTATCATTTACTGTTATAATGTAATATGCCATGTAATTATTTCAACTGATCTGTTCTTGTTGCATTGCTAAGAAATGTATACATATTTGAGGTTTTGTAACATGTTTTTAATTGTGAAATAGACGCTTATTTGTGATAACATGTTGCAGAGATGGGTAGAACAAGTCTTGCAGTGACCTGATTGAATAGAGAGATTAAACGAGTTTACCAGTTTGATGTTTGATCTTTATTTTATGAGAAGTTGTGATGAGGGATTATGTGAAGAAGCCCGCCAGACCGCATGTGCGTCAATCTTCAAAGTAGCTGTATGAACCCACAGAATAGTTGCTGACCTAAGCTATAGAGAGATTGAAGGCTAGAACTACCGAATGATCTTTATGAGAATTGGGTTGAGAGTGGAGAGCACGTAATCCCTCATCGCAACTTCTCATAAATAAAGATCAAACTTCAAACTGGTAAGTTCTCGTTTAATTTTATTTCAAAGTCACGTGAGTGACTATGTGAAGATTTCAAAGCTCTGTAGTTTCATACTGTGACATAATCTGTGTGTGAAATACTAAAAACAGATAAACCATTAATGGCAGGAAAACATGCGTTATTAATATCACAATGCTAACTTGCATACATGGCCATTGCTCTAAACTGGCCTGTAGTCCCAATAGACTGTTAAGTTAGACAATGACTTATGCAACAATGTGCATAATTCTATCTGCAAAGATCCAGCCATATTCCACCAAATTTTATAATTTATTAAACTGCAATATGTAAACCTCATGCTGTATGATGAAAGGGAAACACGTTGTACTGGCTGCTAATGAGCCATCAACAATATCTTGAGAGTATTGCAAGAAAATAACTATCTTCCATATCATAGGCACCAGCAACTGAGTGCACTTGTATAGCTAATGACATCCCTGATCTCTGCTGTGGTGGGTCTGCTGTCAACCTCAAATGCACACAATCCTGCTCATTTGCTTGAGAGATTATTTCTATAACAAACTACCCAATCATCTCAAGATACTGGAATCTTAGTTTTCGTTAGGAAAATTTTGAGGAATATTTGCATAACAAATTACTGATCCACATCGCACACGACCATGAGTGTAGGCTATTAGAGTGGTCAAACAAAAGACACCCTGCATAACGTTGGAGAACAGTGGGTGAAGAACCAATCATTTATGTCCCAGTTATGGTATTGCAGAAATGATAAGCAGCACAGGAACTATCAATTGTGCTGTCCCACAAAGTTTCTCTACGCTCAAACTGGAAGCCACACAACCTTTGTTACTTCCGTATAGAATCGACTCGCATATGTTGTTCACAAGCTTCTCATACAATCGTGCAGAGCTAGCTGGCCGAGAAGACAGTCTGTCCCAGCCGTCACACGTGAAGGAGTAAATAAGAGTTGCTTCAGCCATCTACTATGGCGTGACTAAATAGGCAAATTGGTACTGTTAAATTCCATGTTGCCTTAAATGTGATATTACCAAAATATCTACCAACAACCCATAAAATGTATCATTTGCAATTTAGCATAATACCTAAAACTCAATGACATAATGCCCTTAATCTGCAAAGGGCAGCATAGGCTTTCACCACTAGCTTTGTTATAAAACAGCAGAAACTGTGCCTATGTGTATAGATATGACAGAGTATGCAACTACAAGATCGATTCTCTGAGTTAGTTTAATTGCAGACACCCAATCATCCATCTTAAACTGGGTAAGTAAACCCACAATTTGATTAGCCTAATGCTAACCCGATTTGGCCTGTACCATATTTCTGTAATCTTGAGAAATATACCCCTCTAGTCCTTGGCCAGACCACACATCCTCGGATGAGTTGTCACTGAATGCACTTGGAACCGCTGTTCCTCCGTAGATCCTACGAACGGAAATTATGTGGGACTCCCCTACCCGCGGAAGATGCACATCTAGCTATTCATACATATCGCTGATAATATAATCAGCAGCTAATGACTAGAGCTGAAGCACAGTTTCCCTTAGATGTGAGAAAACTAGTTCCCTGTCAACTCTTGACCAAGAGCCATGATGAATACGTAGCGTTTCCCTTCAGAGTGGAGATTAATATAATGCAAAGCTGAATCAAGAATTATCTCACAGACCTTTGGCTGAGACTACATGTCTAAATCTCCAGAGTGCATAACACAATCTGTTCGACGCACCACTCAATCAAGAATAGTGGTATTGAGAACCTATGGATTATTATGACTACATTGTTGATTCACAACATGAACCTGCATTATAATATCTCTATATAAGTTATAATATATGCCAGGCGAGCTTCCTGCTGGTAACTACCTGTCCCAGAGAAAATGGCAATGATGATTCCAATGAACCAGTAACTCTGCTAACTGAGGAGATATAAACCATCTGTTGAGAAAAATGTCAACTACTTAATTCTATTGCCTAGTCTGATAACCTCTCATAGATGATGAAGCAGTGCTTCTCTGGTCACTATGACTCATATAGCCAGCCAGTTTCATGATGGTCTACCCTGATCCAGTGTAACCAAACTGTTCCTGCTTGGAACTTACAGAGGTTACTGAGTAAGGCACCTTGCCAGTGTCTCTACATCAACTTAATCTTATCCCAGAGACAATGAAAAAACAACTACACAGCCCATGCTGGTAGTAAACCTTAAGCTGGGCTGACAGACTGCTCCATTTCGGAGTTCACGGAGGTAAATAATGAGACCCACTTACCAGCGTCTCTAACTCCAGGCCGCTTACCTTTGTTGGAGCTTCAGCGATGTTCCATTTGCAGACTCAGTCCATCATGTTTGTCATTTCTGTTAGATAGCTGATGCCGCTGGCCAACTTCTCTTGTAGTGGCTAGTCCGTCCCCGATGGAGCAGCAATTTTAGAGGCACACCGCTTATCCTCATGCGATTGTCGTGCATCATGCATTAAAGCATGGGATCCCGGCACATAGTCATGTTCGGGGTCATGTTTGGAGTTAGTCCGTACTGACCTTTGACACTCTCTTAGAGTAGGAGTAAATGTTGCACCGTGAACCAGGTGTTGCCATATCCGTATGCCTCGAACTGTCTGTGCATGCCTCTATAATCACCGAGCATATTATGCGACGCCATCTCCAATAGTCTTTCGGGTGGGAGGAAAATGCTAAACCTTGACACCAGGGCAGCTGCAGGCATATGACTTGAACTGCCTGTACATGCTTCCGTCACACGGGACATAATATATATGATTCCATCTTCATACTTCATACATCCGAAAGGGAGGACTTGAGCAAACCTGAACCAGGAGCTGCCTCAGGCATGGGTGCATATACTTACACAGTTTAAGAATAAAGACTGAGATGAGGAACAATTTCACCCAGAGAGTCGTGAATCTGTGGAATTCTCTGGATGTTTTCAAGATAGAGTTAGATTTAGCTCTTAGGGGTAATGGAATCAAGGGATATGGGGAAAAAGCAGAAACGGGGTACTGATTTCAGATGATCAGCCATGGCCATATTGAATGGTGGTGCTGGCTCGAAGGGCCGAATGGCCTATTCCTGCACCTATTCTTCTATTTTTCTGTAGACAGTAAGCCTAACAGTAAGAACATTAATGGAGAGCATAAGATATACAGGTACATGCATTTGGAAAGACACAGGTTGATTAGGGATAGTCAGCATGGTTTTCTGCATGGGTTATTATGTCTGACAAATTTGATTGAGTTTTTTGAAGACGTGTCCAAGAAGGTTAATGAACGCAGGGCTATGGACGTAGTCTACATGAACTTCAGCAGGACCTTTGATAAAGTTACACATGGTATGCTGCTCTGGAAAGTTAGATTGTATGTGATCCAGAGCTAGTTGACTGGACACAGAATTGGCTTCATAGTAGGAAGTAGCAGCTGATGTGGAAGATTATTTTGTGGAATGGCGGGATCAGTGCTGGGTTTATTGCTGTTTGTCATCTGTATCAAAGATGAGAATATACGGGTAAGTATGCAGATACTAAATAGGCGGTTTTGTTGACAGTGAAGATAGTTATCAAAAATTACAGCAGGATCTTGATATGCTGGGCAAATAAGCTGAGGAATGGTTAATGGAGTTCAGATAGGTATGAAGTGTTGCACCAGGGCAGGACTTTCACCGTCATTTGTAGGGCCCCAGGAAGTGTTGGTGCAGAAGGCTTTTGTGTTCAGTTCTGGTCACTCTGCTATAGAAAATATACCACTAAGCTGGACAGAGTGCAAAGATGATTTACAAGAAGGCCTGAACCATAAGGAGAGGTTGGACAGGCTAGGACTTTATTCCTTGTAGGAGGCTGAGAGGTGATCTTAAAAAGGTGTATTAAATAGATAGGGTGAATGCATAGAGTCAGGGAAGACGGGTTTCACCCCGAAACGTTGCCTATTTCCTTTGCTCCATAGATGCTGCCTCACCCACTGAGTTTTCTCCAGCATTTTTGTCTGCCAATGAATTATAGGCCATAGTTTTATGATGAAGTAAAAACAAGAACCTGAGGGGCAATTTTTCACACAGAAGGAGAGATTCGGAGGAAATAGTTGAGGCAGGCACAATAATAACATTTAAAAAACATTTGGACAGATTCAGGGATAGGAACGGTTTAGAGTGAAATGGGCAGGTAAATCAAACCAGCTTAGGTGGGCCATTGTGGTTGGCATGGAAGAGTTGGGCCGAAGGTTCTGTTTCAGTGCTGTGTGACTCCGTGACTCTGTGACTCCGTGACTCTGTGACATTAAATCAGCTGTCATTTTTTCAAGGAAGAAATGTTGGTAAGAAATAATATGTATTTTCTTACTCCTGTACTGTTGCTAATGTCAGGATATTGGTTTGAGGCATGAGGAGGAACCACTAGCATTCCATATTGAGTGCCAAATGTTTACTGAAATGTTCTGAAATCTGATGTAGTTGCTGAACTAGAAACATTCATTTGTAATAAACCTGCCTGACCTGATTTTATCTCGTGTATATCTGTGCCTTTGTTGTAACGCAGACACAATGCACTGACAGTTGATTTGATAGAAATCTTTAAAATTATGAACAATTCGATCTGGTGGTGTTTTCAGCTGTGGGGTGTCATTTAGGGACCGCAAGTGCAAGAAATCTGGGAGGGAGTTTGAGAGAAGCATCGTATCTCAGGGGCGGTGATGTGGTGCAATGGTCGAGTTGAATTGTATGGCTGCCTTTATGAAGAAGCCAGGCAAGGTCGCCAGGAAGAAAGAAACAAAGAGATGTGCCAAGATGATGTTGTGTGGGAGGGTGAATGATTCAGAGAAACCAGTTTAGGCAATTTGGGTTTAAGAGATTAGAATATAAGAACTCTGCACGTCTTCAGTTTAGCTATATTCCATGATTTAAATTGCGTGCAATTTCAACTAGATAGGGAATACTATACCCTGTGTGGATAAAAGTGTTCCAAACTATTTCATAAACAGATGTTATTTTTTCTCAATTGCAGTTGTTTGTTGGAAACAGAAGTATGTGAATCATAGAAAATAGGTGCAGGAGTAGGCCATTCAGCCCTTCGAGCCTGCACCGCCATTCAATATGATCATGGCTGATCATCCAACTCAGTATCCTGTACCTGCCTTCTCTCCACACCCCCTGATCCCTTTAGCCACAAGGGCCACATCTAACTCCCTCTTAAATATAGCCAATGAACGGACCTCAACTACCTTCTGTGGCAGAGAATTCCACAGACTCACCACTCTGTGTGAAAAAAGATCTTCACATCTCGGTCCTAAAAGACTTCCCCCTTATCCTTAAACTGTGACCCCTTGTTCTGGAGTTCCCCAACATCGGGAACAATCTTCTTGCATCTAGCCTGTCCAACCCCTTAAGAATTTTGTAAGCCTCCATAAGATCCCCCCTCAATCTCCTAAATTCCAACGAGTACAAGCCGAGTCTATCCAGTCTTTCTTCATATGGAAGCTATATCCAGCTAGAAAAGTTATGAACAAACTGATGTCAAGGTAATTAAGGCCAATTAGAATATTTGCCCAAAGGTTTACTTCTAATCTACATGGCCTATTGGTTAATAATTCAGAGAGTGGTTAACTTTGACATGTGGCATATGGCGTGATGTTCAATAGTTTTCACCCGACCACTTTTTCAGAGCAGATACCCATTGCCAATCTCACGTCGTTTTAATTGTTAATTTCAGTAAATTCAGGGAAATTGTGGGTGTGAAAATACTGAAAAACCCTCCCAATTGTATCCTGCTTCGATGATCAGTGTGATCATGCAGATGTCCAGAACTGTGGGCATTATCACTTTGCTTCATCAATGGCTGAGATACTGTCTAACTTTTAGTTTATTCCGATAGGAAGTTAATGACACTAAATTTGTGTAATTTAAATACCCTGTCTGAAATGTAATCAAACTGAGGTATTCCAGCGTTTACATTCTCTTTCATTCACCACTTAGAGACAATAGAGTCATATGGCATGGAACCAGGTCCTTCAGTCCAACTTGCCCACAATATTGAAGTTGTACATTTCTCCAAAGAATGTAAATTGTCCCTAGTGCATAGGATAATGCAAATATACGAGGTTCACTGGTGAGTGCCGACTCGGTGGGCTGAAGGACCTGTGTCCGCACTATAACTGTAAACTAAACTATAGAATAATATCGGGCAAATTGAATATCCTGAGGTTTAGGAGGGTTGCAGTTATTTGACAGAAAGGGCAAGATGCATGTAAAAGAAGAAAAAATGAACTAATAAGATTATTATTAATTGCAAAACATTTTTAAATGAGTGGGATTTGCTAATCAGGAAGTGTTGACGAAGGCAGAGTGAATCCATTCAACAGATCAAGCACAAATAATTTATATCATTCAGTTTTTTGAGGTTTGTCATTTGTACTGTATGTCAACTTTCCTCAAAGGATGGAGTGAAATCCTGAATTGCAGAGTCTGGACAGATTGTAAAGAATGGGTGTGTTGTCAGTGAGCGATTAAAGAAGGAGCGCAATTCCCTTGATGGGTTAAAAGGGAACAAGAGATGATAGTGATGGTAAAGGTTTAGAACAGGTGAGGCTTGAAATCATGGATGAGAGTTTTGAAATCAAGGTATTTAGTTTAGAGATACAGTGTGGCCCACCGGGTCCACGCCGACCAGCGATCCCTGCCGTACGCACTTGGGACAATTTTTACATTTACCAAGTCAATGAATCTATAAACCTGTACGTCTTTGGAGTGTGGGAGGAAACCCACACAGGTCATGGGAAGAACGTACAAACTCCCTACAGACAGCACCCATAGTTGGGGTCTGAACCCGGGTCTCCAACGCTGCAAGGCAGCAACTCTACCGCTGTGCCACACTGATTTCTGATTGGATACATAATGGATCAGCAAGCACAAGGGTGATGGATGTATGGGAGCGGGTGTTAATTTGGACAGGTACTAGGGTTTTGAATGCGTGTGTTAATCAAGAATGGAGCAAAGCCAGCCAGGAGGATGTTGGAAAAAAACCCAATGCTGTAGGTAACAAGGACATGGGCGAGTTTCTGCCGCAGCTGAATTGGTGTGAGAGTCGGGCAGGTTGGAACTGGGTGAAGTTACCGGGGTGTAAATGGATGATTTTGATCAAAGATCCTAGAACAAGCAAAATAGATCACGCAATGAAAAACACGTCGTACGGTCATGGGCAGATTTGTGGGTAATTTTTCGGCCACATTTCCGTAACCGGCTTCTGTCTCCGCACCAAAGATTCCATAGCGGAGCAACGATACTAGTGCGGAGACGGCAGCCGGTTACGGAAATACCCTCGTAAATATCAAAGTTATTTTGTAAAAATCTTCTCCTCATTTTCAGAATTATAATTTATTAACATGAACTGTTCCCCCACAACGTTGAGTACACTGCGAGTCGGGTCGGGTTACTGAAATGGATGAAAAAAGGCCCACGTTCCGCTCCGTTGCATACTACACGTCAGCCCACTGCATTTAGAAGGAGTGGTCTATCTTGCTCCGCTATAGGATCTTTGATTTTGATAATGGCACAGATACTGTGAATGATAGATGCCCCGGAAAGGTAGTGGACAATAGACAATAGGTGCAGGAGTAGGCCATTTGGCCCTTCGAGCCAGCACCGCCATTCAATGTGATCATGGCTGATCATCCCCAATCAGTACCCCGTTCCTGCCTTCTCCCCATATCCCCTGACTCCGCTATTTTTAAGAGCCCTATCTAGCTCTCTCTTGAAAGCATCCAGAGAACCTGCCTCCACCACCCTCTGAGGCAAAGAATTCCACAGACTCACCACTCTCTGTGAGAAAAAGTGTTTCCTCGTCTCCATTCTAAATGGCTTACTCCTTATTCTTAAACTCTGGCCCCTGGTTCTGGACTCCCCCAACATCGGGAACATGTTTCCTGCCTCTAGCGTGTCCAAGCCCTTAACAATCTTATATGTTTCAATGAGATCCCCTCTCATCCTTCTAAACTCCAGAGTGTACAAGCCCAGCCGCTCCATTCTCTCAGCATATGACAGTCCCGGGAATTAACCTTGTAAATCTATGCTGCACTCCCTCAGTAGCAAGAATGTCCTTCCTCAAATTAGGGGACCAAAACTGCACACAATATCCAGGTGTGGTCTCACTAGGGCTCTGTACAACTGCAGAAGGACCTCTTTGCTCCTATATTCTATTCCTCTTGTTATAAAGGCCAACATGCCATTTGCTTTCTTCACTGCCTGCTGTACCGGCATGCTTACTTTCATAGACTGATGAACAAGGACCCCCAGATCCCTTTGCACTTCCCCTTTCCCAACAACGCCATTTAGATAACAGTGACTCCAACTCTCCCGCTTTCGGCGGGAGATCTCCCGCCGAAAGGCCATTTTCGCAAGATCTCCCGATCTCCCGCTTGAGATTTAATTTCTCCCGCCCTGGCTTTGTCTCCCACTTAAGATGTGTTTTCTCCCGCTTGAAATGTTCTTTCTCCCGCCCAATCACCTTTTTGAAAAGTGGAATTTAATTTTCATGCATTTCCACTGTGTAAAAATCACCAAATGCGCACACGCGATACTACATATGTTTTAATGCATATAGTGCATACATGTATACATGTATAATGTGCATGCTAGGCGCTCTACCCCCCCCCCCCCCCCCCCCGGACCCCGGCCGCAAGGGACTTCGCGCTTCGCGCACATGAGTTTGCAGTCTCCAGTTTCCTAGGGGATCCAGGCGGGAGAATCTCCAGATCAGAAGGTGCTTGGGGTTGGAGTCTCTGAGATAATAATCTGCCTTCCTGTTTTTGCTACCAAAGTGAATAACCTCACATTTATCCGCATTAAACTTCATCTGCCATGCATCTGCCCAATCCCCCAACCTGTCCAAGTCACCCTGCATTCTCATGGCATCCTCCTCACAGTTCACACTGCCACCCAGCTTTGTGTCATCTGCAAATTTGATAATGTTACTTTGAGTGGTGTCTGTATCTAAAGAAAGGATAGATTAAGGGAAACAAAGACTACATTTTTGGTTGCATGTATTTATTTATCGGGCATTTCTGCTCACGTAGATCTACATATCTGACAAGCTGTTTGACATTTTAGGTTCACTGATGGGGTCAAGAAAAGTGGTGGTGAATGGAGCTGAGCGTTGGCAGAACACATTTTGAAGCTTATCCAATGCTGTGTTTATGGATGAATGCCAAAAAATGCATTTTATTGCCTAATTTCATTCCAAGCAATTAACTTTTTTTAATTTCCTTCATTCACTTGTGGAATGTGGGCTCATCTTATCAAGATCAACACGAGTTATACACAATTCCTTACTGATTCTAAACTAGGCCATTTCAGAGGGAAGTTAAGGATCATCCACATTCCTGTCTGCAGTCACACACAGCTGGGACACACAGATCTCGATCCCTAAAGCACATTAGTTGTAGAGCCAGGTAGCTCTGAAACAGCCCCTTCAACCCACCACCAAGTCCTTGTCAACTGTCAAAACACCCATTTATATTATCCTACAAATCCCATTATATTCTCGCTACATTCCCATCAACTCTTCCCCAGATACTCCCACTCACTTGCACATCAAGTCAAATTCCAGCAACCGGTTAACCAAACAACCTGCACATCTTTAATGTGTGGGAGGAAGCCCACATAGTCACGGAGTGCACATGCAAATTTCATGCACACAATACGTGAGGTCAGGATTGACCCAGCTTGCAGCAGCTCTACTGGCTGCACCATTTTGCCACCCTAATTGATCAGATGATTTTTATTTTATTAACATGGCTTTATGATCACCATAACTGGTAGTGGCATTTATTTCATCAGATTTTAAATTCCCTGACTGCTATGACTGGATTTGGATTTGGATCAGTTAGTCTCCTAATTATTACTCCAATTCTCAGGATTCCAAATAATGTAACTTCTGCGGTTCTACTTGAACCACAAGTCAAACAAATTCCACGAACACCACTTCCATGCTACCAGCTGCAATAACCTTGCTATTCCACTTGTCTGTATTCCCCTAGGTTGTTTTGACAGGAATATGTTGATCCCTTTAAGGTACAGCCTCAGAATGAAAGGGCGTACTTTTAGAATAGAGTTGAGGAGAAATTTCTTCAGCCAGCAGGTGGTGAATCTGTGGAATTTATTGCCACCAATGGCTGTGGAGGCCGAGTCAATGGGTATTTTTAAAGTGCTTCTTGATTAGTAAGTGTCAAAGGGTACAGTGAGAAGGCAGGTGAATGGGGTTGAGGGGGAAAAATAGGTCAGCCATCGAGTAGACTCGAATGGGCCGAATGGCCTAATTCTGTTCCTATATCTGGTCTTATCCTGTTTAAAATAAATGTTGCCATCTTCTTGGAGTGAAAGATGATTTAGACAATAGAGAAAAGGTGCAGGAGTAGGCCATTCGGCCCTTCGAGCTAGCACTGCCATTCAATGTGATCATGGCTGATCATCCCAATCAGTACCCCGTTCCTGCCTTCTCCCCATATCCCCTGACCGCTATATTTAAGAGCCCTATCTAGCTCTCTCTTGAAAGCATCCAGAGAACCTGCCTCCACCACCCTCTGAGGCAGAGAATTCCACAGACTCACCTCTCTCTGTGAGAAACAGATTTGCTTCCACTCTGCTCTCAGTGGAGTAGAGTTCAGAGGTGGCTCAAGAGACCAATGTGGGATCATAAACTCGCCCAACGATTGAGAAGGACATGTCTGATTGGATGGGCATGTGATTTGGTGAGGCGGTGTGCTATTCCCACTGTTTATACTGAGCGTTTGTGTCTCAGAAGCATGAATTTGAGGTACTCAATGCTACTTTGAGTGCCTCTGGTCCACTTCCAGTGGTCGCTGCCACGTATATTTGCGGGAGTCAGTGGGGTTACTTATTGTATTTCCCAATGAACTTTGGGCACATCCTTTAACCTTTTCCTTTGTCTACCTGTTCTTCCCATGATAAATGTTCAACAAATAGTATTTGTTTCTAGCATGTGAATGAGATGTCATGCTCAACAATAGACCCAACCAAATGTAATTAGTGGTTCTGGAGATATTGACCTGGGAGAGGATGCTGACATTGGTTCACACATATCCATCCAGTGGATGTAAAGTGCTTTGCAAAACATTGTTACAGATACAGATAGATTTTATTTGTCGCGTGTGCCAATTGTCAGTCTCTTCCCGATGCTCCCCAATGTTCCCCCGTGGTCGGGGCCTCCCCGAGCTCCCTGCAGCTGCTGCTACGGGCGGCCCGATGTTCGGGCCCGCTCCCCGACGTGATGTATGTCCGATGTCGGGGCTGGGGGATGTCCTCAGCGGCCTGGGCCCCGAGTCGGCCCCCTCCTACTGGAGTCCGCGGCTCCCAAAGTCCACTTGCCGCGCCGGGTGGAGATGCAACGCTGGAGGCCCTCGGCAAAGAGCCCCAGGACTCCACGATGACAGTCAGCGCCGCCCTCTCTAAACCAGAGCTCCATGATGTTGGAGCAGCGGCCCAACCCTCCGGAGCTCCAAACGGCGACCCAGGTAGGTATCGCCCGCCCGTGATGACTCCAGCGCCGCCGCTGTTGCAGCTCTGGTCCGGTTCCCAGTCCCCGGCAGGAAAGGCCGCTCGGATCCAGGCGGTAGGCCACGAGGTGGGGGGTGAGGACGCGACTCGGAGAAACAGTCACGACCCCGCCAGGAAGCGACTGGGAGTGAGTTTCCCCCTTACCCTGCCCCCCTCCCCCACATATAAAAGTCAAAGATTCCCCAAAACACAGACTTTAAACTAACTAAAAATAAAAAAAAGAGGTAAAACTCCTGTCAGTGCAGCGCCGCTATTGGCACAGTTGTTATTGCCCTATTGTTAAAATATCTCTCTAGTGCTTTGACATGCCTTATGTAGGTAGTCCGAAATCCCAGAGGCATATAAGAGGACAGGGTTGACTGTTCACCAGAAGACATTGAGTTTTGGTTCAGGTTGGAGGATTTCATATTATAATGTCGTTTTCCTCAAACAGCCAGATGTCTGGTGTTTATGATGAGGGTGAATTTTGTCATCGTTGTATGCTGAGAGATTGCACCTGTGATATGGGAAGTGGTCCAGATTAACTTCATGAACCTTTTTTTTAAATCAGAGAGTGGTGTTGAACTCTGGGGGAAGCCACTTTTGTAAGCAGTGTGTTCTACAGTTCAGTCCAATGATGCAGTCAAAGGTTTAGTGAAGTCAAGAAAGGTCGTGTACTGTGGCCGTGGTGCTGCTCTTCAGTATTTAGAGTGGCAGCAGGTGAGGATCGTTCCCATTGTGTCTCTTGTTGATGGAATCTACATTGTGAGTTGGAGAAAATGTTCAAGAAGGAACTGCAGATGCTGTAAAATTGAAGGTAGACAAAAATGCTGGAGAAACTCAGCGGGTGCGGCAGCATCTATGGAGCGAAGGAAATAGGCAAAGTTTTGGGCCGAAATCCTTCTTCAGATTCTGGAGACGTAGAGAAAATGTTCTTTAGCTACTGGAAAGACTCTGGCGAAGACCTTCTCTGTGACTTGTTCTTTCCATTACTGTAAAATAAAATGAATAGGTGACACTGCCTGAACTTCAACATTTTGTTCTATTTTGTAGTAGCTCTTTTTTAATCTTAAATGTTTCTCTGGATTTTTAATTGTATCCTTCAGACAAGGCTACAAACATTGGCATTACTCATGGCAGTAACTGCTAGGCACCTTTGGCATCAGTGCATTGTCTCGCTTGAAAATAAAGCTCCTGTCCCACAATGCGAGTTTACCCAAGCGCTCTCCCGAGTTTAAAAAAAAAAATGTTTTACTCTTGGAAAATTTTCACACTGTTGAAAAAACTTCACGAGTTTCTGCGTTTCCCGAGTACCTGCCGTTAGCATTACGAGCGGCTACGAGACATCCACGAGCTCCGATGTATCTGCTACGTACATTCTACGTACTCACCACGAGTTTGATTTTTTTTTAAACTCGGGAGAGCTCTTGGGAAAACTCGCATCGTGAGACAGGGCCTTAAGTTATCTTTCAGTCTTAACAGAGAATTAATTGAACCAACTTATCATAACTTTCCAATGTCTCCCTTCAGGAGATAGGAGATTCCTGTGCTTGTACCCTTCCAAATGTGGATTTTGCCCATGAGTTTTACAAGGTTAAAACATGTTTGACTTATTGGCTACCCTTGACAAGTGTTCTACTTGATAAGATAACACTTTGTTTTCTGAATTTTTCCACCTTTGCAGTAAGACGTGCATTCCACATATTCTCTTTGTGTTTGATGTAAGTCAGTGACTAGAATAATCATTGCTCAAGTATTGCATGGATGGTTTCTAACCTGCTGTGTATTTCCAGCATTTTTATTCTGATGTGTATTCATTACATTGTTTTTATTCACAATAAAACATATAGGTCTATAAAATGTCTAAGCTCTAACGTGTAATATGTTTAGTCCAACCCTCTAGTTATAGATTATGTCTTTGTTAATGTTTATCTTTGAAGAACCATTTTGGGTTTAATACGACAAAGATTCATTTGTGTTTGGAAGATTTTTGTTTGCTAGTGTGGTAATTGATGTCTTTGCAATATCACCAACAAAATATTGTAATCAAGTGTGTTATCAGTTCGGATCAAGTTTTTCATTCAATCTCCTCTTTTCTGTGTCTGGGATTAAGCAGGAAAAGTCAAATTTTACCATTTTGCTTCTAAATAAGCAATTTAGCAATACATGCAGGAACATTGAATTATATTGAATAGCTTCAGAGTTGAAATATTGGTTGGATATTTTGTTCAGAAACAGCTGACTATTTGCTCTCTCAGGCTACATGAGATAAATTTACAGGCAGATAAGTTCCCATCACAAAAAGTTCACATTGTGTACTTTGAAGGAATTAAGTGATCATTCGGAATGTTTAATTTAAAAAAAACAGTTGTTTTATCTATATCTTTTAGTCAAAATATTAAACTAACTGTGTTATATGAATCTTTGGAATTATCAATAGTTATGACAGAAAAGTGAATCCAGTATTTCTAAATTCCACATGTGACAGGATGTACAACTCGCCAAGGTTTTTTCTTGAATATGCAAGTCCAATCCATTCTTGCAATGCATGCTTAAAATCAAAATGATTTATTGTCATAAAAAATGAACATAATGGTAAGTCTGTTTCACTGAAAGCAGTAGACCTGCTTAACCTTCTGGGGCAGTAATGTGTTTACTTTAGTGGTTCTGACATAAGAAGCAACTTCTAACCAGTGTATAATCTCTTAACCCGTGTGCTATTTATTCACTAAAAACAAATCATCTAACGGTTGATTTTAAAAAGCTCCTGATTAATTACACCATGGATATATCAGTTATTGAGGATTTTAAGTTTAAGTTCAAATGTTCTACTTTTTTTTAATTGCAAATGCTACTTTGATTGCTTATCTGTGGTCCTCTTGTTGGTTCTGTGAATTGTTTAATGGTATTTCAGGTCCTCAGGCCATTTAACTAGTCCAGTTGCTGGTGGGCCTTCCAGGGGTCCAGGACTGACTCTTCTGGTGGCTCATGGCTGTGGTATGCTAAGCCCATTAACAATTCCATGGTACTCTTATGCAATGGCAAAGTGCTTATTTTATTTGGTGTAAATAAATCAATGGAAATTTCTCTCAGTGTGAAAGATCCTGCAATAGCAGGTATGATTGATGCATTTGGAGATCTACATGTTGGTATCCCTGTTTTACAATGAAGCAGACCCTTGTATCAACCAACCTTTTAAACTGCTCATATGTGTCCATATAGACTGGAAGAATAGATGTTTTCATGTAGTTTGTATTTGCTGTGTATGTGCAATGCTGTATTTGTAGTCTATGTTAAAATGGAATTGTACACTGAAATTGGATCATTATGTTCACTGACAGTAATATTTGTGTCCAGGAAGAACTCTAGACCGTGGCAGTGTTAGCCTTGGTTCTCATTAATCTCACATTCACTTGATTGTCACCCAGTGTCCTAATGTTGCCTGAAACTGAATGATTCTGGTGGAATTCAAAAATTCTTGAACACATGAATTGAGTAAATGCTGGTCAACGGGATTATTAATGATGCTCACCATCACTTTGGTCTCATACAGCTTTTTGTAGACAGGGTAATGCACAGTTTGCCTCGTTGTTGGACAGATGTCTGTTTTGTAGATATTGGGAGATTTGTTTGTAAAGCTGTGGTTTGCATCAAACACATACCTGCAATCCACAAGTAAGCAATTGCTCTATTCATGATTGTGGAGAGGAAGAATTACAAATTAGGATTAATTAAAAAGAATGGAAGATTTGGATGTGTTGAAAGTGGTATTTGCACCCTTTTACCTATCCCAGATTAATCTACAGCTAATCATGCACTTTTGAATTAAGTCACCATTGTAGAGTAAAAACAACTACAGATAATTTACAGGGAATAAGCTCCCTGGACAGTAGCAAATATTAAATGCCAATTCAAGTTTAAATAGATATCTAGATGACATGATAATAAATGATCAGTGAACTGATGTATGGAATACTCTGAAATAATGACATTAACAACAGAAAAACAAGTGTACGGCTGAGATAGTGACTGGCAACATTTGTAAAATCAATTCTTGGTTTCAGCAATGTTGGTCTAACCATTATTTTTTTTTTTTTAAACCTAATTTTACTTTATATGAAACGTAATGCCTAGTTTGGCAATCAAGCATAATAAGCACATTTATAGTTATTTCATTGCATTAAAAGTTCATTTTGAAATTTTGATGACTCATAGTAGAAACATTACACAGCAAATGCATATGGAAAAATAGGTGGTTTAATTCTACATAAAACATTTTTTTCAGCCAATGATATTTCACATCTTCAGCACAAACTGCACTACAGCAGGGAGCTGCTCAAAAGTGGAGTGCTTCATGATAAACATGGTCTTTTTTTGGTGGAGCAGCAATTGAGAGACTTGGACAAAAGAAAGAATGCAAGGTCAATTCTCATCCTTGACATTTTTAGAATTTGAAATTGTTTAACATTTCTAGAAATAAGGATTAGTAAAAATAACCTTGATGGATTCAGATTTTTTTTGGAATTGCATCAAGTTCATAACATCCTTCAAGGAATGAAATCCGCTTACTCCTTCCTATCCATTCTAACTTAAAAGTATTTCCACTGTGGTTCAGTTTTAATTTTCCCCTCAAGTGCCCAGCAAGTCATTTTGTTGCATCGATATTGGAAAAATAATAATCTGTGGCATCATTAACAACATTCAATGGATTTATTTTTAAATATTACATAATATTTAAATATTAAATAATGGGTGGATTGAACTTTATCTTTTATAAACAGGCTTTTCTGTGAGATGCCCCAAAAAAAATAATATGGTGGATTAGTCCATTGTGTTTTCTCCAATTTGATTCTGATTGATTTGCCAATAGAAAATGTGTCAAATTCCTAAGGATGACAATACATACCACCAATTAGCATTGAATCTAGAAAAAACCCCACAATCTGGCATTTTCTTAAATTGTAAGGTTTGCCAAAGTATGTAGCTTTACACACCACACATGCATCTAGTTATCTGGCATCTCCCAGCTTACCTACATGTTGCACTCAGTCGAGGATGGCTCCTGTGAAAATATCAGAAATAAATTCAGCTATAATTCTGGTTGAGGTCTACAGGCCATTGTAGACGAGTCTAATTCAGATGTCTGTTGTGCAAAAGACATGAATAGAATCAAACTTCAGTCGGAAGAAGGGCCTCGACCCGAAACATCATCCATTCCTTCTCTCCAGAGATGCTGACTGTCCCGCTGAGTTCCTCCAGCATTTTGTGTCTATCTATGAATGGATTCAAGTTGCAAAGTGTAGAGGACCAAATTTGTTTTGTAGCCCCTTTATATTTCTCAGATATCTCTATCTGTGTTTTTATTTGTTCCCCGCTCTTACTTTTAAACATCATCCTTGTCTTCTGCTTGCCTGTAGCTCAAGAATTCTGTTGCAGTACCTCAGTGGTACGAGCACTTATAAAGGCTAACCTGGCAACATTCAATAGTTCTATGTTAAACCAGAATCTTTACTTTTAATCATGTGTTTCATGTACAGGAAAGTTCCATGTTTTCTCCCTGACCACACTGCACAGTATGCACTATCTTGCCATCACAGGTTTAAGATCATGTTTTTATAAGTAGAACATGCTGGAAGCACTCACTATTATTTGAGAATTTCCATTATAATCTGATTTCATTCCAAATATCTACCAATCCGAGATTTTATTCAAAAGAGAATGTCATGAGCTGATAGTGAAAATGCAGATTACATTCTGTAGTTAAGGAAGATGTGCACCTCAATTTTGAGGGAGGTGTCAGGTTTTTTATGTTCTGGACATGATCAGCTCCCTGTGTTTTCAAAAGGGATTTTAATGTTTAAGGGAAGCGAATCAGAAAAGCAGGAAGTTTCTTAACTGTTAACAATAGCAAGGTCAGCCACTTCCTCCTTGCCCGTGACGTCTGAATTACGAGCTAGCTGGGATGCAACACGAATCGGAACCAGATTTCAATGTCCACACTTTACTTTGACTGGAGCGGAGGAAAACTTACTTTGACATTTTTGATGGTCGGCTGCGCGTAGATTTCACATTGGAGCGAGATACTACAAGCTTCTAAACCCCGGAACGTTTTAATTTTCGCACTGAATATCTTTACGGAGGCTAACAAAAAAAAAAATGGTAAGACGACTTTTAATATTTTAGCCAAAGGAAAAAAACAACCCATAAACGCAAAGTACACCACAATTAAACCCCATTGGATTTGCAGTCGGCAGGCTCGATTCTATCGCCCGTCGAAACGGTTAAAACGAGTTTTGTGGTGAGCTACATATTCGGCTGTTTCTTACAAGATATTTGGGTTGGCATTTCTCCACAGAGATAGTTGCCATCATAATTCGAGCTTCTGTGCGGGAATTACAGGCAGCTGCATTGAACTGACGACCTGTCTCTACTCTGCACCATGTATTTACGATGTTACTTTTGGAATCGAGTTAAAAAAAGTGTTCTCAAGTGTCGACTGCAATGACTCGAGTCTTTAATTCTGTGATTTGCAATCTGCTTATTTTTTTTTTAACTCCTTGCCTGCTGTATGTTCTGGTTGGATATCTTTTGCAGCGTCCAAGGTATATTTGCTCACTTCCCGATAATCAGATTAAATTAGCCAAGAATGTAAACCGGTGGCTCTGAATTCTGAAAATCACAAAGTTGTTATGAAAGCAACCGGTTTCTAATCTTAATGAAAAGCAGGGTGTTGCACGTCGAGTGTTTCTTTAATGTTTTGCGCTTTCAATTGTATTGGTTTCAATTTGCAGTGAAAGGGGTTGCTAACCTTCAAGGTAAAATCTTTCCAGGGAAATATTATTGATATTGGTTTATTATTGTTCCACGTATCAAGATGCAGTTAAAAGGTGCAAGCTATCCAGGCAAATGTTACCACCCACGAGTACATCAGGGAGTGTAGAGGGAATAATCAGAGTGCAGAATGTCGTTCTCCAGCTACAGAGAAGCACAAAGGCTGCAAAGACGCAGATTGGCAGATCTAGAATGTGTCCCTAGCATATGAGGGGTCCATTCACGATTATGATAACAATGGGGAAGACGCTGCTCTAGGATCTGGTGCTGTGTCATTTCAAGCTTTTGTATCTTCTGCCAGGTGGGAGAGAGGAGAAGAGCGACGGAGCGGGGTGTGCGTGGTCCTTGACGATGTTCACCACTCTCTCGAGGCAGTGTGAAGTATAGATTGCTTGTGGTGGCTTGTTCACAACTTCCTGTATCATTTTTTTTTTTTTGTGTATGGCGTTGAGCAGAGCAGTTGCTCTCCAAGCTGTAAAGCTTCCCAATAGGATGCTTTCTATGGTGCATCTGTAGAAATCGGCAAGCCATTGGAGATGTATTTCCTTAGCCGCCTGAGAAAGTAGAGTTGTTGTTGAACCAAAATAAATTGGTGATATTTAGAGATTGGAACGTGATGCTCTTGATGATCTCCACTTCGCCATCATTGATATGGACTGGGGTGTGTGCTCCAACCCACTCCCTGGAGATGATTACCAATCCCTTCATTTTGCTAACATCAAGGGAGAGGTCGTTATCATCTTGTCAGCGTGCTACAAAGCTCTCTATATCCTTCTTGTATTCCATCTGGTCATTGTTTGAGATCCAGTCCATTACAGTGTTATCATCTGTGACCATGTTGACGGTGTTAGAGCAGAATTTAGCCGCACAGTTGAGTGTAGAGAGAGTGAGAATACAGTTTGGTTAGACTTTGTGTTGAAGGTGGATCTGCAGCCAGTACTAGGAGTTGAGTGCTTATTTCATGGCGGCAGATGTCGGAGCCACCAGTTGGTAGTCATTAAGGCATATTAGCTTGTTCTTTGTATGATAGTAAGGCAGATGGGAAGCTAAAGATGGAGTGGGGCAGCGAACACAGGCGGGGATCCCATGCGGGCCAGTTGCTTTCCATGGATTCACTCTTGGGGGGGAAAAGCTGATTTGATGTCTCTAACATCATGTCTCTAACACCTCTGGCTGGCAAGGTGTGTAATGTCATTCAGTTGACTATCTGTTCAAAGCGAGCATCGAATGCATTGATCTCGTCGGGGAAGGACGGTACCACAGGTTGACAGTGATACTGCCCGACTTCACTTTGTAGCCTGTTATTGATGGGTGTCTATATGATTAGTCTAGGACTGGCTTAATTTGGAATTGTCTCTCGACGTCGCAGATTGCTTTGCATAGGGCCTAAATTTCTTGCGCAGTTCCATTCAGATGTGAAATGTTTTGGTAAATTCTGGAGCTTCTAACCTGTGCAGACTACATATTGGATAAGACTGGCAATTCTCTCATCATGGGTACTGGTGCGCTTCGATATCTCTGCGGATTTCCAATGCATTCCCCCTCCCAAGGATGGTTGAAAGCATAAATGGCCGACCAGTGCAGGTAATGGGGGAACTTCTATTTTCTTTGCTAGTTTCTCTGAAAACAAATGTACCTGCCTAGAAGATAAACAATGCCTGATGACTGTTAAAGGACAAATAATGACGTTGGAAGCGCAGTGGGTTTTGGATTTGGACTTGGACTTGAAATTTGCATATATAACGATTCCTTCGGTTGTAATGGGAAATAAATAATTTAGTGCACTTGAGTCTGAAAGGTTGGTTAGTGTTTGCCTTTTGATAATTAGTGATTGTTGCTTGTATTTTAAAGTCCAGTGGCAGCAAAATACTGATGGTTGGAGTTGTGACGTGTGGAGATGGAGGAATTCCTCTAGTGATCCATGTATTGTTTGTAGATGGCTAATGTGTATGCTCGCCCTCCACCTGGTCACTTGTAGCACTGGATGGCAGGGAGGAGAGGGCTGTGCAGGTATGTATGCTCCTGGAAAGTTTCTGTTTACATTTGTATCGCGTGATGCAGTTAAACACGTCAGTGATTTCATACTAATAGATTTTTTATCTTGGAGGAAAGAGGAGAGAAGGGAGCATTTGGGCTACCAGCAAGAAATCCACTACTTGAACAGGCACTTCTGTTTAATCTTCATCATCAGCACTCCTCTTCCTCTAGTGCTGAGCCATTTTTATCTGCTAGTTTTAGTCTTGAGATCTTTTAGCTATTTGCAACCTGTCTTCGCCTTCCCCCAATGTTGATATCAATGAGGCACTTTTTAATCTGGCACATTTTGCTTATTTTCTGCCTTCAGTTCAACCTGACTTTCTCTTGCTCCCACCTCCACCTTACAGACTCTGCTGCCTGGTGATTGCTAACAATCTTTTCACTTCAATGCGATACTGTTTTCCTCTTTTCCCCCTTGCAGTTCAATTTATCACACTTTATTTTCCTCTTTGACATGTTCCTCTTTCCAGCTTTGCTTCTTATTTCATCTCGCTCTTGTCTTTAACATTTATTCTAAGGTTCCCACTGAAACCTTGTGATAGCACTGTTGTAATTATAAGTGGCTAGATGGATCTGCACATTGTGGGTGTGAATTCCTGAACTCCCGAGAAGCTGTTTGCAGTTGTTTACAGAAGTTGTAGCAGCATAACTCAGGCAGAAATGGTGCTTGGAGCTGGGATACGTCTGCATTGAATTATATCTGGAACTGTGGTTGTGTGTGCTGAATTTACACAACATTTGACAAAGATCATTTGAGTTATTTTTACGCAAACGATATTGGCCTTTATCATTGTCATATAATTTTTATAAAAGGTATAATTGATATATTGGTTATTAATTAATGGGCTTACTCTATTTGCAGTAGGCTGACTGTGTTGAAGTCTTGCTTCTTCCCTGCATGCCAAGTTACCACTGCTTTTTGTTCAAATAAATGATAAGGCAATCAAACGTGTACATACAAAATTATATTTAAAGTTTTAATTTGGTTACTTCAATGATTCATTAAATCTGGTAGATGAAATGATAATATGAATAACCAAGTCATTAAACTTGTACATGTGATGAAATAAATAGCATAAAAAAACCTTTCCTAGGTACAGTTTTAAAATGTAGAAACATAGAACTGCAGAGGCTGCTCTGAAGAAGGATCCCGAACCAAAACATCACCCATCCTTTTTCTCCAGACATGCTGCCTGACCCGCTGAGATACTCCAGAACTTTGTGTCAATCCGGCAAATAATTCACTCGTTAGCAATTTATATACTACATAAATAATGCACAAAATCCAGAATTAGCTTTTTTTTAAAAAAAGAGACCAAGAAGTGTTTACCTAATGCATGTCATCTTGTGAAGTGCTTTCAACAGTCTCTTAGAGTTGAAAGCACTTCATATGTGATAAATTACTTGGAAGCAGCAATGCCAGCTGTTAAGAAAGAGATGGGCACGATAGCCACTGTATTCAGAGCAACAAAGAAGCAGCTGATCTGGTCTCCAAATCTGAGGAAGGACATTATTGCCATAGAGTGAGTGCAGAGAAGGTTCACCAGACTGATTCCTGGGATGTCAGGACTGTCTTATGAAGAAAGACTGGATAGACTCGGTTTATACTCTCTGGAATTTAGGAGATTGAGAGGGGATCTTATAGAAACTTACAACATTCTTAAGGGGTTGGACAGGTTAGATGCAGGAAGATTGTTCCCGATGTTGGGGAAGTCCAGGACAAGGGGTCACAGCTTAAGGATAAGGGGGAAATCCTTTAAGACCGAGATGAGAAAGACTTTTTTCACACAGAGAGTGGTGAGTCTCTGGAACTCTCTGCCACAGAGGGTAGTTGAGGCCAGTTCATTGGCTATATTTAAGAGTGAGTTGGATGTGGCCCTTGTGGCTAAGGGGATTCAGAGGGTATGGAGAGAAGGCAGGTACGGGATACTGAGTTGGATGATCAGCCATGATCATATTGAATGGCGGTGCAGGCTCGAAGGGCTGAATGGCCTACTCCTGCACCTAATTTCTATGTTTCTATGCTTCTATGTTACGTTGTTACATCAGAATTTCCCCTGAATATTAGGAATAGACTAGTGGCCATGTTTTTAACCATAAGATTGTATGTAAAATATCACAGCACTCCCTCAGTCAGCACTACAGTGCCAGCTCGGATCACTTATTCAAGAATGGAAATGTATTTAAGACTGGACATGGACAGAATATGGAATCATTTGGGGAATGCTAATGTTTAGCTATGATGTTACAGCTCACTTGGTTCATTAATCTGGAGCGGCACATAGATGTGACGTTGGCTAAACTACTAGACCTTATTTACCATCAGGGAACTGATTTAACAGCTGACAATGCTGGCAATGTTTGAGAGGAGAGACAATTATCATTGTGCAACTGTTAACGTTTTAATTCAGTGATCTGTCATCTGGTTTTCTTGAATTTGAAAAACAAAATGAAAGGTTATTGACCTAAAATATTAACTCTTTCACTTTTCATGGATGCTGCTTGATTGGTTGAGTCTTTTGAATTTAGACTTTAGAGATACAGCACGGAAACGGGTCCTTCGACCCACTGTGTTTGCGGCGCACAGCGATCCCTGTGCGCTGGCAATATCCTACACGTTGGGAACAAGTTCCAATTTTTACCGATTCCAATTAATCTACAAACCTGTACATCATTGGAGTGTGGGAGGAAACCGGAGCACCCGGTGAAAACCCACGTGGTCACGGGGAGAACGTGCAGTCTCCGCACAGAGAGCACCCATGGACAAGATCGAACCCGGGCTTCCGGCGCAATATGGCAGCAACTACCGCTGCACCACTGTACCACCCCAAAGTCTTTCTGTTTTAATTTGCTCTCTCCAGCATGAGCAGTATTTTGTATTGTTTGTACCGTGAAGAATTGGACATTTTAAACGGCAAACTTGCGATGGTTCTTGTTTTTCTAATTGTGTTAATTGCTGTTTTTCACTTTGGATGAACAGGTAGGAAATAAATAATAAACATGGAAGAAACAGCTCTCTCTGGCCATGCACGGGATTTGAAAAATGTACAAGATAAGAGGAAGGCCTGGGCAAGAAGCAGAGACTCTTGGCAAGACTCTGAAGCCAATGATAGCTGCCTTGGCACAGAGACTACAGAAGACAACAGTCCAGCAAACCCAACGCTGTCCAGAGAATCAACCACAGGTAAGCTTCTCTGACACAAGATGTGCGAACGACAAGCTCTGGGAAGCTAAGAATGGACGGTCATTGCTGATTCTGCCAGAAATGCATGCATCCCAGGATTGAATGAAAAAATATCGCAGAGCAATTATCAGTTTCTTGAGTGGCCTGTTAACAAATTGTTGGCTTCTTGTCAAAATCCAGTGAGGCTCAGAGCCTTCTTCCTGCCCCAAATGGAAAGCATCCAACGTTATGTGAGAATGGCTTTTTACATTAAACAGCAATTGAAATCACTGGCACCAGCCTAGAAGTGGTGTCACGATAAATTTATGAAATAACGTTATTTATCCCTGGAGGAAAATTGGTCAGAGGACTCTCATGCAGTTCACATGATTCACCTTACCTAAAGCAGAAGATAAAGCAGTTGCAAAAAAGGAAGAACTCAGTGGGTCAGGCAGCATCTGTGGAGCGGACAGATGATGCTTCGGGTTGGGACCCCTTCTTCAGACCGTCCACTTTCTCCACAGATGCTGCCTAACCCGCCGAGTTCTTCCAGTACTTTGTGTTTTGCTCAAGATTCCTGGGTCTGCAGTTTTTGTGTCTCCGATAAAGCAGGTGAGAGGGTTTTAATTGAATAGCTTAAGGTCAATGTAAGAGCAGTGGTAGGATCATTATCCACAGATGGAATAGAACAACTGAAAATGTGATGGCATGGTGGAGCAACTAAAAGAACTGCTGCCTCGTGACTGCGTAGTGGGAGAGTTGCTGTCTCACAGCGCCAGAGACCCAGGTTCGACTCTGACTATGGTTGCTGTCTGTACAGAGTTTGTACATTCCCCCTGTGACCGCGTGGGTTTTCTCTGGTTTCCTCACACCTTAATTGGCTTCTGTAAATTGTCCCTAACTTGTAGGATAGAAGTGGTTTCCGTTTCAATTTAGTTTATTGTCATGGATAAGGTACAGTGAAAAACTATTGTTGTGAGTAAACGTCAGCAGAAAGACAATACATGATGCAATTGATTCATTTATAGTGTATAGATGCATGATAAGGTAATAACATTTAGTGCAAGGTAAAGCCTGCAAAGTCCAATCAAGGAGAGTCCGAGGGTCATCAAAGATGTAGATAGTAGTTCAGCACTGCTCTCTGGTTGTGTTAGGAAGATTCAGTTGCCTGATAACAGCTGGGGAGAAACTGTCCCCGAATCTTCCCTGAATGTTCTGAGTAGGTTTCGGGGATCGCTGGTCAGTGTGTACTTGGTTGGCCAAAGGGCCTGTTTTCACACTGTAAAACTAAAAAAACTAAAACTTCAGGGTGGAGTTTATATAGTCTTCCTGTGACCGCATGGGTTTCCCCCAGTTGACCACATCCCAGAAATGGTTAATTATCCAGTAGATCCAATTGTTCCCTGTGGAAATCAATGGTAAAAGGGCTAAAAGGGGAGTGGACAGACTTGTGAATTACGTGGAAATAAGCAGGAAAACTGGCATGATCTGATGGGTTGGGTGGCTTTTTCCGAATCACAAATTCAGATTTGCAAAAGGAAATCATTCTTTGTAAAAATCTTTTGAAGAAGTCACTGGTTACACATGGATGATACAACAAATGTAATATATTTGATTGCTAAGGTAACACATGTTAGGCTTGCAGTTACGTTGTGAAATTGGGAGAAATAGACAAATAGATGGTAGAAATTGGGTTTAAAGATTGTTTCTTAGATTGGGAAATTGGGTTGTGAAGGATTGCTGATGGGTGCTGTTGGTCATCCTCTACGCAAACCATTTGTGACTTGGGAATTAGAAATACAATTTCAAGATTTGGGGTAGCAACAAGTTTGGGGGGAGCGGGGGTGCTGTTTTAATTAATATAGATGATTATATAGTTGAGGTAGAACGACTATCTATCACTTTGTTGACCCTCCGACTAAACTTGTCCAGACTCTGCTGGCTTTACCTTGCACTATACGTCTTTCCCTTATCATGTATCTACGCACTGTAAATGGCTCGATTCTAATCATGTATTGTCTTTCTGCTGACTGGATAGCATGCAACTAAAGCTTTTCACTATACCTTGGTACACGTGACAATAAACTAAACTATCTAACTAATATAGAAGAAAATGTAGTTCGGAGCATTTGGTGAACTGCAAGCTATATGGCCCTTGGAAAATACATCTGAGCTAAATGAGTTCAGGAACTTTGGAACTCGTGCACAAGTTCCTAGAAGCAGGGACATGTTAATAAGGTAATCGAAAGGGGAAAATCAAATGGCAGATGCTTTTCTGGGGTGTAGTGATGAAAGGGAGAAGGAAGGGAATTTGTTGGGTGAATTTTTTTTAGATAATTATTGGTGAAGAAAGTACTGGAAATTAATATAAAATCAGATAAAATACTGGACATACTTGACGGGTCGGGCTGCATCAGTGGGATGAGAATGGAATTATTGTTTCAGACCCTTATTAAAATTCTCAAAGTGCTGGTGCTGTTTTGGGATGGGTGAAGCAGTGTGCTGACACTAACTGAGTGAGGGGGAAGAATGGCTGGGCAGAGGCAGTGGGAGGGCAGTTTGAACTGATGCAGGGAATCAACACTGCACACCACATTTTCTCTCTTATGGCCCTGTCCCACGGGACGAGTTCATTCCAAGAGCTCTCCCGAGTTTGCCCTGATTCGAACTCTGAGATTTACGGTAATGGCCGCTTGTCGGTACTCGGGGCTCTCGTGGATATTTTTCAACATGTTGAAAAATCTTCACGAGTCTTCTCGAGCTTACCTGCCATTAGCGAGTCTTCCCGAGTACCTGCCATTAGCGTTACGAGCCACTAAGAGACGTCCCCGAGCTCCAACGTATCCGCTACGTTCATTCTCCGTGCTTACCACGAGTTTGATTTTTTTTTTAAACTCGGGAGAGCTCTTGGAATGAACTCGTGCCGTGGGACAGGGCCATTAAGATGTCATTTTCTTCTCTTCTGACAACAGCTGCATTTAATTTTGTAATTTACCTCTAACCCAAGGTTATTTTGTCAGTTTTCTCCGAAGCAGCAATAAATATTCAATTCCCAGCAGAGGGTGAAGATGTGAGGAAACACTTAGTCGGAGGGAGAGTCTCGACCCGAAACGTCATCCATTCCTTTTCTCCAGGGATGATGCTTGTCTCGTTGAGTTACTCCAGCATTTTGTGTCTATCTTCGAGAAAAAACGTAGGCAGATTTAAAAGATGGTCATAAAGTGGAAGCATTTAATTTGACAGATTACATCTCCCATTCTAACATAGAAATAGCTCCCTATTTCTATGTTATCCTACTTTCTCATCCACTCCCTGCACATTAGCAGCAATTTTACAGAGGCCAATCAACCTATGAACTTGCATTTCTTTGGGATGTAGGAGGGGACCGGAGGAAACCCACAGGTCACAGGGAGAACATGCAAACTCCACACAGACAACACCCGACGTCAGGATCAAACCCAATTGGAGAAATGTGAACGAGAACTTAAACACCAACAATTTAAAAAAAAAATAAAAAAAATTGGGGTTTTAAGTGATCAGTAGCCACCATGCTGTAAATGAAATAAGGAGGGCTTGTCTGGAATTGGGACATAGGCTGCAGGTTGATGGATGGGTGGAACGTAAGCGATTTAAAAGGATAAAAGATCATCTGGAAATCATGGGAATAATTAAGATTGAAGGTGCAAAAGTATGTATGGATGAGAATTTGAAACAAAAGGCCTGATGTAGGCACAGAATCAGGAGATAGCACAGACGGAAATGTTTGTAGTAGAGAGACTGTGGGGACAGAGGCCTGGTATAGTGTGGTATCAAAGAGTCAAAAGAGTTTATTGTCATGTGTCCCTGACAGGACAATGAAATTCTTTCTTTGCATAGCACAACAGAACATAGTAGGCATTGACTACAGTTATATACTTAAATACACACATTAATTAATAAATTAATAAAGTGCAAATAACAGGTGGAGGGGTATTAATGTTCAGAGTTTTGTCCGAGCCAGGTTTAATAGCCTGATGGCTGTGGGGAAGTAGCTATTCCTGAACCGGGCCGTTGCAGTTCTCAGGCTCCTGCACCTTCTACCCGAAGGTAGCAGGGAGGAGTGTGTGGCCAGGGTGGTGTGGGTCCTTGATGATGCTGCCAGCCTTTTTGAGGCAACGGCTGTGGTAGATCCCCTCGATGGAAGGAAGGTCAGAGCCGATGATGGACTGGGCAGTGTTTACTACTCCTTGTAGTCTTTTCCTCTCCGGGGCACTCAAGTTGCCGAACCAAGCCACGATGCAACTGGTCAGCAAGCTCTCTACTGTGCACCTGTAGAAGTTAGAGAGAGTCCTCCTTGACAGACCTACTCTCCGTAATCTTCTCAGGAAGTAGAGGCGCTGATGAGCTTTCTTAATAATTGCATCTGTGTTCTTGGACCAGGAAAGATTGAAGAAATTAAGAAATTGAACAAACTCAGAAATTACTGGGAATTTGGTGCAGCCTGCACTAGTGTCCTAAAAGAAGTGGTCAGAGGCTAAGAGGATCAATTTTGTGCTGAGATAGAGGAGTGATGGATTTGGTCTTTCTGGTGTGGCAATTCCTGCTCTTTTGGGACTGTGCACAGTAGCAGTGTTGTTAAAATGCAAAGCCAGATTGTATCAAACAGCAAAAATGTGAACCACCACTTTGCTGGAGTTCCAGTCATCAAGCACTTGCACATCAGCATAGAAACATAGAAACATAGAAATTAGGTGCAGGAGCAGGCCATTCAGCCCTTCGAGCCTGCACCGCCATTCAATATGATCATGGCTGATCATCCAACTCAGTATCCCGTACCTGCCTTCTCTCCATACCCTCTGATCCCCTTAGCCACAAGGGCCACATCCAACTCACTCTTAAATATAGATTGCAGGTATGTGTTTGATGCAAACCACAGCTTTACAAACAAATCTCCCAATATCTACAAAACAGACATCTGTCCAACAACGAGGCAAACTGTGCATTACCCTGTCTACAAAAAGCTGTATGAGACCAAAGTGATGGTGAGCATCATTAATAATCCCGTTGACCAGCATTTACTCAATTCACGTGTTCAAGAATTTTTGAATTCCACCAGAATCATTCAGTTTCAGGCAACATTAGGACACTGGGTGACAAACTCAAGTGAATGTGAGATTAATGAGAACCAAGGCTAAAACTGCCCACGGTCTAGAGTTCTTCCCTGGACACAAATATTACTGTCAGTGAACATAATGATCCAATTTTCAGTGTACAATTCCATTTTAACATAGACTACAAATACAGCATTGCATCATACACAGCAAATACAACACTACATGAAAACATCTATTCTTCCAGTCTATATGGACACATATGAGCAGTTTAAAAGGTTGGTTGATAGTAAGATTAAACGAGAACTTACCAGTTCGAAGTTTGATCTTTATTTTATGAGGAGTAACGATGAGGGATTAGGTGAAGAAGCCCCGCCTGGCGCTGGAACGGCATACTTCAAAGCAGCGGCACGAAAACACAGAACACAATAGCCGGAGTAAGATAGTAAGGCTCATCATAGATTTAGAACTACCAGATGATCATTTATTTTATGAGGGTGTGGAGTGCACGTAATCCCTCATCGTTACTCCTCATAAAATAAAGATCAAACTTCGAACTGGTAAGTTCTCGTTTAATCTTACTATTTTACTTCGGAGTCACGTGAGTGACTACGTGAAGAGTTTGAAGCTTTCTGTGTTTTTCATGCCGTAGAATTTATTCCATACGACAGTCCGGCTCATTTAACACAGTAACGAGCGAATAACACATTTTTCCCCAAACATTACCTCAAGTTATGTGATAAATTATTTCACATTATAAAGAATAAAAGTAATGCCCTTTCCATTGAAAGGCAAGTTTATCACAAAATATCCATTGATATATATATTTTGATGGCATGACAAAGCAACAATTATAGATAACCCAACACTACGTGTCCAACCCCGACACCATGACTGGTTCCTTTTACTTTAACATTAATTTACACCCTCCTGCGGCCTTGCATCTTTGCTCGAGCGGCTCATCCCGTGCCATTCCTGTGAATGTATCTACCTCATTAACAGAGTGATTTTCCACCTTTCAGTGTCTAGTTCCACTGAATGTATCCAATTTCTAACCATCTAGAATACATTCCTCTAGAACCATCAGTTCTTACTGAACCTAATACTGAACCGGGCCGTTGCAGTTCTCAGGCTCCTGCACCTTCTACCCGAAGGTAGCAGGGAGATGAGTGTGTGGCCAGGGTGGTGTGGGTCCTTGATGATGCTGCCAACCTTTTTGAGGCAACGGCTGTGGTAGATCCCCTCGATGGAAGGAAGGTCAGAGCCGATGATGGACTGGGCAGTGTTTACTACTCCTTGTAGTCTTTTCCTCTCCGGGGCACTCAAGTTGCCGAACCAAGCCACGATGCAACTGGTCAGCAAGCTCTCTACTGTGCACCTGTAGAAGTTAGAGAGAGTCCTCCTTGACAGACCTACTCTCCGTAATCTTCTCAGGAAGTAGAGGCGCTGATGAGCTTTCTTAATAATTGCATCTGTGTTCTTGGACCAGGAAAGATTGAAGAAATTAAGAAATTGAACAAACTCAGAAATTACTGGGAATTTGGTGCAGCCTGCACCAGTGTCCTAAAAGAAGTGGTCAGAGGCTAAGAGGATCAATTTTGCGCTGAGATAGAGGAGTGATGGATTTGGTCTTTCTGGTGTGGCAATTCCTGCTCTTTTGGGACTGTGCACAGTAGCAGTGTTGTTAAAATGCAAAGCCAGATTGTATCAAACAGCAAAAATGTGAACCACCACTTTGCTGGAGTTCCAGTCATCAAGCACTTGCACATCAGCATAGAAACATAGAAACATAGAAATTAGGTGCAGGAGCAGGCCATTCAGCCCTTCGAGCCTGCACCGCCATTCAATATGATCATGGCTGATCATCCAACTCAGTATCCCGTACCTGCCTTCTCTCCATACCCTCTGATCCCCTTAGCCACAAGGGCCACATCCAACTCACTCTTAAATATAGCCAATGAACTGGCCTCAACTACCCTCTGTGGCAGAGCACGGTGGGCAGTGCCTGAGACCCGGGTTCGATCCTGATTACAGGTGCTTGTCTGTTCGGAGTTTGTACATTCTCATTGTGACCTGCGTGGGTTTTCTCCGAGATCTTCGGGTTTCCTCCCACTCTCCAAAGACATACAGGTTTATAAGTTAATTGGCTTGGTTTAAATGCACATTGTTCCTCGTGTGTGTGGGATAGTGTTAATGTGCGGGGATTTCTGGTCGGTACAGACTTGGTGGGCCGAAGGGCCCATTTCCCAGCTGTATTTCTAAACTAAAAGTAAAGTTCTTGTGATTTGATTTTTCCAAGTGTTAGATCCAACATGGAATAAGATACTTTTCACACAAATTATATTCTTTGTGTTGTGTGAAACCTCCGCAGCCTTATTGTTTCCTAAAATACCATAGGCAATTAAACTGTAACTATAAACCACCTAATGAAGCTCTGACACAGTAAGTTTGCTACGTAATTGCAGAGTTGACAAGCACCCATACGTGCATAGGGTTTTGGCCCGAAACGTTGCCTATTTCCTTCGCTCCATAGATGCTGCTGCACCCGCTGAGTTTCTCCAGCATTTTTGTCTACCTTTGATTTTCCAGCTTCTGTAGTTCCTTCTTAAACACGTGCATAGTATTACGTCATTGACAACTCTGTGAAAACATTGTAGAATTAAACTGAAGAGTGTCACAAATTATGCAACACTATCAAATGTTTGTAGTGTAATGATTTAGTAGGGAAATAAGGAAATGCAGACACTGGAATCTTGAGCAGAACAGTAAGTGCTGGAAGAACTCAACAGATCAGGTAGCATCTCTGGGGAAAATGGATAGACAAAGTTTCAGGTCGGCACCCTTCAGCCCATTTTCTCTCTATTGGCAGTCACCCAAACAGCTCCCCCTCATCCTGTCCATCCCTCAAGGCCAAAATCATTCAAATATCATTCTAAGGTTCAAGCAATCAATTTGCATTGCTTGGCCTTTTTTGCCAAGTGCAACGTTTTGTGTTGGTGCATCCTGTTAAATAATAATATTTTCTAGAACTTTTTATAAATATTTCTTGATCCTAATGAATGCTCCGAAGTAACAGGATGTGGAGATGTGGACAACAAATTTTCAGTTCCAATATTGTTTTATCCCGCAGCTTTATGATCTTTAGTTCAGTTTAGAGATACAGCGCAGAAACAGCCCCCCCCCCCCCCCCCCCCCCGAGTCTGCGCCGACCAGCGATCGCCGCACATTAACACTATACTACTCACACTAAGGACAATTTATACTTGTACCAAGCCAAATAAACTACAAACCTGTACGTCTTTGGAGCGTGGGCGAAACCGAAGATCTCTGAGAAACCCCACGCGGTCACGGGGAGAATGCACAAACTCCATACAGACAGCACCCGTAATTGGGATGGAACCCAGGTCTCCGCACGTGCTGTAAGGCAGCAACTCTACTGCTGTGCCACGCTGCTTTCTGTAAAGGAAATTGCTCCGGGTCAGATGAGAGTCTGCTTTTCATAACTAAACATATAAGCTGAACAAATATTGCTTTGCTATCATGGAAGGCTGAAAAAGGAAATTATTTAGCTGTGAGGCATTTGTTTGAGGAAGAACTGCAGATGCTGGAAAAATCGTAGGTAGACAAAAATGCTGGAGAATCTCAGCGGGTGAGGCAGCATCTATGGAGGGAAGGAATAAAAGCCATTCCTGCTATTAATAGCTGCAAGGCTGTCATTCTAGATTCTGGTCGATGTCTTCACAGTCAGCAGATGCAACTGAATTTTCTTGAGCTCTTGCATATTGCTCCATTTACCTGTTGAATCTCCCAGAATCTGGAGAGGAACTTGAACTTGTATTTCTTCAGTGTATTTCTTAAAAACAACATGTTCTTAATTGCTTGTGAATATGCCAGTCTTTTTCCAAACTATTCCAATATCTTTATAGTACAATATATTGAGTCTGATTTCAACTTTACTGCATTTTAATTACTACTTATTTTACTTGAGGTTAAAAGCTTACAGCCATCAGGCTATTAAACACTACAACATATAGGCTCTGAACTGCAATAGACTATTATTATTATTATTATTATTATTATTGGTGCACTCTTTTTTAAGTGTGTGTGTATATGTGTGTGTATATATATATATATATATATATATATATATATATATATATATATATATATATATATATATATATATATATATATATATATATATATATATATATGTGTTTATTTTCTCTCTCGTTTGTCATATCACACTATGTTTGCATATTCTGTTGTGCTGCAGCACTTAAGAATTTCATAGTTCTATCTGGGACATATGACAATAAAACAGTCTTGATGCCTTGTTACGTAAATGTGAAAGGTGCATATGTAGACCAATCACTATTAGTTGATGTGATATTTCACTACATTTGTATCCTCCTTTGGCAGAGGGTGGCATATCGAAAAAGAAGATTGAAACTTGGCTTCAAGATTGTGGGTAAGCTTGTTTCTATTTTGAATAGATGAAGACATTTTAATTTAAAAGCCATCTTCCATTCTAAACACTATTTAAAAATTCACTCAAATGGAAATGGTGCAATGGTTCTGGTCATGTCGATGATAGAAAAATGGGATAAAGGCAGAAAGAATCTTTGCTTGGAAAATCAAGAGGTCGGATCAGTTTGAGTGGAACTAATTCACAGCAAGGATCAAGAAAGCTCTGAAGGAGATCTATTTCAACCCCTAAAGATAATGGTGATGTAAAGCATGCAACACATTAGGAAATTGGAGGTATAGGTAACAAACGTAATATGGTACTCATGGGGGGGGGAGGTTCATTTGCATATTGATTGGGTGAACCAAAATAGCAGTAACAGAGTGGAGGAAGAATTTGTTGAATATTAATAAGGTGGTTTTCCAGTTCCGTATGTTGAGGCACCAACAAGGTGAAAGGCGATTTTGAATCTGGCATCGTGCAATGAACGAGGGTTAATTTTTAATTATTGTGCATTTAATATTAAAATGCCACTACTGCATCTGCTTCCACCACCACCTCTTGCATTGCGTTCCAGGCATTGCGTTCCAGGCATTAAAAAAACCTGGCCACACATCTCCTTTAAACTTTACCCTTTTGACCTTTGGTGGCAATTACATTGTTGTAATAAGTTGTACAAATCATTACAATATAATTTCCACCAAATTTTCCACAATTCCAGTCATGCTGCCTGCTTTTATAAGAGCGAGTAAGGCCACATTTGAAAAATTGTCTGCAGTTCTGGTCGCCCATTAAAGAAGGATGAGGAAACTTTAGAGAGCATGCAGACCAAGGGTATTATCTATAAAGAGAAGCTGGACAACTTGGATTGATTTCTCTGGAGTGTTGGAGGCCGAGGGGAGAAGCTGCTAGAAGTATACAACATTCTGAGAGGCAAGAAAGGATAGACAGCAGAAACATTTTCCCCAGGGTGGAAATATCTCAGACCAGAGAGCATAGCGTTAAGGTCAAAAGGGTAAAGTTTAAAGGAAATGTGCGGCCAGGTATTTTTAATGTGGAGAACACAATGCCTGGAACGCAATGCAAGAGGTGGTGGTGGAAGCAGATGGAGTAGTGGCATTTTACAGACTTCTAGATTAGATAGGCACATGGATGTGTGGAGGATTGGGGATTATTGATTGTGTGCAGGCAGAGGAGATTAGCTCAATTTGGCATAATGTTGGGCATGGACATTGTGGGGTGAAGGGCTTTTGCCTGTACTGTATTGTTTTATGTAATAATTCCTTTGTCTGGCCTGCACACTACTAATTTGGATATAACAAAATGCTTCAAATAATTTTATAAGCATTATCTTAAAGCATCTTTTTCTTCTAGCGTATGGCGTGCCCAGCCTAAAGTTGTAGGACAACTTGTTCTATTTGATCTTATTTGATTGTGCACACCAGGTTGATTGCATTTGTTGAAACAGGGCGGACCATGTGAAGGTTGCAATCTCCCACCCCAGTTTAAGGGATGGATAAAGTAAATGCCAGGAACTATTTTTTTTTTAAAGCCCTGAACATGTGATTCACTCAATGTATTAACCTTGGAATTTATTACATGAAAACATATATATTTGGGAGGTAATAGGACTGCAGCAAGCTTAGTGTTCCAACTTAATGTTTACTGGGAAATATGAAACCTATTTGCATTTACTAATGGAAAATACTTAAAAATAACTTGCTGTGCAAATAGTTCACTAGCAGTAATTGCTCTTTTGTCAATTGCAATTCAATGCATTGTGATATCATTATTCATTATACTTTTACAACTATTTTTGTATTGAACAAATTAGCTCCATTACACACTTAAAATTTACATGTTTGGTGGTTAATTATGTTTTACTAATTAATAACAATAACATTGGCGAAACGGGGGTGCGGCGGTAGAGTTGCTGCCTTGCAGCGCCAGAGACCTGGGCTCAATCCGCACAATGGGTGCTTGTCTGTACGGAGTTTGTACATTCTCCCAGTGACCTGCGTGGGATTTCTTCGGTATCTCCGGTTTTCCCGCACGCTCCAAGACGTACAGTTTTGTAGGTTAATTGACTTGGTATAATTATAAATTGTCCCTAGTGTGTGTAAGGTAGTGTGAGTGTGTGGGGATCGCTGGTCGGCGTGGATTTGGTGGGCCGAAGAGGCCTGTTTTCATGCTGTATCTCAAAACTAAACTACACTAAACTAATGCTCAAGGCAAGCCACAAGTGTATTTACACGTTACATGGGCATTAAATGCCTTGGATCCATTTTTTGATGTAAAATTGTAAATTCCCAGGGAATCCAGGATCCAAATCAAAAATATGTTCACGAATGTTAAATTAACTTTTAGAGCAATAGCAAAGGTAATGGATTGACACCTATAGTAATATTGTTCAGGCTGTCAAAAAGTTTACAGGCTCTTATATGAAAGGGATTTAATTGATAGACTTCATACACGTACAGTCTCAAAACATGCTTGATGAAAACTAACTTTGGATAAAAGGATAACAGTGTGAATGTTTGTCAAACAGCACGGCAACAGGTCTGTCAGCCCAACTTGTCCACGCGGACTACGATTACCATCTAAGCTAGTCCCATTTGGCTCGTGACCCTCTAAACCTTTTCTACCCATGTGTCTTTTAAAAGCTCTTATATTATCTGCCTCCACTGCTTCCTATGGCAGATGATTCCATGTACTGACAACTCTCTTGAATGAAAAGGTTGCCCCTCACTTTCATATTAAATCTTGCCCTTCTCACCTTAAGCACATGTCCTCTTGTTTTTGAATCCCTTACCCTGGGTAAAAGTCTGCAATGTACAGATTCCTGATAATAGATATTATTGTTTCAAAATGATTGTGTCCTTCCGATTTTGTAGTCACTTTAAGTTGGCACAGTTTTTTAAAATGATTTTGACTTTTAGACCCCTAAAAATTGACAATTAACATTTTTATAACATAAAAATTGCCATTAAAATACTTAAATCATCATAATAATGTGTTCAGATCTCTTGAGTAATAGTTGAACTTAAAACATTCTGACGGTTGATGGATCTTTTGCTGAACCTAAAGCTTCATGCAAAACAGCAGCAAAACTGACAATGATCCTTCATATTACCCGTAAGACTCAAAAGGAGATTTAAAAAAAAAATGCCCTTCCCAATTCTGGCATAGGATCAAAAGTGCCACAACATAATGCTGAGGAATTCCAGCAGGACAAAACATTGATGTTAAATTCCACGTGGAATCCAGCCACAGGGGGTAGTAACAGATGTGATGGCGTCTGCAACTCAATTAATCCTGGATTATGCTGTGGATCTGCATCAGATGTGTGGGACTTCTAACTGCACGTTTGCATACCAAAAGTTCCCTTTAGAACCGCCGGAGATGGTCAGCAAAATTCAGCCTAGTCTGAAGAAGGGTCTTGACCTGAAATGTCACCCATTCCTTCTCTCCAGAGATACTGCCTCCTGCTGAGTTACTCTGGCATTTTGTGTCTATCTTTGGTTTAAACCAGCATCTGCATTCCTTCCTACACAATATTCAGCCATTGATGTTTTTGGAACCTTGCTCTGCACAAATTGGCAGTCACATTTCCTACAATAGTTAATATTTCAAAGGCTGTACACAAAAAACGATGCTACTTAATACAGGGGTACACAAAAGGCTGATGAAACTCAGCGGATGCAGCAGCATCTAAGGAGCGAAGGAGATGCGCGACGTTTCGGGTCGAGACCCTTCTTCAGACTGGTCAGGGATCTGGGAAACGAGAGATATAGACGGTGATGTGGAGAGATAAAGAACAATGAATGAAAGATATGCAAAAAAGTATCGATGATAAAGGGAACAAGCCATTGTAAGCTGTTTGTGGTGTGAAAATGAGAAGCTAGTGCGACTAGGGTGGGGGAGGGAGATAGAGAGAGAGGGAATGCCGGGGCCCGAGGGCTGAGGGAGAGGTGGGAAGGGGAGGAGACAGCAAGGGTTAACAGAATTGAGAAAATTCAATGTTCTGTCCAGCCTTTTGTGCACCCTCGATTCTCCAGCATCTGCAGTTCCTTCTTTAACACTTTGCTACTTAATACGTCTTTTTTTCTGTCTTTCACAGGAGAGATAAAATGTGGGTTTAGTGACACCATATTTGTTCCAAGTGTGCAGTAGGCATCGGAACGATGGATAATACTACTGCAACATTTAATCCTTAGTTTATCGTCGGTTTCCACCGATTAAGGTGCCCCATCTACACTGGTCCCACTTGCCCGCATTTGGTCCATATTCCTCTCAACCTTTCCTATTCATGTACCTGTCCAAATGTCTTTTAAATGTTGTTTTTATTTCTACTACCTCCTCTGGCACCGCGTTCCATATACCCATCATCCTCTATGTGAAAGAGTTGCCCCATAGATTCCAATTAATGCTTCCCCCCCCTCACCCTAAACCTATGTCCTCTGGTTCTTGATTCCCCTAGTGAAAGGGGAATTCTCTGGGTAAAATGCTCTGTGCGTCTATCCCATCTATTCCCCTCATGATTTTATACACTTATTTGAAGAGAGTGTTAAGAATTACAACGTGGGCTACTTGGCCCTTCACGTTTGCTCTGCAGTTCAATAAAAATTGGGCTGACTTTAGCACCACCTTCTTGCGCTAACCCTATATTTATTGATTTCCATAGTATTTAAATTCCATTTGTTTCCATTGTCAAAAATTAACCAAACCATTTTTGGCAATTGTGCAAGGGAAACCAGCTAGCTGGGCAGTGAGATGGGCATTAAATATTTCATCAAATATCACTAATAACCTTGACTCCTGGATTGAAGCATGACAGTAATGTTTTAACTGTTCCCACCGAGTAAATGCTAGCCAATGAGGATGATTTAACATGTGCAGTCCTAATCACCTGGGACGCTGGAAAACTCATTATTGCAATTGTAATGATAGGGTTGTAATGAGAAGCAGTGGTAAGACATAATGAGCTCCTCCACAATTTTTACTGTCATTTAAATATACTCTCTTAGTGTAGGACAATGTTACTTGCAAGAGAAATCTTAATCTGATGTAACAATCCACAACTTTTCAAAAAGGGATATTATTTATGTAGCCCTTCACGACCTCAATGTCCTTGTACAGCTCCCAGCTGATGAAGTGCTTTAAAACTATTATCAATTTCATATTAACAATTTTTAATGCAACTTTTCATGTATGTTACATACTTGCAGTAGATGTCCTTTTTTTCCCCCTTGTGTGTTAATTAACCAATTCCAGGCCAAGTTTTACAGAGTGGTACCCCTAATAGAAGCTGTTTCATGGGAGATATTGTTATGAAGTTTTAAGGGCAATGTGTGTATTTGTATAAATTAAAACATCGTTTAATAAATGTTTATTATTCACTTGCAGAGAGCCACTTGGGACATCCTTGGATGAACAAAGCCATCTACTGTTAAAGGGTAAATCTGTTTCCTTTGAATCGATGCTTTTTAAATTGCAGATTGTGTTTCTCTTTATATACATCTAACAGCAGTGATTTTGTTTTAGGAGGGGATTGTAATTTTATTTTTCAGATTCAATATTAAATGGAATGTAACGTGATTAAAAGACATTTATGGAATCATTGAACGTGGACATTTCTGATAGAACTAAGGCATTTTAAGGAATAACAATTAAACATTTTTTTAGACATGTGGTTATCTCAACAGGTGCAGTTCCAAAAAATGGATGCAGTTTTGAGGATGACTTGTCACTTGGTGCAGAAGGTATGTTTTACGAAGAAGCAGACCAGTCGTATTTTCACCAGGTCTTTCTAATGTCACACTGTTGATTCTGTGTATTACTTTTTTAAATGACTCTTGTATATTTAAATCCAAGTTGTTGCAGGCATTTATTCTGCTTCCAAAACCCATGGGTTTCAATAGTCTCAGGGCTCTCGCTTAACTTTTTTTTCTCTGTTGCCAGCCGGGCAACCTTGACAGCTTTTTAGGTTGCCAAATGACAGTTTAGGTGGTCATTGAAGACGGTTTGTATGACGCGTGCGATAATGTGCTCGGACGAAGTGCGTAGTTACCAGTCAGAATTATGCTCAATGAAGCATTCACATAGAAACATAGAAATTAGGTGCAGGAGTAGGCCATTCGGCCCTTCGAGCCTGCACCGCCATTCAATATGATCATGGCTGATCATCCAACTCAGTATCCCGTACCTGCCTTCTCTCCATACCCTCTGATCCCCCTAGCCACAAGGGCCACATCTAACTCCCTCTTAAATATAGCCAATGAACTGTCCTCCACTACCCTCTGTGGCAGAGTTCCAGAGACCCACCACTCTGTGTGAAAAAAGTCCTTCTCATCTCGGTCCTAAAGGATTTCTCCCTTATCCTTAAGCTGTGACCCCTTGTCCTGGACCTCCCCAACATCGGGAACAATCTGACTGCATCTAGCCTGTCCAACCACTTAAGAATTTTGTAAGTTTCTATAAAATCCCCTCTTAATCTCCTAAATTCTAGAGAATATAAACAGAGTCTATTCAGTCTTTCTTCATAAGACAGTCCTGACATTCCAGGAATCAGTCTGGTGAACCTTCTCTGCACTCCCTCTATGGCAATAATGTCCTTCCTCAGATTTGGAGACCAGAACTGCACGTAATACTCCAGGTGTGGTCTCACCAAGACCCTATACAACTGAAGTAGAACCTCCCTGCTTCAATACTCAAATCCTTTTGCTATGAAAGCTAACATACCATTTGCTTTCTTCACTGCCTGCTGCACCTGCATGCCTACTTTCAATGACTGGTGTACCATGACACCCAGGTCGCGCTGCATCTCCCCTTTTCCTAATCGGCCACCATTTAGATAATATTATGTTCAAGAAGGAACTGCAGATGCTGGAAAATCGAAGGTAGACAAAAGTGCTGGAGAAACTCAGCGGGTGCAGCAGCATCTATGGAGCGAAGGAAATAGGCAACGTTTCAGGCCGAAACCCATCAGTCTGAAGAAGGGTTTCAGCCCGAAACGTTGCCTATTTCCTTCGCTCCATAGATTCTGCCGCATCCGCTGAGTTTCTCCAGCACTTTTGTCTACATTCACATATTATTTCTGCTTCAAATAACTCGCAAACTAAACATATTCACCAATCAAGACATGATATATACCACAATGACATGCAGCAAAATTATAATACAATATCTCAACTCTTTTTACACATTGCAATTAATGCAATTTCTATTAGTTCTTTCCACTTCCAAACAAAAATGTGGTTGGATTATTCAACAAATGATCAACCTGTGTCAATAAATCCTGGACCATGCACACTACAGATTGATGCAAGCATGTTTTCTGTGAAGGACCGAAAATTACCATGACATGGCCATAGCGTGGGTCGTTATTGCTATTGGCACAGAAACACTCTGGCTTCCCACATAATTTATCCATAACAATATATACAGGTTGCAAGGACATTTCTAAAGGCCTTTTATGATAATAGCTGTTAAAACCGACTATACCCATCTGGCAGGTTAAACATTACACTAACTGACAAGAGATGGCCAAAGGACATAACTGCAGCAAATGTTCTTTTGGTAATATGTTTAAAGATGTCTAAACAAATACAAGTGTTGGTTGGAGTATGTAAAATTGTGAGGGGAGAGCACGGGGGATGTCAGTGGTGTTGAATGGGGGATCAGTACGGGATGGATGTGGGGGGGGGGGGGATCAGTACAGGATGAATGGGGGGGGGATCAGTACAGGATGAATGGGGGGGGGGGATCAGTACAGGATGAATGGGGGTAGACAAAAATGCTGGAGAAATTCAGCGGGTGAGGCAGCATCTATGGAGCGAAGGAAATAGGCAACATTTCGGGTTGAGACCCTTCTTCAGACTGTTCCCCCCCCATTGTACTTGAATGGTGCGATCAGTACAGGATGGATGGGGGGGGGATCAGCACAGGATGAATGGGGGGGGATCAGTACAGGATGAATTCTGGGGGGGATCAGGACAGTGTGGATCAGAGGGTCTGTGCAGGATGAATGGCGGGTCACTACAGGATGAATGAGGGGATCAGTATAGGATGAATGGGGGATCAGTACGGGATGAATGAGGGGATCAGTACAGGATGCATGAGTGGATCAGTAAAAGATGAATGGGAAGATCACTACAGGATGGATGGGGGGTTTGTTGCAGGGTAAATGGAAGGTTGGTCAGTACGGGATGAATGGGTGGATCAGTGCAGTATGAATGAGGGGGAGAAGTGCAGGATGGATGGGAAGGGGGGCCAGTACAGGATGGATGGGGGGTGGCAGGAGAATCAATGCGAGGTGGGTAGGGTGATGAATAGATGGGGAGGGGAGCACAGGGGATGTCAGTGAGGGCTGAATAGAGGAGGGAATGGGGATCAGTGTGGGGATGGAGAGGAGGGGGTCCCAGGAGGAGGGGGGGGGGGGTGAGAGAGGGGGGGGGGGGGGGGGGGAGAGGGGGGGGGGGGGGGGGGGGGTGAGAGAGGGGGGGTGGGGGGGGGTGAAGGACGCCAAAGGAGGAGGCGGTTTTGAACTCCTCGTCACCACCTCCCCTCCTCCGCCAGCCAACAGGAAGGTGTGGGGCCGAGCGGTGCAGCTCAGAGATCCTATAGCTATAGGATCTTTGGTGCAGCTGCTTCAGTCGGCGGAAGGAGGTCTCCGCCTCCCTCTCTCCCCCCTCTCTCCCTCTCCCTCCCTCCCTCCCTCCCTCCCTCCCTCCCTCCTCCCGACCTCGGCATGCAAGAGGGGTTGTATTGAAAGCACCGTTAACGGGTTTGCAGGCAGCGGCCGTTATCAGGGCGATAGCAAATCAAAAGCTACTCCTGCAAATCCACCAACTGTGCTTTCAAAACAACCCCTCTCGCACGCAGAGGGAGGGAGAGGGAGGTCTCCTTATGCCAGGCCGGGGTGCGGGAGGAGGAGGCGGTGGAGTTGCTATCACGGCCGCTGTTGCCGCTGTTCGGGGCCCGTCATTCGCTCCGACCCTTCGTCACCACGCATCTGGTATCTTTGCCCCGCAATCAAAGATACTAGAGGAATACAGCCGCCGCCGTCGACACAAAACGTCACGCTCCTATTCTCCAGAGATGCTGCCTGACCCGTGGAGTTGTTCCAGTTTTTTGTGTCTATCGGTGTAAACCAGTATTTGCTCGCCAAGCCGGGCAAAATGAGTCGGCGTTTAGGTTGCCCGGCGACACTTTGGGTGGTCATTGGCACCCGGGCAACCACTAATTTCGAGCCCTGAGTCTATTTAAAAAGAAAACCAGCGTATAAAGATTAGAATTTGTAAAGTAACAAATGATCATTGACAACAGAAGGTAATTTTCTGGACATAATTTGAGCATTTTCTACTACATAGAATTAGTCTTCACGTTTGCAGCGACAAAGTTGTTCTTTATGTAGCTGTCTTTTTCTTATTACATGTACATATATAAACATACGCTTGCTCCATTGTGGAAGTACAGTGAAGAAGATAAGCAATAACAACATGACTAGGTCATTCAGGCTTTCGACCACGAAATCTACCTTGCTATTAATTAAGATTATGAATGAGCTTTGCTCTTTAAACATTCGCAAAACTTCCACATCTCTTCTGACCATTGTATTCAAAATCTCTCACCTGATTATGGTCAATGAATGCACATGTATGGTGTGTGCCTTGCAGACTTCCAAGGATTCAAAATCAATTTTTTAATTCTCAAAGGTTAGCGAATCTGCAAATTACCTATTCTACATTGGTGTCAATGCTGAATCCTAAATGTCTGGTCCCTAATTCTAAGATTGCAACTAGTTTTTTTTTAAAGACTCCTTAATAAGTGGTAACTACTTAGCCTCTACTGTGCCAAGTCTCTGCCTTAATGAGATCACCCCACATTCTTCAAACCCAATGTATTTTCTCTTAACGCTACGACTTGTCAGGTAATTCCCTCATTCCAGGTGCCGCAAAATATGGAGCATCTGTCCTTGCACCTTTTCCCTTCTCACCGTCCAGAGACCCAAGTAGTCTTTCCAGGTAAACACTTCCTCCAACCTCAGTGTACTACATACTGTGTTCATAATGTGGTCTTCGCTACATTGGAAAAACCACATGCAGATGGGTAGCTGCTTTGATGAGCACCTGTGTTCAGTCAGCAGGTGTGACCATCAACTTCCTGTGGTCTACTACGCCAAATCTCCATCCCACCCACCCACCCACACACTGAGCTGTCTGTATCGTCCCGCACTATTATATCATGGACCAGGATAAGCTTGAAGAATGACACCTCGCCTTTTATCTTGGGATATTGTAAGCAATTTTGGGCATCATATCTGGGGATGGAGGTGCTGGTTCTGGAGAGGGTCCAAAAGAGGTTTACAAGAATGATCCCTGAAACGAGTAGGATAACCTATGATGAGTATTTGTCGGCAGTGGGCCTGTACTCGCTGGAGTTCAGAAGAATGAGGAGGGACCTCATTGAAACACAGAATAGTGAAAGGCTTGGATAGAGTGGATGTGGAGAGGATGTTTCCACTAGAGGGAGAGTCTAGGACTAGAGGTCATAGCCTTAGAATTAAAGGAATTTCTTTTAGGAAGGAGATGAGAAGAAATTTATTTAGTCAGAGGGTGGTGAATCTGTGGAATTCTTTGCCACAGAAGGCTGTGGAGGCCAAGTAAGCGGATATTTTTAATGCAGAGATAGATATATTCTTGATTAATACAGGTGTCAGAGGTTATGGGGAGAAGGCACAAGAATGGGGTTAGGAGGGAGAGATAGATCAGTCATGATTGAATGGCAGAGTAGACTTGATGGGCCGAAAGGCCTAATTCTACTCATTTATTACCGTTATTGCATCTACAATCATTTATTGCATCCTTGCAGACCTGGTATTGAATTTCACAACTTCAGGTAATTCCCTCTTTCTCTGGACCAGAACAAGTTATGTCTTCTATCCATGACATTAGCTCAGTTTTACTTTGCCCATTAACACAGCCTGACCTCAATAGACAATAGGTGCAGGAGTAGGCCCTTCGAGCCAGTACCACCATTCACTGTGATCATGGCTGATCATCCACAATCTGTACCCCGCTCCTGCCTTCGCCCCATATCCCCTGACCACTATCTTTAAGAGCCCTATCTAACTCTCACTTGAAAGCATCCAGAGAATTGACCTCCACTACCTTCTGAAGCAGAGAATTCCACAGGTTCACAACCCTCTGTGAGAAAAAGTGTTTTCTCGTCTCCGTTCTAAATGGCTTATCTCTTATTCTTAAACTGTGGCCCCTGGTTCTGGACTCCCCTAATATCGGGAACATGTTTCCTGCCTCTAGCGTATCCAAATCCTTAATAATCTTATATGTTTCAATAAAATCCCCTCTCTTCCTTCTAAATTTCTGAGTATACAAGCCCAGCCGCTCCATTCTATCAACGTAGAACAGTTCTGCCATCCCGGGAATTAACCTACGCTGCACTCCCTCAATAGCAAGAATGTCCTTCCTCAAATTTGGAGACCAAAACTGCACACAATACTCCAGGTGTGGTCTCACTAGGGCCCTGTACAACTGCAGATGGTCCTCTGCTCCCATACTCAACTCCTCTTGTTATGAAGGCCAACGTGCCATTCACTTTATTCACCGCCTGCTGTACCTGCATGCTTACTTTCAGTGACTGATGCACAAGGACCCCCAGATCTCATTGTACTTCCCCTTTTCCCAATTTGACATTGTTCAAATAATAATCTGCCTTCCTGTTTTTTGCCACCAGTGGATAACCTCACATTTATCCACATTAAACTGCATCTGCCATGCATCTGCCCACTCACCCAACCTGTCCAAGTCACTCCGCATTCTCATAGCATCCTCCTCACAGTTCACACTGCCACCCAGCTTTGTGTCATCTGCAAATTTGCAAGTGTTCCTTTTAATCCCTTCATCTAAATCATTAATGTATATTGTAAATAGCTGTGGTCCCAGCACCGAGCCTTGCGGTACCCCACTAGTCACTGCCTGCCATTCTGAAAGGGACCAGTTAATCCGTACTCTTTGTTTCCTGTCTGCCAACCAATTTTCTATCCATGTCAGCACTCTACCCCCAATACCATGCTCTAATTGTGTCCACTGAGCTCCTGTGTGGGACCTTATCAAAGGCTTTCTGAAAGTCCAGGTACACTACATCCACCAGCTGTCCCTTGTCCATTTTCCTAGTTACATCCTCAAAAAAAAATCCCAGAAGATTAGTTAAGCATGATTTCCCCTTCGTAAATCCACGCTGACTCGGATCCTCTTACTGCAATCCAAATGTGTCGCTATTTCATCTTTTATAATTGACTCCAGCATCTTCCCCACCACTGATGTCAGGCTAACTGGTCTACAATTCTGTGTTTTCTCTCTCCCGCCTTTCTTAAAAAGTGAAATAACATTAGCTACCCTCCAATCCACAGGAACTCATCCTGAATCTATAGAACATTGAAAAATGATCACCAATGCGCCCACGATTTCTAGAGCCACTCCCTTAAGTAACCTGGAATGCAGACCATCAGGCCCTGGGGATTTATCAGTGTTCAGTCCCATCAGTCTATCCAACACCATTTCCTGCCCAATGTGAATTTGCTTCAGTTCCTGAGCATGTCTTATATTTCACGACTCTTGCATTCCTTTTTTTGTTTTTCTCGGTCACCCCTCATTCCCTCATTCTATAGCTTTAATGATCATGGGGCAATTTCTCTGATACCACTAAGCATCAACCAGCTTTTAGAGCATACTCGCATAGCTCTGCTCCTTCTCAGTACCGATGTAGGGTTTTCAACCTGAATCATTAAATCCATTTCCCTTTACACCAATGCTGGAAAGAAAAAGCATATTTAGCGTTTATATCCTTCACCCTAGCCTCCTTTCCCACATTATTTAGTGCTAGAATTCCTCCATCGCCTTCCCTGAATTAATTTAAGACTTCGCTCCGTGTACAGACTTCAACTAAGTGACCCAACACTTCTCCTGCACATGCTCTTTATCTTGGCATTTAATATTGTGCAATATTTCTTTAGTCTTGCATACCTGTGTGATTTCATGCTCCTTAATTACCCTCCAAATTACTTTCTGATTAAACAACTGCACGTCTCGATACATATGTATGGTATCTAAACTGGCCAGAAACTATGCATTTTCCCCCTCTTTTCTACAACTCCTGACATTGGGGATTCCTTGGTCTGGTTAGATTTACCTTTCACCATTGCAGGGACAGGTTAACCCTGAACCCTTTTTTTTTTTTTTTTTAAAGCCTCCCACTGGTCACATAAAGACTTCCTGCAAGTAGTTGCTCCCTCTCCTCTTTTGCCAGGATCTGCACAATCATTTTGAAATTGGCCTTCCCTAATTCAGGGCCATAATTTCCAGTCTATCCTTGTCCTTAGACTTGCGATCAATATCTCTGATATGTTGTTTGAGTGACACTCCCTCTACTCGTCTGCCTACATTCCAAGGATTAGTTCTGGTAACACCCTTTTTCGCACTAGGACTATCAACACAGTGGCTCAAAACACCAACCCCCCCCCGCATACACTTCGAAAACTCTCCAGCCTCAAAGTCTTTCAAAACCATCCCAATTAATATAATGGATATTAAAATCCCTATCACCATAATTATTTTCACACTTCTTTGTGATTTGTCTGCATAACTGATCCTTTATCTCCAGCTCATTGGCTGGAGGTCTGTAATGCAACTCCTCTAAAGTAACCACCCTTTTATTTTCCAAACTCCATTGATATGGTCTTGCCTGCAGAACCTTTGAGAATATCTTCCCCTTTTGAAGGCACTATTAGACTCCTTGATAACTATTGCAGTGCCATCTCCTCTTTCAAATCCCTCCTCCTCTCCATCACCCCAGGTGTTTTGGAAAGGTTTGTCAAAATAGATTGTGTTCTTAGAACTCGTACTTCAACAATCTTTAGACATATTTCACGGCAACTTAAGGCCAGTAATTCCCATCACTTGGAAGCAGTGGCTGCTGTTTGGGCACCAGCATAAGATCCACATGGTGTGCACATACATGGAGTGACTTGCTGTTTTGAAGGCAACAGTGGGTATTGATAGGAAGTTTGCACCCGGAATAGACAGATCTTGACATCGGTTGATGTCCAATGTTGACTTACACGCAGTAGTGCCACTTGGAACGTTTCATTTGAGCAGAAATCCCTTAGTTTAGTGATACTGCATGGAACCAGGGCCTTGGGTGCACGGATTCAAGGTTGACCATTGACCATCCGCTCGGACCAGTTCTACGTTATCCTACTTCATCATGCACTTCATACACACCAGGGACAATTGACAGAGACCAATTAACCTACAAACCTGCACATCTTTAAGATGTGGAAGAAAACTGGAGCACCCAAAGGAAACCTATGTGGACAAAGGAAGAACATGTAAATTCCAGCCAGCACCCGAGGTCAGGATGGAACCCGGTCTCTGGTGTTGTGAGGCAGCAGCCCTACCAGCTGTACCACAGTGCCATCCTTCAGACCTGTAAAGATGTTGGAGATTGAACCCAGGGCCTTATACTTGTGATACCTGCGCTCTACTACTGAGCTACATCACCTTCTTAAAAACACAGCCAAGATTTGAACAGCAGGAAGGACCCGTTAGCATCCCATTTAAAGCAATGGTCCACAGCTTTCAGATTAGCTCCTGAATGGCTTTCTTTGGGTGTTGCTGTGATGATGCAGATACTGCGTACTTTCTGCAATTGGTTCACGTTGCATGACAGTTAGTTGTTGCAGGGGGAAGGTTGAAGGATTGATTTGGGGCTTTACTGGAAACTTACAAAAGCAATACTCAAAAATTGAATAGAGGAAAAAGAGGATTTGAAGGCATTCACACTCTGGCTGTTTTCAGACCCACGGTTGGCTTGACCCTGCAACACCTTAGACCAGTTCCACTTTAGACCAGCGCTGCATCTTTGGCTTTTGTCGGCCTGATTGCCCCCAAGGTTCATGTACTCTTTGAACCCACATTTCATATTTGACTATCCAGAGTTCTTTAACCTCAGCATATTCTATGATCTCAATTACCAGGATGAAGCGATTGCATGGGGATGAATCCCTTGCTGCCATTCCTGCATGGGTTCTAAAGATGTCTCGGTACATTGTACTCATGCCTCTGACATTCATTTCATTACAGTGAATTTATTAAAAATTTGGCATGAATTTAGGAGGCAGACTACACCATACGTAAGTCACCATATTGCACCCAACATTTCCCAGCACCCAACATGAATGAATTTGGAAGTAATTTTCTCTTTGAAGGAGAAAAGCTGGGATGAATTTTAATATTGTGGGCACTGAATTCTGTGTTTGCACCTTTGCCTCAGTGGGTTTTCTTACATTTTTGTCAGCAGATTGGCAGTGAATTATTAGGTTTATCTCGCATGAAATATGGTTTATTTCACAGTGGCTGGTACTGCTCACTTTGTTTTTGTCGGATGGCGAAGCTCATGATTACTGTGCCTCTAGATGGACATAATCCACGTTGTGAGTTAAAGGACAGTGGGTATCCAAGGTTGCAAACTCCATTTTTCTAAGTGTGGAGAGGATTCGGAGGTCGGGCATGCAAAGGGATTTGGGAGTGTATGGGGTAAATTATTTTTACACAGAGGGTGGTAGGGGCATGGAACACACTGCCAGGGGTGGTGGTAGAGGCAGATACAATAGTGGTGTGTAAGAGGGTTTTGGATACACACAGAAGTCCAGGGAATAGAAGGATACGGATCATGTACAGGCAGATGAGACCAGTTTAACATTGGCACAAACATTGTGGGCAGAGCAGTCGTTCCTGTGTTATAGTGTTCTATGTTCTAATGATCTGAATGGCCTCTTGTGTGTAGCAAGTGTGTGTGAGAGATGGACAAAATGTAGGTGGGCATGCAATGAGACAATTTCTTAGTTTTTAAATAATATTCAAAGGACTTTGGCTGTTAGGTCCTGCTGAATCCTAGCACACTTACTTTGAAGTACAATTACTGAGGGTGCAGAGGGAGGTACTGTGGCTAGGTTGCTAATTTAAAGGTCTGGGAATCCTTGTTCTCTGTGCTAAAAATAAATTTAAATTGTAAATATTTTTTTTTAAATTGTATTCTGAGTGGTTTAGTGTTGCTTTTGGAATTTACATCTGAAGGTAGAAGTAGGCACTTTGAGACAGAATACATTTCAGGTAAGGGAAACTGGCAGAGCTTGCATTACACGATTAGTTTCGAGAAACAGTATGGAAACCATCTCTTCGGTTCACCGAATCCATGCCAACCAGTCATTACCTGTACACTAGCTCTATCCCACACAACAGTAGCAATTTACACAAGCCAATAAATCTACAAACCTGCACATGTTTGGAATGTGGGAAGAACCTGGAAAAAAAAAACACGCAATCACAGAAAAAATGTACAGACAGCAGCCACAGATAGGATTAAACCCAGGGCTCTGGCGCTGTGAGGCAGCTGCTCTACCGCTGAGCCACTGTGCCGATGTATACTTTGCTTTTGTTCTTTCACACTATATAATTTAATAGTTATGGGACACACAATGTTCCCTAGAGCCTGTTCAGCTCCTGGCACATTCCTTTATAGAGTGGGACTTTTTGTGACCCATCTCAGAGCTAGCACCAAGTATTGCATGGGAAGCATCCTCATACAACAAGCATTGCTCATATCCTCCTCGATTATAGGAATGCTGTGTTGGCAATTCCTGTTCAAACCATGATCTGAAGCATGTTTTGTATCATTACCTTTGAGCAAATGCACCTAGCTATGAATCATTGTACTTTTGTACACTTAGTGGCCTTGCGTTCCAACGCAATTTTTACTTATTTTAATAGCTGTATTCCCTGTACTCCTCAACCCACTTTGACTCTTACTTTCTGAGTGTATGCAGCTTCCTTGATTTTTCTTCTTTAAATATTGTAACTATCTGTACAACCAGATTTAAGCTAATTTAAAGGTCTGGGAATCCTTGTTCTATTGGCAGCTGCCTGATTTTGTAGGCTGAGGCTTTCCTTTGGGCAGGCATAGGCGCAAACCTATTCTAATGACTCATCAACTCTAACTTGACTCAAAAGATTTAGCAAGTCTGTGCATGGTGAGCTTTACCTTTACACAAGTTATTTTGTTTGATGCGCTGGAAAAAACGAATAAGCAGTAAGGAGTGGTTGCCATTGGTGTTTTAAAGTGGAGCTGAATTCATGCCATGTCTTTCCAAAGAACACCAGTGTTTGTGGTGATCGACTAACTAAATATACTCGCATGTAAATAACTTTTATAAATATATATCCTATTGTTTACTTAAATTATATAAACTATTGTCTTTGTAAAATTGATCGTTCATGAAGTGTATTTTCCATCCACAGCTAATTATCTACATCCTCACAAGGTGCTGACTGGAAGGTTAGTTTATTTTTCAATAGATGAAGACATTTGTTCGTTTTAGTCTAGAAAGAAGCTTTTTCTAATCAATATTGTTTTCCTTTTTGCAGTGGGACTTCGGCTGAGGGTAAACGTAACCAATTTTGTCAAATGGGAGGCAGCATGAACTCCACTGGTTCTGGCAAGAGCAATACTACTGTATCAAGGTAGGCTGATCTTTATTTCAATGGCTTTTATTTCCAATTAAAGAACATTATTGTGATCATTAATATTTCATAAATGTATATTGTTGTTGTACAGTCCTATAATTTGTAGAAAATCATGTACGCTTTTAATCTAAGAAAACAGAACTATTTTGAAAAATATGTTCTCGATAGATTTAGCATTTATCTAAGATTAATTAAATAATCATGGTGACTGATATCAGTTACTCTGTTAGTTGAGAAGGCAGTGTTTGTTATTTAACAATCACACATAATGTTTACGTAATAAAGTGACAATTTTAACGTGTTCTCGTTCATGGTCAGTATTATAAACAATTCAAATATTTTATTTGGTGCTCTTCAACAATCTTACAAATGTTAGTTATCTTACCATTGCAACAAATGTAAGATGTTTATTTATATTTTTCAGTGTTTCAGAATTATTGGACCTTTACGTGGAAGACCCTGAGGATGTACTCTATAACCTTGGGTTTGGCACAGATGAACCAGACCTTGGATCTAAAATTCCATGTCGATTTTTTAATGCTTCGTCGTTTGCGAGAGGAATAGATTTTAAACTATTTTTAGATGCTCAAATGCAACGTATGGAATTGGACAATCCAAATTTTGCACTTACAAGTAAGTTCTTTAATTTTTCATTTAAATTACTGATTTATGGAATACATGTTTCAAATTACCAATGGAAGCTTTACTTGTCTGTTCAATTTCCAGATAAGTAATCAAGCTCAATTGACAACCAGTAAGGTCTATCTTGCACGCAGCATGACTTCTTTAAATAAAACATTTATTAACTGTAAGGTAGACACAAAATGCTGGAGAGAAGGAATGGGTGACGTTTTGGGACAAGACCCTTCTTCAGACCCGAAAGCCTTCTAAAAGTCCAGATATAACACATCCACAGGTTCTCCCTTATCCACTCTACTAGTTACATCCTCGAAAAATTCGATAAGATTTGTCAGACATGATTTACCTTTCGTAAATCCATGCTGACTTTGTCCAATGATTTCACCACTTTCCAAATGTGCTGCTATCCCATCTTTAATAACTGACTCTAGCAGTTTCCCAACTACCGGTTAGACTAACTGGTCTGTAATTCTCCGTTTTCTCTCTCCCTTTTTTTAAAAAGTGGGGTTACATTAGCTACCCTCCAATCCTCAGGAACTGCTCCAGAATCTAAAGTTTTGAAAAATTATCACTAATGCATGCACAATTTCTGTGGCTACTTCCTTGAGTACTCTGGGATGCAGCCTATCTGGCCCTGGGGATTTATCGGCCTTTAATCCATTCAATTTGCCCAACACCACTTCCCGGCTAACCTGGATTTCACTCAGTTCCTCCATCTTATTTGACCCCAGGTCCCCTGCTATTTCTGGCAGGTTATTTGTGTCTTCCTTAATGAAGACAGAACCAAAGTAGTTATTCAATTGGTCTGCCATGTCCTTGTTCCCCATGATCAATTAATCTGTTTCTGACTGCAAGGGACCTACACTTGTTTTAACTAACCTTTTTCTCTTCACATATCTATAAAATCTTTTGCAGTCAGTTTTTATGTTCCCTGCCAGTTTTCTTTCATAATCTATTTTTCCTTTCCTAATTAAGCCCTTTGTCCTCCTCTGCTGGACTCTGAATTTCTCCCAGTCCTCTGGTAGGTTGCTTTTTCTCGCTAATTTATATGCTTCATCTTTTGTTTTAATACTATCCCTGATTTCCCTTGTTATCCATGGATGCACTACCTTCCCTGATTTATTATTTTGCCAAACTGAGATGAACAATTGTTGTAGTTCATCCGTGCAGTCTTTAAATGCCTTCCATTCTACATCCACTGTCAATCCTTTAAGAATCAATTGCCAGTCTATCTTGGCCAATTCACGTCTCATACCTTCATAGGTACCTTTCTTTAAGTTCAGAACCCTTGTTTCTGAATTAATTATGTCACTCGCCATCCTAATGAAGAACTCAACCATATTATGGTCACTCTTGCCCAAGGGGCCACGCACAACAAGACTGCTAACTAACCCTTCCTCATTACTCAATACCCAGTCTAGAATAGCCTGCTCTCTCGTTGGTTCCTCTACATGTTGGTTTAGAAAACTATCCCGCATACATTCCAAAAAATCCTCTTCCTCAGCACCCCTGTCAATTTGATTCACCCAATCTATATGTAGATTGGTCACCCATTATAACTGTTTTACCTTTGTTGCACGCATTTCTAATTTCCTTTTTGACGCCATCCCCAACTCCACTACTACGGTTAGGTGGCCTGTACACAACTCCCACTAGCGTTTACTGCCCCTTAGTGTTTCGCAGCTCTACCCATATCGATTCCACATCCTCCAAGCTAATGTCCTTCCTTTCTATTGCGTTAATCTCCGCTCTAACCAGCAACGCTACCCCACCTCCTTTACCTTTCTGTCTATCCCTCCTGAATATTGAATATCCCTGGATGTTCAGCTCCCAGCCTTGGTCACCCTGGAGCCATGTCTCCGTGATCCCAACATATCATTGTAATTAATAGCTATCTGCACCTTCAACTCATCCACCTTATTACGAGTGCTCCTCGCATTGAGACACAAAGCCTTCAGGCTTGTTTTTACAACACTCTTACTCCTTATACAATTATGTTGAAAAGTGGCCCTTTTTTGACTTTTGCCCTGGATTTGTCTGCCTGCCACTTTTACTTTTCACCTTGCCACCAATTGCTTCTACCCTCATTTTATACCCCTCTTTCTCTCTGCTCATACAATTAAGAAAACCACCACCTCTTATTCTCTGTTTATTATTATTTTTTTTCCCCCCTACATGTTGGATCTGAGTGCTTCCCTTCTCTGCCTCCTGCCTCAGACACTGTCTACCAGCTTTCTCTATTTGAGTCCCTCCCCCAAACCGTTCTAGTTATGGCCATTTCCATACTCGGAAATTAGCATCTTGTTCCCTATTGCTTTTCCATTGACTAAACACAAAAGCTGTGATCGAGGACAGTCAAAAGCCCATAACTTTCTTAAAAAAGAGAACTGAATGACATTTTCAGTTATTATAGATTGAAGCATTCTGAAACAAATATAAAACATCCTACTTGGATGACCCGAAATTAAAGTATATAATTAGTTAATTACCTAATTGGAGATAATTTCAAAATTGACCATTGTAATGGAAATAGTAATAAACACCCAGACTGCCTTGAAAATTCAAAAATGTGATATTCTCAAGATCAGAACTAATATTATTGTATTATATGCTGTAAGTCCATAACAGATAGGTAAATAAATTACAATTTCTAGCAATAGACCAAGTCTTTATGGAGAAGATCAGTTGCATATCACATTGGCATATCATAATCAGTAGCATCATCATACTCCTCAGATTGTAACCAATAAGCAACTCTGTACACCTTGTTTATCCACAACTTTTCAATTTTGACATTGTAAACTACAAGTTTTTGCTCTTCAAACCACGCGTGACACGCCTTTCTGCCCACTACTTTCCCATTAAGAATGTCCTGTAGATTCCATTTCTTAAGAAAAGTTTTTTTTTTTTTTAATAGCCTAAGTATCCAAATAATATACTTATCCCATTCACACAATAATTCACTATATAACATGATTTTTTAAATCTCACTGTCATGAATTTATATGCCAGATGGAATGGAATTTAATGTTTAATTCTCATAAATTAGTCTGGAAACATCCACTCAATATAATCAAAATTATTATTTTTTGCACAATATATGTGGCTAAAACTGTTGTGTATATTTAGTATAAAAATATTGACTATGGGTAGATAATAACACAAAATATAGATGATTTAGATGCTCTTATGACATGATTGTCCAAAAAAAAAGAGAGCATCTTGCGAGTGATTGGAACGTTGCCGTTGCAGTGAAGTTGAACCCCATATCTGCAGGAAAGACACTGCCGGTTCGTATGTGGGGCCCAAATAACATTTTCACAATGTAAAATTAGATTAAAGCCATCCCAGAAAGGAAGATTATATGTAAAATAAACGACTTACCCTTTGTTTTATCCTGTCATTACGATCCGTCAGGTTGTAGGCATTGAGGCCGTTCAAAGGCACTTTTTATTTTAATCCAATTATTAAATTGTCCAGCGATCTATATTAAAAATAAATTAAAAAACGCCGAACGGGAAGTCCGATCGATTTTTCTTCATCAGCTAGCAGCCCGAGGAAATCCCTCACCGACAAGCAGTATAAAACTGCATTTTAATCTCGCCCTCCCCCGCTCAAAGGCACCAAAGTCGCGCACACGGCCAGTGGCAGAACCGCAGCGTCGCTGAAGAGAGGTTTTGTAACATCACTACACATTATGACCATACACTACAATACTACAATAGGAACATTTCAACTAAAAGAATATGATTTATTAATGACTAAAGCCATCCAAGAATCTTTAAATTAGGATTCATACATGTGTTTGACTATTATAAGCAATAGCAATAAATATAATAGAAAAGGTGGTTTATCCCAAGCATGTGGCATGTCTGATATTAAGAAGTTAGAAGCATTGGTGGTTTAGTGTATGTTTGCTCTGCATCGCTCCCACATTTGTTGAATATTAGATTCTACTTTCATTTTCAGGTCGTTTTCGTCAGATTAAGGTTCTCACTACCGTGGCTAATGTTTTTTCCTCGCTGTACTCTCAAGTTTCTGGCGCTCCTATAAAGAGGATCGGTGATGTGGCTGAAGCCTCAACTACAGGCCAGGCTGCTACTGCGGGAAACAATGCTGGTAGATTAAAGAAGACGGTATCAAAACTCAACTTCTTTGCAGGTCAGCAGCTAAAAGTGACCGACACAACTAATCAAACGGCTCAAGCAGACACGGAAAATTCAAAAACATCGCAGCATTCTCTTGAAACTGACAAAAGTGTGACTGACGATGAGAATAAAGAGGTAAAGCAAAAGAGGGCGCAGAAATGGCGCACATTGACGGACCCTTCTCTGAAATCAGTAACTGAAGAGGTGGTGACTGGAAGCCCTTCAACAATTATTCCTCAGGAACCCGTGTCTAACGTAGCAAATGGCAGCACGGAATCCAACCTCACTGACACTGCTTACAGCAAAGAAGGAACAGGACACAGCTTGGACGGTATTTTGGAGTCTTCTGAGGACTTGAATGAATCCACAGACGTAGAACATGCAGTTGTTGGTGGGCAGACATCTGCTCACTCACGGGAAAGTGCAGTGACTGAATGCACGCCACCAGTGTGTTCGACCCCAGAAAAGGGACTGCCTGCAGCTGTGCACCATCCATTGCTGAGCAACTTGATGGAGCAGAAGGAATTCTCATTTGACTTGGAAGAGGCAAGTTGTCACTTTTCTGATTTGTTAGCTTTCTCCAATATTGTAGCGATTGAGAAATATATTCTGCACTCTATACCTTCCCCTTTGCTCAACTTATTCAAACGTGAGTTTGACTTGATTGTATTTATGTGTAGTATTATCTGTTCTGATTGGTTAGCATGCACAATGAAGCTTCCCACTATAACTCAGTACATGTGACAATAATAGTGCATCCTGTTGGAGTCAAGGGCAAGGCAGGTTGGAGTAAGGAAGCCTGGATTCAGTGTTTTCACTTTGCAGGAAATTACCCGAAATTCTGGTTGTCTTCGGGTAATTTTAGGGAATTTAAATAATTTCGGGAAATTTCCCGGCCCGGTAAGCCTTCCCCAACTGCGCATGTGTGACTGCTGCCACAACTGCTCACGCGCGGATACTGGGCCCACTGCACACGCGCGGGGAGACGCAAAAGGGTCCAATCAGGCCCGCGGGATGATTTGCTGAAAAAAAATAATGTTCCTGTATATTTACGAGCATCCGCGCCTGCGCAATTGGGGGAGGCCCGTCAGCAGCGTCACAATTGGAAAATGGTGCTTGTGATGCAGTAGGGATGCCATCTTCCCGCGCATACGCAGTTGGGACGGCAGTCGCACATGCACAGTTGGGGAAGGCTTACCGGGCTGGGAGATACCATCAAATTCCAGGTAATTTGGAATTCTATTTCAGGAAAAAAAAATGGAGGTGTGAAAGCACTGCCTGGATTAATGGAGAGATTGACCCACCAGCCAGGGAAAAGAATTGAGACATATGACAGCTATAGGCAGCTGGGGTTAAGTGTACATTTGAGGAGCTTGGTGGTCTGAGGACCATGCTCTGAAGGAAATTAGGAGGGCAAAAAGGTTGATTAGGTAGTTGATTATTCTGGCAGAGAGAATCTGAAGATATTTTATAAATACATTAAGGGAATGTGGGTAACTTGGGAGAGAATAGGGCTTTTCAAAACCAAAGTGGTCATCTCTGTGTGGAGCCACAGGCAAGGTCCTCTACGAGCATTTCTCTGTTTTTATCATGGAGATAAACATGAAGACTGGGGAACATGGGACAGTTAATTGAGCTGTCTTTTATTTTATATAATCAAACATAATTTATTCAATCACAATACAAAACAAAACCATGGTAACACACCTACCACCATAGTACAAAATCACCAAAATTATCTAAGACACTAAATTTTCAAATAACTATAATACAATCCTTATTGAGGATATTGAGCTTTCTTGAGGACAGTCTGTATAATGTTTGAGGAGGCGTTGGACATCCTAAGGTAGATGGATCTCTCTGGGTTAATCAGATATCCAAGGGCACTGTGACAAGCTAGAGAAGAAATTGCCAGAGCCCTGGCTGAGATATATGAATCATCGTTAGACACTGAGGTGCCAGAAGGTGGATAATGATGTGCCTCTATTTAGGAAGGGTTGCAAGGAAAGATATGGGAACTATAGACCAGTGAGCATAACATCTGTGGCAGATAAGTTACTGAAGGGGTTTTTGAGGGATGATATACTTGCATTTTGATAAACGGGGGCTGATTAGGGATAATCAGTATAATGTTGTACATGGGAGATCATGTCTTTATGAATCCGAGTTTTTTGAAGAAGTAACTAAAAAGGTTGATGCGGACAATTTATTTATGGGCTTCAGCAAGACCTTTATGGTTCCATGTGGTGGGCTGCTCTGGAAGGTTAGATTGCATGGGATCCAGGGAGAGTTAGTCGAATAGATAAAGTTGGCTTCGTGGAAGGAAGCAGATGGTGATGATGGAGGTTGTTCTTTGGACGAGTGGACTGTGATGACTGGTGCGCCTCGGGGAATGGTGGCGGGCCCATTGCTGTTTGTGGTACATATCAAAAATTTACTTGAGGATGTGCAAGACATGATTAGTAACTTTGCAGATGATACTAAAGTGGGTGGTATTGTTGATAGTGAATAATGTTATCAAATATTACAGCAGGATCTTGATCAACTGTGTAAGTGGGCTAAGGAATGGCTAATGGTGTTTAATACAGTTAAGTACGTGGTGTTGCATTTTGGGGAGTCCAACCAGAGCAGGCCATTCATGGTGAATGGAAAAGCCCTAGGGAGTGTTGTAATACAGGTACATAGTTTCCTGATTGTTGTTTCAAATGGCATGGTCAAGATGGCTTTTGATACATTGCCCTTCATCTGTCTGGGTATAGAATTTGGGATGTTATGTTACACTTGTACAGCACGTTGATGAGGCTGCGTTCCAAGTATTGTGTTCAGTTTTGGTCACCCTGCTTTGGGAAGGATGTCATTAAAGCTGGATTTTTCTAGGATGTTGCCAGGATTCGAGTTGCCACGACTTATGGGGAGAGATTGGGCAGGCAAAGACTTTACTCCTTGGAACGAAGGACGTTAAAGGATGATCTTATAGAGATGTATAATATCATGAGGGGAATTGACAGAGTGAATGTGCAAACTCTTTTGCACAGGGTAGATTAATCAAGAACCAGAGAACTTGGGTTTAAAGTGAGAGGGGAAAGATTTAATAGGAACCTGATGGGCAACTTTTTCCACACAGAGGGCGGTGGGTATATGGAACGAGCTATGAGATGAAATTGTTGAGGCAGGTACTATAACAACATTTAAAAGGCATTTAGATAGACACATGGATAGGAAAGGTTTAGAGGGATATGGGCCGAACACGGGCAGGTGGGAACAGTAGCGATGGGGCATCTTGGTCAAGTTGGGCTGAAGGGCCTGTTTCCATGCTGTACGACTCTAATAAACTTGAGCCTGTTAATCCACCATCATTTACCTTTCCATTTGAAAAAAAATTTGAAATATTAAGCACTATCTTGTCAGACGCAGAATTCAGTTGGTTTCCTGTGAGGTTTTAAGGCTTCTTCCTGTTTGCAAGCAGACTGGCTCAATTTTCTTTTCATGTTGATATGTACTATAGATTTGCAGTTGTCTTTCAGGTGACCTGACCTGGAATGTTGAAAGCAGTAAGGAATGTGGTTTACAATGTCAGCTTTTTTCTCATTCTGCCATGTTAATTTGAAGATTTACCTTATCGGTGGGAATAATCTGTGAAACTGTGAACAAGTAGGAATAAATGTACCATAATCCTGTTTTCTTTAACGATGTGCATCTTCTGACATCTTGATCTTCTAATCTTCTTTTTCTAATCTTGAACTTTTGTTCAAGTTTCACTCTTGTTTCAGTGAGGTAAACACGTGTGTATGGATACAGTATCGGTTTATGTTTATACATTTAGTGAAAGGTTCCATTCTTTGAAAAAATCTTTTGAAACATTGCCTGAAAAAAAGTTCAAATGCACTTAATTGATTGAACAATTTTACAAACTTTTATTCCGTAGCAGAGCAAAATCAACCAACAACCGTAACGTGTTTCATGTTCTAGTGACTACCACAATGTTACGAATGTAAACGGAACATTTTCTCTGCTGATTGAATTTTGGCATGTGTGGGGCTTGTGATAACATTTGGCTAGGTGATCATGCTTGATTCTCCACAGGTTTTCATAGCCCCAAATAAAGCTCAGTGACACTGCCCACCCCGTGGGAGGTTTGACCAATTAATGACTCGAAGCGAGTACGTTTCAGTAACCAGACTGCAACGCTAGGACTCCATTGCACACTCACATAAAGCCAGAGTCACTGCTCCATGAGTGCCAAAAGAACCATCATGGAACCTACACTTGAGTACATTTCATTTGGGTATTGATATTTTCTGCTTTGTGGGAAAAAAAGGTAGATTATGTGGAGAGATAAAATTACTGAAGAGATGAGCAGTCCTCCTGTGATTTCCATCCCTCAAAACCAGGCACGAACAGGGCTACCAGCAACATCAGTAGAGTAGAAAATGTAATTTAACATTTGGATCTTGGTGCCAGTTAATTGTATGTGGGTTAGCAGATATCAAGGTTTCAAGGTCAGTTTATTGTGGCATACACCAATGAAGGTACAGTGAAATTTGAATTACCATTCAACCAAACTTAAAAAAAAAAGAGCAACAACTATATAACATTACATAAAACAACTACATAAAAGTTAACAAATACATCCACCACAACGGATTCCCCACGTTCCTCACTGTGATGGAAGGCAATAAGGTCCAATATCCTTCCTCTTTATTCTCCTGCGGTCGGGGCAGTCGAACCATCTGCAGTCGGGGCAATCGAAGCCCCTGCAGCCAGCGGTCGAAGCCCCCGCGTCGCGGTGATCGAAACACCCGCATTGGAAATCCCGTGTCGGGGCGATGAAAACTCCAGTGGCTTAGAGTCCCCGATGTCGGTCTCTAACCAGAAACCATGGGCTCCGCGATGTTAAAGTCTGCCAGCTCCCACTGTTGGAGCCCCAGAGATGATCCGTGATGGTAAGGCCGCAGGCTCCCACGATCGAGCTCCCGGTCGATCCCCAGAAAGGCACCAACTCCTCGATTTTAGGCCGCAGTGCGGACGGAGATATGATATGGAAAAAAATCGCATCTCCGTCGAGGTAAGCGATTAGAAAATGTCTCCCCCAACTTCACCCCCCACCCCCACCCCCCACATAAAACGAGCTAAAGACCACTGAAATATATACATTTAACATGTACAAAACAGACACAAAGAAGGAAAAGACAGACAGACTGTTGGCGAGGCAGCCATTGCTGGCGCCACCTGGTGGTTTTCTCCATTGTTATCTCCATTGTGTTTAGAGATTATACATCAGATTGTCATATTGTATGTTCTGTAGTTTGTTCCTAATCACAATAGGGATGTTTTCGAAGAGTCCTTAATGTCCATTCGTACATCACTTGTCCTCATGCCACAACTAGTATAATGTGATTAGACATTGCCATAACAGTGGAATCATAGGCCATGATCCTCTTTGTTGGGGCTTCTGAAAGGCAAGAGTTATGAAAGGATGTGGGTAAAACTAGTTGAAATTCTCAAGGGCCACATCCGATCTTCTGCAGCATTTATCTTCAGAAGATGTGTTTTGATGATGATATTAACAATCATTGGGTTAAATTGGCCTTATCGGAGCATGAAGACTCAAGGTGAAGATTAGCGATTAGTGCAGGTATTTTCTAGCAATTATATGTGAACCAGCTGATGACTGCAAATGTGGAAATGAGAGAGGTTCTTGACTTGGAGAAACTGGTACCTGTTGGATGCATCCCAGTTTTAGGGAAGAGTAGTATGTTAGGAAACACAGGCTTCTTAGGCAGGTTGTGAATATGGTATTGCTTCTTGGGTCACAAAGACCCCAAAGTAATATACAAGATCATCACAGTAGGCTATACATCTTCCAAGCTTTGAGTTATTCCATAATGGACATTTTGCACAGCCGGGAATTGTCCCATTTTACATAAAAGCCATTTTTACCCAACATTTCGTCTTAGTTTTTCCCCAATGAGTAAGTAGAGTAGCTCTATGGGCTCTACTGTCAAACTTCAATTGTCTTACTCTGGCCCTTGAACATCCTACTTCCTAATGCTTCATTGCTGTGGTGTTCTGTGGTGTTCTATGGTAAAAACTCTGTGGTGCTCAGACCTGATATTATGAAATTCTCTCTCCAACACCCCAACTCAATCAAAATAGTGCTTAAAAGCCAACTTGGACTTTGATTCCCCTAACCAGCAATATGCAAACAAGTAAGCAGAACTTGTGATGTTAGGAGCTATATATGCTGTTCAAGACTGGTGATAATTCTCCTTTCCCCTGAGAGTGATCTTTTGGGATTTCAAAGATCAGATTATAATTTTTAACTCCATTCAATAGGTTCAAAGCAATGAAGGTGAAGGACCAAATACGTCGGCAACTAGAAATCCTGTTCCACGTGAAAGACTTTCAGCAACCAATAAAGGCAAGTGCAATTATATTTACTTGAAGGGGTTTGATAAAAATGGAAAGGTTATTTTGGGAAACCATTCTTCAATTTGTCATATAAAGTTACTAAAATGCACAAAACTGATTTAAAGGACATCGAAGGTGGAGAATTGGTTCCCACAAAACTTGATGTCTGAAATGTGGACCCCAAGCAAAAATCACTTCAATATAGAATCTTAGAGTCATACAGCCTGGCACAACATGTTCCCGCTACACTAGTCCCACCTGCCTGTGTTTGGCCCATATCCTTCTAATCTGTAGTAGGCTGAAGATATTTGCATTCACACACAGCTCCAAGCAATGGTTCATTCCACACACAGAGCTTCAACATGGCAAAGAACATTGGAAATCTGCCCTTGCTGCATCACTTTCATCTGACAATAGATCTGCCAGATCCTAGAAATAACAAACAAATTGCCATATCTCAGGGTGTTCTTATCCATGTACCCGTCTAAATGTCTTTTAAGCATTGTGATAGTACCTGCCTCAACTAATTCCTCTGGCAGCTCCTTCCACATACCCACCACCCATTGTGCAAATAAAGTTGCCCTTCAGGTTCCTATTAAATCTTTTCCCCATTCATCTTAAACATATGTCCTCTGGCTCATGATTCCCCAACTCTGGGTAAAAGGCTCTGTGCATTTACCCTGGCATACAGGCTGACCAAAACGGAACATGGTACTCCAAATGTGGCCTCACCAATGTCTTATACAACTGATTATGGTAACTGTACATCTACTGTATTTAAATGAATGCCATGAAAATTGCTTAAGACTGATAACAAAGAACAAGAGGGTAAAGAGGTTTCTCTATACTGTGACATTGCACCTCACAGTCAACATATTTCCGTGGAGAGTGAAATTATTCTTCAATAACACAGTCACCCAAGCTTCAATTTCAGACTATAGTTTAGGTTTAATGTAGTTGAGAGGTACAGTGTGGAAACAGGCCCAACAACCCACCGATTCCATGCAGAACAGTGATCACACATATACTAGTTCTATTCCACACTAGGGACAATTTATAGAAGCTAATTAATTTACAACCCTGCACATCTTTGTAATGTGGGAGGAAACTGGAGAACCCGTAGAAAATCCACCCGATCATGGAGAGAATGTACAAACTCTGTACTGATGCCAACTGTAGTCGGGATCTAATGCACGTCTCTGGCGCTGTGAGGCAGCAGCTGGACCGCTGCACCAGCATGCTACCCTGTAGTATGCAGAAGATATTTCCATTACCACACACTTGGAGGCCAAGCTCAAAGCCATGGTTCAACACCTCACACAGAGCTTCAAACCGGCAAAGAACATTGGAAATCTGCCCTTGCTCCACCTCATTCATCTGACAATCGGGGTTCACTGCCAGATCCTAGAAATCAAGAACAAATTGCCATAACTCGGGGTGCATTTATCGTTGAAGACCGACTTTAATGATGAATTGTACTACTCCCTACAATGCACCAGATCAACCATTCAACAGAATTGCTTGAAAAAAAATGTATTTGAAGATCAAGACCTCAGTCCTGCCACAAAGTTGTCCTCCAACGGGCAGCAGTCATCCCTGCCTCCATTTATGCTTCAGGCAACTGGACCACTGGCAACAGATATCTCAAGGCACTGGAAAGTTACTACCAATGTCCTCCCCATAAAATTCTTCAAATTCAATGGAGGGATAAATGTCCTTCCCCAGGCCAAAATCACCAGCAATGAGACTTACTTGGCTATGTTGGGCATGTCAGGTTGTTCAAATGGTTGACATCAGACCATGGCAGATGGAGCCTGGATCTCACAATCTATCCTCCCACCGCCCCAACAATCACTCCTTGTCTCACCTGTGAAGGGATTCCCACTGTAGCCTCCCCTGTCACTTCGGAATCCACAGAGCTGGTGTGGAAGTCATCCTCGCTCCTGAGGGACTGCACAAGAAGACGATGCTTCAGATAACTTGCACAGAATTATCGCAGACACTTGTCTATTCCCTTCAAACCTGCTTCAATAGGCTGGCGACAAGTCAATGTGACACCAGATTAGTAACCCAGTTGTTGCAGTAGCAAATCTTGCCATGGTAGCTGTGGAATTTAAAATCAATTAATTGAATAATCTGGAATAAATTTTAAAAGAATGTTGACTGCGGTAATTGTAACGATGCAAGTATTTGTCTGAGAACACCAATCTCTTTCACCAACGTCCTTTACTAATGAGGCATATTCCCGTGGGGAAGAAGAAGCAGAACAAAGAGCTCCCTGGAATATGAAAAAGATGCAGAGGAAGACAGAGGAAAAAAAAGTGACTCTTTATGACAAATGCCGGGTTGTAAATTGCAGTGAGGACCAGCCACATTGCCGAAAAATCAGAAAGTGTATAAGACGGAGCATATCGGAAAAGGTTAGCTGCTAGTTAAATTGCAAAAGTCAGGCATAAATAGTTTAGTTTATAGATGCAGCGTGGATACATGTCCTTCGGCCCACCGAGTCCGCACCGACCAGCGATCCCCGCACATTAGCATGCCTGCACACACTGGGGACAGTTTACACTTCTATCAAGTATACAAACCCAAACCAATTAACCTACAAACCTGTATGTCTTTGAAGTGTGGGAGGAAACCGACGATTGCCGAGAAAACCCACACGGTCATGGGTAGAATGTACAAACTCTGTATAGTCGGGATGGAACCTAGGTCTACAGCGCTGTAAGGCAGCAACTCTACCACTGCGCCACCGTGCCAACCGAGCGTAAGGGTCGTACATAGAGACAACAAACGGCAGTGATCTCGAGTCATGGTGTTGCCGGAGGCGGATGCAGGGTGCCGAGTGAACAGAGTGCAATGTGTGGCAACTACATAGAATGGAGATGAATGGAGCTGGCGACATTGGACTGGGCCAGGCTGACCTTCCCCTACTTCATCAATCCAGTGCCGCCGGGACACCGCACTTTAAAGTGAGAATGTAGCATATCTACTTGGTCTATAGATACATAGACAATAGGTGCAGGAGTAGACAATTCGGCCCCTTGAGCCAGCACCGCCATTCAATGTGATCATGGCTGATCGTCCACAATCAGTTCCCCGTTCCTGCCTTCTCCCCATATCCCTTGATTCTGCTAGCACTAAGAGCTCTATCTAACTCTTTTGAATGCATCCAGTGAAATGGCCTCCACTGCCTTCTGTGGCAGAGAATTCCATAAATTCACAACTCTCAGTGTGAAAACGTTTTTTCCTTATCTCAGTTCTGAATGGCCTACCCCTTATTCTTGAACTGTGCGCCCTGGTACTGGACTCTCCCAACATCAGGAACATTTTTCCTGCATCTAGTCCAATCCCTTAACAGTTTTATGTTTCTATAAGATCCCCTCTCATCCTTTAAAATTCCAGTGAATACAAGCCCAGTCGCTCCATTCTTTCATCATATGACCATCCCGCCATCCCGGGAATTAACCTTGTGAACCTACGCTGCACTCCCTCAATAGCAAGAATGTCCTTCCTCAAATTTGGAGACCAAAAATGCACACAATACTCCAGGTGTGGTCTCACTAGGGCCCTATACAACTGCTCCTGTACTCAACTCTTCTTGTTATGAAGACCAACATGCCATTAGCTTTCTTCACTGCCTGCTGTACCTGCATGCTTACTTTGAGTGATAGATGTACAAGGCCACCCAGATCTCAGTGTACCTCCCCTTTTCCTAACCTGGCACCATTCAGATAATAATTTGCCTTCCCATTCTTGCCACCAAAGTGGATAACCTCACATTTATCCACATTATAGCCACCTCCCACTTGAAGTACCCTGTATGCAGATTTGCAGCAAATTTGCTAATGTTACAATTCCTTCATTAAATCATTCATGTATATTGTAAATAGTTGCGGTCCTGGGGAAATTTATCAGCCATCATCTACCCAATGTGCTCTAATTTTTCCCACTAATCAGGCTTCTGAAAGTCTACACTATCCACTGGCTCTCTTGTGTCCATTTACCATCCTCAAAAAATTCCAGAAGATTAATCAAGCATAAATCCATGCTAGGACCGACCCTACTGCTATCTGCATCTTCCCCACCTAGGAGATGGTGTTTCAGTGGATAACCCCTCCAATCCAATACCTGTTCAACTCGTCGGCCATTTCCTTGTTCCACATAATAAATTCACCTCTTTCTGTCTTCAAGGGACCCACATTTGTCTAAACAAGAGTTTTCCCTCTGCTGCCTCTTACTGTCAGCCGTCGCTTTGTCCACTGCCCGCTCCGCCGCCTCCTCCTCCCGCCACTGTCCACTCGTCTTCTATGTTAGAAGATTTTAGTAAGATTTTGATCTATAACCTCAACCAACTCTGAAATAAATTATCATTGTATGACTAATATTCATAATTCTTAGGCTGTAGAAATCAGTTTAGACTTGCTGCAGCCATGAATCATATATCCATGGAACACTGACTTGTTGGTCAGCTATACTACTCGTGGCAATGGAAAACTATCTGAAGCTCACTGGCGTCGAATCTGAAACGTAGATTAATAACAACATTATTTGCCAAAAGTATGAGCCATGTGAGGGTAAACTGTGCATGACAGCTCCAGTGAACACGGGAAGTGATGATGTATCTCCTGAATCTGTCAGGTTAAAGTAGTACAGATCTTACCATTACCAGGATGAAAAAAAGAACAGTTGACAGCAAATAGAATTTAAAAAAAGGTGAAGCAAATGTTCACAAGTTATAGGAATAGAATTAAGTTCGGCCTGTCGAGTCTACTCTGCCATTCAATCATGACTGATCTCTGCCTCCTAATCCCATTTCCTGCCGTCTCCCCATAAACCCATGATACCCGTTCTAATCAAGAATTTGTCTATCTCTTTCTTAAAAATATCCACTGATGGCATCCACAGCCCTCAGTGGCAATGAGTTCCACAGATTAATTGCCCTCTGACTAAAGAGGTTCCTATTCGCCTCCTTTCAAAAAGAGCGGCCTTTAATTCTGAGGTTATGACTGGTCCTAGACTCTCTCACCAGACGAAACATCCTTTTCACATCCACTCTATGCCTTTCATTATTCTGTACATTTCAATGAAGTCCCCCCTCAACCTTCTAAACTCCAGCGAGTAGAGGCCCAGTGTTATCAAGTGCTCCTATTTCCTGTTGAAGGAAATGGTGAATTGAGAGAGAAATAAAGGAAAAGTAAGAAGTGCTTTCAAAATGTAAGTATTACACTTTTAGTATCTCCTGTCATGAGTGAAACCAGAGGACCCGCAACTGCATTTATCTTACTTACATTTTCAGTGTTGTTGATGTTAAATGCAATAGTGAACACCAAACATAGTGTCAAAAGCGCACTATGACAGAAGTGGACGAAATCTGACTTTCAAGTTGCATTCAAATGCAGTGCATGAATACAGTAACTGCAGGCCATTTCATGCTGAGTCACAGTGAAATGCCATAATCATGACAGCAGGCCAATACATCTTGAACAGCATCTTTATGAATGAATGCGTTTAACTCCACATCTGCCCAAATTTTTTGTGATATTCATTCATAAGTTAATCTTTTACAATAAAGTATGCTAGATTCAGTCACAGTACAGTCATGATGCAACACTGGATATTTCGGAATAATACAACCTAGAACGGTACAGCCCAGGAAATGAGCCAGCAAACATGATGCCAAATTAAATCAATCCTTTCAGCTTGCACACGATTTATATCCCTCTATTTGTATCCCTCCTTTTCAGTTTGGAAGAGACGACCTATCTGAAAGCCTTTTCAATGCCACTATCGTATGTTTCCGCCATCACCCCTGGTAAAGAGCTCCAGACACCTACCGCTCTGTGTAAAATATAACTTGCCCCACACTTCCCCCTTACATTTTGTGCCTCTCATCTTAAACCGATGCTTTCTAGTATTTTTTATTACAATAGACAATAGGTGCAGGAGTCGGTCATTCGGCCCTTCGAGCCAGCACCGCCATTCAATGTGATCATGGCTGATCATCCACAATCAGTACCCCGTTCCTGCCTTCTCCCCATATCCCCTGACTCTGCTATATTTAAGAGCCCTATCTAGCTCTCTCATGAAAGTATCCAGAGAACTGGCCTCCACCGCCCTCTGAGGCAGAGAATACCACAGACTCACAACTCTCTGTGTGAAAAAGTGTTTCCTCGTCTCCGTTGTAAATGGCTTACCCCTTATTCTTAAACTGTGGCCCCTGGTTCTGGACTTCCTCAAAATCGGGAACATGTTTCCTGCCTCTAGCATGTCCAAACCCTTAATAATCTTTTGTGTTTCTAGGATTTTTATAATCCCAAATGAACGTAATCTACAACGAGTACTCTCATGCTACAGTATAATGACAATACAGTGTCTGTATTCAAAACGTAATTAAATGCATGTTATGGCTTCACAACCTCAATAGCTTTGTGGATGCTGCCACCATTTGGTTAAAGTGAGGAAGTATGCTACAGTAATAGTTCTCAAGAAAAGTCATGACGTAAGGAAATCACAAGTCCATGCTGAAATTGTTTTTATTATTTGATACTTTCCCTTTGTGGTACCATTTTAATTTTGTACTTCGTCCTAAAAATTAAACAGATTGGCAATCGCGTTCTGTGATGTGGAAAAACTCCACAGGTACAGCTATGCTGCATCATTTTGTAATAATTTAAGAATGTGGTAAATATTTTTGCATAGCTGATTTTGAAATGGGATATCCTTCCAGTTTTCTAATAGTGTCTCTAAAATCTAACATAAAATAGTCTAGAGTTGGAGAGTTATACACCATGGAAACAGACCTTTCAGCCAACTATCCATGCTGATTAAGGTGCCAGTCTCACTTGCCTGCAATGGGTCCAAATCCCTCCAAACTCTTCCAATTAATGTTTTTGTCCAAATGATTCTTAAATGTTGAAATTGTTACCTTCCTCTGTCACCTCATGTAGCATTATTCCATATACCCATACATGTTGTGTGGATTAACCTGCATCCTTGGTCCCCTTTTTAAATCTTTTCCCTCATACTTTAAATTTATGCCCTCATGTTTTAGACTCTCCATCTTGCAAAAAAGACTGTGACCATTCACTTATCTATGGCCCCCCATGATTTTACATACCTGTGTAAGGTCTCCCCTCAGCCACCATGGCTCCAGGGCAAACTGTTCCAGCCTATCCAGTCTCTCCTTGGAACACGGGCCTCCACTCCAGGCAAAAACTTTATTGTGCATCTTTTTTCTGCACCATCTCTTAATCACATTTTCCTATAATAAGGGGACCAGAACTGCACAGAATATATTCCACTGATGTCCCAACTCTGATCCTCAGTGAAGACAAGCATGCCATGTGCCTTCTTCATTACCTTGTCTACCTGTGTAACCAATTTCCAGGAACTATGTACTGGTAATCATAGCTATCTCTGCCGACAATGCTTCCAAGGACCCTATTATTCATTGCTTATACCCTGCCCTAATTTAACTTCCCAAAATGCATCACTTCTTGTCTTAGTTAAATTCCATCTGCTGTTCTTTTGCCCACTTTCCCAGATGATCTAGTAACCTTTGATTACCTTCCCTGTTCACCCCACCACGTTTGGTGTCATCTGCAGACTTACTCATCATGCCACCTACTCGCATCCGAACTGTTAATTTATATTATCTGTTAATGTATATGACAAACAGTAGGGGACTGGACACTGATCCTTGCGGCCCACCATTTGTCACACGACTCCAATCTAAAAAACAGCCCCAACTACCATCCTCTGTCTCCTTCCACCAAATCTTGTATCCAATTGGCTGGCACATCCTGGATCCAATATGAACTCACCTTTTGGACCAGCCTACCACATAGGACTTTTCAAAAATACCTTACCGTACTCCATGCAGCCAAATCTCTACCATCCTGCCTTCATCAATGCTCTTGGTCGTCTCTTCCAAAGCATCAGAGAAATTCATGAGACATGATTTCCCACTCACAAAGCCATGCTGACTGTCCCTAATCAGCCCTGCTTTTCCAAATGCAGATGAGTTCTGTCTCTCAGAATCCCTTCAGTAACTTTCCCACCACCGACGTAAGTTTAGTTTATTGTTGACATGTTTTATCTGCGTACTATCCAGTCATAGAAAAGACTATGCATGGTTGCAATCTAGCCGTCCGCAGTGTATAAAGGATAATGTGTACAACATTTAGTGCAAGATAAAGTCTGATTAAAGGTGGTTCAAATATTTCCAATGAGGCAGGTGCAAGGTCAGGATCGAACCCTAGCTGATGAGAGGCCAGTTATCCCTCATTACAGCTGTATTTTCAAACTTCTGTTGCTCTTGTGTGATGGGAAAGGTGCGACAAGGGAGTGACTGGGGTGAGACTGATTCTTGATTATGTTGGTGCTTGCCGAGGCAGTATGGTGAAGATGGAGACGATGGAAGGGAGGATGGTTTGCATGATTTAGACCAGGGTTGTCAAACATGCGGCCCGCGGGCCGGATGCGGCCCACGAAGGTGTCAGACCTGGCCCGCAGGATGATTTCCCTGATGCCAGAGCAGGCTGCAGCTGTCTGCGGTGCCGGATGGGACTGCGATCGTGCGTGCACAATGCGAGCCGGCGTGCATGAAGTCGCATTTTGCCGTGACCCAAAATGAGTTTGACACCCCTGATTTAGACTATGCCTACAACTTCGCAATTGTTTGCGGTCTTCGATGGAGCTGTTCCCAAACCCGGCTGTGATGCATCTGATACCATGCTTTCTATGGCACATCTGTAGAAGTTGGTGAGGGCTGTTGGGGACATGCCAAACTTCCTGGGCTTTCTAAGGAAGTAGGGGCATTGATGTGCTTTCTTGGGCACGGCTCCCATGTGGCTGGTCCAGGGCAAATTGCTGGTGATATTTATTCCTAGGAGCTTGGAAGTTGAAGCTAGGAATTTAAGGCATAGCAGACTGTAGTTACCTGATTATCCATGTAGCCTTCTTAAATAAAGGCACAACTTTGACCACCTTCCAGTCTTGTGCAACCTCAACCGTGACTAAGTTAGATACAGACATCTCTGCCCCAGCAATTTTGGTCCTCACAATGTCCTAAGACAATGTCTTATTCAGACCCAGGGGATTGATCCAGGTTTATACATCTCATGATCACAAACCCCTCTTTTGCAATATCGATGTTTCAGGATTTCACTGTTCTCTTCCCTGAATGCCATAATTTCATGAGCTCCACAGTAAATTGAGATGTGACACATTTATTGAAGGCCTCGCCCAACTCCTGTGGACGCACACATAGATGGACACAGTGATCTTTCAGATGTCCTACTCGCTCCCTCCTTTAACCTTTTGGTCTTAGTATATGCAGAATCTTTTAGGAATCTAATATACCTTACCTGGCAAGGATATCTAGCTTTTACATAGGCACATGGATTTGCGGAGCATGGAGTGATATGGATTGTGTGCAGGCAGATGAGGTTAGTTTGTGGTGATATCATGTTCTGCTCTGGTATTGTGGGCAGAAGGGCCTGGTGCAGTGTTGTCATGTAATGAGATTAAAATCCTGAACTCTTCTCGCTCTCAAGAAACAGGCCTTGTTTATGCAAGAATTCAAAAGCCAGCATATGCCATGTACATGGCCAAGGTTAACTGTTCGCACTTGGCTTACTGCAGGTGTGACTGCTAAGTGAGTAAGAATGTAAGCTCTGGCTTTTTTTCCTCCCTAACTAGGACACACTGATGCTTTTGTTGCATTCCATTGGTGTGACTAAGTTCTGCCCACAATGTTAACTAACATGTTGGCCTAATTTCCCTGGAAGAATCCAGCAGGTGAAACCATCCTTATCTTAGAAATAGGCCAGACAGACCTAAAAGCTGGAGGCATCTTTTCACACAAATAACAGGGAGCATTTTGAACTTGCTTCCTCGTGTCTGTGGATACTGGGTTCATTAGTCAACTGTCAGTTTTTCAAGACATATTTTAAAAAAAACATTAGGCAAGGATATGGATTGAATGGGTATGGAAATAAGTGTGAGGGGTGATAACTGGAGGAAAAATGTAGTATAATCCTGATCCATTAATGTGCTGTAATAGTCTTGAGGGTTGGATGACCTATTTATGTATACCCTACAGACACAGCTCATTTAAACTGTCCCGAGTGTGTGTAGGATAGTGTTAATGTGCGGGGATCGCTGGTCGACGTGACCCGGTGGGCCAAAGGGCCTGTTTCCGCGCTGTATCTCTAAACTAAACTAGACTCTGTTGATAACGGGATGATGTTTCCCGAGGCGAAGGCATCTGGAGTCAAGGGATACAATCTTAAAATAAGTTAGTCTTATCAATTTGAGTATTTTGAGAAGGTGAGTCCATTAACTTGACCATGTTTTTTGAGGAGGTGACGAAGGTACCGATGGCGGATTGTGCCTACTTGGATTTTAGTAAGGCATTTGATGAAATTCGTCATGAAATTCATCCAGAGATTTATTTTTATTCCTTGGCTTTCGACACTGGCTGAGGCTTTGCTCCTGTTCTTAGTGCTTTTAATGTCTTTTAACTTTTAGAGTGTGTTTTTTATAGTCCTTCGTCTTACAGTTTTTAATGGTTTGTAATGCCTTGTCCATGAGTTCTCATGTACAGCACTTTGTGGCAACTGTAGTTGTTTAAAGCGCTTTATAAATAAAGTTATTAATATTAAAGTTATTATTTAGATGCATGGGATTAACAGTGACTTGGCTGAATGGATTCAGAACTGGCATGCAGATAGAAGACAGTGGGTTGTGGTGGAAGGACAATATTCAGGCTGGAGATTTGTGACCAATAGAGTTTCGCAGGGATCTGACGTTGGACCTCTACTATTTGTGATATACATAAATGACTTGGACATAAATGTTGATGGGTTAGTTAGTATGTTTGCAGATGACACCAAGACTGGTTGCGGCTTGCGGGCTGTGAGGAAGGCTGTCAAAGTAGGCAGCAGGATATAGATCAGTTACAGAATTGGGTAGTGAAATGGCAGATAGAGTTTAATCCGATCAAGTGTGAGGTGTTGCACTTTGGGAGGTCAAATATCAGGGGAAATATCATAAATATCATAAAGACCCTTAACAGCATTGATGTACAGGGGGATCTTTGGGTCCAAGTCCATAACTCCCAGAAAATGGCTTCACAAGTAGATAGAATGGTAAAGAAGCCATATGGCATGCTTGCTTTCATAGGTCGGGGCATTGAGTATATGAGTCAGGAAGTCATGATGCCACTTTTTAGGACATTGGTTAGGCCGCATTTGGAGTATAGCATGCTGTACTCGTCACCCCATTACAGAAAGGATGTGGTTTTGGAAATGGTGCAGAGGTGGTTTAGCAGAATGATGCCCGTATTAGGGGATATTAGATGCAGGGACAGATTTGAATTGTTTTCTCTGGAATGCCGGAGGTGGCGTGGAGAACATAGAAGTGTATAAAATTATGAGAGGCATAGAGAGTGTGGACGGTCAGAATCCTTTTCCTGGGATGGAAAAATTAAATACCAGGGCATTCGGTTAAGGTGAGAGGGACAAATTTTAAAGATGATGTGCAGGGCAAGTTTTTTTTTTTATATACAGAGGATGGCGAGTGCCTGGAACATGCTGTCAGGAATGGTGGTTTGAGGCAGATATGATAGCAGCATTTAAGAGACTTTTGAATAAGCATATGGATATGCAGGGAGTGGAGGGATATGGATTGTGTGCAGGTAGATAAGAGTTGGTCTTGGAATTATGTTTGGCTCAGACATTGTGACCCGAAGGCCTGTTCTTCTGTTGTACTGTTCTATGTTCCAATAAAAGGTCATTTATTTTAGACAAAGATAAAAAATAAATGTCTTCACCAGGAGCATGTTGAATCTTTAAAATGTTCTATCCAAGAAGGCTATGATGGCTCTGTCCTTGAGTATATTTGTGACAGAGATTGACAGTTTTGAAATTTGTGGAATTGAATGGTATGGGGATAGTGCAGGAAGTAGGTGCTGAGGTAAATGATCAACAGTGATCTTATTGAATAATGGGCCAGGCATGAGTGGCCAAGTGACCTATCTCTGCCTATGTTTCTTATGTTCCGAAAAATCCTTTTGATGAGACAGATGCCTTATTTAGTAAATTTAGGAATGTCATGTGACAGTTTCTGCAAGATTGTGTTGACTTTTCCAGTATGATTGCGCAATGCCTGAGCAAGGACTGAGAAATGTCCATAAATATGATGATCTTGGTGTCGATAGTACTTGCATGCTGCTGTGCGCCTATTTGAGGAACGTGGTTCAGAAGTGAGCCCTCGTCACAAGCTGGCCAGACCCTCCAATAAAATCACTTCTCCAAAACGCCATTGACCTAAAAGGTTAATGGCGTTTTACTTGACATGGGTTTTGAATGGTCTGCTAAATGACTTTACCGTTTTATTTCATTCTCTTGAAGGATGGCAGATGTCTGTTAACACTGGCGGATGCTTGCAAGAAGTTGGTGTGGTTGTTCAAAAATTAAATTTTTTAAAGGGGTATTTAATTGGGTTCCAAGGCCCCTTATTTGAACACACAGTGTGCCGAACACTTATTTCAGCCATTTGTCGAAGACAGCTCTGCATTAGCCTTTACCAAAATGGAGGCCACTTCAACGGGGAATGGGCACCTGTATGCTGATACCTAGCCACCTGCTTTGTGGATGTAAACTTGGCAGAAAAACTTGTAGATTGCTCTCTTTTTACACTAGCAGTTTTAGTGAAATCTAGGTCATAACGCTGCTGTTTCTAAGCAATGACATTTTTGTAAATAAACCAGAGTTAATAACATTTTTATTAACAGATTCTTTCAGGTTACTGCTGAAGGATGAAAAGTTGTACATTTTAATTGATTTGAATGTAACAGTTGCTGGTTCCCTTTTTAAATGTGAACACGATTTACTGATACCATCATTAGCACAAGAGCTGTTATGCTTGTTTAACGTGTTTTACTGCAAGTGACTTGTTTGGTACAAAAAAAATCTGAACAGATGGGTCCAATAATTATGACACAATCCTTTTTTGCTCGAGATGTAAAGCAAACTTTGGAGCTACACTGAGTTGATTTTGACTTTGCAACCTGGTTGATAATTGACAGATTCCCTTCCACAACATGTCAGTTAAAAACACTTCGTACTTTGATCAGGAAGGATTGTTATCTCGCAGGAGATTAGTTATTCCAAAGTATTGCATTATGAAAATTGTAAGAAATTGCTTTATAGAAATGTGTTGGAAGGCTACAAATTACAATGCAATGTATGCTACCAATAATTGAAACTTGCTTACAAGGAATAGTTAAACCCCTGTCTCACGGTGCGAGTTGACCCACGAGTGACCCCGAGTTGTCACTCGCAGTAATCAGGTCACTAAACGTAGCGGGAACGTCGGAACTCTTGCGAGCAACTTAGCGACTCGTGGCGCTAACGGCAGGTACCCGTGAAACTTGGTAACTCGTGAAAAAAAATCAAACATGTTTGATTTTTTCCACGAGTCAAATTTACAGTTCAAGTTTAAAAATTGAAACATTTTAAACTTGTTTATAACGTGGTGGCCCGTGCATTTACCTTAGTGATTTGTGAGTCTACCGTGGGAACTCTTTAACTCAGCGGGCAGGCAGCATCTCTGGAGAGAAGGAATGGGTGATGGGTTGACATTTCCAAATTTCTCCAGCCCCATGTGTTCACTTTTTTCATCTAGCATCTGCCCTTTCTTGTGTATGACATTATTTGTATCTACAGTGCCTTGTGTCTTGGCAATTCATGATTCACACACACACACAATGCTGGGGTAACTCACACACACACACACACACACACACACACACACACACACACACACACACACACACACACACACACACACACACACACACACACACACACACACACACACACACACACACACACACACACACACAATGCTGGGGTAACTCACACACACACACACACACACACACACACACACACACACACACACACACACACAATATGCTGGAGTAACTCGCACACACACTATGCTGGAGTAACTCACACACACACAATGCTGGAGTAACTCACACACACACAATGCTGGAGTAACTCTCTCACACACACACACACACACAATATGCTGGAGTAACTCACACACACACAATGCTGGAGTAACTCTCACACACACACACTCACACACACAATATTGGAGTAACTCACACACACACGTACACACACATACAATGCTAAGGTAATTCACACACACATACACACAATGCTGGAGTAACTCTCACACACACACACACACACACACACACACACACACACACACACACACACACACACACACACACACACACACACACACACAATGCTGGAGTAACTCTCACACACACAATTCTGGAGTAACTCAGCGGGACAGGCAGCATCTCCGGAGAGAAGGAATGATGATGTATCGGTTCGAGACCCTTCCTTAGACCACTACCCAGAGATGCTGCCTGTCCCGCTGAGTTACTCCAGCATTTTGTCTATCTTTAAACCAGCATCTGGACTTCCTTCCCACATAATAACCAATGAGATTCCCCACTAAACTTCCGTGTCCTCATTGTTCCCTCTCTGTCTTCCCCAGACCTCGGCTGCAATGTCACCGCTGGCAAATCCGTTCATTCTCGTTCTACTGCACCCGCTCCTCGGTGAAGCGGCTAACTTCATTCACAAAATTGGATTGTCACATTGGCGGCGCAGCAGTAGAGTTGCTGCCTCACAGCGCCAGAGACCCGAGTCACACATGAAAGGGATAAGACGGTATAGTGTCTGAAGAACCGACCCGAAACCTCTTATTTCTTTTCTCCAGAGATGCTGCCTGAGCCGCTGTGTTACTCCAGCTTTTTGTGTCTATCTTCAGTGTAAACCAACATCTGCAGTTCCCTTCCCGCACAATATAGTATGAACGTCGGGTTTCTAATCTGATACACAATAGATAGGGCACCATCCTCGGGCCAACCTGGTGTCAGGCTGTAGGAAGCAGCTGCAGATGCTGCTTTAACCCGAAGATAGACGCAAAATGCTGGAGTCACTCAGCGGGACAGGCTGCCGTCGTCCATATTCAACACTTTGGTGTTCCCGTGCAGCTCTACACCAGAACAAAACACTGAAGAAGGGTCTCCGCCCGAAATGTCACCCATTCCTTCTCTCCAGAGATGCTGCCTGTCCCGCTGAGTTACTCCAGTTGTTTTATTCTGGTGTAAAGCTGCACGGGAACACCAATGTGTTGAGTGTCACTAGAGTATGGTCGGCGGCTGCTGGATCACAAAGCTTTTCCACGTGGATCCCACTGAACATATGCAGATCTTATCGTTGCACGCTTATTGCAATCCCATGTAAAACTCATTCTCACGAAGTTCAATGCGAGGTGCCGCTGGCAATTCGAGTCTAGCCTGCCTTCCGAACATTGCACGCTATAGATACCAGAATGAGACTGATTTAGTCACTTTGTTCTTATCTCTCCATCACCGTCTATATCTCTCGTTTCCCTGAGACCAGTCTGAAGAAGGGTCTCGACCCGAACGTCGCCTATCTCCTTCGCTCCTTAGATGCTGCTGCACCAGTTTCTCCAGCTTTTTGTGTACCCTCGATTCTCCAGCATCTGCAGTTCTTCTTTAAAACTTAGTCACTTTACCATTGCACCACAAGTCTCTGTTCATTTAGGTTTCTGTTATGTTTCATGTTGGCCGTATCGTGTTTTTTTTAATATCACTACCGTGAACTTTCCCGGAGCTTTGTATATTTAAAACGCTTGCATTGTCAATAACTTGTACTTTTATTAACATAAAAAAGCTGATGCATATCTTGTAAGTCGAGTTAACTTAAAGGCCGCATTCCTTCTCAGCAGCAATTTAGATGAATTGTCCGGAATAGTTTCGCGAGGCTGGCTATCGGCGGTAAAGGGGAAACATGCTTCAGCGCATTGCAACTTATTGGCCGAGCCACAAAAAAAGTAGGAGTTTCTGTTGTCAAAACGAACATCTGTCATAATACTATAAATCTCATTTCAGATAGATGTTTAATCTTTCATGTTGCAACAGTCGCGCCAATCGCCGATCCTCTGCAAATGTCAGTCAGCGGTTAGTTGTCATTTCACTTGTTGCTTTCTCTTGTCTATTTTCTGACCGGCTTTAAAACAGGGCTAATTTATGATCGCGGGGAATAATCAGCCCATTGAACAAAAAGCCTTCATTCACAATTGGCTCAAGAGTAACGGGAGAGGAACTTGGTAACTCGGGAGAGGAACTTGCAACATCGCAGAAATGACATACCCGTGGGAACTCGGTTAAACACTTGACCATAAACTTGTAATCTCGTACATAACCACGAGTTTTTTTCTTTCACTTGGGGTCACTCGTGGGTGGACTCGCACCGTGAGACAGGGCCATTAACCATTGGAAGGGTTACAAGTGTTCCTAAAATGACTGCAAATTGTTTTTCATTAAAAATGGTTTTGAGTATCTTTTGAACGGAATGCGCAAGACCTTTTGCAAAGTAAAAACCCACTGTAGATGCTGGAAATCTGAAGCAATTGAGGTAAAGCTGGGAACATCCAGCAGATCAGACAGCATCTGTGGAAAGAAAAATAGAATTAACATTTAGGATCAAAGGCCTGTTTTAAGCACTGGAAAGAATGAAAACAAATTAGAATGGCTTGTTCCCAGTTTTGTAAAACTGCAAATCAATGTGACAAAAATACATCTACCCCCTGTGTTGTTTTACTCCTTTCATGTTTGATTCTGAGAGGTGGAAACTTCGACAGCGTAGTTCTAGCAGTTGAATCCTCATTTTGCTCAGCTAAGCATGGTGAAGGTTGACTGTGCCTTGTATGCCAAGAGAAACTCTGATTCATTCACTAGCTTCTGTCATTTTGTGAAGTGACCATGTTAATGGAAGCAGCATTAGATGTCTGTCAAAAGGTGCAGCAGAAAAATGTGATTACTTTTATAGCTTCTCAGTATTTTTCAATTACATCCACTGAATTGTATAAATGTTCATGCCAAGGTACAATAAAACTGAAAGACTGCATGACTTGTGAATACTCATTGTCTTGCCGTTAATGTTATGGAAAAATACGTGGGAGACTAAAAATGAGAGATTCAAGGGATGCGATGATGTTGTGTGGCAAGCTGCTCTTGAAGATATTTTGTGAATTAGTGCACAACATCTTGACTCTACTGTAATAAGAGATAGCAAAGAGTAAAGGATGTACAAAGAAAAAAAAAGCCACATGGTCCAGCTTTGATATGCAGAAAATCATTACTTTTTAGGTCCAAGGAGCTATTAATGTACGTCATAGAAACATAGAAAAATAGGCCATTCGGACCTTTGAGCCAGCACAACCATTCAGTATGATCATGGCTAATCATCTAAAATCAGCACCCCGTTCCTGCTTTTTCCCCCATATCCCTTGATTTATTTAGCCCCAAGAGATAAATCGAACTCTCTCGAAAACATCCAGTGAATTGGCCACCATTGCCTTCTGCGGCAGCGAATTCCACAGACTCATGCAGTTATGATATGGAGTGTTGCTGCAATCAAAGTAAGAAAGAGTGTTTAGGAAGGAACTGCAGATGCTGGTTTATGCCGAAGATAGACACAAAGTGTTGGAGTAACTCAACGGGTGATGTAGAAAAAAGATGGGTGACATTTCAGGTTGGAACCCTTTTACAGGCAATAGCTTTTGGTTCAAGTAATTTTCCTTTAATCGAGGAATTAATGCAAGGCTTATTTCAGCTTGGGGGGGAATCAGATGCTTAGCATTTTTTAACTGTTATTCATTACCAACTTTTTGTGCAGAAGAAAAACCCATCAAACTGTACCCGAGGTGTTATTTGTGAATATCAAACTAGGAACAGTGGCAGAATAATTAATGGAGCTTGTCAAAACTGGATGAAGCCAGTTTAATTCTGGTTTGTCTATCAAATCAATGTTTGACTTTTTATGTCATCTTAACATGAACATTTATGCAGTTCCATTGGCTATTAACTTTGCCATCACAAATTCTCCAGCTACAGTTTTCATTTTCAGCTCTTGTTTTGTGCATGTATTTATTCTAAATTAATTTTACATTTAACAAAGGATGCTGTACTTTTCAGAACATTTTACAAGAACAAGTAGTTCCCATTCTGATAGCAGTGGGTTTGCTGAAGATCCATCTTCTGATGTGGCTGGAGTATCTCAGGTAAAAATATTTACCGTATTACAACAACATTTTGCATGGAATTTATAGATAGGAAAATAAATGCAAAGAGGTGGAAAGTTACAGATTTGATCGTTGCACGCATCGTTCTTTGGGTGCAAATTTCAATCAGCAGATTTTTACTAAAGATTAAGGATCTCGCACTTAATCCTTGCTAGGTTTTAAGTGAAAAGATTGCACCTTAAATGGTCTAGTCATGAAGGCATACAGCATGGAAATAGCCCCTGTGGCCCAATTTGCCAATCACGACCAAAATCTACGCTACTCCCACCTGCCATATTCCTCTAACCCTTTCCTATCCATGTACCAGACCAAATGTATTTTATTAAGTCAGATATGGCAACCCACTGAGGGTATTTCTTCCGCCATCATCATTCTCCACAGCTTGTCCATTTCTGTATGCCCTATACTCTTTTTTTTCATATTTAGCTATACCATCCTTGCTTAAACAAGGATTCATTTGCTGCCACTCTGCTTTCTGTGGAACTTGAAACTTGAGGTAACGATAAACAGCCTGGGGAAGTAATTAGCAAGCAAGGTAAATAAGATTATGGAAGACCTTTTTTGTTCCTGAATTCCTTTTCACAATGGAAAACTGGAAGGTTGCATTCGGTAGAGCACTACTCCAGCCTGGAAACTCTGTCATTTAAAATCAGCCATTTTTCTCTCCATATTCTCTCTTTATTTCTTTTAGATTTATGCTGCATGCACACCGATGTTTTTAGCAACATACCCCACAAGTTTGTGCACATACACTGTTTTGTAGCCCTATGAGATTACCAACTCCAGTATCCCCAGTTTAGCTCCCCACTATCTGTATATTTCAATGTTATATTGTTTTGCAATCCCTATATTTGCTGTAGATTTTTACTAAATCTTCAACTATTCAATTAATTGAAGTTGAATCACTTTTTGCGGAATTCTAATTGAAATTTATGGGCCTGAAGCAAGCAACTGTCAATGTTGTGAGTTTGCAAAATATGTCCTAATCTGCAATGTGCATCCACTCTAATTACCGATCTAAATTAGCCTCATCCACGGGTGTCAGATTTCTAATGCATGACTTTTAAGACCATCTTTAATGTCTAATAAATCTGTTCTAACTGCAGTTGAAATGTATATCAGTGGATACTGTTGACCTCTTCGGTGACTGAGACCCAACAGATGCTATCAGGTCATATATTCAAGAAGTTTAAAAGCTAAGGAGGAGATAGTTGTATTTGTAAAATAATCAACATTGATTTTTAAATTGGACAGCTGTATTCCCTATTGCATCCGTTCTGACTCAGATGTTATGTTGATGCACGTCTGGTGTCATTTTCAAATTCAGCGGACTTGCATTATTCATTCCTTTTGCCACTTTGCACCTAATGTTTTGTTTCTAGGAATCTTGTTCTTTTCAACAGATCAGTTGACATGATTACATTTCTTATTCCGACTACTTGTTTGTTTGTTTCTTCCACCTATTATTGGGGGTTGGATAGATTATTTTGAATTAACCATAAAACTTTTCAGACAACTTGCTGCATCTTTTTGAATGCTCTCAGCTTTACTGCATGCAATGTATTTAAATATGCAGATTATGTCATCCATTAGAATTTCAGTGATTGATAAATAAATATAATTTATTTGCGTTGAAGTGCTTAAAATCAGATGATTTGATAAAGAACTTGTGAAATGTTGAGGGGTTCAGCTGATTATGAAAGGCATTAAATATTTCTGTTGAAGAATAACTTTGAGGGTGTGTTTAATTTGGGGGGTTTCTGGGTTGATTACAATTTATCCAAAATGGATTTCCTTCTGGCCAGTGTCCAGCTGGTCTGATTCTTTCTTTTTAAAAAGTCTGAGCTATGTATGTGATTTGCATTAAATAAGCAGATTAATCAATACAATTTACAAAATGTCGGTGTTATCTGTTACCGTAAGAATGTTCTCTGAACCAGTTTAAAAAATGGCATGCAAAGTTAGAGTATATGGAACTGTCAGTTCTACGAGTAATTAGTTAACCATAGAATCCTGAAAATATTTCTGATGTTGTTACTGAAATGAGGCTTTCCTTCAGCCAGAGAGTTTTATGTTCATGTTGTGAAAGCTGAACTAACATGTTACAACTGAATAGTCCACAAATGAATCTGGAAAAGTCTGTAATCGGTCACAAAATGCGTGCTCCTTATTTATGCTCCATGCTTGATGAATTTAGTTGTTTTTTTTAAATTCCCTGAAAAGATAAACAAATCTCTAACTGGATGTAGTCATTTTATTTAAGCAATCAGTAACTGACTGATTTTATTTTCAAATGAATCGCCAAATAATTTTTTTTCTCATTTACTCCTTGTGCTCTGTCCAAAGGGGCCAGATGGTTACCTGCAAGCAATGGGAAGCAGTGCTGACAGCTGTGACAGTGAAACCACAGTCACATCCTTGATCGATGGTGACCTTAAGACTCCACTGAGCGCTGACCAGAAGTTTTTCACTCCAAATCAAACACCAGTGGACGATATAACGGTGGACTTGAAGAAAACAATTTTAGATATGAATGCAGAGTTAATTTCCAATAATGCAGTCAATTCCCCTGAACGACAAGAAATGGTGGAGGTGGACTGCAAGATAAACGATGGCACGGACAATTCCCTACAGGCAGCTGACCAGAAAGCTTTGGGATTTATTGGTGGTGGGGTGGAGCTGTGCCCAGAAAGTGACATGACGTGTGAAAGTGAGGAAGAGGTTGCAACCTACTCCATGCATTGTGGAGCTGGGCAAAGGCGGAAGAGCTTGGACTCTATCCTGACCTTGCAATCCACACCTGATGCTGCTACTTCAGAAACCATGGACTTTTCCTCATCCTCAATAGATAAGGTTGCTACAGTGCTTGAGAGAGCAAAAACGCAAACCTATTCTGTCACTATTGGCTCCAGAAAAGCAAGGCGCCCCGTGAGCAAAGCAAATGATCGAATCATAAGAGAAGGGGAGATTGCCTTCAGGAATGAATCCCTTGCAAACCTCAAACGCTCTTCTTTTCAAAGATCCAGCTCCCTTCCTACTAAGCTGCTCAATCCAGTACGAGTGATTTCATCATTAAATGTGCAGTTGACACCGGATAGCTGCGCACAACAGAGTCCGCCAAGTTTCACTTATACATATTCTGCTCAGAAGGAAGGGGACTTGCCCACTGATGATGACAATGAGCAGTCAATATGCCGATCAATGCTCTTTATCCCATCTGGGAAAAAGGAGAAAAATAGGAAACAGTTCATTTTGAACAAGCAAGGTGAAACACCACAACAAAGACTGGGCTCACAGACATTACCAATGCCATCACATTTAACACAGTCTTGCTGTTCTCTTCATACATTCCCTCCAGATTGCCAAGGCCAGCCTCTGTGTGATCACATGAGAACCAGGAGTATGTGCAGCATTCCCAACCTCGTGGACTCTCCCAGTGCATCACCTTTTGGTTATATGTATCCTCAGAGACCCATGGGACACCCTTATCGCCACAGTCCAATACATTCTCCATCTGCTATTGAATCACAGCTCTGCAGAGTCCTGACTGATATAAGAGGCACGGTGCAGAATCTCTCTCGGGTAATGAAACAATTTTCTTTCCAAAAATTTGGGAAATAAAATTTACTGCATTGGATGAGTCGAAAAATAAATACCCGGGGAGCATTACTGAGTAAATTATGCACTCCTGAAAAAGAATTGGGTGGGAGATTAGCATTGTTTAACAGTTCAATATACATTTTATTTTGTAAAGGAAGCATGACGGGGTCGCATTGTTACATGTTATTGGTATAGTTCTGACGTTTAGATGATTTGAAACCTCTTAACTTTGATTGTTAGTTTTATTCTATATTATTCAGATATGAAGACAGATAATGGAAAGATGTAAAAGCAACAGGGTTGTCAGAGATGATGACTTTATCTTCCCCAATATTAACTGGGATCTCCATAGTGAAAGTGCCTTATGTGGAGTAGACTTTGTATCCAAGAGGGTTTTATGGAAAATAATGTGGATGGTCCAACCACGGAAGGACCATTCTGGACCTTGTATTGGGAAACGCACCTGAAAAGTGATCATGTCTACGAGTTTTAAAGGACACATAATGCTGAAGTAACTTGGTGGGTCAGGTCGTATCTTTGGAAAACATGGATAGGTGATGTTTCGGATCAGGACCCTTCCTCTGACTGATTTTGGGGGCGATGAAAGTGCTTGAAAGCTGAAAGAGGAGGTGCAGAATAAAGCCTGGCAAGTAATAGGTGGATGCATAAAGCCTGGCAAGTAATGAGGGGAGTTTTCATAAGCAGATGGTTGGGCAAAGGCCAGATATGAAAAGACAGGTGTGAGACAAAAGGATTGTAGAGCTGCAAATTATGAAGCTAGAGGAAGGAATGTAGATGGAAGGGGGAGGGAAAGGGTAGAAATAGGGATGAATCCAGGTAGAGGAAAGAGGGGCGGGGAGAACGGGGGGATTGGGAAAGAGGGGGGGGGGGGGGGGGTTGTAGCTACCTAAAATTGGGAACGTCAGTGTTCAATGATACGTATGAGCATTGAATTCCCAATAATTTAATGGCTGTGTTAACCAAATCATTTATTTGGTTTTCAGATCCCAATGTTTCAGGGTAGTGAACCGTACCCTTACTATCCGTCAGCGAGATCGGGAGTTTTACCTCTATACGAAGTAAGTTGAACAGTGAAACTTGAATCTTTTCATCTTTGTGGTTTGCATATTCTACCACAGGATCTTCTCAAAGGTTTCTGTTAGTTTCAATGGATGGCAATAATTTCTAACAAAGTTGTTTATCCAAGCTCTTTCATTACTCTTCATTACTGTCACCATTGGCACAAATTGTCTTGTATCCACCTCGGTGCAAGATCAGAGTTTCATCATAAAGGCGTTTCTTGTCGAAAGTAAGAAGAAAAGATAATACTCTTCACATCACTGTGGGAAATATTTGCCTAAGTGAAAGAGGGAAAGAGATGAATGATTTTCCGAAAGTGAAAGGAAAACACCATCAAAAAGGACACATAACAGTTGACTATTGTAGGAATGAACTGCAGATGCTGGTTTAAACCAAAGTGAAACAAAAAACGCTGGAGTAATTCAGCGGGACAGGAAGCATTTCTGGAGAGGGAATGGGTGACATTTTGGGTCGAAGCGTTCAGTCTGAAGAAGGGTCTCAGCCCGAAACGTCACCCATTCCTACTCTCCAGAGATGCTGCCTATCTCGCTGAGTTACTCCAGCATTTTATGTCCATAACAGGTGACTGATCTGAATACATCCCATCCCAATATGACTGTAAAAATGATATACAGAGCTATCCTAAATAGCAGTGGCGGAAATCCCGGGGGGGGGGGGGCAGGGGGGACACGCCCCCGTCCTGTTTTGAGCGGTGGGGGACGATCTCCCCCCCCCTCATTTTTTGTAATCCGGATTTTAAAATCGGATGAAAAGCGGTGAAATCTCCGCTTTCCGCGAGACAGTGGGGGTGGGACTGCTGATCGTGGGCGCCGATTGGAGTATTGATGTAACAAATTAAATGTGGGAGTTCCATCACCATAAGGGCGGCACAGTGACACAGCAGTAGAGTTGCTGCCCTACAGCGTCAGAGGCCCATGTTCGATCTTGCCGTCTGTACGGAGTTTGTACGCCGCATGGGTTTTCACCCACATTCCAACGATGTGCAGGCATGCAGCTTCTGTAATTTGACCCTGGTGTGTAGGACATAACTAGTGTAGGGGTGATTGCTGGTTGGCATGGACTCGGTAGGCCGAAGGCCCTGTTTCCACGCTGTATCTCTAAACCAAACCAAACTAACCCATATGCAGGCATGGTTTAAAGACATTTCAAGGTAGGCAATAAATTCATGCCTTTTCATTAAAGCCCGTATGCAATTTTGTTTTTCAACTCCAAATTTTGTCTGATGCATCACTTCCCTCTGTTTTGTCAGGTAGGTCGTTCAGCAGTTTTGGGACTCGAAGGTCAAAAGATACATTTGAGTAATGACATATGCCTTCACATGCTTTGCTACGGAGAAATCTGCTACAGCATAATTTATTTGTCAACTTTCTTGAGAGTAAACATTAATTATTTTTAACTAAATATTTCAGAGCACATATCAAGAGCTGCAGATAATGCGAAGGAACCTGAACTTTTTTAGAACACAGATGATGGACTTGGAGTTCATGATGCTGAGGCAGCAAACAATAGTGTATAGACACTTAACTGAAGAGGAGAGGTGAGTTTAACCATCGGAACTCTTTTTCAATGGAGAAGTGTTTCTATTGCCATTCTAACATTGTATTCCTCCGTTTTTAAAGGATCCATGTGTTTTATCATAACCTGAATCTAGCAGGTAGACTCTCTGCAAAACTGATGGTTCTACAAATTTTTAATGTTAATAACGGAAGGAGGGAATGAGGGGAAATATTGAGGCTGGCCTTTCATGATCAAGGATTTTATTTAAAAAAAAACAAAGTTGCATTTCATTGGTCTTCTGTAAGAAAGGCTATTTGTAAAGTGGATTGGAAGTCGACTTATTTTGTTGTGGATCTAATGAATACTAGACTAAGTGTTCACACGGGAGGGCTGGTCCCCGAACACAATATTCCACCCCTCCACCAATGCCAATATTGGTGGCCAGTGGGGGGCTTTCTAGAGCGCTAATATGGGTGTTGTGGGCCGAAGGGACTGGTTTCCATAGGGCTAGTATGGTCATTGTGGGCCGAATGGATTCTTGGGCTGGCTGCTCAGTCACTCAGGCCTGGTGGGCTGGCAGCTCAGTCACTCAGGCCTGGTTGGCTGGCAGCTCAATCACTCAGGCCTGGTGGGCTGGCAGTTCAGTCATAGCTATTCCTTGAAATCCCATTTCAAGCAGAGTGCAAGCCACCAAATTCAATTTCATAGCATTTCAAGCAGAGTGCAGACCCCCAAATTCAATTTCATAGCATTTCAAGCAGAGTGCAGGCCACCACATTCAATTTCATAGCATTTCAAGCAGTGCAGGCCACCACATTCAATTTCATAGCATTTCAAGCAGAGCGCAGGCCACCACATTCAATTTCATAACATTTCAAGCAGAGTGCAGGCCACCAAATTCAATTTCATAGCTTTTCAAGCAGAGTGCAGACCCCCAAATTCAATTTCATAGCATTTCAAGCAGAGTGCAGGCCACCACATTCAATTTCATAGCATTTCAAGCAGTGCAGGCCACCACATTCAATTTCATAGCATTTCAAGCAGAGCGCAGGCCACCACATTCAATTTCATAGCTTTTCAAGCAGTGCAGGCCACCACATTCAATTTCATAGCATTTCAAGCAGAGTGCAGGCCACCACATTCAATTTCATAGCATTTCAAGCAGAGTGCTGACCACCACATTCAATTTCATAGCATTTCAAGCAGAGTGCAGGCCACCACATTCAGTTTCATAGCTTTTCAAGCAGTGCAGGCCACCACATTCAATTTCATAGCATTTCAAGCAGAGTGCAGTCCACCACATTCAATTTCATAGCATTTCAAGCTGAGTGCAGGCCACCACATTCAATTTCATAGCATGTCAAGCAGAGTGCAATCCACTAAATTGCCAAACAACTCATTGCATTGTCATTAAGGACTAACAAATCATTTATTGCAAGTACATTGCGATCTTCCAGAGTGACTGACTGACTCACGTCCAGGCATCCGGGGTTTTATAGTCCCGACCTCCCCCCCCCCCCCCCCCCCCCCCTCCCCCGGAATGGGCATTACCTTCATTATGGTGATTGACAGGCAAGAGGACCAATCAGCTGATCTCAATATTATTTAAACACTAGTAACTTTTTTATTTTTTATAGATCGGAAAAGTCCTCTGGGCTGCCTCAGCGTAGGAGGACTGAGTAAGATGGCCAAAAACCCATAGCGATATATGGTAGCGGTTTTTCTAAAATCAATATACAGCACAGACAGGAAGTGTTCAATATGAGACTTTTAGTTATGTAGATAATACTTCCTCCATGAAAAATGAATCATTGTATATTGAACGGAGTCTATTGGAAAGATTGCAGATGGTTGGTTGAATGAGTTTTGTGCATTTTTGTTCAAATTCCAAGATTTAATTTTTGATTTATTTTCAGAAATTAAACGCACATCATCATCATCATGGTTTCATGTGTGCAAGATTATCTCTCAAATTTGATTGTATTTTGAAGAAGTAACCGAGAAAGTTGATGAGGGCAGGGCAGCAGATATAGTCTACATGGACCAGCAAGGCATTTGATAAGATTCCACATTGCAGGCTGTTCTGGAAGGTTAGATCAAATGTAATCACATTCTCATCCAAATTGTTGCTATATATGATATGGCATCACAGGATGGCACAGTGGCGCAGCATAGAGTTGCTGCCACACAGCGCCAGTGACCTGGGTTCAATCCTGACTACGGTTGCTGTCTGTGTGGAGTTTGTACATTTTCCCTGGGTTTTCTCCGGGTTTTCCGATTTCCTCCCACACTCCAAAGGCATACACGTTTGTAGGTTTGGTAAATTGGCATCGGTAAAATTTAAACAATTGTCCCTAGTGTGTAGGATGGTGCTAATGTACGGGGTGATTGCTGGTCGGCGCGGATTCTGTGGGACGGAGGGCCAGTTTCCACATTGTATCTCTAAAATTCTAAAGTCTAAAATCCAGGGAGAGGATGGATACACAATTGGTTTAATGGTAGGAAACAGTGGCGATGATGGAAGGTTGTTTTTTGGACTGGAGGCCTGCAGCTAGTGCTATGCCTCAGGGATTGGTGTTGGCCCCATTGATGTCTGTTATATTTATCAACAATTTGGATGGGAATGCACAATGTAAGACTAATATGTTTGAAGATAGAACCAAAATAAGTGGTACCATAGTGAAGGTGTTTATGAAGAATTACAGTGGAATCTTGATCAGTTGGGGAAGTGGGCCATCGTTGGCATATGGAGCTTAAATCGGATAAGTGCGAGGTGTTGCGTTTTGAAAAGTCAAACCAAGGTAGGATCTTCACAGTCACTGGTTTGGGTCCTTGAATGTTGTAGAGCAGAGAGATCCAGGAGTGCTAGTACATACTGTAGTTCCTTGGAAGTGGCATTGCAGGCAAATAGGGTGATGATGAAGACTTTTGGCCTTCATCAGGCAGGGAAATGACTATAGAAGTTGGGATCGAGACCCTTCTTCCGAGTCTGAAGAAGGGTTTCGACCCGAAACGTCACCTATTCCTTCGCTGAACAGATGCTGCCTCACCCGCTGAGTTTCTCCAGCATTTTTTTCTACCTTCGATTTTTCCAGCATCTGCAGTTCTTTCTTAAACATATAAGTTAGGATGTTATGTTATAGTTGTATGAGACTTTGCTGATGCTGCAGTTGTAAGAAGCCTTTAAGCTGGAAGGAGCCCATTGAAGATTTACAAAGATGTTGCCAGGGCATGTGGGCCTGAGCTGTAGGGAGAGTTCTGGACATTGTTCCTTAGAGCACAAGAGGCTCGGGTGATCTTGTAGAGTGGTATAAAATCATAAGAGGAAGAGATAGGTGATCACACAATCTTTTTTACTAGTGTTGGGGAATCAAGTACTAGGTTTAAGATGAGAGATTTAATAGAAAAATTAGGGGCAACTTTTTCACAGAGGTTGGCGGGAATATATATCAAACTGCCAGAAGAAATAGTTGGAAGCATGTATAATAACATCATTTAAAATGTATTTGGACAGATATGTGGATAGGAATGGTTCAGAGGGATATGGGCCAGGCATGACCCAAGGAGACTAGCTTGGATGGGGTATCTTGGTCAGCATGAGTGAGTTGGGCCAAATGGCCTGTTTCCATGCTCTATGATTGGAAGCATAAGACTTGTGGGGTAGTGCTGTTTTAACTCCATTAACCGTTCATCTTAATTAGCATGGCAAATCATTGATTAGTTGCTTCGTTCGTTCCTTTCTAATGTTGATGATCGCAGGCTTGAACCTTCCTCTGCCCTTTTGCTTGAATTCTTCATCTCAGGTCCACTGTGACCTTTTCATCTGTGATTTTCTGCATTGTTGTAAAAGGGCACAGCGGCAAGTGTGAGGAACAATACCTTGTCTTTAGTTTGTGCATGTTACAGACATTTGAACTCCATGTTGAATTTGTCAACTCAGAAGCTTTTACTCTGTCAATGTCAGAACTGGACATGTTTACTGTCTGTGCTGTTAGTTCATTTGCTTACCCCCCCCATCAATTCTCCCTGATTTGCTATTTGCAATGCAACACACTATTTTGTCTCTCTCTAAATGCCCTAATCTCTCAGCCTTGGCTTCAACCTGTCACAGCTGTGTTCTCCCTGAAACTCCTCTGCAACTTAACACAGATCTGTTTTCTCTTCCCCAGTTCTGAAGAGTGGTGATTAACGTAAAGGATGAACTCTGTTTCTCTTTCCACAGGTGCCACCTGACCTGCTGAGTGTTTCTAGCATTTTTTTGTTTTCATGAATGTAATGTCTTGTTATCAAAGCTGTTGGTTGATATGTAAGCTGTTCATTTTAGAATTGGTGCTAAATCTGCATTTGTTCAAGATGTGAAACTTGGCTTTAAATTGTGTGATTTGTTATAGGTCCAAAACCCAGAAAATGCAATCGCAGCTGTGGTTAAGTTGATACCAATGTTGCTCTGTGTAGAGGTTGTTCATCAAATTGGCTGCATAGTTGGAAATGCAGTATTTCACAAGGAATGCCTGACTGAGTCCTCTGTGTGCCTTGTCAGGTGGACATTGAAGCTTGGACAGCCACAAATGGGTCATTAAGTTGTGAGGAGTATTACTGATGCGCCTTTGCAAATTCATTGAAATGTAGGTTTGTGCGTATTCGGAGCACCCATACTGGAAAAGGCACCTAATTTCTTCTTCTTTGCAGGCTAGAGGCCGACCAACTACAAAACCTTCGGAACTTTGTTCGCATGGAGCTGCAGGAGTTGGAACTTCAGTTGGAGGAACGTTTGTTCGCTCTTGAGGAGCAGCTCAAAGCCCCGAGCCAGTATCCTATATACAGACCTCCATCTCGTGCCGTGAGTATGATTCACCGCACTTGTCCTTGGGTAACACTGCAAAACAGAAGATTAATTTTATAAACACAAGTACGCGTTGTTATTGTGAAAAGGATCTTTCTTCTTCCTTGCTAGATTTCCTCCATCTCCTGGTTTAGCAAAGAGAGAGAGGATTAGTAGGCACAATCCCAGTCCATGACCAATGATAATTGCAGGCAAAATTGTGCGGAGACTGCCAGCTTGCAGTCGGAATTTGCATTGCTAGGTTAACTTTTAATATGGAGCTGCCAAAGACAATGAGATTTTTAGGTTTGACTTCAACTCCTAGATAATTGAAATATCTGTGCTGAAGTTTTTGAATGGTCTCATTACTGATTCTGATTAACACTCCTACTGTGTCCCCTCACCACAGACATTCCTGCCCACCCTCTGTCCTCCCCCCTCACCTCATGCGCTCTCTGCCCAGCCTTCCCACTGCAGTGCAATTGTTTAGTTCAGTTTAATTTAAAGATACAGCATGGAAACAGGCCCTTCAACCATCCAAGTCCATGCCGACCATCGATCACCTGTACACTAGTTCTACGTTATCCCACTTTTGCTTCCTGAGCACGAGAAACCTGCGTGTCCTTAGAATGAGGGTGGAAACCGGAACACCCGGAGAAAACCCATGTGGTCACTGGGAGAACGTACAAACTCCACACAGGCAGCACCCGTAGTCAGGATCAAACCCAAGTCTCTGGAACTGTGTGGCAGCGGCTCTACCACTGCGCCATTCTGCGGCCCATATTTCTGCTCCCGTCATGTGATGTGCTGTTTTTTTAAACAATTATTAATATATGGCCATCATCAAGTTACAGCAATTGTAGTAAAGGTGGAGAAGTTAGTATGATTGTTTATTCTCGTGCCACAGGAAGAGGTCTACGTTGAGTACTGGACCTGTGAACCTGCCACACTTAATTCACTCATTCCTTGCCACAGATCCAATCTTGACAGCTATGTCCTTCAGAACGCCAGCATATCAGACAGTGCTGATGCTACCAAATAGCTTGTGTGATGGAGACTGACGATCCTCGCACAGTGTGCCATTGCTATTTAGTGCATCTGCATGTTGTATAATGTGGAAGACTATTATAGGCTTGGGCTGCCTTCCTCATGTTGGACAAGTGTCATGACACTTCATGGGGTCTGGATTCATTTTTGTGGATTCTCAAGACATCTGCCTCCCACCTGCATTATCCTGCTCCCCGATCGGTCTGTCTTACCGCTGGACAGTGCATACTCATGGATTTTGAGTGTTTTAGGTGTTATCCAAAGGAATGATTCTCTGAGTACAACTATCAGCCTTCTATCAGGAAGACGAGTGGTGATCTTATAGAAGTGTATAAAATCGTGATTGGAATAGATCGGATAGATGCTCAGAGTCTCTTGCCCAGAATCAAGGACCAGAGTATATAGGTTCACGGTGAAGGGGAAAAGATTTAATAGGAATCCAAGGGGTAACTTGTTCACGCAAAAGGTGGTGGCTATATGGATCAAGCTGCCAGAGGAGGGAGTTGGAGCTGGGACTATCGCAATGTTTAAGGAACAGTTAGCCAGGTACATGGAGAGGACAGGTTTGGAGGGATATGGACCAAATGCAGGGACTAGTGTAGCTGGGGCATGTTTGCCTGTGTGGGCAAGTTAGGCCGAAGGGCCTATTTCCACACTGTATCACTCTGACTCTATGACTACTGTTTGACTAGTCTATGGGGAAGCTCTTCCAAATTAGACAACAATCCCAGATGTCTGTGAGGGGGACATCATGGGGAGTGACTTTGTTGTGTCCCAATTTGATGCTGGGTGGTCCATTTGGTTTTACTCTTTCTCTGTACTAAAGTGATGATTTTCCGGTTCTCTAGGAGACATTTGTTAATAACGCTGACGCCATGTCTTCCTCCTCTCTCAATGTAATGGAGCCGGTAAGTAAGTTGGATTTCTGCTGAACGAAGCACTCTGCTTTGTGCTGTAAAAACCATATCTCCTTTATGTGCACTAAATATTAACCTAGTTTAAGTGTATTCACCTGCTGTGGTTGGCATCTTATTGCATCTGTAGATTTATAACTTCCTGTGGGCAACACACCAGCTTGCAGTTGCTCAATCTACTTTATCACCTGTATCACTGAATGTTACAATTTTCCATTGGTCCTTGTGATTGCGTTGACTCGCTCTCCAGAAAATGATGTCAGTCATAGATTCCCAATATCCTTCTATTTCCATTAGTGTTTATTTCATTTAATAGCACCTGGTGAAAGAGCTTTCAAGATATGCAGTGCTGCCTTGTTAATCAATTATTACTAAACCCCTTTGTACCAAGTTGCAGAAAAGTGCTGAGTTCTATCAATTATTAGTCACATTAACGACTCAGATGTGTAAGTACTCATGGACAGTGACAATATAGTTTATTAATCCTAACTGTATCAATAACAAAAGTAATAATCTTCACCTTCCTGTCAGTGAACATAAGCCTGATGGTTTTTAATAGCATGTTTTTCCAAAGGCTTATTGATCAATCAGCTAGCTGCATTTTTTCACATAAGATATATAACATTTATTTTTTTGTTTAGTCACTAATTAGATAGCTCTTTCCAAGAACCAGCACAACAACAATGTTTCTGACAGCTTTAATTTGTGCTGGAAGATTATATAATGCTCTGATGTTGGTAAGACACTTTAGGCTTCAGGTTTTTAATTGTTGAAATAATATTTCGGACATGAAGTTGTTTGCTACAATTAATAGGGGATGGATTGCTAACTACGCAAGATGTGTAGCATGCTGTAGCTTTTATCATTCTTGAGTTTTGAAATGCAATTTTTCTTTTAAGGAATGAGCACAAAGCTGTGAGGAACTGGAATAACAAATATTGAGGTCACAAAAAGTGAATTTTAAATGAAACTGAGTAAAGCGTTATTGAAAATTAGCATCTTTTTTTAATGCTGATGCTTGTGGAAATAAATCCAACACAACACTGAACCAAACTTAAGTTTAATTTACCACACAGTCGGAAGTCGGAACAGTGCTAACATGTGTATAATCTTTACAGTGAGCGCATGAAAGTTTTAGTTTATTTGTCGTAAGGTAATAAATTAGCTTTAATAATGGCAATATTTTAAAATATATGTAATATCAGCTTTAATATGTATAGTAACTAATAAACTAAGAGCATTTCTAATATTAGAGGTCATACTGTAGATTCATACTGCACAGTAAAAGTCCCTTCTGACCAAGATCCCGCTTTAACACTTGTCCCACCTACCCATATCCCACTAAACCGTTCCTATCCATGTACCTGTTTGAATGCCCTTGAAATGTTGTTTTAATACATGTCTCAACTGCCTCTTCTGGCAACTCATTCCATATACCAATCACCCATCTGTGTGAAAATGGTGCCCCTCGGGTTCCAATTAAATCTTTTTCCTCTCACCTTAAACCTATGTTCTTGATTTCCCTACTCTGGGTAAAAGACTATACTCTCTCTATTCCCCTCGTGATCTTGTACATCTCTATAACAGATCCTCCTGCGCTCCAAGGAATAAAGTCCTAGCCTGCGCAACCTCTCCCTATAGCTCAGGCCCTCAATTCTGGCAACATCCTTGTAAATATTTTCTGCACTCTTTCTAGATTAACAACATCTTTCCTCCAGTATGGTGAAAAAACTGAACACGTTACTCCAAATGTAACCTTGCCAAGGTCTCTACAACTGGTTTTAATAATTTTCCATTTACTCACATTAAATCTTGTTTTCAAGTATTAATGGCACCCGTCAACCAAAATAAAAATAAAATTCAGCATTAAGTAGACTTGTGTTGCCTCATGACAGGAAGAATATTTAAGTAATAAATTAATTGCAGTAAAATCTGTTGAGTTATTGCTGGTTAAACTGTTTTGACCTTCATTTGAAATTCAGGTGTCTGAACTTCTGAGGGAGCAGTCATATCTCCGATCCGAACTGGGCTTTTCTCAACATTTGGGTGAAGAATACGAGTACCCACACTCCTACAGTGGCCCCTACTCTAACTTGGAGCCCGGTTCCCGCTCCTCAAGCCCAGGATGGACGTCTAGGTGTTCAGCACCAGGCTCGTTAAGTCATGGCCCTCCGAGTATACCAAGCGCCTCTGCGCCACATGGAACGCCAGTGAGCCAAACTACCTCAACTACACCACAGAGCAGACAAGTGTATCGCTCTTCTGTTCTGCTGACTCCCTCATTACCATCACGAGCTGCCCAGACTGAGGCGTTTACAGAAACGATGTCATCATCCGGAGTTGTAGATCAACATCCAATAAGCCAGATATCTGAACCAACTGGAGCTACGGCAGCCTCTCCATCTAGAGGAGCAAGAAGTCATCTCGTAGAGCATCCAGATTACCACAGTGTTCTCCAGGAGGTTAGTATTCATTTATACAAAGACTTGCTGCATCGCAAGAGGCTCCCTGAAATTCTAAATGTGCCTCTCATTGCGAATCACTTGCGTTATAGATCACTGAGTGTTGCACAGAGGACACCAAGGTCCCACAGCAATCGGGTTAAATAGGGTAAACGGTTGTGAAACAAGTCACCTCTCTAAGATGATCATACAAAGCACCGGCCTCCATCGCTGGTCAAGAATGAGATTTCGACAGTTTTTGTTTGCTTTTTCATAAACTATGCAAAAGTGCAAGGGTCACAATGAGGTAGGTTTGGAGATAGGGATGACACCCTTAGCTTTTGGGTGGACTGTTCCGTAATCTGATAACAGCAGGGGAAGGGCCGTTACTGACTCTTGTGGTAAGTTGAGTTGTGACTTTGAGGAAAAACCAAGCTGGGACTGCTCCCCCTCTGTGATCTTTATCTCTCCACATCACCGTCTATATCTCTTGTTTCCCTGATCCCTGACCAGTCTGAAGAAGGGTCTCGACCCGAAACGTCGCCTATCTCCTTTGCTCCTTAGATGCTGCTGCACCCGCTGAGTTTCTCCAGCCTTTTGTGTGCCCTCGATTCTCCAGCATCTGCAGTTCCTTCGTTAACACTTTGTCTACTCCACTGCGATATCTCCTCAAGGTATGCCTACTTTGAAGAAGTTCTCCTCCTCCCAACGGAGACAGTTTCACAACCTCCTCTCTAACTGCTCCCCTCTGTGATCTTTATCTCTCCACATCACCGTCGATATCTCTCGTTTCCCTGATCCCTGACCAGTCTGAAGAAGGGTATCGATCCGAAACGTCGCCTATCTCCTTCACTCCTTAGATGCTGCTGCACCCGCTGAGTTTCTCCAGCCTTTTGTGTACCTGTGGCTTCAGTGTATGTTGTCTTTTACATTTCATGTTCAATTTTTATATGAAAAGTTAAAATGACATGTAATATTAGCTAATTTGAGGAAATATACTATTATTGACAGTGAATGATCAAGCTCTAGGGTAACTCCTTCAAGGGAATTTGATTGCAGTTTGCTGGGACAAATACAGGGCCATGTGATTTAGTGCAGTTAACTGCTGTATATTCCAGTAATAAGTTTGCATGTTAATAATCAGGTGAATGCAGAATAGTTAATGTAAGGTTCTTACACTTACTAGCACTGTCCAAACGACAATACTTTCTGGACTTTGAGAATAGCTATCTGTCTTCACCGAATTACAGAAATGTTTTGTGATGTCGATAAGATGGAGAAAAATAGGGGGCTTTCAGGAATGTTATGCGAATCGAGTGAGGATGCTGTACCACTGATGGAATTTTCTTTTTGACCCCATCAGTTAAAGGAATCAATTGTCGGAGAAATAAGACGAGAAATTATGGATGGGCTTCTTGCTGCAATATCACCATCTGGCAAAGATGCTGGACATAAAGAGTAGCTGTAACTACAGTGAGTAATTAATACTACAGGTACACCATCAATTTCCTGGAACCCTTGATTCCAGAGACTTGCCGGATTATCTATTTTGTCGGACCAACAGAGATCACGTAATAATAATTCAACCACAAACCTCTGACATACTAATTAAACCCGTCTCCTCGCCATAAAGCACCATGAATTGCTAGAAATGTAAATAAAGAAATAAATAACAATTAACCAATAAGTAAACAATTAACTCTTTTAGGACGGAGACACGTTCCAAAAGAGTGTACACCATACACAATGCTCTCATAATTTTGTCCGATTAAATAATTATTAAGTAATAACAAATCAGTTCTGTTGAAAGATGATGGATACCTGATGTAAACGCACAATGTTTTGGAAATACACTGCTGGTCATTTAACATATGGAGGTGATTTTTTTTCAATTAATAATTTAAATTTCTTAAATCCTAATAAATTAAGATATGTAATTTAGATAATGCTTGTTCTTTTCTAGGTGTATCTTGTTAATATTTTGGGTTAACAATCTTTTTTTGTCCCGATTAGAAATTACTTATTGAAAGAGTGTGGTTGGTTAGGTCTGTCAATATTTTCACTAGTAGATGTCTGCCACACACAACATATTGGGTCTCATTTTGTGGCCAAAGGCCAGCAGTTCCACCTGTACTTCTGGGTTGGGCTCCTCACCGAGTCTCACAGTAAAAAAACTTGTGCCAATTTAAATCTTGAGCAAGAACAAAGATACCTTGCAAAGTACCACAGGAAATATATAATTGACATTTAATACATCAAGTTCAAGTTCAAGTGGGTTTATTGTCATGTGTCCCTGATAGGACAATGAAATTCTTGCTTTGCATCAGCACACAGAACATAGAAGGCATTTACTACAAAACAGATCAGTGTGTCCATTTACCATATATAAATATATACACACATGAATAAATAAACTAATAAAGTGCAAATAACAGATAATGGGTTATTAGTTATCAGAGTTTTGTCCGAGCCAGGTTTAATAGCCTGATGGCTGTGGGGAAGTAGCTATTCCTGAACCTGGTTGTTGCAGTCTTCAGGCTCCTGTACCTTCTACCTAAAGGTAGCAGGGAGATGAGTGTGTGGCCAGGATGGTATGGGTCTTTGATGATACTGCCAGCCTTTTTGAGGCAGCGACTGCGGTAATTCCCCTCGATGGAAGGAAGGTCAGAGCCGATGATGGACTGGGCAGTGCTTACTACTTTTTTAGTCTTTTCCTCTCCAGGGCGCTCAAGTTGCCGAACCAAGCCACGATACATGTATCTAGATTTGGTTTTAAGGTTGTTATTTCTCCTTAAATATCTTAACCATTTCTAATTTACTTAATTTGTATATTTTTATTTAATAGCTTTTGGACTTTAGAGTAAGATAGCTATATTTAAAGTGTTTAGCAAACATGAGAGCCATCTGGACCGATTGAGCAGCTTAACCAGCCAGCAAAGATTTTTTAATATTATTCAACTGCAGATTCGCTGTTTTATACCAAAAAAAAGACATTTGAAACTTTTCAGATAGACACAGAATGCTGGATTAACTCAGTGGGTCAAGCAGCATCTCTCGAGAAAATGTATAGGTGATGCTTCAAGTTGGGTCCCTTCTTCAGACGGATAAGAAAAAGTCAGATTGTTTTCTGAGCTGTTTCATGGGCAGGGCTTGTTCTGGTTACACCAACACCAAATTTGTCAGCAATTTTATAGAATTTGTTGCTTCAGTAGGCTTGATTGACAATTAACATAAAATGATACAATCAGGACCATTTAAAAATAAAAGAGTGGATGACTAACTGGTGAGAGATTGAAAGCTGGTGGCCCTCAAAGGAACAATGTGTTCTTGTACATGAGTCACTGAAAGTTGTTGTGCAGGTTCAGAAGGTAATTGGAAAATCAATTTGTATGCTGGCCTGTTCTGTAGAAGATTTTATTGCAAGAGTAAATACCTCTTACTACAACTCTAGTGAGACTACCTGTAATATTATGTAGAGATCTGGTTTACTAGATAATGAGCAATATACCCATTATAGAGGAAGAGTAATGATGATTCACTAGATTGGTTTCCAGAATGGTAGGTTTGTTGCATAGCTGACGCATACTGGGCCAACACTCATCAAAATGCTGAAGAATGAGATGTGATCGACTTGAAACATACACATTTCTCAGAGGTTAGGGTAGGTAGCGGAATTTTTTCCCCCCTGGTTGGGTTGCCTATAACCAGGGTCACTGTCCCAAAATAAAGATGTAGGAAATTCCTCATCCAGACCCTATGGAATCTTTGGAATTGTCTTCTTAAGAAGACTGTGGCAGTCCAGAGCTGAATATATTCAAGCCAAAAAGGGTGTTAGGCTTGTATTCACTGGAGTTTAGAAGGATGAAGGGATATCTTATAGAAACATATACAATTATAAATGGACTGGACAAGCTAGATGCAGGAAAAATGTTCCCAATGTTGGGTGAGTCCAGAACCAGGGGCCACAAAGGGGTCATTTAAGACTGAGGTGAGAAAAATATTTTTTAACCAGAGAGTTGTGAATTTATGGAATTCCCTGCCACAGAGGGCAGTGGTGACCAAGTCACTGGATGGATTTAAGAGAGAGTTAGATAGAACTCTAGCGGCTAGTGGAGTCAAGGGATATGGGGAGAAGGCAGGCACGGGTTATTTATAGGGGACGACCAGCCATGATCACAATGAATGGCGGTGCTGGCTCGATGGGCTGAATGGCCTCCTCCTGCACCTATTTTCTATGTTTCTAAGACGGATGGATAGATTTTTAGATATGCTCGCGGAGCTGAATCTACCTAGTGCCCTGCCCTGCCACTTCTCAGGATGGGTGTAGAGAGATCACTTACCACTTGACAACTAGAGAAATTAAGTCTGGCCATATGGTCCAGGTAGGCAGTAACTTTGGCAAAATCCAGTGGATGGGGTATCTACCTGATCTGTTTGGGTGTTCCAGTAATTTCTGTGGTTCTACTACAGAAAACAGTTGAAGACGAGTCATTAAATATATTCAAAAGGGTGTTAGACTCTTGGAGCAAGAGTCCAACAAGAGACATAGGATGAAATCTGGGACACGATACTGAGTTTAGGTGATCAGCCATGGTATTAAATAGTGGAGCATGCATGAGGTGCTGAATCTCCTGCTTCTGCATTCTGTTCCAATGTTTTTATTTTGGATTTGCAACTTTCGTAAGATTTACTTTTTCAGAGGAGTTGGAGAACTAATGTCAGGTCTAGCAAGACAATCCATTAACGAGGGGCATGTTGATAATGTTATAGATGTCAGAACAATATTGATGAATTAAATGAATGCAACCCTAACTCTTGATTTAAAAAAAAAATACTTGACCTGTGGAAAATAAACCAGCATAATTATTGGTGTGAAATGAAAGATGAATTCATGGACCATGAGCTACGATTCAGAAAATTAGGAGGTTCAGTTGCCTTAGTTCATTCAAAACAGAAGTCATTTGGTTTCTACAAATTGGACAATGACAGGATTTGGTCCCAGTGTGGATAAAATGGAGTTAAGGTAGAAGATCGCCAGAGATATGAAAAATGGCAAACGATGGTGCCGACATGATGGCCTGAAGATCTATTCCTGCTCCGTGTTATGATTTATTAAATGTTCACACTAGTGTCTGGTACATGGACTTGATATTAGATATATGGGGACAGGATATTTGAGTCTCAACAGCCTTAGAACTAAGATATTGGATTCCAATTTGTAATTAGTTATGGACTGTATTAATTGAGTAAATGCTTATATATTGACGACTGGATTAAACTCCTTATGATTTTCAGTTTTGAACCTCAACTATTTTGTCTGTCATTATTTTCAGGGATGAACTGATTTCAGAAGAGTTTCCCCTTGGCACAACATAATATTTATTTGTGTAGGAAGGAACTGCAGATGCTGGATTAAACTGAAGATAGACACAAAAAGCTGGAGTAACTCAGCGGGACAGCAGCATCTCTGGAGACAAGGAATGGGTGACGTTTCGGGTCGAGACCCTTCTTCAAATATTTCTTTGGTTTACTGGCTTCTAATTGCTTATACTGGTGGAAATTGCCTTTCAAATACATCCTGCTTGGACTTCCAATGCTGTAGGAGGCACTGTTAATTCAATGATGGGTTGTCTCTTATCTAGTGAACTTTCACAACACCTTCTCATAAATGTACTTTGTATCTTAATAATTTGCATCATCTAACTGTCTTACAAATGGTTAACTTGTCTAATAGTCAGACATTGTATGTAAAAACTTAAATTTATTCTACTGTTAATGGCCTACTGATGGAGACTTAACACATACTCCATGTGGTAAGGTTAAAACTTGAAATCCCACTTTTACTTAAAGTTACTTAAGTTGGTTACATGTTGTGTAACCCTTGCACGGATGTTTATTGAACATTTTCTTCTGAGACACTGACCTCTATGAGGTACCTCCTGTGCAATAACTATCACATGGCAAATTTGGAAAGACTAATGAATCGTTACTACTGTTTCTAATCACAACACTTTAATATCTGTGAAATATTCAGTCTACTACATTTTACGAAGAAAAAAGTGTTTTGTCATTTTTTTTGTGACAATTTAAAGGATGAGGAAACATCTATCTGAATGCCACAAACTGGTTTAGGGGTGGTCTTACACTGTATTTTATAAATATTTAATTCAATTGATGATTTTGAATATATGTGGTAATTTTGAATAGGATGCAGTCGTGGTTGGGAGTGAGAACTACTTAAGTGCCTAAAGCAATTTTCTAAATTTGTACTTGATATATATGCAATACATATTTACTAAAATGGTTCTATTATGGATGATATGATGAAGAAGATTGAATAATTGTTTAACTTGGGATGCATGTGGAATATATTGAAATCACTAATAAATATTTATTTTAAATATAAAAGGGTGTTTCTGGCTGTGGGTTTGTCTGAAAAATCCAATCTGTTCTTCACAACCTATTATGTGGCCTTTCCAAACTAGTTTACACTTCCAGGCATGGGAGCGCTTTGAGCGCCAAGCTTCAAGGGAGAGAAAGGTGACGGGGAAATGCGATTCAAATGATTTAGTATTCTGATGCTGTCATCTCAGTTTTCTCTAAGGACCATCCAAATGTCAACTGGAGATTGTCATTTCATGACATTTCTGCAGTCAAGAATCCTCTGCCAACATTCTGGTTGTCATTACAGAGCAGAAGCTCAATGCCAAAGGGGTGCAGCTGATGGGATGCGACGTTGCAGTGAATGATTCACTCCTGGCTTCCCACGTCTTTCTGCCAGCTGAAGAACGTAGTTTGGAAACATGATGAATGCTCTCACGTGCTTGGATGATGTCAATCGTAGCGGCATTCAAGAAATCTGCCACCATTCAGAACTTAGCAAAGTACTTCAAAACACAAAATGCTGGAGGAACTCAGCAGGTCTGGCAGCCTCTGGTGAGGGAAGGTACAGGTGATGTTTCGAGTTGGGACCCTTCTTTGGACTGATAGGAGCAGGGAGGAGAAATGGAAAAGAGAGGGGGGGGGGGGTGGGTGCAGGACAATGCTTGGCAAGTAATAGGCAGATGCTGATGAGGGAGTTAAAATAGGGGGGAGTAAGTAGGGTTGCCAACTGCCCCCTATTAGTTGGGACGTCCCGTTTTTTGGGCTAAATTGGTTTGTCCCGTATTTGGCTGCTACTACTCAGGTCGAGGGAACTGTCGGGACGGAACGCTGCCTCTGGGCTCCGCCTCACCAGTCCCAATGGAGTGTAGCAGCAGCACCTCCCCCGTGGCCCCGTCGGTCGGCAGCCCGGCCAGCTGTCCGACAATTGGACTTTCGCTTACCGCCGACACCATTTTCGCTTACCGCTTACCGCTCACCCCTCCTTCTCGTGGCCGATCACCGGTTCATGAGTTGGATGGGATGCCAGATGGGCCAAAACTCCACAGTTAGCCCGCCGGCTGGGCTTTGTGTGCAGTCCAGCGCCCGGGCCAACTCGTCATTCACCCAGCCACGGCCGAGTCGGTCAACATATTGCCGTTGGGAATTTGTCCCGTATTTTGACGTTTTGTCCCTGATTTAGGAGTGAGAAAGTGGCAACCTTAGGAGTAAGTGACAAAAGATTGAAGGTGACAAGGAGACAAAAAGGTGTCAAATAATGAGGGGAGGGGAGGGGTAAAATGTACGGTCAAATGAAGGGATGTGGGTTGAAGGGGTGGGAATAAATGAAGTGAGGGATTTGGAGATGTTCATAAGTGATAGGAGCAGAATTAGGCCATTCGGCCCATCAAGTCTACCCCCCATTCGCTGAAAAGCCTAATTCCACTACTATCACATGGTCTGATGATCTTAAAGGAGGCAAGTTGAAGAGCCCATGGCTCTGATATGATTGCAGGTGTGTTAAGATCAGTGTGTTAATTGTTTGAGAAAGAATTGTGCACGTTTTATTGGAGGAGCTTAGTTTATTGTGTAGGGGTAAATGGCTTGAATTTGCCTAACTGTAGTTCAGAGCAGTTGCAATGGGTGAAATTGGGCAAAGCAGTGCGAGGGAAAGTCATTATAACTGTAGAGAAGAATCAGAATCAGAATCACACTTTCTTCTTCCTTCGAGCCCTTCAACTGGACTGAAATAGGGGAGGGGAGATGGCAAGGGATAAGTGGATGCAGGTGAGGAGAGCTAGATGGAGTCTAGTGGGAGAGAGGGGTGATGATCGTGGTTGGGGTGTGACTGGAGGTAGTATCAAGGGGCTTTTTTTGTTTTTAGTATGTCTAAAAGTGTGTTTTAATGTGGGGGCGGGAATTGGGGGAAACTTTTTTAATCGCTCACCTCGGTGGAATGCGGCTTTTCTCCTAGTTGCATTTCGCCCTCCCTCGTGGCCTAACTACTTGGATTGGTGTGGCCTTTCCCAGAGTCGGGTCCAGAGCTTCGGCAGCGGGCGCAGAGCAGACTTTCCATCGCGGAGCCGGGCGATCCCTTGCCGGGGGGTCGCTGGAAGAAGTGCCCCGAACACTGGCCCGCGGACAATGACATCCTGAAGCCGAGGTCTGCGGAGCTTCTAGCCGCGGGCGCGGTGTGGACTTTAAGAGCTCCGACCGTCGTCCTGTAACATCGTGAAGCCACGGTCTCCGGAAGGAAGTGGCTGATTCGGGACCTCCAAGCCGCTGAGTGTCCGTCCGTCCCGGCGTCGGAGTTTTGAGCATCCTGACGAGAGGGCCTGTAAATCGGGCCTTCCTTGGCGGCAACTGCGGAGGATTCATGGCCTCGACCACGGATGAACAAAGGAGGAGGACTGACAAAGTGATTGCCTTCCACCACAGTGAAGAATGTTGATTCCACTGTGGTGGATATTCATGTTTATATTCTATTGTTTTGTGCTATTTTTTTTTGTATGGCTGCATGGCAAGTCAAATTCCACTGTACCTTAATTGGTGCATGTGGCAATAAACGTGGACTTGACTTGACTTTGGGGGGGGGGGGGGGGGGGGGGGGGGGGGGGGGGGGGGAGAGAAGAGGGAAAGGGACTAAATAAAGGAGGTGGTGTGGGCAAATGGGAACAGTGGAGGAACGGGACCTGATAGAGTGTGTGGGTTATGGGCTGATGGAGGAAGAAGGTGGGGCAGAGGGAATGGGATGTTTGTGGGAAAGAAGGGGCTGGGTGGATAAGGTAGAAGCAGAGGGGACCATTGGGAAGCAGGTTGCCTGAAATTGGCAAATGCAATGTTCCTTTTGCTGATGGGTAGTAGTCTACATATACAGACCATGCAGTGCCAGTCCTCGAGTTTGCACAATAATGCTGTTTTCAGATGACTTCCCATATTCACCTGCACAACTCGGAAAGAACTGTCCCACTTAGGACGTCATTTACGCGTCACGATGCATGACACGCAAGTGATGCGCGCACGGTACGTGGTGACGTAGGCAGTCACGCGCGGCGCCCCAAGATTTTGAGTTTCACAAAATCTTTGCGTGACGGGCAAATGACGCCCAAGTGGGACAGGCCCCTAAGTATCCTTGAATGATTTTGGGTTGTCTTAATGAAGCAAAAAGTGTTCTCTAAAGCCAGGTTCTTTAAACAAAGCTACTCATTGCCGATACCACCGCGTCTATGGGAGAGCCCTATAGTAAATTCATTTGCTAACTCTTTTCTATTTTTAATGATTGTTTATTAAAAAAGCTGGACATCCAAGGAAATCCATGCACATCAAAACTAAAATATCTTTATTTTTTCCATTAATAAAACTTCATGTCAGCACATGTATCTTTATTTATAAAGGAACTTTTCCTGGTGACTGATATTAACGCTCCAAAAAATGAGTTTAGAAGGCCGTAGAATAAAGCCAGTGACCATTAATGAGCCAAAAACAGAACCATAGCTCATTCAGAGTGGGCGGAAACATTTCCGGTTTTAAAAATTCAATTTAAAGACATATTAACTGCAGGCGTGGGACTATTAAGGGTAAATGATTACCCCTTAGGTTAGATGAATGACCTCATGTGCAGCAATTACTATACACAAGAGATCACTTCTCTAACACGAGGGCCAATCCTGTGGCCTTTGGAGAAACCTTGCAACTACAATAATCAATTGCAGTCAGTGTGTATATTCTACCTGATGATGATTAATGATGAGGTTTTGCTTGTGCAAGATGGTTACTGGAAAGGGTGGAGGATATGTGACATAAATGATATCTCCAATTTTTTTTCCCTGGGTAAGTCGACATGCTTTTAATCTGATGGGTTTTGCATCAATGATGCGCACTTCACTTGCAACAAGCTGGATCAGGTGTGAGCATCTGCTGATCTAAACATTGCCACTAATCACGTAAGTCTGAACCATTAATAACTGTGTGGCTGGTGTCGGTGAAGACTTCTGAAACTCAAAATGGCTGTCAGGCTGATTCTGCTTCTGTGCTTGGTTCTGAACTCTGGGTTACAGATGGAGGGAAACTGCGCAATTTACACTCACACATTTACACTGCTATGATGAAACAAAGTCGCGATTGAAAATTCGTTTTTAATTGAAAAGGCTTTACCTGGAAGATTTGTCCTTGACTCCAACTGTTTCAATAGTAACAACTTCCCAGCACCAAACTTTCATAGTTTATTGCAAGTTCAAGAATCAAGTCCAGAGTGTTTAACTATCATATGTGCAGGGAAGTATACAATGACATTCTTACTCACATTAATAGAATAATACAATTATCAGTTGCACTAGATAACTAGACCAATAGTGCAAGGCGACCTGTTTGTTGGGCGAAAACGAGAAGCTGGTGCGATGGGGGGGGGGGGGGGGGGGGGGGGGGGGGGGGGGATCATGAAGCAAATAAATAGGTTTAAGGTGCGAGGGGCAAGATTTAATTGAAACTTGAGGGGTAACTTTTTCCACACAGAGGGTGGTTGGGTATATGGAATGAGCTGCCAGAGGAGTCAGTTGAAGCGGGTACTATAGCAGCAGAAATAAAAGTGAATGGCAATGCAGAGAGAATATTGCAGAACAATTCAAGACCATACTAACACTGGGCTGAAGACCTATATGAACTGGGTGAAGTAAATCTGATTTGGAAATATGGAACTGGCATTGTGAAAGATTTTCTATACAAAAGTCCCTAACTTATTTATGGTAACACCAAATTTAAAAAATGCTTCCTACAATGTCTTTATTCATGTTAGCTGGTACATTGCAATAATCTTTCTTATTTTTCTTTATGGAATGATATTACTAGAACATATTTTTGGTGAGTGTGCCAAAATTGTCATTTTTTGTTTATTGAGTTCCTTAAATACATCTTTTGTTTTCATTTTCCTCCTAATCTTGGCAATCCCCCCTGTATTTCAATCTTGTTCATTTTACTATTTTGGATAGCAGAATGTCCCAGTTTTTAAAATAGCTTATTTATGGAAACAGAGGCATTAATTCAGACAGTGTTAACCAATCAGCATTTAAGTAAAGTAGAATCCAGGCAAAATCTTTGCAAGCATATCTGTAAAGTCTAGCTGTCTAACTGCAGCTGCAATAAGTTTTAAGATTAGTAATTAGGATTTACTGATAGTTAAAAATGTGCTGTCAAATTTGGGGATGTCTATAAATCACAAGCAATCACAATCACAATAATACTTTATTAGCCAAGTTTGTTTTGCAACAGGAGGAATTTCATTTGCCAAGTCAGTCATACAAATAAAAGCAACGGAACACACATTTTGACATAAACATCCACCACAGTGACTCTTCCCGTCATTGATCTCCCGCGGGCGGGGTCCTCGAGCCCACCATTGACTGGACGATCTTGACTCCCATTGCCAGCAGTCGGGCCCTCCGCATCAGGGCGATCAGCTCCTGCAACGGGGGGGAATCTCAACTCCCCTGTGCCGGTGATCGATCCCCGCATCGGGGCTGGTCGAACCTCTGCGTCCCGACATCCATGGTCTCTCCCGAGACTGCGAGCACACGATGGTAAAGTCCGCAGGCCGCGGTTGGAACAATCCCAGGCAAGGGATCGGCTCCGATGTTAAGTCCACGCCCCACGTTGGGGCTCAAGGTCAGTCCGAGTAGGCCTCCAGCTCCATCGATGTTAGGCCGCAGAGCGACCTGAGATGTGATCTGGAAAATAATCGCATCTCTGGCAAGGTAAGAAACAGAAAAAATGTTTCCCCCTCCCCCCACATAAAACAAATTGGAGAACATTTACACAACCTTTTAACACAAACTAAAAGTTAAAAAAAGACGAAAGAACAGACAGACTGTCGGCGGGGTTGCCAATCGTGCGGTGCCCCTGGTGGTATCCCTGTATGACCTGGATGTACGATGGATCGGTGCATGTATGCTATAGTTGCTAAGCTGGATAAACATGATGCACAATTCCCAGAAGCTCTCCGTGCCTCTTTGGTCCCTTTGACCCATTGTGCTTGCCAGCGGAGACCTAGCTGTGATAATCCTGCCCACTGGCTCCCGAGCCACAGCATTTCAAGTGCTCATCTGAAATTTAGCATTTTGATTCATCTACCTGACAAATCAGTTATGAACATTGAAAGGACTAATCCTACCTGAATAGAAAACAAAACCAACTTAATGCTAAGTAAGTAGACTTACAGCGCCCTCCATAATGTTCGGGACAAACACCCATCATTTATTTATTTGCCCCTGTACTCCACAATTTGAGATTTGTAATAGAAAAAATCCCGTGTGGTTAAAGTGCACATTGTCAGATTTTATTACAGGCCATTTTAATGGCTAATAAAATTGATAGAATGAATAGTCTTTGACTCAAACATTATGGAGGGCACTGCACCGATGAGCTGTTGGCGTTGATAACCATAGTGGCAGCCTGAGATACCAGGACTGTTGCTAGTTCTGAGTGAGAACCACTAAGCATGGGTCCTGGAGACAATACCTCCCGAACTTCTGCCTGAGATCATAGAACACCTCAGCCTGACAGGGTTCCGGACACGTTTCTCGGGCCTCCGAGAGAACAGAGGGGGTCCAGCATGAGGGTGGCATCAAGAATAAAGGGGGACCCTTTGCATACTTGTGTGGGCAAAATAAAGAATCTCACTGTGACATGTCACACGTGATAATAAAGTTTCTTTCATTCATGCAGTCTAGCAAAACCCACACGCAGAAGAGCAAGAAGATACGATGCCACCAGATTACCAACTTCAGTCAAGGGTGCTCGGGTCAGGAAACTCCCAATGGCTTTGGCAGTGAGTGATTTACAGCAGGAAAGTCAGTGTTGATTTGGAGGCTGCGCCCTGTGAACTAAACAGGCATTGAAAAATGGAAAAGTGTCTCATATTCTGGTGTGAGTTCAGTTTTGGTTGGAACACCACCAGATGAAAATAGCTTTTTAAAAAATATTTAGAGACACGGCATCGAAGCAGGCCCTTCGCCCCACTGAGTCCACGCCAACCAGTGATCACCCCGTACACCGAAACTATCCTACACACAGGGACAATTTGCAATTTTACCTAAGCCAATCAACCTACTAACCTGTAAGTCTTTAGAATGTGGGAGGAAACCGGAGCACCCGAAGAAAACCCACGCAGTCATAGGGAGAACGTTCAAACAACGCACAGACTGTACCCGTAGTCGGGATCGAACCCAGGTCTCTGACGCTGCAAGGTAGCGACTGAGCCGCCCTTTCCTCAATGTACCGCTGTGGAGATGAGTATTGCAGGGGTGCTCAGATTTAACAATGAAACATTGATTAGCAAACTATTTGGCTACGCTACAGAACAACACCATATTCCACAACTGTATACTGCTGACGAATGTCTCCAAACATCAATGAACTGAGCTCACAAAATCTTCAGAGGTGAGTGAATGGGAAGCAGGTGAGAGAGAAGAAGAATATGGCTGAAGCTGTAGAGAGAACCAATCGCATCATTACGTCTGAAGAAGGGTGCCTTCCAGAAACGTCGCACAACCTTTTTGTCCACTGATGCTGCCTGTCCCGTTGAGGTACCACAGCACTTTGTGTGTATCTTCAAATATAATTGAGTTTGCGTTTACTTCATTGAACTAACCTGACACTTGGATGTGGGATATTGGACTGGTAGTTGAAGTCTACAGTACAAATTGATAGCTTGTGAAAGCAGGAGCTAGAGTTGGAGGTGTCCATGTGAGTCGTTTAATTTCTTCAAGAGATGTATCTAAGAGCTGTATGAGGTTGATTCATTGGAAGCTGCCGGAGAAATGACACGATTGGATTATGAAGTGACACCTTTCTTTAAGTCTAAAGGTAATGCCCTGGACACAAGTCCCTTTGCGGAGAGCTCAGGAAACCTGTGAATAGGTTAAACTGTATATCCCAAGGTGGCGTAACAATCAAGGTAGTCAGAGATGAAACGCAACCTACTGCCACTTGCATACTCTTTAGGGAGGCAGCCAAATACAAAGGGGACCCGGATTGGGGGGGGGGGGGGGGGGGGGGGGTGGCGCTGAGAACTGAGGGGGACCTGGCGTGGGAGGTCTGCCGACAACATAGAGGGACCTGGCAGGGGAGGAGGGGGTTGAGGTGGTTAGGAACTCTGAGAATGAAGAGGGACCAACATGGCTGTAATGAGGAGATTGAAGGAGCACCTTGACCCGAAACATCACCCATTCCTTTATCTCCAGTGATGCTGCCTGTCCCGCTGAGTTACGCCAGCATTTTATGTCATGACTCCAATGAGTGCTTTTTGTCATTCTGTTTGCTCCCAAAGTGTGGTGACTCTTTTGTGTACTTCGTGTATTGAAAGCAAAAAACACAGAAGTTCACTGAACTTAGGTTCATGTGACAGAAAAGTAGCTTTGAATCTTTGAATTTAACCTTCTCGTCGGTCAACTTGCATGTGAAGTCTCGACGGTGCTCCTGAACGTAGCTTTGCGAGCATAACTAATATTATCTGGTAAGGCAAAACTAGTCCCACGCACAGAAAAATGAATGCTCCTCTCCAAAGACTGTCTCCCAATGCCTCTGACATTCATAAATAATTATAAATATCCAAAAACAATTAAAAATCAAATAATTTTGTACTAATTAAAAAAAATCTAAATGTAGAAAAAATCCAAAACAAAACCACTTAAAGCGTTTAACGCAATTGATTAAAAAAGTTTATATATTTTTCCATCTGCCTCTTCTCGCCAAACAAATGTGTAGCGATGCTGAGATAGATACAAAATGCTGGAGTAACTCAGCGGGACAGGCAGCATCTCTGGAGAGAAGGAATGGGTGACGTTTTGGGTCGAGACCCTTCTTCAGACTGAAGATGCTGTCCCTGCTCCAGACTGAATTGCAGTGAAATTGTCTTGCTTTAGGTTGTCTAGTGTTGGAATCAATAAGGACTCCATTGTCAGAGTGAAGATAGGAATTTGCAGGTGAAGAGTAGCAAGCAATTTCAAAATGCCAGTGATATTATATCAAAACATCTGCTAGCACTGATACATGGATAGAAAGAGTTTAGAGGGATCTGGGTCAAATGCAGGCAAATGGTCTCGACCAGAATGCCAAATTATTAGGCATGGACTAGATGGACCAAAGGGCCTGCTTAAAGAAACAAATGTGAAACCTCATGCATTATGTGCAAAGAGGTTGATTTTAATTATCAGGGAGAAAAGATAACGTTGCCAGTAAATTATGTTGACTACATCCCCTGATAATGAAGGGAATGCAATTTGTTCATGGAACAGGTACCAACAGCTCAGGAAATATTTTGTATGTTTGCAACTTAATATTGATTATTAGACTTTTTACAGTTTGTTGGTTCTTTAACATTTTTGTTTAATCAAATGCAGTTTAAATCTAAAAGCTCCAACTTTTCAAATGCAACCATAATATTTGTTATGCTAAATATTATTGTGCTGTTTGTGTCAGTTACTCTGAATAAACTGCTCGTGGTTCCCGCTCATTAAAATATGAAAATACTTGGCAGATTATGGCATTGGAGTGTGGCGACACTTTGTGTGGTGACACTTTATGGTCTTCAAGAGAAGGGTCCACTATCATCTAATACAATCGCGCTCTCTTTTAAATCTCTTTCTAACTGTAAATCTATGCATATTAAGCACCCTGCATCTTCCCTTTTGCTCTATCTATTGTATTTGAGTTTAACTTGATTGAATTTTGGTATAGTATTATCTAATTTTATTGGATAGTATGTAAAATAAAGTTGTTCACTTTAACTTGGTACACGTGACAATAATAAACCTAAACTAACCTTATCACATTACAAAACAGAAACGTCCATGTTTCACATACAGAAATAACCCAATTTTAATTCATAGCATATATGAAATAAAAACTAAAATCGCAATAAATGGCATCCTCTCTCGGTCATTTTCTCAATTCAACAGAGAGTGAGGTCAATTGTAGGATACTTATGCAGTAATCTCAGTCATGCTATAAAATTGAAAATTAGTCATCTGTGATTGAGTGTGCTAAGTGACCGTAAATGCAAATACAGAGGAGTCCCTGGTAGAGCAGAGAAATCTGGTAATGGGGATAATAGGCCGGTCTGTGAAACAGTGCTAACGTTGACAAGTCTCAGAGTGCTTTCTCCGCTGCTGCCTCAGGCTGAGATTTGCCCTTTGCACTGTGCAGTGATTGAGAAGGGTGGCGGTGGGGGAGGGGACTTACTTCTCCACATCTGTTATGCTTAACCATCCACCAGATAAACTTGCAGAGCAATCAGAAAATTCAAATCCTCTGCCCACTGATCAGAATGGAGCCCCTGGGTGCAGCAACAAAGGGAGAGACATGGGATTACAAAAATGACAGCTTTTTATTAACTTTATTGTAGTGACATTTTTGAAATTAAATAACCATCTTAATTATAATGTCTGCGTTGGCAACCAGGAAAACGTTAGTCCAAAGCCTTTCGCAATAATCTGCAACCTGCATTCTACTTTCCACTTCACCGCACTATTTTTCTACCAAACATATGTCAATTTGCAGCATCTTTTCAGCTGCCTACAGGTATCATTTTTCACAGCAAGGGGAAAGAATAAATCTTTTCTGTTTGTGCAGTAGACCATTCTGTCACATGATATCCATAGGTCATGAACTTTATTGCAGGGCCACACTGAAGTTTTGAATGCTTGCAACAAGGATATGTTCCGTTTGATTACACCTGATTACTATTTATTAATACATAATCTACACGGATGCACATAGCATTAACAAAGTTCAACATACACCGCAGATGATTTTCCTCGTGTTTTCAAAAACCTGCAAAATAGTTTTCCAAGCAAATATATTGATAGAAAGCTTCAAATGACAAAAGCTGTGAAGATATTTCATTATCGTTCAATGAGAGTGCCATTCTTCTGGCTAAAATAAAGAAATTATAATTTAGGTATTTTGCACTTGCTCGTGTTACTGTACCACTGGTTTATACAGACAATGTTGTGTCAGTATTTAAAAACTACAGCCAGTTGATTTAATACAGTTTAGACTGTTAATCTATACCTTAAAGATTCATTGGCTTTGCTGCTGATGAATTTTGCACTTGCTACAGCAGTATTAATGACTCTATTCCAGAAAGACATGGAGCTCATATACCTTCTGTAATCCATCTAATCTCTGTTTTCGGTTTCTGAGAAAGATCTGCAGCAGGCAGTATTACACACAGTTCAGAGATCACTGGGGTTTGGAACAGCTGAGGGGAGTACAAGTTGTTCTAATGGGTTTTTGTTCCCATCTGTTGTACACAATGGGATCATTCTCATATTTCTGTAAAAAGGTGCACAACCTTCTGTTCCTCAGAGAATGATCCACTAATTATGCTGAAAAGGATTAACGGACAGTGTGGAGCTCGGCAGTGGTATACTTAACCATGACTACCAACAGGGTGGGACGCAGCTAATGTGGAGCAGAAAGACATTACTTGTGGCTGTACATGTACGAGTGGAACATTACTCAGCAGAAGAATGGTATCGTTAAATCAAGAAGACATTTGTCCGGGTACTTTGTTTGGTACAGGTTATGGGCCTAACATGGGCAAATAGAAGTAAAGATGGTCAGCATGGATGAGATGGGCCTGTTTCTAACCTGTACCTTTGTCTGATTCTATGATTCTGATTATCAGCTTCTCATCAACTGAACTAAGCTCTTTATTATCCACCTGCAGTTGTAGCAACGTCTCTAGTTAGTTACGTGCCTGAACAAGTGGATTATTTGTGTTCATAATCGGCCTAAGATGTTTAGCTGATCTATCTGAGTGTTGCATTAATCTTATAAACAGTGATGACCAGTGATGACACACACCACACTCAACGCATCTCAGCAAAAACAAGGGAGCCATTCCTTCTCTCCTGAGGGATCCAAGGAGGGAAGAGACAAGGACGTTAAGACTTTTGCCTTCCATCACAGTGAGGAGGTGCCTGGTAGACTCACTGTGGTGGATGTTAAATCTGTGTTCATTGTGTGTTTTGTTATTTTATTCTATGTTATGACTGCAAGGCACGAAATGTTGTTCAGACTGAAAGGTCTGAATGACAATAAAGGATACTTTGACTTTGATGCTGCCTGTCCCGCTGAGTTACTCCAGCTTTTTGTGTCTATCTTCGGTTTAAACCAGCATCTGCAGTTCCTTCCTGCACATTATTTAAAATATTGGTACCATCTTATCAGGCAAAATATAAAAATAAAAGTGGAATTGCAGAAATAAATGCACTCAGATCTTTGATACTGACAGCTGAATACTTCATGTTATTGAAATAATAATAATCATAGTCATACAGTGTGGGAATAGGCCCTTCGGCCCAACTTGCCCACATTGACCAACATATACCATCTACACTACCATCAGCCTGCGTTTGCCCACATCCCTCTAAACCTATCCTATCCATGTACCTGTATAAATGTTTCTTAAATGTTGCGATAATACCTGCCCCAACTCCGATACATGTAAGCTTGTATGGAAATCAAAACAAAGTTCAGGGTTTAGACTTTTCATCAGAAGTAGCTATGCTCTTCATATGTTCCATTTACACAGTGCTGCTCTGCTACCTGCGTAACAAATATACACCTTGCCAGAACTTTACATCATCACATACTGTAACATGCCAACAACATACTTCAACAAGGTTTTGCTGAAAGGATCTGTGCAAAAGCTATTGGGTGCCTTAGAGTTGCTGCTTTACAGCGCCAGAGTCCTGGGTTTGATCTTGACTACGGGTGCTGTCTGTATGGAGTTTGTACGTTCTCCCTGTGACGCCGTGGGTTTTCTCCGGGCGCTCCGATTTCCTCCCGCACTCCAAAGACATACAAGTCTGTAGGTTAATTGGCTTCAGTAAAAATTGTAAATTGTCCCTAGTGTGTAGTGCGTGGGGTGATCGCTGGTGGGTATGGACTCGGTGGGCTGAAGGACCCGTTTCCGCGCTGCATCTCTAAAAGCCTAAAGGGCCTGTCCCACTTTCCCCAGTTACTCACGAATTCTCCCGAGTTTTCCCCTTGATTCAAACTTGGAGAATGTCCGTAGCGAGTCTGTAGGAGGCCGTAGGCGTCTGTAGATATATCGTAGCGGCTCGTTATGCCAGCCGTAGGTACTCGGGGCATCAGGTAAGTCGGGACGTTTTTTCCAGCATGACAAAAAAGTCCACAAGTAAAAAGATAGTCGGGAGGAGGAGTTCGTAGATCACAAAAATCTTGATTTTTTTTAAGGTCCTTTCAACTCAGCAGAGGACTCGGGAAAGTGGGACAGGCCCTTAAAAAATATTGTCGGTTGTATTTGTTCATTCTGGCATCTAATTTATTTCCATCATGTGTTTAGCACCAGAACGTTAGGGCTGTTACGCCTTCCTCGAATTCCCATTATCTGTGAGTGAGGCAATACAGCTATGACAGATAATAAATGTACAACTCTACATTTTGGTTTCTCTGAAGACCCACAGAGGTACTTGTGGGTCATTAATGATACATTCACCAGAAACTCGATGCCACAGTGCCCACACTTCAGGTGAAAAATTGGCACACAAGCCAATTACAAATCGATCATGTTGATAAATGTCTAAGTACAGATACAATGCAAGAATTAGAAGCAGCACTAGACCAGCTGACCCACACACTTGTTCTCCCATTCAGTGAGACCATGGATGATCTTTTACTTCAGCTGCATTAACAAGGACACCTAGAGTCAGACTCCCATTCATAGCTCGGCTCCCAACTGGACTCATTTTCAGAATTCTGGACCTCAGTGTCAGCACCCACTTCTGCCACTGGATCCTTGGCTTCCCGTCCATTAGACCACAGCCAGTGAGGATTGGTGACACAAACATCCTCTATGATAATTCTCAACACCAGTGGCCCTCCAGGATTCCCATTCTCAGCTCCTTATTTTTAATCCATTTGCACGTTTGCAGATAATGCCCAGATATCAAACAATGACGGGACAGAGTATGGGAAAGGGTTAAAAAGCTTAGTAACGCGGTGTCAAGGCAACAACCTCTCCCGCAAATTCTTGTCTTGCGTAAACGAGGTGGTGTTCACGCCCCAGCCAGCATCAATGGTGCTGAAATGGAGATGGTCGAGATCTTCAAGCTTAAATATCACCAATAATTCCTCGGGCCTTGGTAGGGGGGGTTGAAAAACTATTGAGTTGGTGGATTCCTTTTGCGTGATATATATAATATAGTAACTGGCTTTTTAAAAATTTTCTTTTCTCTCTCTTTGTCTCTCATTCTTTTTTCCTTTTCTTTTCTAGGGTCTATCTCTTAACCCCCTTTCTCTAATTCTTTGACCAAGGATTTCTTCTCGCCTTTGGCACACTCTTTCTCACCTTCACAACTCTTTTCACCTACTTCACTCTCTTTCTTTCCATTCTTTTTTTTAAAAAGCCATAAAATTATGGGGTACAATGATTGTTACAATATATATGTGATGTACATTGATGTATTTACCTCTAATAAATAAAAAAATATATTTTTTAAATATCGCCAATAATTTATCCTGGATCAACCACATTGAAGCAGCAGCCTAGCAAGTACACCAATATCTCTACTTTGGTGATTTACAGTGGTGTGGAGGTTTGGCATGTATCTAATAACTCCTATCAACCTCTCTAGCTGCATCGTAGAAAGCATCCTATCTGGGTGCATCACAGCTTGGCTTTGCACTAAGCGCTGTCCAAGAATGGAAGACATTGCAGAGAATTGTGGACGGAGCTCAGTCCATCACATGGAACAGCCTCCCCACCATCTACTCTATATACGCTTCACAATTGCTTGAAAAAGCACCCAACATAATCAAGGACCATTACACCCTGGTCATTCCCTCTTTTCCCCTCTCCCGTCGGGCAGAAGATATAAAACCTCGACAGCACGGTACACCAGATTCAGGAACAGCTTCTCCCCTGCTGTATCATACCACTAAACACTCGTGTCTTAAGCTGACAGTGTAGCTCTGATCTCCCAACCTACCTCACAGTGACCCATGCACATTTGTTCTCCCCAAGATCATCCAACAGTCCACCTGCCTCTTCCACTTTAATGGTTTCCTTTAAACTCACCAGTTTGACCAGGCTTTTTCTCATCTCTTCTAATATTTTCGGCATCTCGGCATCTCTTGAGTTCAGTCAGTGTGATGAGTCCTGAAGCGTAGCACAATAGAATGACAATTTGTAGAATAGTGGAGTCCTAATGAGTAGAAAGAAAATCCATTAATCGTCAAGCAACTTTTGCAGTTTGATAATCAAAAATTAGCAGGATCTGGATATTTAAAATAGAAACAGAAAATGTTGAAAACACAGATTAATTACTTTTTTCTCTTTCCTTGTTCTGATGAAAGGTCTTCAATCTGAAACACTACCAGTTTCTCTTTCCACAAATGCTGCCTGACCTGCTGATAGGCTGTGGACCGAGAAGCTTTTTCGTTCAAGTTCATGATCCAACTCACGGAACTACCTAAATTTTTAACATATTGTGTAAAAATATTATATAAATCATACCTGAAACTTGTCAAGACCAAAACCTGCAAATGTTTTAAAAATATGAGAAAAACTTCTAATTTTCCGAGTAGTAATTGTCCAATCAATGCATGTTTGACATTGAGGTCGGACGCAAATTGACCAATCCCGCGCTTTGTTTTATGGTCGCTTGGCAGCGAGGACCCTGGGATCATGGCTGCCTCCTCATTACATCAAGAACAATAGCAAGGTTTCCAAGGAATAAAGGTAATGCTCACCTTGTTGATCATTTGGTTTTCAATCGATTTAACTTTATAAAGTTATGATGTGAACTGTTAAATGATAAATAACAAATGTAGAGTTAGGGTCAGGGTCGGTCTGTCGGTCAGTCAGTCGGTCGGTCGGGCTTGTTGGTAGGCCGATGGATGCTGTGGAGGATTGGTTGGGCTATCGGGCCGTCCGGCCGGCGGTGGGTGGTGAGAGTGGCCGGTCCGCTTGTGGGTGCTGCGAGGGATCGGTCGGGCTGTCGGTGGGCCGGTGTTACAGCGAGCGAGCGGGCGGTTTGACGGAGCCGGGCTATGGTGGTGCTGAAGGCAGCCCGGGCGGCGTGCAGGGCAGTGCTGCTCAAAGTATCTAGTATCTTTGCTCATCGCCAGCAAAGTGCCCAGGTGAGTGAGGGGAGCCCAGCTGCTCGTCCCGCTCGTGGGCCTGGGGATAGAGTGGGGGTGGAGCGGGGCTGGTGGTGAGGTTGGGACGGTGGTGATACAGTTGCCTTGTGGTCTTCTCCGGACCACCCCGGGTACGGGAGCAGGAGGGGTGCAGTGCGGAGTGGAGCCGCCTGGGCTGCGGCTCAGTGAGAGACCCCCGCCGGAGGGTCGTGCTCCTCTGGTGCCGGTGTCTCTACACCTCTTGTGTTTACGTATCCAGCTTCTCCTCTGGAATGAACTGCAATGCACCCAGATCCCCATAAGGGCGAGGGGCCAGGGTTGACATCTATCCTGAAGATGGACACAAAATACTTACATCTCACATTCGCCTGAACCGCTGAGTTAATCCAGCGTTTTGTGTCTATCTTCAGGGTGGAATGTCAGAGATGTTGCCTGACCCGCCGAGATACCCCAGCATTTTGTGTGTATATCTCCAGTGTAAACCAGCATCTGTAGTTCCTTCCTACACACTTGATATCTACCCTGTAATTCCCAGTAATGTCACCGCTCATTCTCCTAAACTTGAGACAGTTCAGGCTGGAGTTAGTCTGTCGCTGCAGGAATCAATGAGAAAAACCTTCCCTGCACTTCCGCATTCACAACCGCATGCGTTCTTGGACCCATTCCTGTTGTGGTCTGGTATCTTTGGTGCTGCTCCCCACCATCATCACCACAATGATCCAGATGGCCATGCTGGCCGAGGTGGACGCGCTGCGGGGCCACACGTACGGAGCCCGCAGCCGGTCCCAAAGCGGCTCCAGCTCCAGCCGTGGGCAGCTCTGGATGGGGGGGGGGGGCGAGTTAGGGTTAGGGTTTAGGCATTATCCTGTCAGTGGAAGATGCCTTAGCTTTCCCCCAGCCTGGCACTGCCCCAGTCCCACTATGGCCGTGACCCCCACTCTGCACACTGGCAGTCAGCTGCCCTCACCCATTAATTAGGCTGGTTCAGGAGCCGGACCTGTGCGGCAGTCTCATTCAAAAACACACAATTATATTCATTATATTATTTTTATATAATATAATTATACATAATTATATATGATTACAGTCATATACACGTCATATATATATATATATTTGTATATATATATATATATATGGTATAATAATATATGGTTTAAATAGACTGCAACACCGAAATAGGCTCCCCATGGTGTAATATGGCCATTGGTCACTAGATGATGCTTACTTTTTCTATCTCATTTTCTAATTAGTTTAATTAATTAATGTGCAACTTTTGGCACTGACGAGTTATGACTTCCTGCTCACATATTTTATCTAAATCTGTGCAAAATTTCATGTAGTTCCGAGACATGGGTCACGAATGTTGATTTCTAGACACATTGTTGATGCTCGGCCCATCGCCTATGAATGTTCCTGCATTTTCTGTTTTTATTTTAAACCCCTCCTGATTTACGTTTCTGCTGTTACATTCGAATAAAAATTTGGAAACATCAAAGAACCTAACAAAATATTATTCCTCCTCTTGACTGTTACACAAAGTGCAAATTGCCTCCAGGAGATTTTAATACAATCCATTTTCAGCAAAGCATCAGAACAGGAGCTTTGAGCTTGCTGATATAGTCTTTAAATATTCTTTAGTTGTTTGATGTTAGAACTTGTTGAAGGAGTCAGTGAAACTCATTTCATCTCTACCTCTAATAATCTTCCAGTCTTCACAAAATCATAGTTCAAACAATTCCTAACATTGATGTTATTTGCTATGCAGTCAAATGGGGGCGCCGTCCAGTTGGTATGGCTGCCCAGCCTGCAGCTGTCTGTCTTTTAACTTTTTTCTTTTATTTTTAGTGTGTAAAAAGTGTTTTGTTTGGAGTCTGTTCTTTTTTATGTGAGGGGTGGGCAGAGGGGGAAACTGTTTTTCCTGGTCCCTACCTGGTCGGAGAGGCAGCTTTTCTCCGGGCTGCATCTTCGACCCGTCCTCGCGGCCTACCAGCGGGCCTGGAGCGGCGTTTCCTGATGGGACCGGCCGGAACCCCGGCTCCGGCGGCGGCGCAGCGCTGGAGCGTTATTGCGGAGCGGGCGATGCCTTGCCTGGGTCGCAGCGCTGGAACTCCGGTGAGCTGAAGACTGCCGACAAAAAGCATCGCGGAGCCGCGGGTCTGTGGAGCGGCCAGCTGCGGGCAGCGGCGCTGAACTTTACATCGGGAGCCAGCGGTGGAGCTCCATCCGGGTGGGCCTTGGTCGCTTCGGAAGCCGCGGCCCCCAGTAAGGAAACGGCCGTTCCGGGTATCCCAAGCCGCTGAGAGGATTCTCCCGACGCCGGAGCACCACCACCCGGCGAGAACGGCCTGGAACATCGGGCCTCCGTGGAGGCGACTGCGGAGGCCTCAATGGGCCCGACTATGGGTGGACATGGGATGGGGACTGGACTTTGTGCCTTCCCTCATAATGGGAACCACTGTCGGGGAATGTTTTGTATGTTTAAATCTCTTTATCATTGTTATGTCTGTATTCCTTTTTATGTGCTGCATTGGCAAGACGCATTATCCGCAGTGCATTGAAACATAAAATAGCTGTATATGTCATTTATTTTATTGCATCAAAAACAGAAGTCTAATTGCATTTTCCTAACAAACACTTCATAAAAATGAACAAAATAAATCTAATGTAATAACATTGAGAATTATTATTTCTAGAGTGATTTTATTTGTCATACATTTGGCTTGGCTTCTCTTTAAGAAAGATATATTCCAGTGATTATAGAAACATAGAAAAATAGGTGCAGGAGTAGGCCATTCGGCCCTTCGATATGATCATGGCTGATCATATAAAATCAGTACCTCGTTACTGCTTTTTCCCCATATCCCTTGATTCCTTTAGCCTTAAGAGCTAAATCTAACCCTCTCTTGAAAATGGTCTTTCTTATTTAACTGGCTACAGTCCCAATTCATTAAAAAACAATGTCAACAATAAGCTATCGACACAGATTTTTATTGATGGTTGCATCTTTGCTCTCACTACAGGTGTCAAGTTTCAGCCTGGAAGCAGATTATCACTAAGATCGCAACAAATCAAACAATAATAGTTACCGTAACCTTGTAGCGACTAAGTAAACGTCGCCCGATTTGCTTGTACGGCTGTGCTGACCTTATGTTTTTCTCCACTTCTGATAAGCGACTTGAGCTGATCCTGTGGATAAATTCTAGGAAGGGATTGCAATCTACATCCCTATGGTCAGATCATAGAGTCAGAATTATACAGCACAGAAACAGACTCTTTAGCCCAACTCATCCAAACTGACCAAGATGTCCCAGGGTGGAAGATTGCAACCTTCACATGGTCCGCCCTGTTTCGACTAATGCAATCAACTCGACGTGCACAAACGGAAGATCAAATAGAACAAGTTGTCCAACAACTTTAGGCCGTGCATGCCACACGCAAGAAGAAGGCCAAGATGTCCCAACTTAGCTAGTCCCAATTTCCCTCTTTTTTTTAAATGTAGTAACAAAGAATTTCAGATGTTGGTTGATACAAAAGGACGCAAAGTGCTGGAGTAACTCAACAGGTCAGGCGCTATCTCTGAAGAACATGACTAGGTTTTGTTTTGGGTCATGACCCTTCTTCAGACTGATTGTTGAAGGGGCGGGGGAGAGAAGAGAGGCAGGACAAAGCATTGCAGGTAATAGGTGGGCACAGGTGAGGGGGGTTTTGATCGGCAGTTGCTTGTAACAAAGGCCTGAGATTAAAGCAGGTGTGAGGCAAAAGGATTGAAGAGTTGCTAATTGTGAAGCCAGAGGAAGGAATGTAGGAGGAGGTGGATGGGGGTGGGGAGAAATTGGTTAAAATCCAACTGCGGCACAGGAGAAGGGGGGAAGTAATGTGTATATGTATACAAATATGTATAGTTATTGCACCTGCTTAAACTACTTCCCCTGGCAACTTGCTCCATAGACAGTGTGGAAAAAGTTGCACCCTCAGGTTTTTATTAAATCTTTCTGCTCTCCCCTTCAAACCATGCCCACTAATTCTAGATGCTCCTATCTTAGGATAAAGACTCTGTGCATTCACCCTATCTGTGCCCTTTATGATTTTACATACCTCTACACAATTACCCCTCTGTATCTGCCCTCCCAGGAATAAAACTCTAGCCCGTCCGACTTCTCTCTATAGCTCAGGTTCTTTGGCAACCAAAACTGGACACAATGCGTCCTGGTCAACATCTTGTACAACTGTAACATGACCTCTTAACTTTTATACTCAATTCACTAACCGATAAAGGTCAGCATGCCAAAAGCTTCCACTTGTGACACCATTATCAGGGAATCTTCATGCATGTACTCCTAGATCTTACATCAACCCGCTGTCTCTTCTGTCCTCCACATTTTCAGCTTTGTCTCAATCTGAAGATCAAAACGCTGAGATTTTAAACCATTGCAAATCTTAGTTTTAATTTCCCGTTCGAGAGCTTGTTTAATACATCTGGCATGAAGGGAGAGACAGGAGTCTGCATGTTCTGGATTGCTTTCTATTAGCACGATTCCAAGATGAATAAATAAAATGGTATTTCAAGATTTCCATTCCAGAAATTGTAAACATTTTCCTCAAGATCATACAACGTTAAACATTTCCAGCAGAAGAATAAAACTCCTGTCAATGTTGAGATTTTCAGGATCTGTTTTTGACTCCAGTCTCTTATCTGTTTTATATCCAAACTTTCTGAAAACATTGTCGGCTATGTCAATGAAAAATAATAAATTGAGTGGGTGCGCGTTAGATGTGCAGCGCGAGACACATTCTGCTCATCGTATGGACTAAGCAAAGTAAGGTTAGAGTTCAGAATTTAGCTGTGTGAACCATCATTTCATTACATCAGGAACATTAATCAATTATATTATGGTTTCAATGAATCATGATGCTGATTCCTGCTCGGGCAGCAAAGCTAACTTTACGATGGGGGCCATGGGTTAATCATATATTTTACATGTGTTTCTCAGGTACTTGGGGTTGGGAGTGGGTGGGGCAAAGGGATGGCGGGAGGGTGGGGGTTGAGAGGTTTGGGGAAGGGTGGGGGGAGAGGGCTTGCAGTGGTGGTAAGAAAGGGGTTGGGGGGGTGTGGGAGAGGGTGGTGAGTGTGGGGTTGCGGAGGGTGGGGAGTGGGGTTTGGGGAGGGTTGGGGAGGGGTTGGGGAGTGGGGGTTTGGGAAGCGTGGGAGAGGGGTTGGGGAGGGGTGGGGGTGGGTGGGGGAGAGGGGTTGGGGGAGGATAGGGGGGGTGGGGGAGAGGGGTTGGGGAAGGGTGGGGGAGTGGGGTTGGGGAGGGTGGGGGAGAGGGGTTGGGGAGGGTGGGGGGAGAGGTGGGGGGGAGTGGGGTGGGGAAGTGGGGTTGGGGGAGGATGGGAACCAGACAGTTTGGTGGAGGATTGGAGGTCTAATTATGCAGCCAGAAATTAAACGGCTGATTAATAACACTTAATAATAAAGGTAACTCTTTTAAGATGACTCAATTCTCCAAAGTGGATAAGAGGTAGGGGACCTTAAATTCTGTTGTTTAGAATTCAGAAATTCTCTTTGCACTGCTGGATCTGGAATATTATATAAAATAAACATTTTAGGCCTGATTACAATTGTAAAATTGGGGTGCAAGGAAGACCAATATCAAGGAAGACCAATCATAATGTGACTCTTGGAAAGAAAACGTCAAATATGATGAATTACCTATTTCCTAATCATAGGACAACAAGTTCTGTAGCCCACCATGTTCACAATGACCACGGTGTTACAGTCATCCCACTTACCAGCACTTAGTCTGTAACCTTCTGTGTCTTGGTAGTATACAAAGACACTGATAAAGGTTCTGTCCTTTATATTAAATATTAAACTACATTGGATTCTGCTTCCTCAGGTTGATGTAAAATATACATTTCCAAGAGCTGGTTATTCTCAAATGCATTGTCTGGCATCCATATCTCTAAATTATTGCATAGGAGCAAACTAGTAAAAAAAATACTTTTATGTATTCACTGAAAACATCATAATCTTGAAAATCTCTGATAGATGCACCTTAACCATCTCATACTTTGCTGGAAAAGCTTCAGTTTTTCAAGGCCTTCATTAATATACAACTTATTCTCAGTATTCTCCCTGTGAATTTATGTGGTGATCTTTCCAAGGCTTGAAATGTGTTGTCCAAAACTATGTTATGCACCCACCAATGCCTCATATGACGTCATAGAGTCACACAGCATGGAAACAGGCCCTTAGGTCCAACTTACCCACACCAACCAAGATCCCCCATCTATACTAGTCCTAACTACCTTCTAAAAACATTCCTATCCATATCATGTTTCTGTTTTATAGTGCAGACAGAGAGACATCTGTGGTCTTTTATTTAGGCGTTTTACCCTTGCAGCCATACTTCTCTGATATCACTGGACCAGAGGGTCCTGGAATTAAGTGTTGAGACCCTGCACAGCAGCAGGGTCTTGAAGGATGTAATTGGAGTGAGGTTAATTGGCTCGGTATAATTGTAAATTGTCCATTGTGTGTGTGTAGGATAGTGTTAATGTGCGGCGATCACGGAAGAAGGGTCTCGACCCGAAACGTCGCCTATCTCCTTCGCTCCTTAGATGCTGCTGCACCCGCTGAGTTTCTCCAGCTTTTTGTGTACCCTCGATTCTCCAGCATCTGCAGTTCCTTCTTTAAAACTGATCAGTGCTTACTCGGTGAGCCGAAGGGCCTATTTCCTCGCTGTATCTCTTAACCAAACTAAACCAAAATATTGGTTATATGCAGGTTGACATGCACAGCTTGCACCTTAGTTTTAGTTTAGTTTAGTTTATTATTTTCACATTTACCAAGGTACAATGGAAAGGTGTTTTTCTGCATCCTATCCAGTCAAAGAAAAGACTATACATGCCTGCAATCAAGCTATCCACAGCGTACATTTAAAGGATAAGCAGTAAAACATTCAGTGCAAGATAAAGTCTGGTAAAGTCCAATTAAAGATAGTCCACTGTGTCAAATGAGGTCGATGGGAGATCAGGACCACACTCTAGCCGATTAGAGGACGGTTCATTTGCCTGATAACAGCTGGGATGGAACTGTCCCTGAAACTAGAGGTGTGTGTTTTCACACTTCTGTACCTCTTGCCTGGTGGGAGAGAGGAGAAGAGGGAGTGAAGGTGTGACTCTGGTCCTTGATTATGCTGGTGGCCTTGCCGAGGCAACGTGGTGCAGATGGAGTCAATGGAAGGTTGGCCGGACCTTCAAGTGAAGTCAAGTCTGAGAGATGGTACAGAGAGGATGTATGGGAATGGTTCCAGCAGTGAAGGGTTTCAGCTGTAAGATCACAGTGGAGAAGAGGGCGTTATGGGCCTGTCCCACTTAGGCGACTTTTTAGGCGACTGCAGGAGACTATGCGGTCGCCACATGGTTGCCACATGTTCACGGGTGGTTGCCGGGGAGTCGCCTTCATGGTCGTGAGGAGTTCCCGCATTCTGGGAACTAGTCACGGCCTCATTATGGTCGCCGAGAATTTTTCAAATTAGGGATGACTAAAATGAAGCCGCCATGGAGAGTAGCGAGAATTCTCGTGCCGTAGGTGGGTTGCCAGGAGGTCGAAGGTTCTCTTAGTTTCTCGTAGGTTGTTTGTTGGCTCATTGGGGAAAATAAACGTAAGTAGTAGTTTTCAGAACCAAGGATAACCGACTAATGCTAATGTCCGCCGAGCTTCACAGCCGTGTGTCCAGGCTTCTTAAAAGTTGTCTCCACTCCTTCTCCCTCCTTCTCCTTCCTTCTCCCCCTTCTCCGTCTCCCCCCCTCGTTTAAAGGACTTACCGTGCTTTCTGTGCTTTAGCCGTCTTAATTACAGAGCCAACCTTCCTGTTCATCGCGGTGTGTGTCTGTACCATCTTGGCTTTGCACCTTGTGAATTTCAGACAGGGCGCTCCACGCTTGCCCTGGCCCCCGCCCTTGCGATGTGTTTGTGTGTGTGTGTGTGTGTGTGTGTGTGTGTGTTCCACTCTGACAGTGACCGATCCAGTTGCCGGATTTTCAGGAGACTGCCGGCAACTTGACGGTCGCTGGCAGTCCGCTGAAAAATCGCCTAAGTGGGACAGGCCCATTACTCTCTTTAGAGCACCAAAGGTTCAGAGGAGATCTTGATGGAAACATACAAAATCATGACTGAATTAGGTGGAGTAGTCCTCAATTGGTGATTGTTCAAAGAATTGGACACAGATTTAAATTTCTGGGCAAATAGTATAAAGGGAATCAAGTAATAGTTTGCGTGCATAAAAAATACTTAGAAATCACTATCTCTAATGGTTGTGAAATGTGTAATTGACTGGCTTCAGTAGCGACTTGGATAGACACAAAGGAGACTGTCATTTGTAGAGCAATGGGGAAAGAGGAGAGAATGAAGTGATGGGATTGCTTTATGAGGACCTGACGTAGACTTGATAAACTAATGACTTACTTTTTTGTTGTAATAATGCTGTAATTCTAAGAAATGAAGTATGTTCTACCACAGGGAATAAAATGTATTGAAAGGTAAAGTTGAGTGATTAACCAACAAAAATAGCTTTGATCCACATGTATAATTGGAAAATCATGTTATGGTACATGTTGAGTGTGTGAACGTCTTGGAGGTATCTAACAAAGAACCATTCAGGAAGTTTTTAAAAAGGTGAAATTCCATAGAATGATTGGAATATTCTGATTTGGATGCAGAAGTGGCAGCCAGTAAATGCAGAGAGTTATGCGATTAATTTTTAAGATGAGTGGTAATTTGCAGTGATGGTCCCCAAGAACTAATTTTGTATTCGTTCTTCCTATCATTTTTTGATCTTCTTCCTCGTGTCCGGCCATCTTCTATATCACGTACTTCCAGCGGTTGGCGCAGGCGAGCGTAGCGGCATTTGGTTCGGCCAGGCCATCTTCGGTACATTGTGGAGCTTGGCTACATCTCATGATGTGTTCCATGGTTTGGGATTTGCCACACACACATGCATCGGAAGTTGTTATTTTCGATTTCTTCATGGACACCTTGCAGCGTCCTTCGCCGTCCCGCAGGCGGTTCAGTGTTTTCCAGACAGCCCAAGGTTGATCGTGGCCGGTAGCGAGGCATTCGTCTGGGGCGATGCCTCTCTCCATCCATTGGGCTGTCTGGCTGCCAAGGCTGTTCCACTGGTTCTGCCATTCAGTAATCCTGGCATCAGTTGGGGTGGTCTCCAGTACTTCAGCGGTGTCCAGGAAGCTGTTCCTGGAGCTGAGCCGTTTCTGGGCAGCAGAGTGCTCATGGAGTGAGTGCCGGTTGTCATTGGCCTGCTTTGTGCACTCGGCTTTTGTGATGACTGCTCTGCGGATGTCAGGGGGAGCGATGCCAGAGAGGGCATAAAGGCAGTGGACGGAGGTTGTTTTGATGCACCCAGTCACTATCCTGCAGGTCTCGTTGAGGGTAGGGTCTATTTTATGTGCATGGCATGATCTGCTCCATGCTGGGCAGGCATATTCAGCAGTGGAGAAGCACAAGGCTAGTGCCGATGTACGCAGTGTACTTGGATGAGCCCCCCACTTTTGATAAACAGCCTGGATGTGAGTTGAAGGAATAATTCTATAAAAGTTGCACAAGGTAGAATTGGGCACTGTGCTAGTAGTGAGTAAAGTTGTAGGCCTTTAACATGTCATGGAAAGGATGATAAACTGGTGAGAAGTATGGAAAAAACATTCATTGTGGAGAAATGTGCAACTATGCTCTTTGGGACCGAGATAAAGAGAGCGCATTGTCATCAGCCCAATGTTAGAAAATGCACTTTTTGTCCAGAAATCTACACTCCAAATTGATTAAAAAATGATCAGGGCAAATTGATTAAAAAGACAAATTGGCTATTAGTTTCATAGCTAGAATGTTCACTATATTTATAATGAAGAGATTAGTAATAAATAAATCACTGGATAGATTTTGACTAAAACATTGGCAACAATTTCTGGCAACAGACTTTGATTGTTAAGGGAGGGCAAATAACCACAGTATTAGTATGGAGCTAGGAAGAGTAAATTGGAGGTAACTGTTATGGGGTAGGACTGCATTCAACGTTGCTTTAAGATCAACTGCTCAGACTTCAGGACTGGCATGTTCCAGCAAGGAAGAGGGACAAGGGTGGCAAGGTCAGGGAATCTTGGAAGACGAGAGAGGTTGTAAATTTGGTCAAAAAGAATAAGAAAACAAATGTAAGGTGTTGGGAGATTAAATCAGGCAGAGACTTTGAGGAATATAAAGAAAGTTGGACAAAGCTCAAGCAAGGAATTAGGAGGTCTACAGGAGGCCATGAAATGTCATTTTGTTTAAGAAAGAACTGCAGACGCTGGAACAATTGAATGTAGACAAAAAGTGCTGGAGAAACTCAGGAGGTGAGGCAGCATCTATGGAGAGAAGGAATAGCGATGTTTCGGGTCGAGACGAAGGGTCTCGACCTTTATACGTCACCGATTCCTTTTCTGCATTGATGCTGCCTCACCCGCTGAGTTTCTCCAGCATTTTATGTCTACCCATGAAATGTCATTGGCAGGTTGTATTAAAGAGAATCTCATTGCGTTTTATATATGTTAAAAACAAACTAGGGAGAAGAAAGACCATGGAAAGGTAAAGGAAGGAATTTGTGCTTGGAGGATATAGGTGATGGACTAAATGGGTACTTTGCAATGGTATTCATCAAATAGCAGGACATGGAGGATAGTAAGATCAATGTGGGATGTGCAAAAATGCTAGGGCAATTTGAGATAAAGTAGGAGGTAGTGGTAAGTCTCTTGAAAACCATTAGGGTGTATACGTCCCCAGGGCCTGATGGGATAAGTCCCAGGTTAATGAGATAGGCAATAGATCATAGATCAGAGGCCCAGATGAAAGTCTGTGCATCCTCTCTTGCTCCAGGTGAGACCCTGGAATACTGGAGAGTTGCCAATATTATTCCTTTGCTTAAGAAGAAATGTAACGGTAACACAGGAACTTTTAGACAGGTGAGTCTCAGATCAGTGGTAGGGAAGCTATTGAAGATAATTCTTTGGAATAGGATTTACTCGTAATTGAAAGGGAATTAGGGGCAGTCAGCATGGCTTTGTGTGGGGCAGGTCGTCTTACTAACTTGATTGAGTATTTTTAGGAGATGTAAAAGGTAATTGATAAGGATAGGACAGTGGAAAGCAGAGGGTAATGGTGATACAATGTCATTCTGCTTGGATTGTGGACAGTATAGAAGCCAAATGTAGATGAGTTACAGAGATGGGCAGAGAAATGGCAGATGAAGTTTACATAGAACAGTACAGCATAGAAACGGGTCCATCAGCTGTAATGTATGTGCACAACATGATGCCAAGTTCAACTGATCTCATCTGCCTCTACATAATCCATATCCCTCTATTCCCAGCACTTCCACGTGCCTATCCAAAAGCTTCTTAAACGCCACTATCCTACCTGCCTCCACCACCATCCCAGTCAATGCGTTCCAGGCCCTCTACTACTCTCTGTGTAAAAAACCTGCCCGCACATCTACAACTTTCCCCCTCTCACCTTATAGCTATGCCCTCTAGTGTTGGCCATTTCCACCCTTGAAATAAGGTTCTGTCTATCTACCCAATCTCTGCCTCTCACGATGTTATGTACTTCTATCAAGTCTCCCCTCAACCTCTGACATTCCAGAGAAAATAATTCTAGTTTATCCAACTTTTTCCTGAAGCTGAAACCCTTGAATCCACAGAGCATTCTGGTAAACCTTCTCTGCACCCTCCCCAAAGCCTCCACATCTTTCCTGCAATTGGGCAACCTGAACTGCACACAATACTCCAAATAAACACCATTAGGGTAGATAAGCTGCCAGGGCCTGATGGAATCAGTGCCAGGCTATTGAGATAGGCAACAGATCAGATGGTTTGAAGATCTGTGTATCCTCTCTAGACCAGTCGAGACCCTAGAGAACTGGAAAGGCGCCTTAATCTGAGCAAGTGTGAGGTTTTGTTTAGTTTAGTTTAGTTTAGAGATTCAGCGCGGAAGCAGGCCCTTCGGCCCACCGAGTCCATGCTGACCAGCAATCCTCGCACACTAATGCTACGCACACTAGGGACAATTTACATCTATACCAAGCCAGTTAACCTGTACGTCTTTGGAGTGTGGGAGGAAACCGAGGATCTCGGAGAAAACCCATGCAGGCCACAGGGAGGATGTACAATCTCCGTACAGACAGCACCCGTAGTGAGGATTGAATCCGGGTGTCTGGCGCTGCAAGTGGTGTAAGGCAGAAACTCTACCGCTCCGCCACCGTGCTGCCCTAAACGCTCTAGCTGTTGCACCTCATGCACTTTAGGGGGCATGGAATGGGAAAGTATACTTAATGGCAGGGTTTGTAACAGCATTGATCCACAGAGAGATCTTGGTATTGAAGTCCATTGCTCCCTGAAAGTAGTAGATAGAATGGTAAAGACGACGTATGGTATGCTTGCCCCAATCAGTCGAGGCATTGAGTATAAGAGTCAGGAAGTCATGTTGCAGTTACATAGAACCTTGGTTGGACTGCATTTGCAGTATTGCATGCAGTTCTGATCTCCCCATTACAGGAAGGACGCGGTGGCTTCAGAGTGTGTACAGAAGAGGTTTACCAAAACGCTGCCTGGATTAGAGGGTTTTAAATATAAGGAGAGGTTGAACAAGGTTGGAATGTTTTCTCTAGAGCGTTGGAGGATGAAGGGAGACTTGATAGATGTTCATAAACGTGTGCGGACAGGACATCGAAGGACGGGAAGCCGAAGTCCAGAAGCTGAAGCCAAGAGGCCGAACGCACATCACGCCGAAAAGCCAAGATACCGAAGGGACATGACGCGGGGAGGATAAGAAGCCAAATGGATGCGACGGCAAACGGACATGACGTCGAACGGACATGACGTCGCAAAGCCGCCGAACAGGCATGACATTGAAAAGCCATGACGCCGAACGGACATGACGCTGAATGGACATGACGTCTCCGGGGACGCGATTGGTCCGACACCTTGTCAGTCATCAACAAAGGTCAGCGATTGGTCCAGACCTCCGCATCCATCACATCAATCCCGTCCCCAGAGACGTACAAGGTGCAACAATGTAACTATTTCTAAATGTAACACGGTACAACAACTCTTGCAGCAAATATAGTTTTTTAAAGTGTTTCGTACCTATTCATCATTTCGGCTTCATGTCCGTTTGGCGTCATAAATGTTTGACTTCATGTCCGTTCTACATCATTTCCTACCGGTGCTGTGTCATTTCGGCTTTGTATCCGTTCGGCTTTGAATCCTTTCGGCGTCATGCCTGTTCCGCATCTCGGCTTTTCGACGTGATGTCCGTTCGGCATCTTGGCTTTGACTTCTTGGCTTCGTCTTCTGGTCCTGCGGCGCCCCGTTCATAAGATTATAAGAGAGATTTTTGGGGTAGACTGTCAATAACTTCGATGAGATAGACAGCCAGAATCATTTTTTCCAGTGTGAAAATGTCAAAGACTAGAAGATGAGGTTTTAAGGTCAGAAGGGGAAAGTTTAAAAGAGGTGTAGGGCAAGATTTTGTATAAAATGAGTGATAAATGCCTGGAATTCCTTTCCAGGAATGGTGGTTGATGCGGATATGATGGTGTTGTTTAAGATACTTCCAGGCACATGAATATGCAGGGAATGGAGTGAAGTGGTTCACAAGCAGGCAACAGAGATTAGTTTAATTTGGAGGTAGACAAAATTGCTGGATAAACTCAATGGGTGAGGCAGCATTTACGGAGCGAAGGAAATAGGCAACGTTTCCAGTCGAGACCCTTCTTCAGACTCAATAGGCAACGTTTCTGGTCGAACCCTTCTTCAGACATCAGGTTTGGCGCAGACATGCGGAAAGGCCTGTTCTTGTGCTGTACTCTTCCATGTTCTATGTAAGAAGTAAACATCTTCAAGTACAGAGGTCTTTTTATGAGATGTTGCCAGGAAAGAGAGACATCATTTATAAGGAAGCTTGATCAGCCTCCTTGAATTTCCATGGTGCTCTTTAGAGCTTTCGTTCCATTGGCTGCCTTGTGCCATTTCAGCCAGATAAGCATGTTTGCTGCAATCAACCATATGCCATTCTATTTTGCTTTCCCAAATCCTACTTTGAATTGTATTGTTTTAAGTAACTATATTCAAAGAGCTCTCCAAAATACGCTATCACACATTTTCAAAACTCCATGAAAATTGATGCGCTAAATGGAGGTTGCGAAGGTTTTAATTTAATCAAATGATCAAGTTTCAGTTGTTTTGTTTTTCTTTCTGTTTTTAATGTAATGGTTTCTTGGAAGTTGGGTCGTGCAGGAAATCTGACATTGATCAACAGGATTCTCTAGATGTATGACCCTGGATAACAATCCATTATTCCACTGTATATGTAACATAGTGGCTTGTTAGTAGATTCATAATCCCTAGACTTTTGATCCGGGATACTTGAGATCCAATCCATCATTGCTTTAGTCTAAATTTAGTGTTTGAAAAAAGCATTAGGATTCCGCACAATATACTGTAGAAGATAGGAAGCAAAAAGGCAGATGGAGTTTAATCCAAGCAAGTATGAGGTGTTGCACCTCATGGACTTTGGGAGGTTCGTTTCTTTTGAAAACTTGTAGTTTAGTTTATTGTCACGTGTACCGAGGTACAGTGAAAAACATTTCTTGCGTGCTAACCAACCAGCGGAAAGACAATACACGATTATCAATCGAGCCATATTGGCCATGTAATATTGAATCTGTATGGGGGGGAATCTATATAACTTGAACATCAACATCAACCTGGATATGTTAAATTCAATCTGGTTCACTAAAGCACCTTCAGAAAATATACTAGCCTTGCCCTGCCTGAGTTATGCGTGACTCCTGACATATAGACATGTTATTTTTAAATGTCTCTTCAATGTCCCAATTCAAATAGGGATGGGGTATAAAAGGGTTGTGTTAGCAACACCCTTATCCTTTGCATGAATAATCTTTTTTGAAAGTCATTTTCTGTTTTTATGAACAGATACTAAGCCAACGTTTCTATTGTTCCAAATTGGTATAACTTGAGCATCAACAAGTGTATTAATTGTTTTGCTTAAAAATATATTTGTACCAGGGTTCTTTTTTCAAAATATTTTCACCCTAAAAATATCCTGCGCCCAATGCTGGCAATGAGGAATCTATTAACTGGTCAGAGTCATATAGAATGGAAACAGGCCCTTTGTCCCAACCTGCCCATGCCGACCCATCTACAGTAGTCCGACCTGCCTGCATTTGACCCATTTCCTTCCAGACCTGCCCAATCCTGTAACTGCACTAATATTTCAAACATCGCGATAGCACATGCCTCAACAACCTTCTCTGGCAGCTTGTTCCAAGCACCCACCACCCTTTGTACGTAAAAGAGCAGAAAGGTTCATTCCGAAGTTTACAAATACAAATCGTCTTTCTTTATGTCGATGAAATAAGAAGAATTGCCCTTGAAGTTTTCTTGCTACCCGATTTATGCAGCAGAATTTAAGTCAAGTTTATTTCTATGAGAATGCAGGGTGACTTGGACAGGTTGGGGGAGTGGGCAGATGCATGGCAGGTGAGGTTTAATGTGGATAAATGTGAGGTTATCCACTTTGGTATCAAAAACAGGAAGGCAGATTACTATCTAAATTGCGTCAAGTTGGGAAAAGGGAAAGTACAACGGGATCTGGGGGTCCTTGGTCTTCAGTCTGCATGCAGGTACAGCAGGCAGTGAAGAAAGCGAATGGCATGTTGGCCTTTATAACAAGAGGAGTTGAGTATAGGAGCAAAGAGATCCTTTTGCAGTTGTACAGGGCCCTAGTGAGACCACACCTGGAGTATTTCGTGCTGTTTTGATCCCCTAATTTGAGGAAGGACATTCTTGCTATTGAGGGAGTGCAGCGAAGGTTTACAAGGTTAATTCCAGGGATGGTAGGACTGTCGTAAGCTGAGAGAATGGAGCGGCTGGGGTTGTACACTCTGGAGCTTAGAAGGATGAGAGGTGATCTTATTGAAACATATAAGATTGTTAAGGGTTTGGACATGCTAGAGGCATGAAACATGTTCTCGATGTTGGGGGAGTCCAGAACCAGGGGCCACAGTTTAAGAATAAGGTGTAAGCCATTTAGAATGGAGACGAGGAAACACTTTTTCTGACAGAGAGTGGTGAGTCTGTGGAATTCTCTGCCTCAGAGGGTGGTGGAGGCCGGTTCTCTGGATACTTTCAAGAGAGAGCTAGATAGGGCTCTTAAAGATAGCGGAGTCAGGGGATATGGGGAGAAGGCAGGAACAGGGTACTGATTGGGATGATCAGCCATGATCACATTGAATGGTGGTGCTAGCTCGAAGGGCCGAATGGCCTACTCCTGCATCTATTGTCTATTGTCTATTGTCATATTTGCAAGAATAGAGAGGTGCAGGTACAATGAAAATCTTGCTTGCAGCGACATCACAGACACATTCAATTGAAGAAGATAGCTGAGGTTATCAACTGAGTTTTATTCGACTCCTACTGTGTGAACACTATACTCAGCGGCATGAAGAGTGAATCGTGAGGGCTGACCTGCTCGGCAGATGAATATTTGGAATATACTGCCATCTGCTGCAAACTGCTATTCTAGGTTCCAAAGCCCCACAGAGGGATGCAGGAAGTATATTTTCATCATGTGTAACAGTGTGCATTGTTCACAGCATTAGTTTTGAATCAATAAAAATATGAATGATATTACATGCAAATTATAACAGTCACCTCAAGGCTAATTTACAAACAATAGCGCTCGGTAAATACTGGAATTCACATGCATGGAGATGGAGGATATCTGCAGTGGGAGCCTTGGGTGAAACTAGCCAGGCACCAGAGGGGGAGCTGTTGAGTCAAACAATTTATAACTAGCAATAATTAAGAAAAAAATAATAGTATTTAGTAACAACATCCCACAATATTTGAATTGAATGTGATTCATAACTATTAAATAGGCACTTCATTTTATTCAGACAAATCAGAGTTCATCAGGCATGAATTAGATTCCTCTCACTATGTCCACATTTAATATAGAATGAGTAATTAACAATATATCCAGGGTATCACTGGTTTCTGTACTTATTCATATGGTGCTATAGTTTTGCATGTAATATGGCCTGTGGCTTTCTTCTTATCTCCTCAAGATCATGGAAATGTGTTAACCATTCAGTGTTCTGTGACGGACTTTGATAACATTGCCAGTATAAAAAAAGAAAGGCTGAGAACATACACCTGGCACATTTTTCCTTTCTTAAAATTAGCAAACGTATACAGCACAGATAAAGGAAAACATCTTGCTCAATGTTGTTCACATGTTCAGAAAAAATGTTCTAAGTATGTACAAGCAGCTGGGATCAAGTGTGTTGCTGGAGGAGTTTTGGGCACTGAGCAGCATACTTAAGAAGGAAGGTAGATAAAAATGCTGGAGTAACTCAGCGGGTGAGGCAGTATCTATGGAGTGAAGGAATAGGTGACGTTTCAGCTCGAGACCTTTCTTCTGAAGAAGTGTCTGAAGAAGGGTCTCGACCCAAAATGTCACCTATTCCTTCGCTCCAGAGATACTGTCTCACCCGCTGAGTTTCTCCAGCATTTTTTATCGACTTTCGATTTTTCCAGCATCTGCAGTTCCTTTTTAAACAATACTTAAGAAAGAATCCAGATGGGCAAATAGGGGACCAGCGATAGATCTGGCTGATAATCGCAAGGGAAATCCAAAGAGATTTTAAAAGTACATTAAGGGAAAGGATGACTAGAGAGGGAATTGGGCCTCTCAGAAACCATGGAGATCATGTCTGCGGAGCAGCAGGAGATGGACAATGTCCTCAATGAGTATTTCTCCCCTGTTTTACCTGTGGTTCCATGGAAAAGAGCTTTGAAACTGCATTACACATCAGAATTTTCTAATATCTGCACCAATGCATTAATGAAGGGAAAAACTGAAAGCATTGAAGGTCAAATAGAAACACTACAAATTTCCCAGCGATTTCTAACACTGAACTGAGGAACAGGATATAATTTGCATCTCGCTCCTCAGTTTTTCATCTGTTGTAATGGTTGCTTCCAGTATGCTGGTGACACTTCCAGCATAGTGTCACCAGCACAGCATTTGCTTAGTGCTATCAAATTTTATTTTGTTTTCTTAACTTTAATTTAAACATTACTGTTAATTAAAATAGAATTGAATGCCGTATCACCTTTAATTTTTGAAAATTAAGGAATGTATTTTCAGCTATTTCTTATTGATTTTAATCTTAGAAAATTGTGTGTTTTTTTTTTCGCACAAAGGGTGGTGGGTGTGTGGAGTGAGCTGCCAGAGGAGATAGTTGAGGCAGGGACTATTGCAATGTTTAACAAACATCTAGACAAGTACATGGGTAAGACAGGCTTAGTGGGATATGGGCCAAACACTGGCAGGGGAGACTAGTTTAGATGGTCGGTGTGGGCAAGTTGGGCTGAAGGGCTTGTTTCCACGCTGTTTCACTCTATGACTGTATAACTGTTCATGGTCTAGTTTCCACTGCTTGCAGCCTGGGCAACCTTGCGGATCGCTCTTCTTCAGAGCAGAAGAAGGGTCAGCTGTAACAAAGCTCACACAAGGCAAGTACAACCGTGGGCATCACATGAAAGGCCAGCGTAAGGCGCGGACTAGGTCTAACAAGATTTGGCCCATTGCTTTTCCATCTGGGCGCTACATATAACAGGTTACCTTTGTTCTGCCTTTGGATGTGTTATTGTAATCAAGATTTTTTTTTTAATGTATTCATTCATGAGGTAGGTATTGTTAGAAAATTGAGCAGTCATTGCCCATTCCTATTGAACTTGAGAAAATAAGGGGTGTGGATAGAGGGAGGCTGTTCCCGTTTGGGGAGCGATTGAGGACTCGAGGTTAGAGTCTTAGAGTTATACAGGGTGGAGAGAGGCCATTCGGCCCAACATCTACACTGGCCCCACCTGCCCACATTTGGCCCAGACCTTAAAAATAATCTAAGGAAGGGTCCCGACCCGAAACATCGCCTAACCACTTTCCCCAGAGATGCTGCCGAACTCACTGAGGTGCTCCAGCATTTGTGCCAATCCCTCTACACCTGTCCTGTCCCTCTACCTGTCCAAATGTCTATTCAATGCTGTTATAGTGTATGCCTCAACTATCTGCTCTGGCTGCTTATACCAAATACTAATCACCCTCAGTGTAAAAGCCCTCAGGTTGAAGATATAAAGTAAAAATGGAGAGGATAAATGGTGGCAATGAGAATAAACCTTTCATCACAGTGTGGAGTTGGAATCTGGAATACTTAGCTTGCAGCTGTGGTGGAGGCAGATTCCAATGTGGCCTTCAAGAGGGAATTGGATAAATATATGGCAGATAATTAAAAAACATAAGGCATTGACTGGTGAATGGAATTAGGGAGCTGCTTTGGTGAAGAACCACTGCAAACCTGATGGGTTGAATGGCCTCTTTCTGTGGCATAACCATTCTTTGATTATAAGTAAGGAGGTTCATTATCTACTGCAGAATTTCCAACATCTAACCTCTTCATAGGGCCTTGTTGGATTTCCAGTCAAACTTCTGATCAATGTAGGGGATCGTATGAGAATAGTGCCACTGAATATCGAGTTGGTTTCAGTTTTTAGACATGTAGCATGGAAAAGGGCCTTCGGTCCACCAAGTCCACCAAGACTGTTGATCACACATACACTAATTCTATGCTAGAACCACTTTTACATCCTATGCAGCAGGGACCATTTACTGGGGCCAATTAACGTACAAATCTGCATGTCTTTGGAATATGGGAGGAAATTGGAGCACTGGGTGGAAACTCAAGTGATCATAGGGAGAACGTCCAAACTCCACACAGACAGCACCCGTAGTCAGGATCGAACCTGTGTCTCTGGCGCTGTCAGGGCCTGTCCCACTTTCGCGACCTTTACAGGCGACTGCCGGCACCCGTGATACGTCACCAAAATTTTCAACATGTTGAAAATTCAACAGCGACCAGAAAGACGCTATGACTCTTTGGAGACCTCTCACGACCATTGGAGACCTCTCGCGACCGCGGTTGTGAGAGGTCTCCTATGGTCGTGAGAGGTCACCTGTGACATGTCGCCATGGGGTCACCTGTATGGTCGTGAGAGGTCTCCTATAGTCGTGAGAGGTCTCCAAAGAGTCGTAGCGTCTTTCTGGTCACCGCTGAATTTTCAACATGGTGAAAAATTCGGCAACCTATGATGAGTAGCGGCAGTCGCCTGTAAAAGTCGCGTAAGTGGGACAGGCCCTTAAGGCAGCAGCTCTACCACTGCGTCCCAGTGCTGTCCTCACTGAGTTGGTTGAACTCTCCCCTGCTGGGGCTCGTCAAAGAGACATTTTTTGACACAACATGTAAATAGTTCTACGAATAATGCTATACATGACATTATGAAATGAAACTGGGCAGGTGAAGAAAAGGTTGGTGGGGAACATTTTGGGAACAGTGACTGCAAGCTTCAAGATCATTGTGGAAAGGTTGATGCTGAAGTTAACTTCCTACATTTTGGGAAGGCTGATTTTAATAGTGTAACGGAGGACCTGGCAAAAACAGATTGGGAGTAGATGTTATGGGTAAAGCAACCTTTGACCAGTGGGAGTTCTTACAAGGATTGTAAGAGTTTGAGGTCCTCATGTTCCAGCAAGAGTGAAAGACAAACATGGCAAGATTATGGAACCTTGGGTGAGAAAGATATTGAAGGTTTGACTAGGAATACAATATAACATATAAGGGGTGTAAGCAATTGCAGTGAATGAGTCACTAAAGGAAAATAACTTAGGAAGAAGTTAGGAGGGCAAATGGTGCCATGCCATATCCTTGGGCAGGTAGGATTAAGGAGAATCGTGCTACATTTTGAAAGTATATTGAGAGCAATAATATAGCTAGGGAAAGAGTGGATCCCCTGAGGGACAAAAGGTATAATCTCTGAGAGAAGTCAGGCAGTATGGATGAATTCCTCAATGAATACTGTTCATCCGTGTGTCCCACCAGGAAGAAGGGCATGGAAGATTGAAGGGCAGCACAGTGATGCAGCTGGTAAAGCCACTGTCTCACAGCCAGTGACCCGGCTTCGATCCTGATCTCGGGTGCTGTCGCTGTGAATTTTGCACATACTTCCACTAACGGTGTGGGTTTCCTGCAGGTGTCCCACTAGGAATAATAGGTTTCACTAGATTAATGTTTAGTTTGATTTTATAGTATGGAAAGCCCACCAGGTACACAATGACCATCAATCATCTGTTCACACTAGTTCATGCTATCCTACCAATTGTCCTACAATCCCACAGGTCTTTGGGATGTGGGAAGAAACAGGAGCACCCTGAGAAAACCCACGTGGTCACACGGAAAAACATGCAAACTCCACACAGACATCACCCGAGGGCAGGATCGATCTTGGGTCTCTGGCATGTCGGATAGTAGCTCTACCAGCTGTGCCACTGTGCTACCCTTGAGTTGCAAAAGGACATACTGTATATTTTATCTGAAAATGGTATGTACCTGGCAGACCTTTACTGTTTGGCCAGACCAACAGCCTTGCACATCAAATTTATGGTCAATTGTTCCTGACATCGATCCCTTGAGTGAAACTACAATGTTACAATTTCAAATTATATTGCAGACAGTAGGATTTAACCCACAGTAGGATTTGACAATTTAAACCCTCCGCTTGTATAATAATTAGTTATTGTTGCTGATATTTACTCCATCTTGTTTTTAGATTTGAGTACAAAGATCTTGCTTTAAAGTTTTACCTCTTTCAGCAAGTAATATAGTGAGGAATGGGAAGTCCATATTAGGGGTCCAGATGCTGAAAGCTCCTTGTTCTCCTGAAGCATCTGGACACATTGATAGGGCATCAGGCATAGCATGACCATTATCAGTACAGAGTGGAGACTCTGTCCTTGAAATGCACTTAACACCATGCAGAAAGTCAAAACCCAACCTCTACTTACACTCCTCTCCCCTCTCCCCATTGCCCATTTCCTCCACCCTATTGTTTTACCAGTTCCACAGTTCTCAGTCTGACTGACTCCATCATTCTAAAGAAAACCCAAAACATTGGCTATTCCTTCTCTCCAGAAATGCTGCCTGACCCGCTGAGTTACTCCAGCATTGTGTGCACAATGGGCCCTGCCTGAGGTCATTTGTGCCAGCCCTGATCAGTCTTGGTCTTTTCTCCATTCCAGCTCTTCACACACCCACGCCCCCATCCCCTACTTTCAGTCTGAAGAAGGGTCCTGACCCAAAATGTCATCCATCCTTTTTCTCCAGAGATGATGCCTGACCCACTGAGTTACTCCAGCACCTTGTGCATAAACTGATATAAACCAGCGACTACAGCTCCTTGTTTCTACTTCAACTTTGGTGGCTGTCAATGCTGTAATGGGGTTTTCAACCAGGTAATCTGGGATTTCAGTGTTTTAATGTGTATGTGATAAATTAAGTCTCTCTTCAACGTCCTCTATTTCAAACAATAGTCTCAGCCCAGCGAAGCTCGTCTCCCCTTATCACTACTGTAACACAATTGCGAAATCTTGTGAAAATTTGTTACTTTCTCTCAACATATCACATTCTATGGTGATCAGGACTGTGTTTAGCGAGTGCTATGGTTCCACCAATAGTGTAAATCCCTGCTCCTTTTTTAATGCACTAGTGAATAAACCATGCATCTTATAAGTTGCCTTAACTAATAAAGCTTGTGTTATCTTTGGGAATCTGATAACATGCACTCCAAGATCTTATTTTTTCTTAAATATCCTGCCATTTATAGTGCACTCACTTGTCTCATTTCCCCCTCTCAAATGTAATGGCCCTCTGTCGCCGATTGAACTCCCTTTGCCAATTTTGCTCCACCTCTCTCCCTCCTCACCCCTTGTCCCAATTAGTTCATTATTATCTTCTTTATGTTCCTATAAACAGCAGACTCCTCACTGCCAACCACATTGCAAACGTTTTAATCATGGACAAATACGGCCAGATCATTGATATTTACCACAAAACAGTGGAGCTATTGTTGTTAGTGTTGGTGTAGGCTTATCATTGTCTTGTGTACTGAGATACAGTGAAAAGCTTTTGTTTGCGTGCTATCCAGTCATTCAAATCATGCCCTACTTGAGTACAATCAAGCCTTACACAAGCAGTGCAAAGAGAAAAACTCCAAAGTGCAGAATGTTGTAAGAAGGAACTGCAGATGCTGGTTTAAACCAAAGATAGACACAAAATGCTGGAGTAACTCAGCGGGACAGACAGCATTTTGGGATACAAGGAATGGGTGACGTTTCATGTTGAGACTTTTCTTTAGATTTCTGAAGGAGGGTATCGACCCGAAACATCACCCTTTTCCTCTATCCAGTGATGCTGCCTTTCCCGCTGAGTTACTCCAGCATTTTGTGTCTATGAAAGTGCAGAATGTAGTGTACAGCATTGCGGTATTACAGCTACTGAGAAAAAGTCCGAGATCCATAATGAGGCAGGCTAGAAGATTAGGACTACACTCTAGCTTACGGGGGGACTATTCATAAGGCTGATAATATGGGGAAAAAAGCTTTTCCTGAATTTGGTGGAACATACGTTCAGTCTTTTGCATCTTCTCTCTGACAGGAAAGGGGAGAAGAGGGAATGAGCAGGGTTAAAATGGTTGTTGATTATTTTGGCTGCTTTCCAAAATAAATGGGCTAACTGGGCCTGTTCCAAAATGGGCTACATCCACAACTGTGCGAAATGGCACCATCCCTAATGCAACCATGACTGTTTGTAGTTCATAGTTTACTTGGTGTGTGTAGTGTTGAAGAACCTGATGGTTTGGGGTTTAGAGAAATACCATGTGGAAATAGGCCCTTTAGCCCACCTAGTCCATGCCGACCAGCGACCAGCCGTACACAACTTCTATGTTATCCCACTTTCACATTCTACGCACTAAAGGTAATTTTACAGAAGTCAATTCATCTACAAATATGCATGTCTTTCGAATGTGGAAGGAAACCAGAGCCCAGGTGGTCACAGGGAGAATGTACAAACTCTGCACAGGCAGCACCTGTAGTCAGGATCGAACCCGGGTCTCTAGCGCTGTGAGGCAGCAACTCTACTTCTGCACCAATGTTCCCCCCTTTTTTGTTCTTGGGAAGAACCTGCTGGTCATGGTTTTCAGTCTCCTGATGGCAGTAGTGAAATGAGAGCATGGCCAGGACCTTGACGAAGCTAACCACCTTTTTCAGGCAGCGCCTATAGATCCCTTCAGTGGTGGGGAGGTTAGTCCAATGTCCACCACCTTTTTGTAATCTCCTACATTCCTGGCCATTCACGTGCCGAAAGCAGGCCGTGATGCAACTGTCAATATGCCACATACAATATACTAATGTAATAAATTGTGTTCATGGATGCTTTGGTCGATCGTTCTTTGGCTTTTTCACACATATTAAAGAGAATTTCACAATATCTCACATATTAAAGAGAATTTTGTCATGCTAAATGCCACGTTAAATGCAGTTATTGCACGATGTAGGTAGGTACATACTTATCCTTATAAAGGAGCATAGTTTGCAAGGTCGTGGAGAATGAGGCGTTATGAAGGGAGCCATTGTTGAACTGTTGCAATATCACAACAAAAATATCCCTGGCATCTCTAACTATAACTCAACTTAAAAGGTTTTAAATACACTTTGTTCTGTAAAAGGATTAACAAAGCAAAACCCAAACAGCTGAGGCTTAATTTCCAGTATTTCAGCATGTAAGTACTGGAAGTTAATAAAAAGATTAAAATCCTACAGTGCTTTATAATTGAAATTTCCATCCTGAGGTAAAGCAGCTTACTAACAATGCGGGACGAAGGTTATTGACATTGGAAGCAGACTTTACATGCTGTGTGGTTCTAAGTGTATTTAAAATCTTTTAGGTTGAGCTATCGTTAGAGATGCCAGGGGTATTTTCGTTGTGTTATTGCAACAGTTCAACAAATGCTCGCTTCTAAACGGTTCATTTTGTATGACCTTGCAAGCTATGTACCTTTACAAGGATAACTATGTACCTGCCTGCATAATGCATTAACTGCATTTAACAAGACAAGGGTTGCATGACTACATTAGTTTTAATGGTGAGAATAAACACCTTTAAAGCAGTGGAAGGCAAAAGCAGATTATTTATAAATGACATTCTTGGTGTGATTATTATTAAGATTATTTCTGTCAATAAATAACTTACAAAATTTAATGTGAATTGTTATACCTATTTTGTTGTTGCTTTACATTTTCCTAATTTGAGTCTTCGCCAATAGCTAAGATGGAAAGTAGGCAGCATTTTAATTTCCCAAAATTATTTTAATGTTCCAGTTTCCATACTTAAAATGCTTATTCTTTCAAAATTAATCACATAAAAAATGTATGGTCTTTGAAATACACCAATATATTACGAATAAGACAAAAGACAATAGACGCTGGGGTAGGCCATTCAGCCCTTCGAGCCAGCACCGCCATTCACTGTGATCATGTCAGTGTGCACCTGAGAACATTGTTACATGAGGTTTGATCCTTCCCCTATTCTCCCATGGTATCCTTTCTTTCCAGGCTATTTATTTCCATGGAGAAAAGAAGTGGAAAAAAAAATCTGGAATCCATGTACTGTCTTTGACACCGATCAATTTGATTCAAAATCACCCCCTGCCAAGCAAGAGAGAGCATGTTTCAAAAGCAATAATGATGCACTCTTTTAGATGTTCCTAAAATTAAATTTTCACATATTTTTAAATCAGACTAGCTATGTCAGTGTTATCAGTCCGTCACTTCTTATTGATGAGAATATCTGATTATATTCTAGTTTATTTCTTCAGGTGAATGAATCAGGAGAATTCAAACAAGTCTCTTTCATAATTGCATCTGCTGAGCTTGCACAGGGAGGCTGCTGAACAGGCAGCAAGGATGTCAAGCAATGTGCACTCGCACAGAAATATATTGTGATCTCTTGAAATGGAAACTTCACCGGGGGAGGTAGACTTACACATTTTATTTGGAGACCTGAGCATTGCTGGAAAGGCCAGTATTTATTGCCCAACCCTCATTGCCCCACAGAAATTATGGTGATCCACCTTCATGAATACCTGTAGACCTTTTAGTGCAGATACTTCCACATCACTGTTGGATAAGGAATTCCAGCACTGACTATTAAGATCTGATAGACACAAAATGCTGGAGTAACTGGGTCAGGCAGCATCTCCAAAGAAAAGGAATAGGTGATGTTTTGGGTCAAGAGTTACTCTAGCATCTTGTGTCTATCTTGGGCATATACCAGCATCTCCAGTTCCTGAAGAAGGGTCTCGACCCAAAACTCCACCCATTCTTTCTCTCCAGAGATGCTGCCTGTCCCGCTGAGTTACTCCAGCTTTTTGTGTCTATTTGCAATTCCTTCCTACATCTTAAGATCTGACGGTATATTTCCAAGTCAGGATGACATGTGACATTGATGGGAACTGGCAGGTGGCGGTGTTCCCATGCAAACGTTGCCCTTGTTCTTGATGGTAGGGGTTGCATGTCTGTGTGTGAGGGAATTAATGCTTAGCTGATGATGGTCTGAAGTAGGGTCCCGACCTGAAATGTCACCTATCCTTGTTCTCCAGAGAAGCTGCTTGACCCGCTAAGTTACCTCGGCACTCTGTGTCTGATCATGGACTATTAGTCAAGCGGGTAGTTTTGTCCTCAATGCTTCCGAATTTCTTGAGGGTTGCTGGTGTTCGACTTGTGCCTTGGAGTGTCAGGAGATGACTCATTCATTATACAATACCAAGCCTCTAAGTTGCTCAAGGCAATATGCTATTTATGCGACTGGTCCAGTTGTGTTTCTGGTCATTGATGGTGGGAGAAAGCAATTGTAATGTTGTTGAATGACAAGGATAGGTAGTTGACTCTTTTATTGGAGATTGCCACAGTCCGATACTTATGTAACGCAGATGTTCCTTGCCTGACTGTTGTCTATGTATTTCCATATATATGCATGTGCTGCTTCATTTCTTGAGCAGTTGTGAATGGAATTGAACATTGTGCAATGATTGATATATATATCTTCACGATCTTCTGATAGAAGGCAGTTTATTGATGAAACAGATGGAGGTGTTTGCGCAGGTGTCACTGTTCTGAGGTAGTCATGCACTGTGTCCTTGGCTGGGGGGGATCGATCTCTGAAAACCACAACTGACTTCTAAATTGTCACAATCCACCCATTGGAATGCTTTTACAAGGATCAGCAAATGCTGATTTAGAGAAAAAGACACAGACTGCTGGAGTAACAGCAATAGACAATAGACAATAGGTGCAGGAGTAGGCCATTCAGCCTTTCGGGCCAGCACCGCCATTCACTGTGATCATGGCTGCTCATACACAATCGGTACCCCGTTCCTGCCTCCTCCCCATATCCATTGAATCCGCTATCTTTAATAGCTCTATCTAACTCTATCTTGAAAGCATCCAGAGAATGGGCCTCCACTGCCCTCTGAGGCAGAGAATTTCACAGATTCACAACTCTCTGGGTGAAAACGTTTTTTCTCATCTCCGTTCTAAATGGCCTACCCCTTATTCTTAAACCGTGGCCCCTGGTTCTTGACTCCCCCAACATCAGTAACATGTTTCATAGCCTCTAGAGTGTCCAATCCCTTAATAATCTTATATGTTTCAATAAAGATCCCCTCTCATCCTTCTAAATTTCAGAGTATACAAGGTCAGCAGGTCAGGCAGCATCTCTGTAGAACATGCATCAGGCGATCTTCTGGGTCGCGACTCTTCTTCAGACTTATTATAGAGGGATGGTGTCCTGCCAAGGTCTGGCAAGTGATAGGTGGATACAGGTGGGGGGTTGATTGCCAGATGGTTGGGCAAAGGTTAGAGATGAAAAGACCAAATGTGTGAGATAAGATGCGGATAGAAGAAGCAGGAAATCTGACGGCAGATGGAAGGGTAAACTGAGAAATGGATGAGCGTCCAGGTGGGGCACAGGATAGAGAGGGCAAGGGAAGAGGGGTAGAGAGAGGAAGGAGTGTCTGTGGGCTAATTACCTACAAGTGGAGAACTCATTGTTCATACTAACCAAAGCTAACCAAGCGGAATATTTCAATTTTAGGGAACTAACCTACAACCCTCCCCAACTTCCCTCCACACCACATATTCAGCCTCTCATCCCTGTGCCCCACCTAGATGTGTATCTGTTTCTCTCCTACTCCTTCCATACCCACCCCCTCCCTCGACGCCAGTCCACCTATATTCCTTCCTCTGGCTTCACGTTTCTTGCCTCTTCGTTCCTTATCTCTTTATCTCACACTGTTTGGCTGTTCATCTCTGGTCTTGTCCAACCATCTGAGAATCAAACCCCATCCCCTCCCTCCCTACAAGTATCCACCGACTTTGTCCCCAACTTACCTCTTCCAGCTTTCTCCCCCCCCCACTGCAATCGGTCTGAAGAAAGGCCCCAAGCTGAAAGGTCACCTATCCATGTTCTCCAGGATGCTTCTTGACTGAACAAGGTGGTCCTCCAGCACATTGTGCCTTCCCTGGAATGTCTTCCGCTTGATGCCCATTGACTTCAGTTTTACTAGAGCTACTTGAATCAACTGCTGCTTTTGAAGTTCAGCTCTTTGATCTAGGCTTCAAACAAGGCTATGATAAGGACTGTATGTGAGTTAGCTTGGCATAACCCAGAATAGGCATCAGTGAGATAAATGGCAATGGTAAATGCCATTTGACAGAACAATTGTACATAAGAGACCTGCTCAGATCAAAACCACTGTTCAGAAATCCTATTCATTGCCCAGTACAGTGTTGATTTATTGAATTGGCTTTTCCACACTCCATCAAGAATCTGATGTGCGTTCACAGACGGCGCAGTGGTAGATTTGCTAACTTATGCCCCTGTCCCACTTAGGAAACCTGAACGGAAATCTCGGGAGACTTTGCGCCCCACTCAAGGTTTCCCTGCGGTTCCCGGAGGTTGTTGTCCTCCGGCAACCACCTTCAACTAGCATCGCAACCGGCTTTGACTAAAAAAGTACCGATTTTTAAAATGGAAACCACTTTCGACCATTAGGGAGACTGACAAAAACCTCCGGGAACCGTACGGAAATCTTGGGTGGGGCGCAAAGTCTCCAGAGGTTTCCGTTCAGGTTTCCTAAGTGGGACATTACTGCGCCAGAGACCCGGGTTCGATCCAGACTATGGATGCTGCCCGGACGGAGTTTGTCCTCTCTCCCTGTGACCGAGTGGGTTTTCTCCAGATGCTCCGGTTTCTACCAACATTCCAAAGACGTGTCGGCTCGTAAGTTAATGGACTGTGTACGTCAGAATCAGTGTACAGGTGATTGCTGGTCAGCACAGACTCAGTGGAGCAAAGGGCTTATTTCCACATGGTACCTAAAAACGAAACTAAACATAACACGGTGTAGAAAGGAACTGCATATGCTGGTTTATAGCAAAGATAGACACAAAGTGCTGGAGTAACTCAGCAGGTCAGGCAGCAACTCTGGAGAAAGGATGGGTGACCCTTCTTCAGACCCCTGACCCGAAACATCACCCATCCTTTCTCCAGAGTTGCTACCTGGACCTGCTGATTTACTCCAGCACTTTGTGTATCTAAACTAAACACCGTGCAGCGATACATTTGAAATAATTTTGAGGCGTGCAGCTGACTAAAGAAGTCACTGACACTGACTGCTCCATGCTGATGCTCTGAGAGGGAACAGGCACTAAAACCTCTCCACGCTAATACCCTGGCAAGGCACCAGTTCGCCAGAACATCCCTTATTCCACACCCTGCAATCCCATTTCAAGTGTATGAACAGAAACAAGCAGCAGCTCCTTGTGTTATTCTCACACTTATAGATAGATACCACCAGAACTTTATCGGTAATCCAACTTTATTTAGATGTCTTTGTTCCATCTTCAGTGGAACACTGTTGGCTTTGCTGTGGGCTGCCAAGCTGCAGCAGTATTGAGGAAAGAAGTCCCAAATTTACACTGTGGTGAAGTAAATTTTGATTAGTTTCTGAATGGCCCACCGCTAATTTTAAGAGTAGATCCTTTTATTCGGGAAGTTGTCTCCAGAGCGTGTAATCCCCTTGACCTAGTGGCATGATTCTGGAGCCATGTTGGGCAAGGCAGGGTGTGTACATGCGTGTTACTGATGCTGCAGGTAGTGCCTGACGTTACTGTTGCTCAGTCATTATGAGTCGCCCATGCAGTCTGTGTCGTCCATGCTATACTTCGGCTGTACCTGTTATAGCAGTGAAGATATCTGGGCAAAGATGGTTGCAAAGGCACTTGCAGGGAAGGTGAACTCCAGCCAGAAGCATAATTGGAAAAATGGTTAAGGAGTGAAGTGGTCGTCAAGTTCAATCAATGCCAATAAGCTTGCATACAGTGCCGAGGAACATGGAGGGGTCTGGCTACAAGTAGCGTTGTGGCTTTGCACAGAGCATGGAGACTATGCCGGACAACACTGACAGTGATCACCTGGCAGGTGACCAACATTACGGGGCCACACTTAACAGTTCTCACCAACATTATAAGACCATAGATGAAGAATTAGAGTAGAATTAGGCCATTCAGCCCATCAAGTCTACTAGTTCAGTTTAGCTTATTGTCACATGTGCTGAGGTACAGTGAAAAGCCTTTTGTTGCTTGTTACTACACCATTCAATCATGGCTGATCTATTTTTCCCTCTCAACTCCTTTCTCCTGCCTTCTCCCTGTAACCTTTGATGCCCTTCCTAATCAAGAAACCATCAATCCCCGCTTTAAAAATGCCCAATGACGACCTCCACAGCCGTCTGTGGCAATGAGTTACGCAGATTCACCACCATTATGGAAGGTCAGATGGCTGCCATCTTGGGGGTTTGGGAGTCAATGTTGTCTGCTCACTTTGGCATCTTGCACTTATCCAGAGCATCAGGAATGTTGTCGGATGAGAGTGTCCTTCCACTTCTCGAGCTAAAACTTCAGGATCATTTAAGGAGCAGCGGGATAACATGAAGCTGAGTCCAAGGATGTGCAGAATTCTGCAGATTTACTGCTGAAGAAGGGTCTTGACCCGAAACGTCACCCCTTCTTTCTCTCCAGAGATGCTGCCTGTCCCGCTGAGTTACTCCAGCATTTTATGTCTATCTTCGGTTTAAACCAGCATCTGCAGTTCCTTCCTGCACATTTCTACGACGCCTAATATTTAGGCGTCAATGCAATTGAATCACTTGACGGGTGTTTTCTGGATTTGGTACCGTGTTTGTTTTTGGAGTGAAATATGGGCAAACTCATGCTTTGGACTGAAGGAGTGGTAGCGATGACAGTGATAGGGATTGCAATATGATATATGGGATGATGCCGGAATCAAATCACTTGAACTCTTCATTGATGTATACCTCTTCTAAAACTCTTGGAGCACTAGGGACTGCTCTCTGTTTTTTTACCCCTCCTCCTCCTCCTGATCTTGTTAATTCCGGATCTAATACTCTCTCCCTAGTCTGGTTCAGTAAACCACTGAGTCAAACACTGGAGTCCAAACCCTTCTTTATTTGTATACAACACCTCGGGGCCGGCCTCGGATCCACTCACTCGAGCCCTCAGCAGCCTCTCCTAAACAGAACAGAAGGTAAGACAAACCGACCCACCCCACTGAAACGATCACACCTTAATACCCCTATACAGGGATATTAACCTTTTTAGTCCAATCACGGCACCTATTCAGTAAATAGACACAAAGTAGAAACATCTTCAGTACACAATAGAAACATACAGTGGGAGGCCACCCTTCCGGACCAATCACGGGCACTGGTGGGAAGATACAGAAACAGAAAACTCCCCTAACCAATCTCAGACACAGAACAAGCGTCAGTGTATTGAAACTTTACAAACACCTCTTTAGGAGCCCAGACTTAGTGGTAACAGGTGGGTCACATGGGCAGAAGCTTCCTGGAGCTTCTTCAGAGGTCCAGACTTAGTGGCGACAGCTAGGCCACATGGGTCTCCGGCACCTTGCAAAGTATTGTCACCACCAGTGAAGCCCAGTCTTTCACAGACACCTGCCATTTCCCAAAGTACCCAAATCCCTGCACATTCACAATCTCACCAGACTTGAGGTTCCCATGATGATTGAAAGGGTTGTTCTCATGATTAGTTTAGTTCAGAGATACAGCGCATAAACAGGCCCTTCGGCCCACCGAGTCAACGCCCATCAGCCATCCCGCTCTTCTGGATTCCTAACGTTTCCTTACCTCAGTCTTTCTCTCCTAATTCTGTTCTTCTCTCCATCCGTCCGTTTGCCTGCCTCTCTGTGTGTCCTCACGCATCATGCACATGTTCTACAAGTTGTTGACTGCACGCCTCTTAATGTTTTGAAGGTTAAATGGTCCAAAGATGACCAATAGTTTACAACCAGAGGGCAAGCAATGAAAACCTATATGTCCCTGGTGCTGCCATCGTGCCGCCCAACATGTGCCACACAACATAAAAAAGTTGATGAACACAATCTGTAACTTGTTAAGCAGTCTGCTACAATGCCCATTGTTTCTACCTGCCATTTCCATGTGAAGAAAGAGGACGTTAGGAAATAAATAGATATTTATAGGTGAGAGTGGCGGCGCTGCCCTGGCAGCAGCGGCTCGCCTGCAGTCCGTCTGTTTTTCTTTTTTTTTGTTGTTTTCTTGTCTTGTTTTAGCGTTAATTTCAGTTATTTTGCAGTGTATGTGTGTGGGAGGGGTGGGAGAAACGTTTTTCGTCTCTTCTTTTTGGGGGGGACGCGACTTTTCTTGTCGTATCCCCCGTCTCCGTGTCTGTCTGCGCTGAGGCCTATGGTGGAGCTGACAGCCTCCAACTGCGACCGACCTCGAGGCTCCGGAGGCGGAGCCAGCCAGGACTTACCAGCGCAGGGCTGGCCGACTTCGGGGCTGCGGTGGGTTCAGGCGTTCCGGCGGCCCGACTCGGAGCTGTGGCGGCTTTCCGGTGGCGGCGGCAGCGACTTCGGAGGTTCGGCCGCGGGCCCAGTGGACGACATCGTCGGGAGCTCGCAGGTCACAGGTTGGTGACCTGTTTTTCCGGAGCTCCCGCGGCAACAGCTGCGTCCGCTGGACTGGAGGGCGGCAGCTTCGGCAGCTTCGACCGCCCCGGGCCGCGGAGTTGAACCGGCCCGCTCGCGGAGCGCGGTTCACCCGCGGGACTTATTTACATCACCCGGTGCGGTCACAACATCGGAGGCCCGGATCGCCTCAGCGCAGAGGAAGAGGAAGAGGAAGAAGGGAAGAGACAAAGACAAGATTTTTGCCTTCCACCACAGTGAGGAGGTGTCTGGTGAACTCACTGTGGTGGATGTTAAATATGTGTTTATTGTGTGTTTTGTTATTTACTATATGTATGACTGCAGGCAACGAAATTTCGTTCAGACCGCAAGGTCTGAATGACAATAAAGTTTTCCATTCCATTCCATCCATATAAATTATGCAATGCTATTCAAAATGTTAAATATCTTGATTCATGTTAATGGAATTTAGCAACCTTCTGCTCAGCCCTTTGTACCTCTTCCAATAAGTTTGGCTGGCACCATTAAAGCGTTCACATGTAGTCTAGCTGCATGATCACACATTCAGTTAATTTCTTTTCACATGCTCTCATCCTTAAAAGTCTCCTTCAGTTGCAGTGGTGTGTAAGTGAAGTATTGCTTTCAAGGTCATGTTAATCTCCATCCAACTAACAGGTAAGCACACTAGTCCAGGTATTTGATGTTATTAACTGAAGCTAAGCCAATGTTGTATTTTGCCAATTGCACATTGAAAGAAAGGATCTATAATTGTTATGGTTTAGGTTTGGCTCCAGGTCAATGTCAAACTGCTCACTCATCCCTGCTGGGTGATGCAGGTGCATACCGTACTTCAAAGCTTCACTTTTGGGACACAGCGCACATGGCACTAGTCCACGAGTCTCAGAGAAAGCCGACTCACCTTATCCATGTGTCTCTGGTGGAATTCAAGCCATCATTTCTAAATCTGCTTTGACAATTTTGCTCAATTTGACCGTCCTATCAACACATTTTTTTTGTTCTTGAGGAATTGTAAAATTCATTTGATTTTTCCAAAATGCAGCCAAATGTTTCCATTGCACTCTGATTAGAAACGGAACATATTCAGACGTCACCAGACGCATTTAGCATGTTCCTCCTCGATTTGTGGGCGGTTGGCATGTGAATCTGTGAGCTGTTTTCCCACTTAAGTGAAGGTCTCGTACTTGCCTCAAACAACAGGAAAGAGTGAGCGGCCTGACATTTCAACCTGAGCCAAACCAGGAGGGTTTCACAGAGAAGCCCTGAATTGGGGGCGGGCTGGGAGGATAACAATTATTTAGCTTCAGTTTTTTTCAGCTCAGCAGCATAATGTGTGGTGCTGGATTTAAGTTAATTTCCACACCAATCAGTGAAGTGGATTTGTACTGAAATCCACTCTGACAAATATGAGAAAAGCAAGAGCTTCCTGAGTTCAGCTTATCAATAATTAACAGTGCATCAGCAAAGTCCAAAGGGAGCTTATATTGCACATTTGAGTAGACTGCTAATAATATATAGTAGATGGGTTGGTGCATTCAAATCCCACGACACAAAGCCATTCAAGTCCAGCATTGCATTTTAAATGAGCCGTGGATAAATGCGTGGCTACTGTGGAATTGGGCGAGTGTACAATTAGCTCATTGTTTCTGCTGGTTTACACAGAGGGAACTGGAGGATTGCAGGAGCAAAGGCGAAACATACCCCTGGATGTGTAATGAGGGAGTTGCTGAGCACAGTAGATGCAGCTTAGAGGACCTTCATTCGCTCATTGGGAGACTTCCAGACAGGCTGCTATTGTGTTCCTTTAAGGAGTGTGACGGTGGATAACAACAGAAGCTCATTTCTGCTTTCAGTATTGACAGAGTCTCCGGTGCTAGAGAATGGAGTCAAACAGTCCAAAGAAGATTCAATTTGCTGTGCCGTTATTTCAAAGTCATTTAGATCCAGAGGCTGCTGAGCAGGTAATACAGCAAGCTAACCTTTCACAATATATTTGAACAATGTAGGAATTGATTTCAAATTTGCATTTGTACATGTTGAAGCACATATTATTTTAAATCATTGTCATTTTTTTGTTCTCCCACTGTATTGTATTAAACAATGAAAATGGCTTATCTTAAAAGTTTGAGAGCAGCTAAAATAATTAGTTCTGTTTTGGTTGTTCTTTTTACAGATTAGAAGGCGAAGACCTACTCCAGCATCACTGGTTATTCTTAATGAATCTTCACCAGGTATTAAAATTAATTTGATCCGAGTAAATAATAGATTCCGTGTGGCAGAGTGGCTGAGCTAATCTTAGTGATTTTTCTAAGATATTACTGCCTAAGTGCAAATGAAATAAATTAATCACTTTTATTAATGCACTGGATTGTTGTAATATTGATGCAAACGGTTTGTGAAATAACTTTTTTAAAGCTTATTTGGAGCCTTAATCCACAATATGCAAACTGATTTGCCAAAATTGGGTTCAAACCTCTACTACCTAAACGTTACTTCAAATGTTTAAGGTCGGAGCCCCCCCTCCACCCCCTCTCCCCTCTCCTCCACCACATTATACAGCCTGTTATCTCTGATCTGTTATCATCAATAAAAGAGAAGCCTGTTGACAAAGACACTCAATGCCACCAGCATCTATGTAAGGAACCAATGATGTTTTTGGACTCAAGGTTACGTCGTATTCTACCCACCTGGATCATTTTAAGCCGCCTCATCCAGTATGTTCTTGGGCTGGGAAACCAGTGTGCTTGGACGTATGAGAAGAGCTGGCAGAAAGCAGAATGCTCTCTGCTTTTCTGCAGCCGTCACCCACATTTGTTACAGTGCGTACCTTTGCACTCTGTCCCTGTGGATTGTAAGCAGAGCACCAGATAAAGAAATCTGGCTCCACAAAAATTGGCAGTGACTAATATGTGAAGTCTTTACTGATTTTGTGTACACATACCTTATGCCCTTGAGTGCTCTTTAATTGAGCAATTTGATACTTTTCTAGAAAATGTCATTAAAAATCTGCTTCATCGTTATTAGTCCCCAGCCCTGACCTTATGTGGAGTAGTGTGTGCATACATACGTTGTTTGCTTGTTTGCTGAGGGAAAAAAACAGACGTGTCAGCATTTTTCTATTGAGCACAATGAATGTCATAAATGTTTGTTAGAAGCGAACTGAAGCCATCCGGAAGCAGGCAGTAGAGGAACAATGCTCTCAGGAAATGAGTCATAAACCAAATCACTGCAGGTGTCATAGGGCAGCATTATGAGCTCTATATAATGCAATATCAGGTTCCATCACACTGTGTGCAATGAGGTTAAAGTTTGCTCTCTTGAACTCACTGAAGGCCTTTTAGTATCATGTGAAGCCTTTATTGATGCATTTGGATCAAATGATCAGAGGAATCCAGGACTTTGCACAGATGTCTTCAGGTTGCAGTTCTAGTTATGAGCAGTCTGCTAAATCCATTTGAAGTTACTAAGTACTCTGAACATTCAATGTCAATTAGAAGATTAAATAGAGAAAAGTACAGCACAAGAACAGGGACAGGCCCTGCGAGCCACAGTGTCTGTGCTGAACGTAATGCCAAGTTCAACTAGTCACATTTGCCACCACATATCCATATCCCTCCAATCCCTGCATATCTATACGCCTATGTAAAAGCCTTGTAAACACCACTGTCGTATCCATATTCCGTGTTCTTGGAGTTGTTGCAACGATGATCATTTTCTCAGTTTGCCAAACACTGGAAAAATTGTTCGGTTAGTCTCCAATAGTCCAGGTCACAAAGCAAATAAAATTCTTGTGCAGAAACAAAGAACAGCTGATGCTGCTAATACACAAAAGAACACAAAGTGCTGGAGTAACTCAACGGTTCAGACAGCATCCCTGGAGAATATGGATAACTTGTGCATATTTTTGTGCTGATGATACTCTAATTCCATTTGCCTTTCTCTTTCAGTTCTGTTTCTCTTCTGGATTCATACATTTTCTTACATCTCACTCTTTTTATCCCAATTCTGTTCTTCTCTCCATCCTTCCTTTTGCATCCTCACGCATCATGCGTGTGTTCTACAATTTATTGACTGCACGCCTCTTAATGTTTTGAGGGTTAAATGGTCCGCAAGATGACCAATAGTTTACAACCAGGGGGCAAGCAATGTAAACCTGTGTGTGTTTTACCATATAGGAGCAAATGAAGGGCAGGTGCCACACATGAGCTGTGGATGGTCACTCGGCTGATATTGCTAACAGTAGCACTGTAATGCAGAGGGCGGCACAGCGCCAAAGACCCAGGGTCAATTCTGACTATGGGTGCTGTCTGTATGGAGTTTGTATATTCTCCCCGTGGCTGCGTGGGTTTCTCTGGGTATTCCGGTTTCCTCCCACATTCCAGAGACATGCAGGTTAATTGGTGTCTGTAAATTGCCGCTAGTGTGTAGGATGGTACTGGTGATCATTGGGCTGCATGTACTCGGTGGGCCGATGGGACTGTTTCCATGCCAAATCTCTGACTTAAACTAAACCAAACATTGAAGGTGAGTTTTACTGACTGTTAAAAATAATCTCTCGCTACTTACATTGCCCGAACCTGGCACAATTCTGATCAGCCCAGTTTAATTTATAAACGTTGGCTAAAATTGGCTCGCGTGGGAATTTCACTTCCTGATGTCTCAGCATTCAAAAATAAAAACTTTCACACCTTCGGCATGTCTCAGAGATATTTACAGCTAATGTAGTGTTTCTTGAAGTGTAATTGCAGATATGATAATGGAAGAACAGCAGCTAACTTGTACCCTGCAAGCTTGAACTAGCTGCATTGTGATAATGACCAATTTTGCTTTATCACGTTGGTTAAAGTATAAATAATAGTCAGGACACCTCGCATAGCTCACCACTCCTTTTACAAACGCTTTGGATTCTGTTACATTCACCCAGCAGAGCAGATGGGAGCCCAGTATGAATCTCCTTGAAAGACCTCACCTCGAGCAGTGTACCATTCTATTATTATATTTAGAATGAACCGGCTTCACTCAGTGTGTGCAACTCTCCAGTGTAGCACTAGAATTTCCAGGCAACAAATGCTGACTTAGATAGGCTAACAACAACATCGGCTATAGGGTGGCCCGGTGACGCAGCGGTAGAGTTGGTGCCTTACAGCGCTTGCTGCGCTGGAGAGCCGGGTTTCGATTCCGACTACGGGTGCTGTCTGTATGGAGTTTGTACATGACCTGCATTTCGGTTTCCTCCCACAATCCAAAAACGTACAGGTATGCAGGTTATTTGGCTTGGTATAAGTGTAAATTGTCCCTAGTGTGTGCAGGATAGTGTTAATGTGCGGGGATCGCTGGTCGGCGTGCGCAGAAGCTCGTTTCCACGCAGTATTTCTAAACTAAACTAAACTAAAAAAACAGGCTCTTACATTAAAAGATACAATATCTTGCTCTTTATAATTAGATTATGTATCTTACAAGTAAATACAGAACTTTCACTATTAGACAATCTTAAAATTACAGTGCAACGGACGTGATGAGGCTTTTATTTAGGAACGATCATAAAATGTGAGCTGTATTAACAGACTGACTTCTGAGATCATGCCGTAAGCTTTCTATACTTGAAAAGACTGCCAATATTGCCTATCTAGATTATCGCATTTAATAATATATTTCCACTTAAATGCTGGACGGTTCTATAAAAGGTCACTGAGCTGATATCACAAAGGAGAAGGAAATTTGCTGAATAGAGTGCAGGTAATCTAAAACTTCCAAAAATAAAGACAAATATCATGAATCATGGTTTGACAAAAACAAATTGTATCTGCAGACAAAAAAAGACTGCAGATCTTGAAGGAATCATGAGCAAAACACAAAGAGATTCAGACAGCATTTGGGCAGGGACACGACAGGCGATGTTTCAGGTTGGGACCTTTCTTCAGATTGATTGGAGTAGGGGGGAGAAAGGTGGAAAAGAGAGGTGGCGCAGGACAAAGCCTGGCAAGTGATAGGTGGATAGACACAAAATGCTGGAGTAACTCAGTGGGACAGGCAGCATCTCTGGATAGAAGGAAAGGGTTACTGGGTTACTCCAGCATTTTGTGTATACCCATTCCTTCTATCCAGAGATGATGCCTGTCCCGCAGAGTTACTCCAACATTTTGTGTCTATCTTCAGTGCAAGAAGATCTGCAGCATCTGCAGTTCCTTGCTGTACAATGGATACAGGTGAGGGAGTGTTGATTGGCAGATTAGTGGAGTCAGTGACAAAGGCTAGAGATGAAAAAGAGACAAGAGATGAGGGGAAAGAGAGAGGAATTCTGTAAAATTGTATTTTTGTAAATAAAAATAAGGTTAAATAATTTATAGAATTACGGTGACAGTACAATTAATTTGGCCTCTCAAATTAAGTACATTCAATTCACAACAATGTAGCCAGAATTATACCAGAATGATACTGGAATTATCACCAGAATTGCTGCCTTACAGCACCAGAGACCTGGGTTCAATCCTGACCAAAGCTGCTTTCTCTAAGTAGCTTGTACGTTCTCCCTGTAACTTGCATGGGTTTTCGCCGGGTGCTCTGGTTTCCTCCCACACTCTAAAGACGTACAGTTTGTAGGCTAATCGGCGTGGTAAAATAGTACATTGTCCCTAGTGTGTGTAGGATAGTGTAAGTGTGCAGGGATCACTCGGTTGGCACGGACTCAGTGGGCCGAGGGGCCTTTTTCCTCGCTGTTTCGTTATACTAAACTAAGCTAAACTAAAGTAAAGTCATTCTAACTGGATCCCATTCAGGATGTCCCTAGTGTTTTGTTGTCAGCTAGATAATTTTGAAAGTTAGATACTATTGTTGGAAACTGTTTGAGAAATGCTAGCTCACTTTAGAAGATAAAAAACTTATGGTGGAGAAGGTAACATGGCGGCAAGGATGGAAAATTGGCTGGATGGCAGGAAACAAAGAGAGGACGTGGGCATGCCTTTTCTTTAGTTGGCAAGCTGCAGTAGGAAGAGTGTTAAAGGTCAAGTCTCTTTCTTACATTCTTTGGATTAAATGCAGTGGCCACTGCATTTGTTGATGATGCAAAGAGGGGTTAGGGGAGTGAGCGGTGAAGAGGACATAGGGAGGCTATGGAAGAATGTAGACAGGTAGATTCCGTGGACAGAGATCTTGTAATGTGGGGAAAACAAAATAAAAAAAGTGCACGACAAGAGTTCTGAGGCCTAAAGCCTGATTTGCAAAAGGCAGTATCGCAAATACTGCAAGAAATTAGGAAGGGAGGAATGTTGTTTTTGTGAGCGGAGTTGAAAGATTGTGCTTCAGTTTTATGGGGTATTGATGTGACCACATATGATGTCCTCCATGTAAGAAGGAGACAGGGAAATGGATGGAAGCAATTCAGAGAAGGTCTACTGGACTGATATAAACACATTCATATATCTGTGAATACGTATATAGAAGATATGCATGAACAGCTGGACTGATATCTGTAATGGTCGATTAAGAGGCAAGGTTAGGCAAGCTGGACAAGTGACAGCTGCAAAAAGCAAACTGTTAGAAGAAACCAAAGTCAAATGGCACTTTCGGAGGCAGAATAATTGTCAGCGTATCAATTTGAGTTTCTGCATCAGGACTGAAATAGCATCTGGTGGATTTGAAGAATGAGAGGAAGCTTGATTGAACATATAAGATTTTGAGGGGTCATGACAGGGTGAATGTGGAGAGATTGCTACCTGTTTTGGCAGAAAGTAGAAGTTTGGGTTCACTCTGTAAAAATAAGACAGGGATGGGGAAATATTTTTTCACGTAGATGATCATTCTTTGAAACTCATTTCTTCAAGCTGCATTGGAAGCAGAGTCTTTGAATGCTTTTAAAGTAGAGGTAGATAGATTGTTAACAGGTGAAGAGTGAAAGGTTACTGATGGTGGATGCCAAAACCTTGCTAATTTGCGGAGCAGGTTTGAGAGGCCAACTTCTGCTCCCAATTTATATATTCATAGATCGACGTGTGAAAGTGAAGTTTTGGCTAGAGTACCTGGATAATTCTTGTATTCTCATGCAAAATAGTGGCATGAAACCATGTACTAGCTGATCTCCGAGAGTGACTAAATGGGATGGCAGATAGGTCATGGATTAAATGTAACTTTCAGGATACCAGCTCTCCAGATATGTGACCCTGATTATTTGTAATACTGAATGTGCTACACAGTCGTGAATTCAATGCACTCCATTTCAGGGGCAGAATTAATTGCACTGTCACCATTATTTTAGTGAGGGATGACATTTCTTGGCAAGCACCTCCAACAGTGTGGCACATATTTTCTATGGCAATTAAATGTTAGCCAGGATTTTGGTGCTAATTTCTCTGATGTGGGGCTTAAAACCATATGCTCAGCCCGAGTTATCAATTAGAAAATATTTGTAATAAATTGCAGCAATATCAAATAATATGTTGTGTAGAAGTTGGGAAGTCATGTTGCTGTTGGATTGGGCATTAAAGATTGTGAGTCATGCGTAGTTGTGTAAAAATTCAGTTGGGTCACATACGGAAAACTGTGTGCAGGTCTGATTACCACTTTGTCAGACAGATGTGAATCTTTGGAGAAGTTCATGAGGATTGTGGGCTCCTGTGATATCGGCAAGACCAAGCGTACTTGGTGATTGCTTCGCTGAACACTTATGCTCAGTCCCTAGGCCGACGCAACCTCCCAGTTGCCAAACATTCTAACTCCCCTTCCTATTCCCACACTGACCTTTCTGTCCTGGGCCTCCTCCACTGTCAGAGTGAGGCCACGTGCAAAATGGAGGAACAGCACCTCATATTTTGCTTGGGCAGCCTACAATCCAGCGATATGAACATTGATTTCTCTAATTTCAAGTAGCTCCTGCATTCCCTCCTCTCCCCTACATCCTCCCCTCCCCCACCCTAGTTATCCTACCAGTTCCCATTATCGAATCCTTTTTATTGCACCTTCCCCAGCCAACAATGGCCCATTATGGGCTCCAAACCTCTTGAGGTCATCTGTTGTCGGCCCTGATTTGTTCTGCTCTTTTCTCGACTCCAGTTTATTTCCCCCCCCCCACTTCTACTTTACGTCTGAAGAAGGGTTCTGACCCGAAACGTCACCTATTATTTTTCTTCAGAGATGCTGCTGGACCCACTGAATTACTCCAGCATTTTGTGTCCATCTTCACTTTGGTGTTGCCTGGATTGGAAAAACATTCAAAGACTCTGCTTCCAATACAGTCAGAAGAAATTAGTTCCAAAAGACTGATGACCGGAAAAAATGATCTATTTAGCCTTCTATGCCTTATTTTTTAAAGAATACCCCCAACTTCCTTCGATGGACAAACTTAGATTATTTCCCCTGGAGCTTTGAAGGCTGAAGGGGAACTTGATTGAACTCTCAAACAGCACAACAGAAAGGATAGGGTAGGTAATCCACTTATTATGAGTCTTATGCCCCGAGCAGAAATGTAACATAGCTTATGTGAGGGCATACATTTACACTGCGAGGGGGAAAGTTTAAACAAGTTTTGCGAGGCAAGTATTTTACACAGAGAATGGTAGTGCCCACTGCCCACTATGCACTGCCAGGTGAGATGGTAGAACGAATGTGACAGAGGCATTGAGACAGGATCATGAACAGGTGGTTAACTAAGAGATGCAGACATATGGGATTATGGAGATTGGCATTGTGGTCAGCGCAGACATGGTGGGCTGAACAGCCTGTTCCTGTGTAGTACTGTTCTACGTTCTATCCATAAACTGCACAGTGGCACAGTGGTAGAGTTTAGTTTAGTTAAGTTTAGAGATACAGCAGGGAAACAGGCCACTCGGCCCACCGAGTCCGCACCAACCAGCAATCCCTGCACATTAACATTATCCTACACACACTAGGGACAATTTACACTTATACCGAGCCAATTAACCTACAAACCTGTACGTCTTTGGACTTTGGGAGGAAACCGAAGGTGTCGGAGAAAACCCATGCGGTCACGGGGAGAACGTACAAACTGCTTACATTCAGCACCCGTAGTCGGGATCGAACCCGGGTCTCCGGCGCTGCAAGTGCTGTAAGGCAGCCACTCTACCGCTGTGCCACCGTACCGCCCATTATTGCTGTTCTACAGTGCCAGACATCCGGGTATGATCCTGACTACGGGTGCTGACTGTACGGTGTTTGCACATTCTCCCTATGACCTGCACCGGTTTCCTCCCACACCCCAAAGACATACAGGTTCGTAGGTAAATCAGCTTTGCTAATTGTCTCTAGTGTGTCGGATAATGCTACTGAGTGGGATGATCGCTGGTCAGCGTGGACTCAGTTGGCTGAAGGTCCTGTTTCCACACTGTCTCACTAAAGTCTAAAGTCTAACTCTCACTGAAATGCAAATGTAAATCTCTGCCACACCATGTTCTGAACATGGAGAGGTGAATGGGAAAATCTGAATCATTGTACATACAGTTCTCGTCAGCTATTAATAGTGGCTGGGAGTTTGTTGATTTAAATAATGCTGTTCTCTAAGCCCAGAGAAGGCAGCTGTTTTGGGGGCAATGGAAAATAGAAACTCCCAACCAAAAATTCTCCTTACATTTGAAATGAATCAAATCCAATTGAAAGACCTTTGGAAAAAAAAACATAGTTAATATTTAATTGGAAAAGTATTGACACAATTGCATACGCAAAAAAACACAGAGTACTGGAGAAACCCAGCAGGTCAGGCAGCATCAATGGAGGTCAGGGATAGGTGACGCTTTGGCTCCTGACATACTCGGATTGATTGTAGTGGGGGAGAAAGCTGGAAGAGAGGTGGGGGCAGGACAAAGCCAGACAAGTGATTGGTGGATACAGGTAAGGAGGGTTGTCCTGGCACAAAATGCCAACTGACCATTCCCTCCACAGATGCTGACTGGCCTGCTGAGTTCCTCCACCACTATTTTTTTTTTTTGCTCAAGATTCCAGGACCTTCAGTTTTTCTGTTGACACAATTGCTTGGACTATTTTCTCTGGAGTATTTGAGTCATGAATAGGGATTGCAGTGGCTGGTTTATTCTGAAGATAGACACAACACGCTGCTGTAACTCAGCGGGTCAGCCAGCATCTCTGGAGAAAAGGAATAGGTGACATTTCTGGTCAGAACCCTTCTTCATCTGAAGAGTTGGTCCCAACCCGAATTATCACTTTTTTCCAGAAATGCTGCCTGACCCACAAAATAAAGGAGAGGAGCAGGAGGACCTTGACGGGTCAGGCAGCAGCTGGGGAGGGAAATAGACAGTCCATGCCTCGAGTCAAGTTCCTTCATCCAAACTAGATGAAAGGTCTCGATCCAAACTGTTGACAGTCCATTTCCCTCCACTGATGTTGCTTGACTTGCTGAATTTGTTCTCCTTTTCTTGCTAATGCCATAATATATTCATTTCAAATGTGTCTTCTTCCTTCCATTTGTAAACCTGCTCAAATGTTAATCGGTACAGTCACTGGTTTCAAGCCTCAGCCTTAAACGTGTTAAAAATATGTTTAAATATTTTTGAAAAACAACAAAGTAACTGCATGGTAGAATGAAATAAAATACTGGTTTGAAACTTCTGGATCAATGTTTTACAGTTTTAGAAAATATCAAAATATTTTTTTGGATACAATGCAATATTGTGAACAAAATGAATTTCGGCTGTGCTATTAAAATTTGTTTGGTTTTCCTGGTCTTTTATTTAGCCACTGATTATTTACCCTGACACTAATATGTTTCCACCCTTTGTGGCATCCCTCCCATGGATGCCGTTCTGATCCATATCACCGGCTGAGGGGTCAGGAGAAAATTCCCCAGCATCAATGATAACAGCCTGGTCCATTTAGCCTGATGTTAGTTTAGCCACCTGAACCATTGTCAACCTAGTCCCTATAAAGCCCAGTGTTTCCAGCCAGGGGAGAGAAAGTGGGGGGGGGGGGGCACATTCCTGCTAGTTGTGTACCCCCCTGTTCCAGGTTTGAGGAAGACTGAGTCACTGGGACAAACCCGGAGGCCACTAGTGCCACTGTGTGGTCAAGTCTGGCCTGCCGGGAAGAAGCCCTAGACAGCAGTGCCTCTACTGAGGCTAAGACAGAGTGGCCGGGGCAGGCCTGAGATGCCAGTGCCTCTTGCTGCACATGGACAATGAAATACTGAGCCCACACACACACAGAGGCAAAGACTGAGCTGCCAGGATAATACAGAGACTGACAGCACTGCCTCTTCAAGTCCAAAGCTGAGCCGCCAGGATAAACCTGAGGCCACCAGCACCTCCTCTCGAGGCAAGGGTGAACTGCACGGAGAAACTTGACGTCACCATGCCTCCTCCTTTGAGACCAGAACTGATCTGCTGGGACAAGCCCGAGATCGCCAGCCCACCACATGCGCCCTGATGGTGAGTGACAGTGGCTCTCCTGGACTTGTTTTTAACCACTGTAAATTAAATAATGTGAATTCACACTTCTTCATATGTTCTAGGAGCAGAATTAGGCCACTTGGTCCATCAAGCCTACGAGCCATTCAATTATGGCTGCTCCATCGTTCCCTCTCAATCCCATTTTCCTGCCTTCGCACCTTTACTCATCAAGAATCTGTAAATCTCCGCCTTAGAAATATCCACTTACCTGACCTTCACAGCGTTCTGTGGCAAAGAATTCCACAGATTCACCACCCTCTGACTAAAGAAATGCCTCCATTTCCCTTCTAAAGGTACGTCCTTTTATTCTGAGGCTATGGCCTCTGGCCCTAGGCTCTCCCACGAGTGGAAACATCCTCTGCACATCCACTCTATCCAAGCCTTTCACAATTCAGGAAGTTTTAATGAGGTTCCCCCTCATCCTTCTAAACTCCAACGGGTACACTGCGTGTCAGTGTGGTCACCTACTGAACCTGATGTCATCCCTGATGCACACCTTACATTTCCCACATCCACCATATTTCCATATTTAATAACAAGGAAATGCAGTTGTTGATTTATACCGATATCTTAATGCTGATTAGATTAAGATAGAAACAAAAGGTCGGAGTAACTCAGCAGGTCAGGCAGCATCTCTGGAGAAAATGGACACATGACGTTTCGGGGTGCTGTCTGACGAAGGATCTCGACCTGAAATGTCACCTATCCATTCTCCCCAGTGACACTGCCTGGTCCACTGAGTTGCTCCAGTCTTTTGTGTCTATCCACCATATTTAGGATTAGAAAGTATTAGCTAGTAGGAGAGGTTGGACAGACTTGAATGGTTTCCTCTGGAATGCTGGACGTTGTGGGTAAATCTGATACAAGTATATAAATCATGGACATCATAGAGTGTTAGACAGTCGGAACCTTTTTTTTTTCCAGGATGGAAATGTCAAAGACTGAAGGGCCTGGCTTTAATGTGAAATGGGGCAAACTTTCAAGGTGATGTACAGGGCAAGTTTGTTACACAGAGGCTTGTGGGTGCCTCAAACAGGCTGTCAGGAGTAACAGCTGCAGAGGCAGATGCAATGGAGGCATGTGTAGGCTTTTAGATAGGCACATGGATATGGAGGGATATTGATCATTTACAGGCAAATGAGATTAGGTTATCTTGGCATCATTTTTGGCACAGATGTTGTGGGCCGAAGGGCCTTTCCTGTGCAGTAGTTTTCTACTTGTTACGCTAACAATGGGGAAACAGATCAAGATGTCGGACTTGACAAAATAATGTGGAATTGAGAAATGATACAATGAGCTTGGAGACTTTGTCAGGACAATGAGTTCTGGATTATATCTGACCTGGGAGGGTTTGACATTGAAACCGGATTCAAAGTGGAAGAATTCTCTGTTCCTTGACAAATTTATTTTCCTCCGCTTTGAACAAACATTTCCAATGATCTTGGATGACAAGCTGCTATTTCATCTGGAAACCAAGTGTAAATCTGCATAAATTGTAGATGGGGAGTTGAATAAATCACTAATCTATTTGCACTGTTTTATAACCACTGTGGAATGTGCTGTAAAATTGTAAAGGTTACATTTTAAAAGAATTGAAAAGAGAGACAATTGTTTGGCTCCTCCAGAAGGTTGGAAAACCGCCAGTGTGATATCGTTGAAAAAGAGTGGAAGGCAAAAAAGCTGGTAACTATAGACCGATTGGCCTAAAATCTATTATTGGAAGCATGTTGTATCTATTATTAAGGTGGTAACAGCAGAGCATTTAGACAAAGGGAACTGCAAATGCTGGAATCTTTAGCAGAACACAAAGTGCAAAACACAAAGTACACAAAATCTAGCCTTTGCTATTTCACTGAGAGGTTAACGCAGTGGGTCAGGCAGCATTTGTGCAGGTCAGGTAGCATCTAGTCCGAAGAAGGGTCCCGATGTGAAATGTCACCCATTCATTCCCTCCACACATACTGCCTCCAGCACTTTGTGTTTTAAATTTGAAAAATCATATTCAGATCTAGCAGAGCCATCATGGCTTCATAAAAAAAAGGGGTACCGTGAAACCATAAGACATAGAAGCAGAATTAGGCCAAACCTGTCCTATCCATGAACTTGTCTGACTGTTTCATAAATGTTGTGATATCCCCAGCCTCACCTGCCTCCTCTGGCAGCTTGTTTGTAAAAGTTACCCCTCAGATTCCTATAAAATCTTTTCCCCTTCACCTTAAAACTCACACTAAACGTTTTGCAATATAAGGGCGCATATTGTTGGAGTTAATGTATTGGCATGGATAGAAGGTTGTCTAACTTGTACGATGTCACGATGAAAGATAAGGGGTCATTTTCATGTTGGCAGCATGTCACCCGTGGGGTCATGCAGAACGGCAGCTATCTGCAATGTTTGTTCATTATTTACCGAATTTATAGATGACACAGGAGCAGGTGGGAAAACAAGCTGTGAGGAGGAACACAGATTTCAGTGAGATACTGATCAGTTGATGAACGGGTCAAAAGATGGCAAATGGATTATATTGTGGGAAAATGTCAAGTTGTTCATTTGGAAAAGGATGATAAAACAAGATACTTAAATGGAAAACAAAATTTGCAGAAAACTGTAGTATAAAGGGATTTGGAATCCTTACACATGAAACACAAAAAGTTACCATATATGTGCTGCATGTAATCAGAACACCAAATTGAATAGTGATGTTTTGAGTTTAGTCTATTGCCACATGTACCAAGGTACAGTAAAAAGCTTGTGTTGTCTGCTAACCAGTCAGCGGCAAAATAATACATGATTACAATCCAGCCATCCACAGTGTATAAATACATGATTTAAGGAATAACGTGAATAACATTTGGTGCAAGTCCAGTAAAGTCCCCTTTTATTTCAAAGGGGTTGGAATATCAAGGTGGGGAAGACATACATCTGTACTAGGCACTCATGAGAACTTATCTGGAGAATTGTCTACTGTTTGATTGGCTTTTTTAAGGAAAGGTATAGCATTGGAGGCAATTCATAAAAGGTTTCACTGGGATAATCTTAGGTAGGAAGAGATTGTCTCACGAAGAAAGGTTGAACGGTACATATTGGATACGAGATGACATGATACGATATGATAGAGCTATTTATCCCAGGTGGGCAATTTATCTGCCAACAGTCATAAAAACACAAAATATATGAAACATGAAATTAAAGTGACGAGTGGAAAGAATTGGGAAGCGAAAAGATTGGGGAGGGGAGGAGGAGAATTGGGCTCAGTCTACCCCACGACAGGAGGGGGGGAAGCTGTACAGTTTGATAGCCACAGGGAAGAAGGATCCCCTGTGGCGTTCTGACTTGCATCTTGGTGAAACCAGTCTGTTGCTGAAGGTGCTCCTCAGGTTGACCAGTGTGTCATGGAGGGGGTGAATTGTATTATCCAGGATGCTCCGCAGTTTGAGGAGCACCCTCCCCTCCAAGACCACCTCCCATGAATCCAACGCTGCCCCCAGGATGGAGCCAGTCTTCCTGATGAGTTTGTTAATCCTGGTACATACTGGAGTTTTGAAGCATTGCGGGGTGGGATAGAGTAAATGTTGAGAGGATATTTCCCCTTGTGGGGGTCTAGGAACAACAAGCAGCATCTCAGAATAGGTGACATCAGTTCAGGACAGAGATGAGGAAGAATATCTCCTCTCAAAGTGTCTGAAGCTCTGGAATTCCTTGACAGCTTGGTGAACATTTGTAACATTGTTGGTGTCAGAAAAGTGGCGACACTTGTGTACTGCCTAGGTGAGGTCTGCTGTATGATTTTGCCCAGTTGTAAGTAAAACAAAGCATTTCACTGTACCTAGGTACATGTGGCAGTAAAGTATGATTGAATCATTGAATTGAATTGAAGTTGGACCCTTGACTATCTTCAAATCTCAGATGGATTTTTGATTAGTAAAAAAAAATTAGTCTAATGGGGAGAGGGGAGGAGTGCGGATGAGGAAAGTTGGGTGAAGCGCGGTCTTGTTGAAGGGTGCAGCGCACTCAAAGGGCCGAATAGCCAGTTCCTATCCCTACTTCTTATGGTCTCTTCCATCCATCCCTTATCATACTTATATTTGCAATGCGCTTCTAACTCTGACTTGTAATGGCGCCGTGTCTTACATCTTCTATCACTTCTGAAGTAGGAATCATTTTGAATAGTCTTATTGATTCAGCGTACGTTATGCCAAATTGTAATTGACTTGAGCAGCTAATAACTTGAAATGTGAAGGATTCGTCTGATTTATGCCAACTAACCAGTTTAATCATGTTTGCATGTTTCCCTATTACTTCAGCATAAAGCTTACATTTTCCTTCTGATTTGGAAAATTTGACTGACTCTAATGTATTTTAAATCATCCCTTAACTCGCATCTCTATCCTTGATCACATGGATGTGTTCACATTAGGCACTGACCTTTGTGTTGGTACCTATTCAGTTTTTCCCGAGAACCAGATTTTACTGAGCCAACTGCACCATCTTTAAAAATAGTTCTCCAATACTTTGTTTTGCACATCAATTGGAAGGCAACGTCTCTCCGCTGTGGCCCAATTATAGAGTTATAGAGTCATGCTGCAGGGAAACAGGACCTTCGGCCCAACTCGTCCATGCCAACCACGATGCCTTTGGTATTGGCAGAGTCTAGCTCAGTTTCTATTACTCGTGACAAAGTTTGACAAGTGAATGTGGCAGATTATTCAGCTGCTGTGGCCATCAAAGTAGGTCAGTGAGAGATTACTTTTACCCAGGGGGCAGAAATAGCTATCAAATATGGGGGACACACACACACACACACACACACACACACACACACACACACACACACACACACACACACATCTCCACACACACACACACACACACACACACACACACACACACACACACACACACACACACACACACACACACACACACACACACACACACACACACACACACACACACACACACACACACACACACACACACACACACACACACGGCTTCAGCCGTGGGCCCTGTGGACGGTAACATCAGGAGCTGACCTGGTTGGTGTCCGACTCCAAACTCCAGCAACCGCAGCTTCATCCGCCCCGAATTGTGGGGCTTGAATCAGCCCATTCGCGGCTTAAAATCAGGCGCGGGATTTTCCATCGCCCTGCGGGGGCTTTAACATCCGGAGCCTCGATCGCCTGGACGCAGTAGTTTGACTGCGGGGCGATGGAAGATCCCACAGCCGATTTCAAGCCACGCCAGGCGATGAAAGTCCCCACGAACGGGCCAATTCCAGCTCCGCTCTATGATATTTGCTCCAACATGACGTCTCCCTCCTCCAATCATTGCGCTCTATCCTCAGTCCCACCCCCCTACTTCCCCTCTGACTGACACCTCCCTCCTCCATTCATCGTGCTGAATCATCATGTCCCGCACCGCCCATTGCTTGCTGACTGACGTCTCTCTCGTCCAATCGACGCCTTCAATCATCAGTTCCACCCCCCACTGTTCGGGGAAAGCGGAGATTTTTAATAGATTTTTTTTTTCACCAAATTTCAAAGTCCGGATTACAAAACATGGATGGGATTGTCCCCACCTCTCAAAACATGGAGGGGACGTGCCCCCCTGTACCTCCCCTGGCATTTCCGCCCATGCTTTAACCTATGAACTAGTACGGGCCATGCTCTGTCCTGCCCCTCTTCCATCACAACTTTCTTTCCCACCCCCACCTCCTCCATCATCAGTCTGAAGTAAGGTTCTGACCCGAAATTTAACCTATCTGCGTTTTCCAGGGATGCTGCTTGGCCTGTTGAGTTAGTCCAGTTTTTTATGTCTTTCTAAAGCAGAAACCAGTCCCTTCTTTGTCCAGTGCATAATGAAAACTGCTTTACAAAATTGTAAAGCTGACGCCACAACTGATTATCCTCTCTATCTCGAGCGAGCAGGCGTAATTACGAGTTCACATTGTTCCTACGACCAAGATCAATGAATGTAGCAAATGCCAGCGATCAAACACTAGGTAACGTCACTGACAAATAATCTTTTATTTGACGCTGAAAAGCATTACGGCATGGATATATTACATATTCTTGCTTTAATTTACTCTAAAACTTTTCATTACAGGTTCCAGTTATGCTCCAGTTCTTTAATTACCCTGAGATCACTATAGTCCCGTTTAATTTACTGACATCATAACTTCTATTTTTAATTGTTAAGGGCTTGGACACGCTAGAGGCAGGAAACATGTTCCCGATGTTGGGGGAGTCCAGAACCAGGGGCCACAGTTTAAGAATAAGGAGTAAGCCATTTAGAACGGAGACGAGGAAACACTTTTTCTCACAGAGAGTTGTGAGTCTGTGGAATACTCTGCCTCAGAGGGCGGTGGAGGCAGGTTCTCTGGATGCTTTCAAGAGAGAGCTGGATAGGGCTCTTAAAAATAGCGGAGTCAGGGGATATGGGGCGAAGGGTATGATCAGCCATGATCACATTGAATGGCGGTGCTGGCTCGAAGGGCCGAATGGCCTACTCCTGCACCTATTGTCTATTTTCTATAATGAATTTCACATCAAAACAGCAGAGACATTTGGACCCATTTCCTGTTCTGATTTCCTGTTCTTCTGATGCAGTGAATTTTTGGTGCTCTGAATGAAACTTATCTTTTTTTTGAGAGTTGTGCTTAATGAAATTCTAATCTTGAAGGCGACACAGTGGTGCAGCTGGTAGTGCTGTTGCCTCATAGTGCTAGAGTCCCGGGCTCGATCCTTACCTCAAATGCTGTCATAGTTTCGTTTAGATTAGTTTACTTTAGAAATACAGTGTAGAAACAGGCCTTTCAGCACACCAAGTCCACACTGATTCCCGCACACTAACACTATCCTACACACACTGGGGACAATTTACATTTATACCAAGCCAATTGGCCAACAAACTTGTACGTGTTTGGAGTGTGGGAGGAAACTGGAGCCTCCCAGAGAATACCCATGCTGGCCATAGGGAGAACGTACAAACTCCATGCAGACAAGCACCATGGTCAGGATCGCACCTGGGTCTCTGGTATTGTAATGGCAGCAACTCTACCGCTGCGTCACCATGCCGCCCTCCCTTTATGGAGTTTGCACGTTCTCCCTGTGACGCCGTTGATTTCTCCCGGGTGCTCCGGTTTCCTCCCACATCCCAAAGACGCGCAGATTTGCAGGTTAATTGACCTCTGTAAAATTGTCCCTAATGTGTCGGAATTGGATGGGAAAGTGGGATAATTTAGAACTACTGTGATTGAGTGATTGAAGGTTGGCCTGGACTCTGTGGGCCGAAGCACTGTTTCCATTCTGTATCCCTAAACGGAACTAAACTACACCAGAATCACAGAGCAGTTTTTTTGTATCGGAGAGGGAAACAAGGTCTTATTATCAATTGCCGGTTTTTGTTTCAGTTCTCCCAGTGGATTGTTGACAGGCTGGAATAAAGGATGGGTTATTCTGAACAGAGATAAAATTATTCTATCCAAGTGATTACTCCTGCAATTGTACCTTCTTCAGGTTGAAAGCAAATCATTAGCTAGTTAATATCAACATGAAGCAAATGTCGTGGGTCAGATTAACTTACCCATTCTTGAAGCAGGATACACAGTAATGAAATTGAATTTGTAATGATTAACAGTTTAAGCTTTAAGTTAAAGCTGCTTTGCAGAAAGAAACTAATCTATTGAAAAGAACGTAAGGTTCTGTGGTCCTTAAATTGAAACCTAATGATAGTTCACATCCAAATCTTTTCTAGCTGGTAGTGCTTATTAAATGAATAGAATTGTTTCAGAGATTAAAGAATATTTTTTTAATATATTTTAATTGTTTTGAAAGTTGGCAAAATACTAGCTTGACCAGTTGAATTCCTGGGTCAGATTAACAATACTGAGACTTGATTGGATTCCCCATGGTGGAAATTTTGGAAAAGTTCAACTCGCTCTTCCTGCACAGAATGGAATCTGCTTTTTATTGTTTTGAGATGTTTATATCTTTTTCGTGTTTAAAAAGTCGGTCTTACCATTTCCTATGAATGTGAATCACAGCGGAAGAGAATGGAAAGAGGACGATTTGCCTGAAACAAAATCCTTTTATGAAAGGTTGTCTTTGGCCATTACGCTGAGCTTTTACTATTAGAAATTATAGAACTTCAGATTACATAAATAATTAAACAAATCTAATTATCCTGAGGTAATCCAGTCAGGTGGTTAAGAATGGCATTATGGCTGCAATTGATGAAGAGATGTATAGCAAAATAAGCAGGAGTTGGACATGGAGCAACTCAAACTTGCTTCACTGTCTGTTAAGGGCAATAATGTAAGACCACCTTCTTATGCAGTCACAATATATCTTGAAATTATTGATCACTATATTAAATATTCTTCAAAGACCTTCCCTCTGTTTTGAGGATAATTTGCTATCAATCTAGTTTTGTGGATGCTGACATAATTGATGTAGCCAGAGTGGAATCACAGTGCCTTCCACAGTTGGGGCAAGAAGTGCCTGACAAAACAGGCAAATGGTTAATGTGTTAGACGCTGTGGACTCGTTTTCCCATTTACATGTTTCTTCTTTAGTTCAGAGACAATGCATGGAAACACCCCTTCGGCACACCGAGCCTGCTGCGACCAGCGATCACCCGCAGAGGTAGTGCACAAAAGGGCTGAATGAAGTTATTTCTACCTGTCTCTGTTCCAAATCGTTTACCACCGGTACTGAGATTACGCTTCCTGCTCCTATTTTGTCCAGTTGGAAGTACTTTTGATTCCTCCCTTTGAATTATTTTCATAATATCATGGTCCAAAACTTGCGACACCTGTTTGCTGCTCATCTTCCAACAAATCTTCCTTTCCCTGGAACAATTCCATAGATAGGAACCAGGCACCAACCTGATCGCTGAGAGCCAAGGTACTGCGAAACCTTCCAAATGAAAAACAGTTTGTTCACAGAATTGCATCAGTAGCCAGTTCAAGGCATTTGCACATCCATTTGAAACTATTCAGTATGAGATATGATTTATACTTTAGACTTAGAGATACAGTGTGGAAACAGACAATTGAGCCCAGTAAGTCCAAGCCGAACAGTGATCATCTCATGCACTAACACTACCCTACACACGAGGGACAATTTACAATTTGCAGATGCCAATTGAACACAAGCCTGTACGTCTTCGGAATGTGGGCGGAAACCGGAGCACGCGAAGGAAACCCACAGTGAGAATGTGCAAACTCTGTACAGACAGCACCCATGGGCAGGATCGAACCCAGGTCTCTGGTGTTGTTAGGGAAACAACTCTACGACTGTGCAACTGTGCAGCCCCCAATAATGTTTAAATATTTTCAGGTCCTATAAATGTGAAATAATAAAAATAATTTTAAACCAAATACAACCATCTAGTTCCGTTAAATTCTAAGACTGCAAATCTGATCTATTTTTGAGCAGAATGTTCATGCTATGTTATTTCAATGATATTGCTTATTGTTCTAAATTTCAGTGAATACAGCCAAATTTAGTCAGAATCTAGTGAAATAATTAGTTACAGTTCGATTATCTCCACCACCCAACAGTTTGGATTTAGAGTGCTTCTGGTGCAATGAGAAATGTATCTGATATGGCAAAATTTAACCTACTCCCTTGCCAAGATATGTACAACACTACACTCCACTAAATTCAGTGGAGACTAAAATGAGGTAATGGGTATATCTTGGAACCCACCCAAATGACTCGAATCTGGATTGAAGAGGTAGATCTTGAAGATTGGAAAGTGACTGGTAATATAGTAAATCTAATTTTGGTAATTATAGTTTAATACCTGAGTGCAAGATATATTTCGCTGGTGAAACCCAATCAGAAAATTTGCCTCTAAGATTGCACATTGATATGTGATATGTTGGAGAGATGTCTCAAGGGATGTCATAGTGTTGTAGAGAGATACAGTTGTGGAAAGACTGATGCAATGGATGTGGCAAATTTGATCTTCTAACTTGCCAGGAAGCCAGTAAATATGGGTGGATGATTCAATTGATGCCTCATCCAATACATAAATAAAGTTCTGGCCTTCAAAATGGACATGTAAATCCTACGAATTGATTAAAAGGCTACTGGTTTGCTTAAAAACTCACTTATGCAATAAAGCAGGCAGGCTGCTGGGAAAACAATGACAGGAATGTAATTGGAAAATGCTTAAGGGAATCCAATTGTGCTTAATCCAGGATTGTCATTCACCTCAATGATGTTTTATAATGGTGCGTTCATGTTTAGTTTTAGTTTAGAGATACAGCATGCAAACAGGGCCTGTGGCCCACTGAGTTCCGACCAGTGATCCCTGTAAACTAACACTATCCTACGCACACACACACACAAGGGACAATTTACCCTTTTTACCAAAGCCAATTAACCTGCAAACCTGCACGTCCTTAGAATATGGGAGGAAACTGGAGCACCCAGATAAAACCCATGCAGGTCACTGGGAGAATGTAAAAACTCCGTACAGACAGCACCTGTTGTCAGGATCGAACCCAGGTTTCTGATGCTGTAAGGCAGCAGCTCTACCGCTGTGCCACCATACTGCCCTTTGATACTTATGCTGCAGAGCACTAGGAATGCAAAGTATACAATAAATGGGAGCCCATTGGGACAACGCCCGCCATCAAGCACCTAGTTACAGTAACCCGAGCCTTTATGCTCCCCACATTCCCTTCAACTCCATGGAATCTGCTACTCATCTACAAAAATCAAGAGTATTTTACGATGGCCATTGTAACCTACCAACCTACAAGTCTTTGGGATGTGTGAGGAAACTGGAGCACCTGGAGGAAACCCCCATGAAAAATATACCAATCCCCATGCAGACAACACCAAGGGTCAGGCTCTAACTTGGGTTGCTGGAGTTCAACTTTGGAGGTACAACATGGAAACAGGTCTTTCAGCCCACCGACCAGTCATCCCCATTCACCAGCACTATCCTACACACTAGGGACGGTTTACAATCTTTACCAAAGGCAATTAACCTACAAACCTGTACGTGTTTGGAGTGTGGGAGAAACCAGAGCACCTGAGGGAAACCCACGCGGCCACAGGGAGAACATGCAGACTCCATACGGACAGCACCCATAGTCGGAATCGAACCCAGGGCCCTGGCTCAGTAAGGCAGCAACTCTACCCCTGTGCTGCCCATGTGAGATAACTGGCTGTGCCGCAGCGTAGTCTAGAAGGAAGTGAGGATATACAGTGCATTCAGAAAATATTCAGACCCCTTCACTTTTCCACATTTTGTTACGTTACAATCTTACTCTAAAATTTATTAATTTTTTTAAATCATCAATCTACACACGATACCCCATAATAAAAAAAGTGAAAACAGGTGTTTAGAACATTTTTGCAAAGTAATTAAAAATAAATAACTTAAAAATTACATTTACATATGTATTCAGACCTTTTACTCAGTGCTTTGTTGAGGCACCTTTGGCATCGATTACAGCCTCAAGTCCTCTTGGGTATGACCCTACAAGCTTGGCACACTTGTATTTGGGTAATTTCTCCCATTATTTGCAGATCCTCTCAAGCTCTATCAGGTTGGATAGGGAGTGTCCATGCACAGCTATTTTCCGGTCCCTCCAGAGATATCCGATCGGGTTCAAGTCCAGGCTCTGGCAGGGCCACTCAAGGACATTCACAGACTTGACGCGAAATCACTCCTGCGTTGTCTTGGCTGTGTGCTTAGGGGTCGTTGTCCTGTTGGAAGGTGACCTTCTGCCCCAGTCTGAGGTCCTGAACACTCTGGAGCAGGTTTTCATCAAGGGTCTCTCTGTACTTTGCTCCGTTCATCTTTCCCTCGATCCTGACTAGTCTCCCAGTTCCTGCCACTGAAAAACTTACCCATAGCATGATGCTGCCACCACCATGCTTTACTGTAGGTATGGTATTGGCCAGGTGATGAGCGGTGCCAGGTTTCCTCCAGACGTGACGCTTGGCATTCAGGCCAAAGAGTTTAATCTTGGTTTCATCAGACCAGAGAATCTTGTTTAGGTGCCTTTTGGCAAACTCCAAGCGGGCTGTCAAGTGCCTTTCACTGAGGAGTGGCTTCCATCTGGCCACTCTACCATAAAGGCCTGATTGGTGGAGTGCTGCCGATATAGTTGTCCTTCTGGAAGTTTCTCCCATCTCCACAGAGGAACTCTGGAGCTCTGTCAGAGTGACCATCAGTTTCTTAGTCACCTCCCTGACCAAGGCCCTTCTCCCCCGATTGCTCAGTTTGGCCGGGCGGCCAGCTCTATGAAGAGTCCTGGTGGTTCCAAATTTCTTCCATTTAAGAATGACAGAGGCCACTGTGCTCTTCGGCACCTGCAATGCTGCAGAAACTGTTTTATACTCTTCCCCAGATCTGTGTCTCGACACTATCCTGTCTCGGTCTACGGACAGCTCCTTCGTCTTCATGGCTTGGTTTTTGCTCTGACGTGCCCTGTGAACTGTGAGGCCTTATATAGACAGGTGTGGGCCTTTCCAAATCATGTACAATCAATTTAATTCACCACTCCAATCAAGTTGTAGAAACATCTCAAGGATAATCAATGGAAACACGATGAACCTAAGCTGAATTTTGAGTGTCATAGCAAAGGGTCTGAATACTTATGTAAATATGATATTTCCGTTTATTTTTAATTACTTTGCAAAAATTTCTAAACACCTGTTTTTGCTTTTATATTATGAGGTATTGAGTGTGGATTGATGATAAAAAAAAAGAATGTAATCCATTTTAGAATATGCCTGTAATGTAACAAAAGGTGGAAAAAGTGAAGGGGTCTGAATACTTTCCGAATGCACTGTAAAGGCGAATGTACATACTTATGAACACAGTCATGCCGCACAAACACAGGCCTTGGAGTTTGACTAATAATGTGACCTAGAGTAAGTTGTACAATGCTTGACTAATCTTCTGGAATTTTTTGAGGATGTAACGAGGATAAATGGACAAGGGAGAGCCAGTGGACGTAGTGTACCTGGACATTCAGAAAGCATTTGATAAGGTCCCATATAGGAGATTAGTGGGCAAAATTAGGGCACATGTTATTGGGGGTAGAGTGCTGACATGGATAGAAAATTGGTTGGCAGACAGGAAACAAAGAGTAGGGATTAACGGGTCCCTTTCAGAATGGCAGGCAGTGACTAGTGGGGTACCGCAAGGCTCAGTGCTGGAACGCAGCTATTTACAATATACATCAACGATTTAGATGAATGGATTCAAAGTAACATTAGCAAATTTGCAGATTGCACAAAGTTGGGTGGCAGTGTGAATTGTGAAGAGGATGCTAGGAGAATGCAGAGCGACTTGGACAGGTTGGGTGAGTGAGTAGATGCATGACAGATGCAGTTTAATGTGGATAAATGTGAGGTTATCCACTTTGGTAGCAAAAACAGGAAGGCAGATTATTATCTAAATGGTGTCGTTGGGAAAAGGGGAAGTCAAACGGGATCTGGGGGTCCTTGTTCATCAGTCAATGAAAGTAAGCATGCAGGTACAGTAGGCAGTAAAGAAAACGAATGGCATGTTGGCCTTTATAACAAGAGGAGTTGAGTTTAGGAACAAAGAGGTCCTTCTGCAGGGTACACAAAAAGCTGGAGAAACTCAGCGGGTGCAGCAGCATCTAAGGAGCGAAGGAGATAGGCGACGTTTCGGGTCGAGACCCTTCTTCAGATGCTGCTGCACCCGCTGAGTTTCTCCAGCTTTTTGTGTACCATCGATTCTCCAGCATCTGCAGTTCCTTCTTTAACACAAGGGTCCTTCACGCTGCAGGAAACATTGTACCAGGGCCCTAGTTTAAGAATAAGACCCACAGAGATGAGGAAGCTTTTTCACTAGAGAGTATGTGTGTGGAATTCAGGGGGGGTGAAGGTTTGGTCCCCTAATTAGCGGATTCAGGGGATATGGGGTGAAGGCAGGAACAGGGTACTGATTGTGGATGATCAGCCATGATCACATTGAATGGCAGTGCTGGCTTGAAGGGCCGAATGCCCTACTCCTGCACCAATTGTCTATTGTCTATTGACTGGTTGTATCACGGCCTGGTTGAGTTATCTGAATTCAGGAGGCTGTAGAAAGTGGTGGACATTGCCTGGTCTATCATGGAGATTGATCTCCTCATCATGGAGATTGTGGAAGTGCTGCCTCAAAATGGCAGCTAATAGCATCAAACACCCACACCAGCCTGGCCTTGCTCTCATCTTTTGCTACCATCAGAAATAAGGTACAGGAGCCTGAAAACTGTTACCTGGTTCAAGAACAGCTTCTTCCCATTGACCATCAGGTTCTTGAACCGTGTGCACAACCCGAGCCACAATCTTACCTCAGTAATAATTGACTATGGATTTTAAGAAGTAGTACTATGTACTTCAGCGTGAACGATTCTGGTCTGCTTACTTCAGATAACTGTAATTGTTGGTGGAATCATTTATTACATGTTTATTTCATATGTTGTTGCATTATTGTGCCTGTAAAGTTTGAGGATGAGGGAGAAATGTATTTAGTCAGAGGCTAGTGAATATGAAAATCATTGCCAAGTCATTGGGTATTTTTAAAGTGGAGAATGACAGATTCTAGTAAGGGAGTCAAGGATTATGGGGAAAGGTAAGAGAATCGGGTTGGAAGAGAAAGATAGATCAGTTATGATTGAATAGCGGAGTAGACTCGATGGGCCAAATGACTTGACATGAATTTATGAATAAAGCTGCTGCATTTGTCAGAATTTCATTGTTCCATTGCCAGTGCCTATGGCCATTAAACACTCTTGAGTTGGGTTGTCAACTCTGTTCTCATTTATATAATTAAGAGGCATGGTGACCACTTGAGATCCCGATACAGAACCCTTGCGATATCATTCTCTTATCATGCTGATGAATGCCCATTCTCTTTCTTCTCATTGTTTCAATCAATTGCTGACTTACATCAGGCTGCCTCACGGGGTGACAAAGCAGAGCCACGCTCCACAGATATTTAAGTTTACATATCGTGCGAGGGCAAGAAGAAACACGGGCTTTCTCTGAGCATTCACGGAAAGTTCATAATGGGCCTTTGCTTGATGTTATTGTTCTCGAAAGAGTGGGAGAGATAATTTAAATTCTTAGCCAAGCTATAGAGTTCCTTTGTGACACACTGCCTGAGTCTGGAATCAGTTGCAACAAAGGCATCATTTTATGTTCTGGGTGGTTACATTCCCTCCCATTAATATACATATCTGAAGGTCAACTTTATGTGATTCTACCTCCATTAAAATTAAGCAATAGCTGAATTTGTCCATATTTGTTCTCGTTTCCTGAAACAAATTGATTTATTGTGTGCTTTTATCTTTACTTGAAATACATGGTGAAAATGTTGTTTTAACGATTGTTTCCATCTATTTCTCCTGAATGGCAGCAATTTATGTACCAGTCGTTCTGTGCGCACTGAAAACAATGTTTGGGACTCTTTCCGTTTATTAGTCAATAGCTTTGCTCGGGGTTCTTGCGAAAATGTGTGGATTGAATGCAGGGAACTGTTGATTTGTGACATGTCACAGTGGTTTGAATATTGATGTTCAAATATTAATGTTTAATTTATTTCTGAGAGAGAGATAGATGATGTAAAAGATCATAAAGTGAAATATTAGCATTTATGAATAATATCAGCTGCCCTACTCACCAAAGCCTGGTAAGACTGTTTAAAATTACACAGCCCCTCTGGGGGGAGGAATAAGCCATTTCCTCTGTTATGGGCAATTTCTAAATGTCAGGAATTGGTGGGTATATCTAGTTCAGGGAACTTCATCACTAACCCCATGGCAGAGAACCCTGGCTTTGATTTCAAAGACAATGGACAAGCCTCAACAGTAACCACTCAGCCATGAACAACCACTGCAAAGTGTTAGATGCTTAATGGTACAACATACAACTGTGGTTACGAGCGCTGAAGCTGGAGCACATCGCATCATTCAGATCCATTGCATCTATTCCTTCACCAGGGATATTAGCAGCTAATCGAGCAGGACTGAAAGTGTGATTGTTTGCAGCTGAAACTTTTCATATTTTATAAAGGAAGTAAAATAATAATAATACAAACAACTGTAACATAATTATTTTGTAGTGTTGTTCAAAATGACTTTTCCACTAAAATGGAGGCACAAGAGACTCCATATCCTTGTCATTTTAATGGAAGAGTTATTGTGAGCAACACTACAATATAATTATTTGCAGTTGTTTGTATTACTAATATTTGTGTCTGGTTATGCACCTCTGATACTCCTTGGGATTTCAAAGGAGCTGTATAAGAGACAAATATTTCAAAGTTATTGCTAGTCTTTGTCTGGGAGTTTTATGAGATGATTTCATAATACAGTACATATCATCTGTAAAAAGTAAAACTACAAAAATAAGTTAATGCAGTAAATGTGATATCACATGCATAATGTTCACCTAACAGAGATAATTATCACGATTCAAGAATGGCCTTTACAACCCCATTCTTGTAATGGTGAGGCAATTGGTTCATAAATTCGTATGTTATAGGAGCAGAATTAGGCCATTAGGCCATTCTGTCCATTAAGTCTACTCCACCATTCAATCATGACTTATCTATCTTTCCTACTGAACCTCATTCTCCTGCCCTCTCCCCATAACTCCTGACACCCATACTAATCAAGAATCAATCTCTGCCTTAAAAATATCCATTGACTTGGCCTCCATAGCGTTCTGTGGTGATGAATTCCACAGCTTCACCACCCTCTGACTAAATAAATTTGTCCTCATCTCCTTTCCAAAGGTGGATCTTTTTATTCTGAGTCTATGGCCTCTGGTCCTAGACTCTCCCACTAGTGGAAACACCCTCTCCACATCCATTCTATCCAGGCCTTTCACTATTTGGTAAGTTTCAATGAGGTCCCCCCCCCCCCCCCCTCATCCTTCTAAACTAAATGTTAATTGATAGAAAAAAACATTTGATACAGTGAATGCATTTCATTGCTATGGATGACATGGCTAAGATAGACTTATGACATAATATGATAGCTCGCCTTTTCCCAGTTTGTATTCTACCTGAAAAAGCAATATTGCATTGTTTTAATGTATATAGTTGGTAATTACAAATACTTTACTTATTTTCAAAACAGTTTTTTTATTGATTGGATTTACAAATAGCGAGATAGATATAGAGACACAAACATTAACACAGATGGAGACCAGGCTACATCATTCATAATTTAGTTAGAATAGAGGCTAACCTGACAAAGCAAATTCACAATAGTTCAAACAGTAGCTTGGATAATAAACTTAACATCACAATTATTCTGTCATGATTGCTTAGTAAGATTATGGAACAATGCTCTGAAATTGTCCCACTGTAAATTGAATACTATAGCAATAACTTTCCAAAGACAATTAAAAGTTAATTTAATGTCATGACCTGCATAGAACCTATATTATCACCTTGAGCCTGGATGCGCTAGAGATCTAAGTAATGGTCAAACACTTTTTAAATCAGGCTTGGAAATTTAATAGAACTATCACTAGGCTTGGGTGAAATATAATCCCAGATTGTCAAGAGAGCAAAGGAGAAAAATATGGAAACTCTGATCACAATTTTTCAATCCTCCCTGACCCCAGGAGTGGCACTGGAGGACTGTTAATGTACTTTTGTTTAAAATGGAAGAATAGAATAAACCAAATAATTACTGGTCAGTCATTAGTTTAACATTTTTATTACTAATCAAAATAAACTTTATTCAGAATAAAAAATAAATACAAAACAAGAACTGTGCAAACATTCTTCTGACATTCTCAGGGGCTTTAACATTGGGGTGGGAAAATTATTGGAGTCCAAAGTAAGGAACAGAACCTTAATTTAGAAAGGCACAGATTAATAAAGAACGGTCAGTGGATTGTGGATTTGTTAAGGGAGCATGCAGTTTGACTAATTTAACTGTATTTTTAAGAGGTATCATGGAAGTTAGATGTAGTCAGTTTGTTTGATGTAGTCTATAGAGACTTTAGAAAGGCTTTTGACAAGATTCTATACAGGAGGCTGGTCATAAAATGTAAAAGCTTATGGCACAAAATGGTCAAGGGATACAAATTCACTGCAAAGACAGGAATTAAAGTGTAATTGTTCATTGTTCTTTTGATTGGAATATTATTATCGTTCTGATTCCACAAGAGGGGCGCTGCAGATGGCTGCCTCTGCCTACAGTCTGTTGTCTTTTTAACTTTCTTTATTTTTAGTTTGGTTAATTATTTTTAGTTTTGGAGATGCTTTATTTGTATTGCATGTGGGGGGGTAGGCTAAGGGGGAAACCATTTCCCAGTCACTTCCTGTCGAGGATGCGACTATTCTCCGAGTCGTGTCCTCGCCCTCCTCCTCGCGGCCTACCAACTGGATTGGCACAGCCTTTCCTGCCGGGACCGGACCAGAGCTTCAGCAGTGGCGGCACAGCACTGGATACATCGCGGAGTGGGCAATGCCTTACCTGGAATCGCCGTTTGAAGCTCTGGAGTGTTGGGCCTGCTGCATCAACATCGCGGACCTGTGGTTTGCGGAGCTCCCTGCACGGGCGGCGCCGACCAACATCACAGACTCCTGGGACCCTTTGTCGAGGGCCGCCCGCGTTGAATCTCCGCCCAGCTCAGCCTGCGGACTTCGGGAGCCACGGACTCCGGTAGGAAGTGGCCGATTCGGAGCCCAAGCCACTGAGGATGTTCTTCTGTTCCGCCGTCGGAGTTCCATCATCCCGGCGAGAGGGCCTGAACATTGGGCCGCCCGTTGCGGCGACTGCGGAGGGCTCGGGAGGCCCCGACCACGGTGAACATCAAAAAACATCAAGGAACATCGAAGAGGAGGATGACTGAATTCTGTGCCTTCCCTCACAGTGGGGAACTTTGATGCCTCTGTGTGGGGATGTTTATGTCGTAGACTATTGTGTTCTGTGTTAATTATTATTATTTTTTTTTTCATATGGCTGTATGGTGAACAAGCATTTCATTGTCTCAGTTCTTGTACTCTGCACAATGACAATAAAGTTGAATCAAATCAAATCAAATCAAATGAAGTACTCCCTGTTAAGAAGAGAGGGGCAAAGTTTAAAAGAGATGTGTGGGGCAAGTTTGTTAAACTGAGAGTTGGTGAGTTCCTGGAACACGCTGGCAGGGGTGGTGCTGGGGGCAGTGGAGATTAATTTAACTTGGCATCATGTTCGGCTCGGACATTGTGGGCCAAAGTGCCTGTTCCTGCACTGTACTTACCAAAGTTATATACGTTCTATGCCTCTTGCCTGTATGACATTGATCTAAAGGTCAGTGGTTTGCTGATGAGACATAATTAGCCTTGTGGTTGACGGAGCTGGAAAGCTGATGTAGAAAAATAAAGGAACTATCAAGTGTGGATCCACAGCAAACAGGGCAGGAAGATAAGGTGGTTAATAAGGTACAAGGGATGCTTTTGGAATCAAGGAACTGCAATGCCGGAATACACAAAAGGGCACAAATTGCTGGAGTAACTCAGTGGATTAGGCAGCATCTCTGGCTAACATGGAAGATGAGGTTTCGGGTCAGGACCCTTCTTCAAACCTTCTTTGCTTGCTTTTGATTTTAGTTTTAGAGATATAGCATGGAAACAAGCCCACCGAGTTTGTGTCAACCAATGATCACCCATACACTAGTTCTCTGGTATCCAGTTTGGCAACCTACTCACTCGCAACAATGACATAGAAATCAATTAACCTACGGATCTGTATGTTTTTGAATGTGGGAGGAAACCAGAGTACCCGGAGGAAACCCACGCAGTCATCTGATTGTGGTGCTGATTGTGGATGATCAGCCATGATCACATTGAATGGCGGTGCTGGCTCGAGGGGCGTAATGGCCTACTCCTGCAACTATTGTCCATTGTCCATTGTCAGTCATAGGGAGAAAGTGCAACATCCGTACAGTCAAAAAACGTAGTCAGGATTGAACCCAGGTCTCTGGCCCTGTAATGCAACAACTCTACCGCTGTGCCACTGTGCCCCTTAGCTCAGGCTCACTATTAAAAGAACACATAAGTGTTGTTGGAACAGTTTGCAATATTAGTTAGGCCACAGGTTTAGTATCACGTGCAGTTCTGCTCAATAAGGAAGATGTGCATGCGCCAAGGTGCTCACAGAGGAAACTTACAAAGATTTTGCCAGGTCTGTAAAATATGAAAAACGTATTTGCCTTATAGGTGGATCAAAATCCAAGAATATAACGTGAAAGTAATTGGTGAGAGGATGAAATGGGAAAAGTGGAAAACAGTTATCATGGAGTGGATGATAGAGGGATAGAACTCACAACCAAGAAAGAAGGTGAAGCAAGCAAAAATGCTTTTCACGGAGTTAAAGAGGTGTGATACAACTGGGTTATGGAGAGAAGGCAGGAGAATGGGGTTAGGAGGGAGAGATTGATCAGCCATGATTGAATGGTGGAGTAGACTTAATGGGCCGAATAGCGTGATTCTGCTCCTATCTCTTATGACCTTACGACCTTATGGACCTGGTGCTGGAGAAGTGCTAAGGTTGGGCAACTATCTCAACATGATGCATGAAGGCCTTTTCCTATGCCCTATATTCCCTATGAACCTAAGCACTTCACCTCACCCAGCAGTTTGGACAAGATCCCTTCCTGATATCTGTTTGGCGTTGGCACTGGGGTGTAATTTTCAGGAGGAGATGGAGCAGAAGAAACACCAGAGAGATGGAAGATGTGCCTTGGGTCCGGGCAGCTGGATCTTGATGGCTTTGACACCAGTATAATATTTGCCTGCAGGCCTTTTAGATAGACATCAAGCAGTCTAAATGAGAAGGCTTGGAGCTTCATTTAATAATAATTATTACTCTAATGATTAATAAAATTTCAAGCTGCGTAGGGTGTGATCAGATCAGAGTGGGCTTTCAGTGTTGAGCCCTGAAGGGCTTCAAGTCCTTTCATCTTTACGATTCTCATCTCAAGCGATTTATTTTTATTGGCATTTTTGTATTTTTATTACTTTTTTTTTTAAGTTATGGGAAGTGTATTCCTTCTCGAAGGAGATTGTTGCATTTATAGAGCACCTACAGTGAGTACTCTCTGCTAATGGATGTAAAAGGCAGCTGTATTTGAAATGTTTCCAAGTCCAGGAATGCAGCAAGAGCTTTAAAAAAAACATACATTGTAACCTCAATGGAAGCTAATGGAAAGATGGAGGAATCACATATGAGGAGTCCCTATGGCTTTCAGCATGCTAGATTGTTAAATCGAATGATGGGCCCGAAACCTTAAAAATATAGAGTAGCTTCTGACTTTGTGCATGGTGATTGAAAGCCTTAAAGGAATGAGGAAGCACCAGAGCTGGCCCTTCGGTACTTGCCTTTGTGTTACCGATCGCATTGATGGCTTTGGTACAGCAGCTAAGAGGAAGTAGTTTCACAGCCACAAGCTTATTGCATTAAAAAAGCAGAGGTGGTAATCTCAGTGGGAGCTAACGGCATGCTAGAGGAAACGAAAACGAGGATCCCCTGCCGCTTTCTGCATGCTCGATCATCTGTGCCCTGAAGTGAAAGAGATACAGTTCGCTTGCACAACAGAGATGCCTGTATTGACTAGTACATGGATTACATGCTAATCCACCTGTCTTGCATAGTTAATGAAGACACCGTATGTAGGTAAACCAGAGCATTGGTCTCCATCATTGTACACGCGTGACCTGTATTTCCTGCAAGGCTTTCCCTGATCACTGACGGCAGTCCGTTACACCTGCTGTCATACATTGCATTGATACATTTCTTGATAGCATGTTTGCAGCTCCCAACACTCTGCATTGATGCGCACAGGAGTGCCATGCGGTGAAGATGTGCACAACCATTGGTAACCTCAGGTTAAATGCAGATTTAGCTGATTATTGAGGGCTTCCTATACTCATCGTGGACAAGTTGGGCCAAAGGGCCTGTTTCCATGCTTGTGACTATGACCCTAAAAACAAGTTGTTTTATTTTTTCTGAATAAGAAAGAGAGATCAGAATCTTTCTTTGATCTTTGGACTTTTAACTAGTCAAAGAGTCATAGAGTGATACAGTGTGGAAACAGGGTTCCTTCAGCACTTGGTGTCATCATTGTTTGTCCAGCCACCAATTTGGCTTTGTTCAGGAATTTGCCCCACCAGCTAAAGCTTTCTGCGCTCCCATTCCCTACTCGTCCAAACCGGACCCTTCATTATCAATTCTGTTGACATAATTCATGCTAATATCAGTATCTTTGCTGAATCATTTGCATTCACCTTTTCTCATGTGGGTTAGACCACCAGATCTCGACTAATGCATTTAGACCCAAACTGTTTGTGCACAAGATTATGTACCAATTTATTGGCAGGTGATATTTATATAATATTCATCATTAGCAGGGAATAATCCATGTCCACTTAGCAGTATTTCCATAACTCTTTTTTTCATGCCATCTGTTCAAAAAGCTTTCTAATCCAGACATAATTCATCCTTTTAAAAACAAAACAGCTTTCCAAATGGAGCAGTTGCAAACCCTATGGGATTGTTCCTTTTTTGCTGGGATGCAATAAATCCCCTGAGGATATATATTGAATCCTATTGGGATTTTAGTAATGATTTCCCTTTTTGAAACTCAGCAGCTTGTGTTTCCTAACTCTGCCATTTATATTTTTTAATCCCGGCTCATCTTTCCCGACTAATGGCCATTGCAAAGAACAATCCCTGTGTCAATGCCTTCCTTAATCTGTGCCTCAACTGAAACCAAAAGGCAGTGATAGAGAAGGCAATTTTTTTGGAGACCCAATGAATCACTGCCTCACATACAAGCACAGGTCACGTTTGCCCCCTTATTTCATTACAATGCGAAACTATAGACAGTGATCAGATTTAATGACTGCACAGAACTGGGCTAAAATTACCCAATATCATCAATAGAGAGAGGAAATCGTCTGATGAGCAAGATTTTGTCACATACGAAAGATAAGAGCCAAATTCCAACTAATTAATGCATGACCATTATAACAGGGAAGTAAAAGTGATGGGAGATAAGATCTAAATTACGTAGTGTTGCTGAAGCACATAGCATAGAGCTTTTTGCTGGTATGAACATTGAATTCTCCAGTTTTAGGTAACGTCTAACTTCCCTTCCCTGGAGTCCCATCTATTTCTCCCCTCCCCTCCCCTCACTCGTCCTGCTACTCTCCTTCCTCTGGCTTCACAATCAGCAACTTTTCAAACTTGTTTCACATCTTCTGTTCTCATCTCTGGCCTCTGTTCCAATCATCTGCCTATCAGAAAAAATACCCTGGCCTGTGTCGATCTATTACCTGCCACACTTTGCCCCGTCTCTCCCCTTTCCCAGCTATCTTCTCCATCCCCACCCCACAATCAGTCTGAAGAAGAGTCTCGACCCGAAACATCACCTGTCCATGTTCTCCAGAGATGCTGCCTGACCTGCCGAGATACTCCAGACTCCTTTTGTGTGTTAACCTGCGTCTGCAGTCTTTTGTTTCTACTCTCTGCTGAAGAGCGGTGATCTAATTCTCTGGAGAACAAATCATGACATTTTGTACGCAGGTGTGCTGCTGGAATTTTACGTATGCACTTTCCACAAGTTAGATCAATTGAGCCTATCATTATTGCCACCGTGTCTCCATCTGTTCAAAGAAATATCTTTCACACTGTCTAGACTCTTAAATGTTCTTTTTTTTATTTCCAGATCGTTTAATGAAATAGCTGACATATACACTGTGCACATTCAAAAGGTTTATGGAAAATCTCTATGTTCAATAGATGATATCATCAACCATAATTGTACTATGAATCCAATTTATCACGAATTGGGTTGAGAGCAGCCTTATTAGTCGGCTGATTAAAATAGCTGTGAACATCTTCCACAGATGTGAGACAGGAATTTGTCGCACCAAAGCTTGAAATGAGAAATCTGCAGTCAGGTTCATTTGATTTTTCACACAGAATCACAACAAAGTAATCCACAACTGCATTTTAAACCTAAAACATACTGATGTGTTCACATTTCCAAAGTTATGCTCAAATCCTTTCTGTTTACCCTGTGTTCATTTACCATTGGTGATATGACTAGTGCGGAACTAGAAATGGTACGGTGAGTAAAAGACATGAAAAAGCAATGCTTTAGACTTTAGTGATACAGAGCGGAAACAGGCCCTTCAGCCCACTGAGTCCGCGCTGACCAGCGATCACCTCCCATACACTAACCTTCACACTAGGGACAATTTTTACAACTTACCAAACCCAATTAACCTACAAATCTGTAATTCTTTGGAGTGTGGGAGGAAACCGGAGCTCAGGAAATGGAGAGGCAAACAATAGGGATTGGTTGAGATAGGGATGAGAGAGCATAGAGAGAGAATCAGGAATGAGAAGGGATTGAGGCATTGTGCAATAGAGACCAGTTGGTGTGCCATGGTGGAAATGTTGCTGCCGGAAGATCAATAAGATCAGGAAATTAAAAGGTTACAAGGGGAGTGTGTAGAGATGGGGTCAGGCAGTGTGAAGATCGGCCAGGAGTCACTGGAAAGGGGGAACAAATTGTCATAGATTAGAGAGGAGTTCAGTTTGGGATGGGCAAAAAAGGTATTGGGGATTTAGGTAGGAAGTCAATCTGGGCTGGGACATGGATGGAATGAGACCAGATTTAGATAGACACTACGGGGAGCGGGGGGTTCCTAGTGAGGATCACGCTGAGTGTGACTGTTAATTCACAGCTAAGTTCAATGGGGGGACCAGGCAGGGTGCTACCTGCAGCCACATGCTGCAGAAGGCTTTGTTCCCCACTGCGAACTGAAGATGGACTGTTCGATGAACTTTCGTAACTTTGTCAGCGCCAGAAATGTGGCAACTTTATGCAGGGCCTAGGTGAGGTCTGCTGCATGACTTTACCAAGTTGTTTGCAAAAATAAAGAATTTCACTGTAGCTAGGTTCATTTGACAATGCCTCGTGGCAATCAACATTTGGCTAGAAAACCCAGCATTGAGTATCTACCACACTCAGCCAGCTCTAGTAGACAGGTCAGTGTTCCACCAGGCCCAACTCCTGAAACCCAAAGCAGATATTCTATTCTGACCGCCATCATGGGGAAAATGATCCAAATGGAAGAATAAGTTTAATGACGTGCTCAGAGCCACCTTGCAATATTCTTGCTGACTCTTGGTAATCTCTGGCCCATGACCATTCAAGGTGGGAAGTAGCTTACAGGATGATTTTGAGAGCTTCAGGTCCATGCATGGGAGTAAACATTGAAGCCCAGTGTACCTGACACACTATACGTCAGCTCATCTCATCAGATGGCTCTGGTCCCATCTGTGGGAGAACCTGTGAGGCATGAGAGTGGAAGCAGTTCATCCACAATGCTAAAGGATTGCTAAATAACTAGTAGTAGAAGCACCACGAAGTGGAGTTGTAACTGTGGTACTGTCGTCTTGTTCAACTGCGATCCAATTAAGCTGTCAGTGTATATTTTAAAATCAGCTCCAGGGCAGTATTGTGATCTTGTTCATTGTAGTATAGTGCTGCACTATTTGTCCAAAAGGAAACATTGCCATGAAAATTGCCGAGGACAGTAAATGTAGATAGACACAAAAAGCTGGAGCAACTCGGTAGGGCAGGCAGCATCTCTGGGGAGAAGGAATGGGTGACGTTTTGGGTCGAGACCTTTCTTCAGACATTAAATGTAGAATACAACCACATCACTGCATGCAAAGTGAAGCTTCTGATACTTCAACTGAGTTATTGTTGATGCAAATTTCATTGCCTAGTTGCTAAGTGTCTTCTTTGATTCAAAAGTTCTGTTCTGCATTTGTTGTTCCCAGTATTGCTGCCTGAATTGAGAAATGAGCAAAGAAAATAGTCTAAATGTTAACTGTTTAAAAGATAATACATGCACTGCCCAACTTATATAATAGGTAGCATATGTAAACTCTCGCTTATGTAAGCAATTCTTTGAGCTCATTGCTTTATTTCCAAGTTGCGCATCTCAGTAATCTCAGTAGCAGTGCACTATTGCTATCACATGCGGCCGTTTCCACATGAGCCAGTCAGCTATTCTCGTGCATGCTCCTACGAGCTCTCTGTGTCAGAGCTCCCACTGGGCCTCGCCGTTGGAGTTCTGTATGAATAATACATTTATGCACGAGCAGTCGCACTCTCCAATTTATGGAACATCTGACTTACACAAGGGTCCGCAGAGCATAACCCTTACGTAAATTGGGGAGCATTTGTATTGGCCTTGCTTTACATTTCAGTCTACTAGAATCGCTATACAATTAATAACATTCCAACATTACACCATTCTTCACATTCTGCACAGTGAAATATCTTTCCAAGATGGGCATGACAAACAGTTGCTGACAGACATCTGAAATTAGAGATTAAAACTCGCAAGTGTATTCTGAAAGCTAATACTGTCCATTATCTGCTGCTCTACAAAAGTAAACTGTGTTACCTGATACCACATTTGTTTTACATCTACTTTGCCATGATGCTGCCCAAAATATAATCTTGTCAATATTCAAAGGTCTTTTCATTCAAAGGTCTTTCCTTTGGCTGATTTTACCCACTAGGATCTGAGGTAATGCTACTTTGCTGATACAAAGGTTATTCCCCTGAAGTTAAAATTAACTGAGCACTCTATTTGCACCAAGGTTTCTGTGCAATAAAGCAAATATGGAAATATAATAGCTCTACTTTGATTTTACACAATGTAATTTTGAGGCATCATGAAATACCAAACTCAAGAGTCATGTGAAGAGTCAAGAGTGTTTTATTGTCATATGTCCCAAAACGGAACAATGAAGAATCTTATTTGCTGCAACGGAATAGATATATAAACAAAATATTCCGTAAACACCATAATAAACAAAAAAAGTTCAGTATATATATATATATATATATATATATATATATATATATATATGTATGTATTATAGTATATATAATATAAGTTCAGTATATATATATATATATATATATATATGTATGTGTGCGTGCGTGCGTGTGTGTGCGTGTGTGTGTGTGTTTACTGAATATATATACATATACATATATATATATATATATATATATATATATATACAATCATTGAATGTATCAATATATATTGATGTATATATTTGTATGTCTATATATATCTATGTATATATCTATATGCTGAATGTATATACTGAATATATATAAATATATAACATTCCAACATTGCAACATTCTGCATATTCTGCATAGTAATAGCCTTCCAAGATGTACATGTTAAACAGCTGCTGACAAATAGAAATTAGAGATTAGAGCGTGTAAGTGTATTATGAAAGCTAATATTGTCCATTAACTGTTTATCAGTCCATTATAACAGTCAATTAGGAAAACAACAGTAACAGTGCAAAGAGAAAAACAATGCCCCCAAGACTAGATAGTTCCAAGCTTATTTGGAGATTATAGTGTTTAATATCCTGATGGTTGGAGGGAAGAATCTGCTCCTGAACCTGGACATTACAGTTTTCAGGCTCCCATACCCTCTTCAGGGGTGAAATGAGTGTGGTCAGGGTGATGTGGGTCTCTGACGATGGCTGCTGCTTTTTTAAGTGAGCCACCTCTGCAGATTCCTTTGATGGTGGGGAGGTCAGCACCCGTGATGGACTAGGCAGTGTTCACCACTTTTTGCATTATTTTTCGTTCCTGGGTGTTCCAGTTGCCGAACCAGTCCATGATGCAACCAGTCAATATGCTCTCTACTGTACACCTGTAAACGTTCAAGAGAATATTCGTTGACATACCAAATGTCCTCAATCTTCTAAAGAAGTAGTGTCATTGATGGGGTTTCTGTATGATTGCATCAGTTTACTGGGTCCAGGACAGATCTTCAGAGATATGCATGTCCAGTAATTTGAAGTTTTTGACTCTCTCCACCACTGTCCTGTTGATGAAGACAGGTTTGTGGATTCTCGACTTTCCTTTTCCAAAATCAACAATCAGTTCCTTGGTTTTACCAGCGTTGAGAGCCAGGTTGTTGTTCTGGCACAATATGGTCAGTCCATCGATCTCCCGCTTATACTTGGACTCAGACCATAAGAGTACAATGGGAGTCTCAGACCCAAATATATACAAATGAGAAGTTTAGGTTTGCCATTAAAATCGTCTACAGTTTACTGTTTAGTTTATTGTCAAGTGTACCAAGGTACTGTGAAAAGCTTTTGTTGCGTGCTATCCAGTCAGCAGAAAGACAATACATGATTACAATCGAGCCATTTACAGTGTATAGCTACATGACAAGGGAGTAACGTTTAGTTCAAGGTAAAGCCAGCAAAATCCGATCAGGAATAACTATTTCAAACAAAATTGTATAATAATAGTTATCTAACCTATGTGTCACATTCTCAAAATTAGGTCCTATGAGAAAGATCTACCCAATCTCATTCATATAAAATGATCAATAGACAATAGGTGCAGGAGTAGGCCATTTGGCCCTTCGAGCCAACACCGCCATTCAACATGATCATGGCTGATCATCCCCAATCAGTACCCCGTTCCTGCCTTCTCCACATATCCCCTGACTCCGCTATCTTTAAGAGCCCTATCTATCTCTCTCTTGAAAGTATCCAGAGAACTGGCCTCCACCGCCCTCTGAGGCAGAGAATTCCACAGACTGTGAGAAAAAGTGTTTCCTCGTCTCTGTTCTAAATGGCTTACCCCTTATTCTTAAACTGTGGCTCCTGGTTCTGAATTCCCCCAACATCGGGAACATATTTCCTGATGGGGTTAATTGAATGATTTCAAGTCTATCCAGTTGAGTGAAGTTTGACAAACTTTCATCATTGTCATTACATTGAGTTTCACTGCACCTTAATTGCGACACGTAACAATAACAGACCTTTGAAACATTTGACCTTTGAAACATTGCAACATTGGCAGCAAGCACATTTAGCAGACACCAACAGTAATAGGAATGGGAAACTAGAAGTTTATCAGAGCTAAACCTTCAATACTCTGCAACATATACCAGGCAAGGTTTGACTGGAGTAAATATGAGGAAATTTGCCACCGTTAGGAGCTGAAACTAGTTTTAACTCGATAGTTTTTTTTATTTGGACATCACTGCCTGGAAGCAGAATGAATACAGATGCAGCATTAACCTTTAGAAGTGAATCAGTGATAGAGTTGAAAATGAAATATTTGCAATGCTGGAGGGAAAGAGCAGAGGACGAGAAGTAATTGGATATCACCTAAGGGACTCCTGCACTATCCTGGGACTCTATGAATATAAATATAGATTTGGAAGTTATGTCTGAGAACTCAGAAACTGTTATGTCCTAGGAAGGGCTATAGATTCCTATATAGGAAGTTATCCTTGAATTATTGAGCCCTAGAAATATCTCGCTTACAGTATTCCATTCATGGACTCCTGAAAGTAACATTAAGTACTATCAAAACAGAGTCTTTATATTTCCTGATCAATCTCTTTCTCTCTGAACACTTAACGATGCACATATAGTTATTCAACATTCTAATCGGTATTTTAGAGAGTTAACCGATTTAGCAAACCTGGCTTATTTTCTCAGCATTATTAGTTTATTGTTTGTTAGTTTCCCTGCATAGTTAGTTTTGCTATATTCCAACTTTATAGCAAATTGCAGATTGACCACGGAGAAAACGTTTGCATTCCTCAAAAAGTGTAATGTCACGGATAATTGATGTCACCTATAAGTTAAATACTTTTTTTCATCTTGTATGCCTCTAATAGTACACAAATTACAGAGCACTGAACATTTCTTAACAGTTTGTTTTCTTGTGTGTGGAAGTACTGAACACAGATGTCCCCGACACTTTCATGAAGCATCAAGCAATCATTTAATTCATGAACAAACATTGGGTTAATTGGATAGCTATGCAGGATTCATGGATCCGGATCAATGCATGGAGGAAGCACATAGTGAAGAGCACAAATAACTCTTTATTCAAGCAAAATACAAGAAAAACACAGAAAAACTATTAACTATCAATAAAGAAACAATACAAAATAACAGGTCTCACTCCCCTCCGCAAATTCGAGTCTCCTGTCTGCGCAGGATGGCACCGGCACACACTAGGGTCCATGTTCTTCCTCTCACTCTCTCTCTTTCTCTCTCTCTCTCCTTGGTGAAGATCCTTTCTCTCCCCAAAAATGAAGCTCATGCTCTCATGGTAGAAGCATGTATTTAAATAATAATTTTTATCTCAAAGAACAACAGATTATGTGTCATGCTAGCTATCCTCCTTGGTACCATAATGGCATGAGTTATGTGCCCTGCCGGGCACCGAGCTAGTCTCAGATGTCTCTGGGTAAGCAAAGGTTTTAGTGATCTCGCAGGTGTCCTCATGATATACTGTCCCTTTGAATTAGCCCAAGCATTCTTCGAAAACATCTACTTATTTTCGTAAACAGGGTTTGAAATGTGGTGCTGCTAATTCAGCTGACAACTTTTAGCTCACATGGTCTGTTTAACCCTTTCATTACAACAGCGGAGACAGATATTTTCTGAGCACTGCTGGTAAATTCAACAAAAGACAATAGATAATAGGTGCAGGAGTAGGCCATTCGGTCCTTCGAGCCAGCACCGACATTCAATGTGATCATGGCTGATCATCCCCAATCAGTACCCCGTTCCTGCCCTCTCCCCATATCCCCTGACCCCGCTATCTTTAAGAGCCCTATCTAGCTCTCTCTTGAAAGTATCCAGAGAACCGGCCTCCACCACCCTCGAGGCAGATTCCACAAGAAATGTTCCCTTGTCTCCGTTCTAAATGGCTTATCCCTTATTCTTCAACTGTGGCCCCTGGTTCTGGACTCCCCCAACATCAGGAACATGTTTCCTGCCTCTAGCATATCCAAACCCTTAACAATCTTATATGTTTCAATAATATTCCCTCTTATCCTTCTAAACTCCAGAGTATACAAGCCCAATCGCTCCATTCTCTCAGCATATGACAGTCCGCCATCCCGGGAATTAACCTTGTAAACCTACGCTGCACTCCCTCAATAGCAAGAATGTCCGTCCTCAAATTAGGGGAGCAAAACTGCACACAATACTCCAGGTGTGGTCTCACTAGGGCCCTGTACAACTACAGAAGGACCTCTTTGCTCTGCCTTCCTGTTTTTGCTACAGAAGTGGATAACCTCACATTTATCCACATTAAACAGCATCTGCCCACTCACCCAACCTGTCCAAGTCACCCTGCATTCTCATAGCATCCTCCTTACACTTCACATTGCCACCCAGCTTTGTGTCATCTGCAAATTTGCTAATGTTACTTTGAATCCCTTCATCCAAATCATTGATGTATATTGTAAATAGCTGCGGTCCTAGCACCGAGCCTTGCCGTACCCCACTAGTCACTGCCTGCCATTCTGAAAGGGACCCGTTAATCTCTGCTCTTTGGTTCCTGTCTGCCAACCAATTTTCTATCCATGTCAGTACCCTACCCCCAATACCATGTGCTCTAATTTTGCCCACTAATCTCCTATGTGCGACCTTATCAAACACTTTCTGAAAGTCCAGGTACACTACATCCACTGGTTCTCCCTTGTCCATTTTCCTCGTTATATCCTCAAAAAATTCCAGAAGATTAGTCAAGCATGATTTCCCCTTCGTAAATCCATGCTGACTCGCACCGATCCTGTTACTGCTATCCAAATGTGTGGCTATTTCATCTTTTATAATTGATTCCAGCATCTTCTCCACCACCGATGTCAGGCTAACTGGTTTATAATTCTCTGTTTTCTCTGTCCCGCCTTTCTTAAAAAGCGGGATAACATCAGCTACCCTCCAATCCACAGGAACTGATCCTGAATCTATGGAACATTGGAAAATTATCACCAATGCAATCACAATTTCTAGAGCCATTTCCTTGTTCCCCATAATAAATTCAACTTTTTTCAGTCTTCAAGGGTCCAACTTTGGTCTTAACTAATTTTTTTCTCTTCACATATCTAAATAAGCTTTCACTATCCTCCTTTATATTCTTGGCTAGCTTACCTTTGTACCTCATCTTTTCTCCCTGTATTGCTTTTTTAGTTATCTTCCGTTGCTCCTTAAACATTACCCAATCCTCTTGCTTCCCGCTCATCTTTGCTACGTTGTACTTCTCTTTTATTTTTATACTGTCCCTGACGTCCCTTGTCAACCACGGTCGCCCCTTACTCCCCTTGGAATCTTTCTTCCTCTTTGGAATGAACTGATCCCGCACCTTCTGTATTATTCCCAGAAATACCTGCCATTGTTGTTCCACTGTCATCCCTGCTGTGGTATCTTTCCAGTCAACTTTGGCCAGCTCCTCTCTCATGGCTCCATAGTCCCCTTTATTCAACTGTAACACTGACACCTCCGATTTACCCTTCTCCCTCTCCAATTGTAGATTAAAAATATTATGGTCACTACCACCTAATGGCTCCTTAACAAATAGATAGTAGGCCCAATACAGATTCACTCTACAAATTTTCCAAATGTAAATATGCTTGGAATTGTTCAGCTCTATAGATTTTGCAAAAGTAAAATTATTAATGGTACTTCCAATCTTTCTCTTTCCAGATTGCATTTCAAAGAATGTGCATTAATTGGCTACAAATAAAGTTGCTGTTTATATTTGTGACAATGTCAACTTAACCGCATTTGCCATAAAGAAAATCAAAACTTTCAGGAGTGCATCCAATTTCCAGCACTGCGATGCCTTGGCAGCAACCTGCCTGCCATTTCACAGTAATTGGCATGAAAATGGCAATCCCACTGAGGGGGGTCACTGTATGGCAGGATACGGGAGATGAAGATGTGTCAGAGAAGCAGTTCTTTCAAGGTTGAAGCTAGGTTGCATCGCTGAGGCTAAACAGATGAGAGCTCTACATCTAATTAAATGGCATGGTGCTTGAAATAGGAATATTTTCATTTCCCAGCACCTGCTAACGTGTTCATATACACAACAATCACCAGAAGTTAAGCCTTGACTGGTTTCTCAATTGGTTGCAGAAATCTGCAAAACCATATTTAATCACATGTGTAGGTTGAGGTATTTCAGCTTAATAATAAGTTTTTTTGATATAAATGTTGGATTACTTATTGAAATTACAAAAAGTTAGATTTTAAATATGTCTTACGGTGCAGAGGAGAGAGGGAAATGAAGGAGGGGACAAGAATGTTGGTGGTTTCGGAGTTTTTACTATTTTTAAATCGCTGTTTGTGTCAAAAGAGGATTTGGGTGCCTGAATGAATATTGTGAGTAGCACTGGTCACTATGGACTTGTGAGAATGTATGAATCAGTTCAATTGTCATATGTACTGACAATGGTACAATGAAGTTCTTATCTTGCTGCCACTTAACACACAGATAATATAGAATTAATAATGATCAATAAATACAATAAATTAATATTGTAGAGCAAGACTAGTGCAAAACAAAAGACCATAGTGCAATAAAGACACAGTCCATCCAAGATCATAATTGCAGAGCTAGTGGTGTGTGGTGTTCAGGGAAGAAGCTGCGTTTGAATGTGGTGGTCCCGATTTTCTGGCTCCTCTACCTCTTTCCTGATGGTAGCAGTGAAACGAGAGCATGGCCCAGGTGGTTTGAAAGGTTAGGCAGAGCAAACCTGTAATCTCTTGACAGTATGTGTAATGGGGTTCACTGTGAAGGAGGACATGCAGGCTCAGTTGCTGAGTACATTCAAGGCAGGAATCGATTCAGTGTTGAGGTATGAGAGGAATCGAGAATTGGTGCAGGAAAGTGGAGCTGAAATAAAAGATCAACTATAATCAGGTTCTTCTGGTGTAATGATAGAGTCGCTGCCTTACAGCGCCAGGGACCCCGGTTCGATCCTGACTACGGGAGCTGCCTGGACGGAGTTTGTATGTTCTCCCTGTGACCTGGGTGAGTTTCCTCCGGGGTCTTCGGTTTCCTCCCACACTCCAGACATGCAGGTTTGTAGGTTAATTGCCTCGGTATAATTGTAAATTGTTCCTAGCGTGTGTAGGATAGTGCTAGTGTGCGGGGATCATTGGTTGGTGTGGACGCAGTCGATCAAAGAGCCTGTTTCTGCGCTGTATCTTTAAACTAGACTAAACTAAAATATATTTCACTTGCAGTATTTTGCTTTTAACATACTGCATTTATTGCTCACCACTTGGCCCCCTCTGTGCGCGGGGGGGGGGGGGGGGGGGGGGGGGGGGAGGAGGGAGATCAAGTATTTAATGGAACAACTTGCTTCTGCCTCCTACTGTGATGTTGATCTCTCAAATACTTGTCACTTTAGTTCTCAGAAGATAGACACAAAAAGCTGGAGTAACTCAGCAGGACAGGCAGCATCTCTGGAGAGAAGGAATGGGTGATGTTTTGGGTCGAGACCCTCCTTCAGTCTGATGAAAGGTCACGATCCGAAATGGCACCCATTGCTTCCCTCCAGATATACTGCCTGTCCCGCTGAGTTTCTCCTGCTTTGTGTGTCTATCTTTGGTTTAAACCAGCATCCTCAGTTCCTTACTACACTTTAATTCTCAGTCTCATTCTCCAGTCATCTCTCTGTCCTCTGTCTCCCATAATCTTCCAACAAAGCTCAATGTAAACTCAGGAAGAGTGGCTGGATAAATTGACTAGATCCATTTTAGGCAGAAATGAAAATAGGCTGGTGTGACTTAGCAGTTACCATAAAATGGCCATCTCTGTCAGTGCAAATGTGTTAAATCGGCAATATGACTCTAATGTCAAGACGTTTAAATTAATCGCACTTCAAAGACAGTGAGCTCAAAATACTTTTAAAAAATCAGCACATATTTGAGATTTGTAGTATTCCTACTATGTTTCATTGCTGCTAGTTATAAAAACCTGTTTGGTTATCTTATTTATACCTCATGATGCCCTAAATGTTGTTACTTTCCACATTATCACCCTCTTTCATCTTATACCCTCATCTCTGTTTATCACTTAATCCTTGCCGTATTTTTCCCTGTTTACAGACTCTCACTCAGTTCTCTCCTATCCCCCCCCCCCCCCCCCCCCCCCCCCCAGTCCTCTTCAGACATTTAAAAACCTGTTCACCACTAACCCCTTGCAGTTCTGAGGAGAGGATAAAGGAAAAATTTACTTTCAGTTAAACTCACTTCACAGTAACTGCCTGTCCAATATTTTGCAACATTTTCTGTTGAAATGCACTCTTCCACTCATTTTGCCATTTTTATTCACTGTTGTTTATTACTGTCTATAATTTAAACATTATGATGTAAACTTTAATAAGACACCAAGTGTTTGGGTAACTCAGAGGGACAGGCAGCATCTCTGGAGAACATGGATAAGTGACACCTATCCATGTTCTCCAGGATGCTGGCTAACCTGCAGCTACTCCAGCACTTGGTTATTTTTGTAAACCAGCATCTGCAGTTCTTTCTTTCTACTCCCTGGTGTAACCTGTGCTTTAAGAAAGTTAATTTTGCAAGCAGCATGAGGCAATTTTGTGTGAAATCTCTATTTGTGTTTCAGCTGTAACACGTTGTAATCTTGCGTAATGTTTAATCACTCATAATTTGCATTGATTTTATTGTTTCAGTTCTATATATCACTAGACCAAGGGGGAACCGTTGGGGTCCTATCCCCTCAACGAGTGGTTGCGGGGGGGTGGGGGTTGGGCGTCATGCACACACACTAACCACCCCCCACACACACACACACTAACCCCCCCTTGTAGGTGCGGCTAGAGAGGGAGGGGGTAGAGAGGGAGGGGGTAGAGAGGGAGGGGGAGGGGTAGAGAGAGAGGGGGAGGGACAGAGAGGGATGGGTAGAGAGGACGGGGGAGGGGGTAGAGAGGGAGGGGGAGGGGCAGAGAGGGAGGGGGACGGAGAGCGATGGGGCAGAGAGGGAGGGGGTAGAGAGGGAGGGGGAGGGGCAGAGAGGGAGGGGTAGAGAGGGAAGGGACAGGGGCAGAGAGAGAGGGGTAGAGAGAGGACGGGGAGGGGGTAGAGAGGGAGGGGGAGGGGTAGAGAGGGGGGAGGGGGTAGAGAGGGAGGGGGGTAGAGAGAGATGGGGGCGTGTTGGCTGCCTTTTTTTAGGCAGCGGGGGGGAGTGTGCGGGGGGGTGTGAATAACCTGCGGGGGAGGGGGGGGGGGGGGGTTGTGTGAATAACCTATTGGTTTGTTGTGCCATCATAGCTCCTCAGAAACATTGTTTCGCTGCTTGGTCTCACTCATTTTCTCTGAAACGTAAGCCTGGAAAAAAAATAGCCCCGACTTCATCTCTAGGCTCGTTCTTTGTTCCACCGCAGGGGTCTTTGTTCCGGGGGGGGGGGGGGGGTGGAATGTGAATAACCCAGGTCCTCCAACTCAAGCCGTTCCCGATTATAAGGTTCCAGCACTCTCCTTGCCTTCCTCAGCAGTGATCTTTTTAAAAAAAATTCCAATTGCACTTGCCCTGCGTGTTGCAATAGCAATTTGCTATCTCCGTGCTAGTTTTGAGCCATTGTGACGTCATCATTTGAAGCCGGTTTGGTATTTTGATTTTTTGATCTTTAAACAGTAATAAGGCATAAATTGTTCAGTGAAAGTGATCTCTTCCTCGAGGGGGAAAATGTGAATCAGAATATGTAAAAATCTTGTGAAAGCTGGCATTTTTAGAAACATAGAAACATAGAAAATAGGTGCAGGAGTAGGCCATTTGGCCCTTCGAGCCTGCACCGCCATTCAATATGATCATGGTTGTTCATCCAACTCAGTATCCTGTACCTGCCTTCTCTCCATACCCCCTGATCCCTTTAGCCACAAGGGCCACATCTAACTCCCTCTAAAATATAGCCAATGAACTGGCCTCAACTACCTTCTGTGGCAGAGAATTCCAGAGACTCACCACTCTCTGTGTGAAAAAAGTTTTCCTTATCTCGGTCCTAAAGGAATTCCCCCTTATCCTTAGACTGTGACCCCTTGTTCTGGATCTCCCCAACATCGGGAACAATCTTCCTGCATCCAGCCTGTCCAACCCCTTAAGAATTTTGTAAGTTTCTATAAGATCCCCCCTCAATCTTCTAAAATTCTAGCGAGCTTTTGAAGCTTTAATTGCGAATAACGTGTCAAATCTAGGATGAAATCTACATTGAGGCTGGTCTCTGCTCGCTGAGCAATTGTGATGTCATTTGAAGCTGGTAGTTTTAATTTCAAAGTCATTTGACTTTTTTAGACTTTTAATCAGTAATGAATCGAGAATAAGTTGAGAAATAAAGCATAAAATGTTCAGATAAGGTGATCCCAGCCTCGACAGGAAAAATGTCAATCGGAATATGTAAAAATGTAATCGTTATCGAGTAGTGTTTTTGTGAAGATGTAAAGACAACCACTTATACACACACATATACGCACACATATACACACACGTATGTATACACACATATACACACGTACAAGATCAGACTTTTAATATGATAGATCTGCATGTTTATGGATCTTCGTGAACACTTATGAAATAGTCCACCCAAATTTGTCTTTACTAGTGTATTTACTTTAATAGTAGAATGTTTGTACATTCTCCCCGTGACTGAGTCGGTTTTTCCCGGGTGCTCCGGTTTTCTCCCACATTCCAAAGACATGCAGGTTTGTAGGCAAATTGGCTTCTGTAAATAGTCTCTAGTATGTAGGATGCGAAAGTGAAATAATATTGACCTAGTGTACGGGCGATCGATGGTCGGTGTGGACTCGGTCAGCCAAGGAGCCTGTTTCCACCCTGTATCTCTAAACTAAACTAAACTAAACTAAACTAAACTAAAATGGGGTTATGGGGAGAAGGCAGGAGAATGGGGTTGAGAGGGAAAGGTGGATCAGCCCTAATTGAATGGCTGAATAGACTTGATGGGCCGAATGGCCTAATCATATTCCTAGAATTTATGAACATAAACTAAAACAAGCCAAACTAATGAGATTATCTGCGTGGATAGGTGGAGGATACAACTGGCTTTGTCAAAATGCCTGTGCATCTCGGATGGGTTTCTGTCACACAGATGTGTCCTTGAGCCAGGCTGTATTCCTAAATGTCAACATCATGCACACTCTAGGGCAGCCCTCTTGGCCTTTGTGCTGAGGGACTGGAGATTAGCTGCGGCAGGCTTGGAGATCTGCTGCAGAGTAGGAGCAGCAGGAGGTTCCAGACAGCCTGCAGAGCAGTGACATTTTACAAAAAACAAGAAACTTGCTGCTTAAAAATAGATTGCTGGAACTTTACATCTCCCCATGTCTCCAAAAACAAACGGCGGAGGTATCCCATTTGCCCAGGGATGCTCAGCCAGAAGTGCAGGAAATCTTTAGGCTTTAGAGATGAGGCACAGAAACTGGGGGGTCCTTTGGTTCACTAGCACTATCCTACACATTAGGGACAAGTAAGGGCGGCACGGTGGCGCTGCGGTAGAGTTGCTGTCTTGCAGCGCTCGCAGCGCCAGAGACGCAGGTTCGATCCTGACTACGGGTGTTGTCTGTACGGAGTGTGTACGTTCTCCTCGCGACCTGTGCGAGTTTTCTTCTTCAGTTTCCTCCCACGCTGCAAAGATGTACATGTTTGTGGGTTAATTGGCTTGGGTTTGTATACTTGGTGTAAGTGTATCCCTAGTATAAGTAGGATAGTGTTAATGTGTGGGGATCGCTGGTCAGCGTGGGCTCAGTGGCCCAAAGGGCCTGCTTCCGTACTGTATCTCCAAACTAAACTCAAGATAAAAATAAATTAAACCCCGTTTACAGTTTACAGAAGCCTATTAACTTACAAACCTGTACGTCTCTGGAGAGTGGGAGGGAACCGGAGTACTCAGAGAAAACCCACGCAGGTCACGGGGAGAACGTACAAACTCTGTACAGATAGCACCCGTAGTCTGGATTGAACCCGTGTCCCTGGCGCTGTGAGGCAGCTAATTTACCGCTGCGCCACTGTGCGCCGTGATGTAAAATCTACTCCCAGTCCATGACATGCATTTAAAATGCACAACATTGTGAGGTTGGAAATGGGAAGTTTTATAGCCGAGACTTAAGTTTGGAGAAGATAAACGTTGTAAGGAAGCCAATAGCACAATCAACTCTGGATGGTTATGAATTGCAAGAGGATCTCAATAGTGGAAAAACTGAGGCAGCGGCAGAGTTGAGCAGTGAAAATGACTTGAATGAGTGGTCTGGTGAAAGTCTTGAGGTTGCGAACAGACTAGGACAATGTCTGCCGGGTGGTTAGAAAACTGGGCTTGTGTCTTTCGACTTTCCAATTTTTAGTTAATTTTCTTAGTTTAGTTTTGAGATACAGTACGGATGCAGGCCCTGCGGCCTAACGAGCCCTCACCGACCAGCGATCCCCGCACACTAACAGTATCCTACACACACTGTGGACAATTTATATTTATACCAAGCCAATTAACCTACAAACCTGTACGTCGGTGAAGTGTGGGAGGAAACCAAAAGATCTTTGAGAAAACCCACGCGGTCACGGGGAGAACGTACAAACTCCGTGCAGACAGCACCCGTAGTGGGGATCGAACCCGGATCTCTAGCGCTGCAAGCACAGTAAGGCAGCAACTTGGCCACTGCGCCACCGTGCCTCCCCTCGTGCAAAAAAAAATAACAGCAGATCTGTTAGCTGGATGCTAACAATGCAGTCTTGTGGAGGGAATGACGGGGATAGTGATAATATGGTGAAAGTGTGTCATTCATTTGTTTGTAATCCTATATGCTGTGTGATTCTAATGGCCCCAGACAGTGTGAGTTCTTTGTTTACATTTTTTAAAGGTATTGATTGCTGTTCAAATGTTACCTTTGTCAGTACTATTTTTATCATTATCAATTTCATATCTGCTTTGATGCAAATGCAACATTTTACAGGTCACAGAAATGTATTGGATAGCTAGTCATTCAGAAGCGCTGGTGAATGACAAAGTGATATGAATTCATATCAGGAATAGTGCAGGAGCTGGAGAATGGAAAAACAGCTAAATAAATAAAGATAGAATAGATCATTGTGACAGAAGTCTTGACAAGAAGCCGCGGAATAATTGTAAAAATCCATCAGATTTTATAATGATAGAGAAATCTACTATCCTTACGCAAGTCTAGTTTAAGTATGACTAATGCTGTGCTCTGAAAAGGCCAAGCGGTTCAAGAGGCGATTAAGGGTGGTAATTAACTGCAGGCTATGCAGCTAATTCACATAAATCATAAGGGAATAAAAGGTCCATCGAAAAAAGACGCAAAGTTTTCGAGTAACTCAGCGGTTCAGGCAGCATCTTTGGAGAACATGGATAGGTGACGTTTTGGGTCAGGACCCATCTTTTTTTGGAGCAACTAAATTTAGTTTATTGCCATGTGTACCAAGGTACAGTGAAAAGCTCTTTTATTGTGTGCTATCCAGTCAGCAGAAAGACTATATATGATTACAATCTATGATTACTATATATGATTACATCCACAGTATACAGGTAGAGGATAAAGAGAATAACGTTAGTGCAAGAAAACCCAGTAAAGTCCGATTAAAGATAGTCTGAAGATAATCAATAGATCTGAGAGGTGATTAAGAAGGGCATAGTTAGAGTGAGCTGCTGTTGTAATAGAAGTTTAAAAGTGTGGAGCAATTGAAATGAATGATTGTAGGAGATAGACACAAAATGCTAGAGTAACTCAGCAGAACAGGCAGCACCTCTGGAGAGAAGGAATGGGTGACTTTTTGGGTGAGACCCTTCTTCAGAATGATTGTAGATCCGCTTCTGGGACCAGCAGGCAAAGATTTGCCTGGCTTGGCTGCCATCTTGCAACGCAGCAGGTGGACTGATTGTCGAGGCTTCAGACTGATTGTAAGGGGGCGATGGGGGTGGAAAAAGCTGAAAGAGAAGAGGCAGAGACCAAGTGTGGCAGCTAATAGAACACAGGAAAAGGGGGAGGGGGTAGGGGGGTTGATAGGCAGATGGTTGGTCAAAGGCCAGGGATAAAAAAAAAACAGGCGTGCGACAATAGGTTTGAAAAGTTGCAAATTGTGAAGCCAGAGGAAGGAATATCGGAGGACGTGGAGGGGCCAAATAGGTGCAGGTCCAGGTGGAGCACAGGGGAGGGGGAGGAGAAATGAGGGGGGTGGAGTATGGGGTATAAAGGGGATGGGGTTTGTTAGACGTTACCTAAAATTGGAGAATTCAATGTTCATACCATAAGGTACACATGCGGAATATGAGGTGCTGTAAAAACTTCTATCAATGTTACCGTTGTACTAATCAGATGTAATTATAATCCAGTCAACAAATCTTAGTGTTGATTGGCATCAGAAATGAAGGTTTGCAAGGTTCAAGGAGAACCAGGTAATTGGTTGAGACTTTGCTCCTGTTAGAATGCCACTGATAATATCAGTAAGATTGTTATCAGTGCCCCTGCGATATCCTTTCATGACAATCTGGTTATTGTGCATGATAAAAAAATAGCAAATGTTTTCCACATAGACTGTTCTTGTTCTTTGCCAAGTCATCTGGGAAAGCGACAACTTTGCAATGTGTTTCCTCATGGGCGGAAAATCTGTAACTGTAGGTCTTTTAGTTTTTTTTAGAGATACAGCATGGAAACAGGCCACCGAGTCAATGCCGACCATCGACCACCCGTGCACTAGTTCTATGTTGTCCCACTGCCTTATTCACTCGCTACACACTAGGCACATCTTTGGAATGTGGGAGGAAACAGAAGCACCCGGAGGAAACTCACTCAGTCACAGGGCCAACATGTAAGCTCCACACAGACAGCAGCCGAGGTCAGGCTCGAACCCGGGTCTCTGGCCCTGTGAGGCAACAGCTCTATGAGCTGCCCCTCTGTGCTGCTCCCTCTGTGCAGCCTGACTAATGAATAAGAGACTCGTTGCACAGTTGTTGGTTTCATGTTTCTTAAATGTCAGCAGTGGGTCAGTAATCTTTGCATCTTTGCCTCAGGAAGTCGTGGGGTGAAATCCCACGCTGTACATTCATGCACAATCTTCTGGATTGACATTTTATTGTAGAACTGAAACAGTTTTGCGATGTCTGACAAACTGTCATTAGAATGAGGCACCCACTATTGACAAAGACAGATATAAAAGATTTTATAACGCTACTCTGAATAGCAAAGCAGCTTTTTTGGAATCCTAGTGTAACTATACAATGTGGAAACAGGCCCTTTGGCTCACTGACTCCACACCAACCATCATCGATCATCCATTCACACCAGTTCTATGTTAACCCACTTTCACATCTGCTCCCTACATACCCGGGAAAATTAATAGAGACCAATTAACCTACAAACTCACACATCTTCGGGATGTGGGAGGAAATGGGAGCACCTGGAAGAAACCCACATGGTCACAGGGAGAATGTGCAAACTCCACAAAGACAGTACTCACGGTCAGGATCAAACCCGGGTCTCTGGCGCTGTGAGGCAGCAGCTCTACCAACCGTGTCACTCAAACTGACACAACAGTTCTTAAAGAAAAGCAAAGCACAAGATTTTCAAAATAACTTGGAATAATTTGATGATCTCAGACTATCCATTATTTTTGTTAGTCGCAGCATCTCCCTGGCTATTTTCAAATTACAATTTTCTTAAATCCTGGAGGTTGATTTTATTACTTGGTAACTGTTGAAATCTTTGAAACCTGGTTAATGTTAGTTAATGTTAGTTAATGTTGATCATACAGTTATTAAATATTGGACCACTGGACCATTATTATATGGCAACTTATGGAAGCTTGCTCTGGTCAGATTTCTGTCCCATTTTCTACATGACATGACTAATCTTCAAAATAATGTGCATTTAGTTTAGTTTAGTTTAGTTTCGAGATACAGTGTGGAAACAGGCTCTTCGGCCTACCGAGTCCGTGCCGACCAGCGATCCGCGTACATTAACGTTATCCTACACACACTAGGGACAATTTTTACATTTACCAAGCCAATTTACCTACATACCTGTACGTCTTTGGAGTGTGGGAGGAAACCAAAGGTCTTGGAGAAAAACCACGCAGGTCACGGGAAGACCGTACAAACTCCGTACAGACAGCACCCGTAGTCGGGATCGAACCCGTGTCTCCGGCGCTGCATTCGCTGCAAGGCAGCAACTCTACCGCTGCGTGTTTTTGGTGCTATCAAATGTACCGAACAAAAGTTTTCAGATGACACTAAAGTGGGTGGTATCGTCAATAGTGAAGATGGCTATGAAAAATTGCAGCAGACTCTTGATCAACTATACAAGTGTGCTTAAGAATGGAGTTTAATGCAGATAAATACGAGGCATTCGATTCTTGGAAGACAAACCAGGTCAGACCTCCACTGTGCATTGGAGGGCCCTGGGAGTGTTGTAGAGTAGGGAGTCGAGGAGTGCCGATACATAGTTCCCTCAAAGTGACATCACAGGTAGTTAAGGTCAAAGAGGTTTTTGGCACATCGGCCTTCATCAGTCAGGGTATTGAGTGCAGAGGTTGGGACATTATATTGCAGTTGTATAAGACATTGGTGAGGCCACGTGTAGTCCTGAGTTCATTTGTGGTCATCTTGCTAAAGGATGGAAAGCACAGAGAGATGATTTACATGAATGTTGCCAGATTCTTCACGGGTTGATCTACAGGGAGAGGTTGGGCAGACTAGAACTTTGTTCCTTAGAGTGCTGAAGGCTTAGGGGTGATCTTATACAGGTATATAAAATCATGTGGGGAATAGATAAGGTGAATCCATGGAGTCTTTTACCTAAGGTAGAGGAATCAAAAACATGAGGACACATGTTTAACGTGAGAGGGGGAAGATTTTATACCAACCTGAGTGGTAATATTTTAGTAGAAACAAGGAACTGCAGATGCTGGTCCACAAAAAAATAAGATGCAAAGTGGATGTATTCCAGAGAGAGTTAAATTTAGCTCTTAGGGCTAACGGAATCAGGGGATATGGGGAGAAAGCAAGAACGAAGTACTGATTATGTATGATCAGCCATGATCATAGTGAATGGCGGTGTTGACTCAAAGGGCTGAATGGCCTAATCCTAAGTGCTGGAGTAACTCAGCAGGTCAGACAGCATTTCTGGAGAACATTGATAGGTGTTGTTAAGGTTTGGGGGTGGTGGGTATATGTAACCAAGAGGAGGTAGTTGAGGCAGAAACTATCAAAGCATTTAAAAGACACTTGCACAGATACAAGGATTGGAAAGGTTTAGAGGGATATGGGCCAAATGCAGGAAAATGGGACTGGCTTAGATGGGGATTTTGGCCGGCATGGACGGGTTGAGCCTGTATCCGTGCTCCATGACTGTGACTCTACAGCAGGATGTCTGTTGTGCCCTTTCTAGAAAAGATTAGTTACTGTAGGGAGCTGTCAATGGACACATTTGTGCTGGGGATTCATCTTCGATTCTCCAACAATACTGTCCTGCTGTTTGAATTTCACTTCTGCCCTTTGGCAAGGCAGTGAAACCTAATGGGTGGGAGTACTGAGTTGAGTAATGAGATATGAGAGCCATAACCCCTGCGGATCTTACTGTGAATGTTTGTTTTTTTATTAACTGTGCCACCACTCTTAACCCCTCTCTCCTTGGCCTATGCTGTACTGTGTTAAAGTCAAAACCTATGTCAACCACCAATTCCTCCTGTCGACCCATGGAAATTACCTTGGGATGAACTGCGCTATGAATCAAATGAGGAATGTATCAAGTGGTGTCTTTTCTTTCAAGGATAAGAACGTCTATAGACACAAAATGTTAGAGTAACTAAGCAGGACAGGCAGCATCTCTGGAGAGACAGAATGGGTAATGTTTCAGGTCAAGACCCGAAACATCGCCCATTCCTTCTCTCCAGAGATGCTGCCCGCCCCGCTGAGTTACTCCAGCATGTTGCATCTATCTTCAGTTTAAACCAGCATCAGCAGTTCCTTCCTACACTTAAGAACTTCTATTTATCTGATATCTTCATCATGGTTTAAAAAGAATGCCAAAGTGCTTCACAGTATCAGTATGAAACAAAGTTGGGGGCTGTCATATAAAAGGATAAGAATGACTAGAAGGGTGGCCAAAGTGGGTGTTTTTCAGGAGTATATCAAGGCTGAGGGGAAAGTTCAGGAGGCAGAGAAGGGGCATTTACAGCTGAAGGTATAATGGAGTCTTTCAATTGACTAGAAGGGGAAAGATTCTCAGCACAGCTTACAACATCTAGGGTGGTTATACGGTTGAAGGAGGTAACAGGGATATGGTAATGAGGCAGGAAAAGTAAATGATGTACAGTGGCTTGCAAAAGTATTCATACCCCTTGAACTTTTCCACATTTTGTCATGTTACAACCACAAACGTAAATGTTTTTAATTGGGATTTTATGTGATAGACCAACCCAAAGTGGTGCATAATTGTGAAGTGGAAGAAAAATGATACATGGTTTCCAAATTTTATTACAAATAAAAAACTGAAAAGTGTGGCGTGCAAAAGTAATCAGCCCCCCTGAGTCAATACTTTGTAGAACCACCTTTCGCTGCAATTACAGCTGCAAGTCTTTTGGGGTATGTCTCTATCAGCTTTGCACATCTAGAGACTGAAATTTTTGGCCATTCTTCTTTGCAAAATAGCTCAAGCTCAGTCGGATTGGATGGAGAGAGCGTCTGTGAACTGCAATTTTCAAGTCTTGCCAGAGATTCTCAATTGGATTTAGGTCTGGACTTCGACTGGGCCATTCTAACACATGAATATGCTTTGATCTAAACCATTCCATTGTAGCTCTGGTTGTATGTTTAGGGTTGTTGTCCTGCTGGAAGGTGAACCTCCGCCCCAGTCTCAAGTCTTTTGCAGACTCTAACAGGTTTTCTTCCCTGATTGCCCTGTATTTGGCTCCATCCATCTTCCCATCAACTCTGACCAGCTTCCCTGTCCCTGCTGAAGAAAAGCATCCCCACAGCATGATGCTGCCACCACCATGTTTCACAGTGGGGATGGTGTGTTCAGGGTGATGTGCAGTGTTAGTTTTCCACCACACATAGCTTTTTGCATTTATGCCAAAAACTTCAATTTTGGTCTCATCAGACCAGAGCACCTTCCTCCACATGTTTGCTGTGTCCCCCACATGGCTTGTGGCAAACTGCTTATGGCTTTGTTTCAACAATGGCTTTCTTCTTGCCACTCTTCCATAAAGGTCCGATTTGTGGAGTGCACGACTAATAGTTGTCCTGTGGACAGAATCTCCCACCTGAGCTGTGGATCTCTGCAGCTCCTCCAGAGTTACCATGGGCCTCTTGGCTGCTTCTCTGATCAATGCTCTCCTTGCCCGGCCTGTCAGTTTAGGTGGACGGCCATGTCTTGGTAGGTTTGCAGTTGTGCCATACTCTTTCCATTTTCGGATGATGGATTGAACAGTGCTCCGTGAGATGTTCAAAGCTTGGGATATTTTTTTATAACCTAACCCTGCTTTAAACTTCTCCACAACTTTATCCCTGACCTGTCTGGTGTGTTCCTTGGGCTTCATGCTGCCCAAGGAACATTGTTTGTTCACTAATTTTCTCTAACAAACCTCTGAGGCCTTCACAGAACAGCTGTATTTATACTGAGATTAAATTACACACAAGTGGACTCTATTTACTAATTAGGTGACTTCTGAAGGCAATTGGTTGCACTGGATTTTATTTATGGATATCAGAGTAAAGGGGGCTGAATACTTTTGCATGCCACACTTTACAGTTTTTTATTTGTAAAAAGATTTGAAAACCATGTATCATTTTCCTTCCACTTCACAATTATGCGCCACTTTGTGTTGGTCTATCACATAAAATCCTAATAAAATACATTTATGTTTGTGGTTGTAACGTGACAAAATGTGGAAAAGTTCAAGGGGTATGAATACTTTTGCAAGCCACTGTAGATGAAAATATAAAATATTCTTGCAACCTAATGGTATGCACATTGAATTCTCCAATTTCAGGTGACCTTTAACAACCCCTCCTTCATCTTTCTCCCCTGCACCCCTCTTTCTTCCTCATCGAACCGCTCCCCTGTGCCCTAACTGGACTCGGAACTATTTCTCTTCTCCCTCTTCTCCCACATTCCTTCCTCTGGCTTCACAATTCGCAGCACCTCAATCGTTTGTCTCACACCCTTTTTTTTAAAATATCTGGCCTTTGTCCAAACATCTGCTTATCAAAACCCTCCCTCCACCCATTAGTGTCACGTTTTGTTCTGTCCCTGCTCATAACCTTCTTTAACCCCTTCCCGACAATCAGACTAAAGAAGTATCCTGACCTAAAACATCACCTATCCATGTTCTCCAGGGATACTACCTGGCCCGCTGAGTTACTCCAGCACTTTGTGTCTTTTTATTGTAGAACAGCATCTGCATTCCATGTTTCTACAAACTCATGTCATTACTTAACTGGGAAATCATCCTCGAGCCTGAGGAATGTTGGTCATGGGCTCCGTTGAGCTGAAAATAGGCAGAAGGAAGTCACGGGGGAATAATTATTTCTCTACCAGGACAGTGGTGGATTCTTGACTGGAGCGATTAAAGCAAATTTGAAAGGCTGCAACATTCAATGGCTTTAAGAAAGGTGGCACAGTGGCTCAACGGTAGAGTTGCTGCCTTAAGGGGCTGTCCCGCTTGGGCGACCTAATTGGCGAGTTTAGAAGAGTTTAGGAGAGTTTGAAAAAGTGTCATGTTGAATACCTCCTTCGACAATGTAGAAGACCTCCTTCGACCTCCTCCGACTATGTTGACGACTAGCTTTGACTAGCTTCGGGAAAATCGGACACCGAATAGTGGAGAGTGAAGACGACCGCCTTCGATCTCCTTCGACCCCCCTTCGACTATCTTGAAGACTATCCACGACTACCTTCGACTATCTTCGATTACCTTTGACTACCCTCGATTACCTATGAATGATGTGCCGACCTACTATGACCTACTTCGACTAAACCGCCAAGTAAAAAAAAATTGTTTTTTTCTATGGCGACCTTTTTTTAATCGCGGGCAATGAAAAATACGCCGCGACCTAACTGAGGCCTCGGGTACGTGGCATCTACTCTCGAGCATGAAGGAGTTACAAAGACCTCCTTGTCTCCTCCAGTCACTGTCGACCATGCTGCGAGTATGGGTCGAGGGCAAACTCTTCTAAACTCGCCAATTAGGTCGCCGCAGTGGAACAGCCCCCTTACAGCGTCAAAGACCCAGGTTCAATCCTGACTACAAGTGCTGTCTGTACGGAGTTTGTACGTTCTCCCCATGACCACATGGGTTTTCTCCGAGAGCTCCGGTTTCCTCCTACATTCCAAGAACATACAGGTTTGGAAGTCAATTGGCTTCTGTAACTTGTTCCTAGTGTGCTAGAAGGGATTAGTGTACAGGTAGGAGATCACTGGTGGTCAGCATGAACTCGGTGGGCCAAATGGCTTGTTTCCTTGCTGTATGTATAAAACTACAAAAACTGAAACTAAGAAAGAAACATTAGAAATAGGGTGATGATGTCCAGAATGGTGGGACTGTGTTTCTGTCAATGAAATTACTGGTTTTAAAGAGGTTGTTCTGTGCAGATCTTTCTGCATTGTCATCATCGACAGCTGTGATTTTGCACAACTCTTTTAATGCGGGTTTGTGAACTGGGAGAGTTAGAATAATAATACCAGATGGATAAATCATTAACAAACCAGGAATGTTGTCAATGCTGCATTGCTTTTGTTGATGAACTTGGCTTCTCAAAGCTGAAATTCCCTCGCACTCCACTTCAGATTTTGTAATTGCATAGCAAAGATATTTGACATTTTAACAGCTGTTTTTATTTTGCATTGCACTACGGAGGACATTATCTAAGAACACAAAGGGCTGGAGTAAATCAACGGGTCAGGCATCATCTCTGGAGAACATGGATAGGCGACATTTTTCGTCAGGAACCTTCTTCAGACTGAGTATAGTCAAGGAGGTTAGAAGAAAGCCTGGAGAGAGGAGGGGCAGGCAGCTGGTGAACACTGGTGGAGGAGAAAGGGAAGGGGGGAGGTGGGGATTCTTAGAGGCTACTTAAAATTGGAAAATTCAATGCTCATTCCATTGGGTTGCAAGATAACCCAGTGGAATGTGTCACCAAAACGTCACTTATTCATAGTTTAGAGATACAGCGGGGAAACAGAGTCTTCTGTCCGCCCAGTCTGAGCCGAATAGCGATTCCCATACGCTAGCACTATCCTACACACTAGGGACAAACCCACATGTCTTTGGGAGTGTGGGAGGAAACCGGAGCACCCAGAGAAATCTCACGCAGGTCACGGGGAGAACGTACAAACTCCGTACAGACAGCACCCGTAGTCAGGATTGAACCCGGGTCTCTGGCGCTGTAAGGTAGCAACTCTACCACTGCGCCAGCATGCCACCATGTTCGCCAGAGATGCTGCCAGACCCGTTGAGTTACTCCAACACTTTGTGTCCAGCATCTGCAGTTCCTTGTTTCTTTAGAGGATTAATCTCCCTGATGCTATGACCTCTGACTGTCACTAGAGGAAAATCCTCTCCACATCCACTCTATCTAGGCTTAACAGTCACTCTATTCTATCCATCCTGTTGACCCAAGGGAGCAGGGGGTCGGGGTTGGCAGGGAGTAGGGTGAACACAATGTTATCCTCAACCCTATCCTCAGCAACAGAGTTGCTGTAAAGAAGGTCAACAGCTTCAAGTTCCTAGGCATACATATCACTGGCACCTTAACCACGTCCCTTCACACTGATATGGTGATCAAGAAAGTTCATCAGTGATTCACTGAGAAGATTTGGCAGGTTCACATGGATTCTCTTGAACTTTTACAAATGCGCTGTAGGATGTATTCTGGCAGGCTGCATCTCAGCCTGGTATGACAGCCACTCAGCTCATGACAACCTGAACCTGTAGAGAGTGGTGAACACAGCTCAGTCCATTGCAGGCTATTCCCTCCATCCATTCCATCTTCATGGTGCATTGCATCAGGAAGGCTGGAAATATCATCGGGAATACTTGCTGCCCTGGCCATTCCCTTTTCTCTCTTTAGACTTTAGACTTCGTGCCGACCAATGATCATCCATTTTATCCTACACACTAGGGACAGTTTACAGAAGCCAATTAACCTACAAACTTGTACATCTTTGGAGTGTTGAATATAAACTTGTGGTTTAGACAAACGATTTGGCAAAAGGAGATTCTCGACAGGTTGGGCAGTGTGGGGAAGTGGATTTGTAATGGATGAGAAAAGTAAAAAATAATTGCCCCTGTTTTCTTTATAAATGCTGAGGTTTTGATATGAAGATTTCTACATAGCTCAAATTTGACCTTTCAGTTCCTACATTTACTGGGCACTGGTACATTTTTCAGACTCATTTTGATAATTACTTAGTTATTAGGGCGGCATGGTGACACCATGGTAGAGTTGCTGCCTTACAGTGCCAGAGACCCGTTTCGATCCTGACTACAGGTGCTGTCTGTACGGAGTTTGTACGTTCTCCCCATGACCACGTGGGTTTTCTCCGAGAGCTCCGTTTTCCTCCCATATTCTAAGAACGTACAGCTTTGGAGGTTAATTGGCTTAGGTAAAAATCTTTTATTGTCCCTTGTGCGTTTTGGATAGTGATAGTGTAGGTGGATCGCTGGTCAGTGCAGACTCGGTGGGTCAAATGGCCTGTTTGTGCGTTATATCTCTGAACTAATTTATTGAGTATGCATCCTCCATTAAAACGAAACCTAGACCTGATCTATACTAATGGCCCTTCAAATAAATGTTCCATTTTTAATTTGATATTTAGTGAGAAAGCTTCTTCTGGATTGTATAGATCAAATGTCTGGCTTTACTGCAGGCAGATATTTAAGTATTAACACATCATGGATCTAATCCCAGAAAACGCAGGTTGGTAAGAGTTAAGGCAGGAGCCATCTTGCATTTAAGAGGTGATATAAAGTACAAAGCAGCACCACATTGCAACTCAGCCACTAATGAACAAATTGCACGAGTGCTCGTCTCATTTTCTGGAATAGGTAACAGTGAATTGACGCACATATATATCGGTAGACATTGCTCTCTGTAAATTTAATTTCACTGGACATGACAATTTTCTCTGCTGCAAATTGTTTAAATTAGATTATCCCAGATCAGAGCCTGTCTCTTTGCCAATGTGTCACTATCACATTTAAAACTTGCCCTTTCACTTTTGACTTGTACCAACATGATTAATGTAAACCTCATTTTGTTACTAAATGGAATATGCATCAGTTTTGACAGTCAGCAGAAGATGGTAATACAGGTATTATTGCACAGTATTGTTCAGATCCTGCACCCCTTTTGTTTGCTCTGGTTACCCATTCTGACTGCACATAACTTACTAGATTGTTTATATAAAATCATTGTATTGCAAATCAACCATTTATAAAATATACGCATTCATCCTTACATTTCTTTTATTTTCAGAAATAGATGATAAAAGGGAGAATAATCTGCAAGGCGAGGTATGTTGAACAATATATTTACTACTGTTTTCTTTTATTATTACCTAATTTATTACCTAAAATAATTTGTTACCTAAAATAATTTGCAGATTGTGGGTGTGTGTGAACATAAAAACAACTGTAGGATTCGATGAGAAAACGTGTGAGCTACATTTTCACGCATAATTGAATTATTGTAGTTGAGGGAAATTTAAAATGAAAACAGCTGGAAATTCATTTCAGCAGGTCAGGTCAGGCAGTGTCTACATAGATGGAAACACAGTTAATATTTTGTGTCAAAACACAAAGTCCTGGGTTAGGACAGGCAATGTTTCACATCAGGACCCTTCTTCAGACTGACTGTAGCAGGCGGGGAGAAAGCTGGAAAAGAGGTGGGGGCAGGCCAAAAGGTGGCAAGTGATGGGTGGATGCAGGTGAGGGGGGTTTCATGGGCAGATCGGTGTAGTAAGTGTCAAAGCTGGAGGTGAAAAGGAGATTAAGGGGTGTCCGCTAAGGAGAGGAGTGAAATATAAAGCTAGTGGAATGATCATGAAGGTGACCTTGCCAAGGCAGAGTGAAGTATAGATGGAGTCAATGGAAAGGAGGTAGGTTTGAGCGATGGTCTGGGCTTTCTAAGTACACTAGGTGTGAAGCATCACTTTTATTCCAATGCTAGCTCAGCCACAGAAACTGAAACAAATGCTCCAAAACCTTGTGCAGCTGAAACTACCTCTGCAGCTGAGTGTCACCTTAAATATTGATGAAGCAGCCAATTTGCTTTAGACACCCAGAATGAGTGGGCAGGCCTGGGAACTGTCACTGCCCGTGTTCCATCTATATTCTATTGGTGGGAGGTGTAGGATTCACTTTAGACTTTAGAGGTACAGCGTAGAAACAGGCCCTTCGGCCCACCGAGTCTGTGCCGATCACCCATCACCTCGTACACTGACACTATCCAACACACTAGGGTGCAGTTTTTAACTGAAGGCAAGTAACCTACAAACCTGTACATCTTTGGAATGTGGGGGGAAACCGGAGCACCGCGGAGAAAACCCACACGGTCACAGGGAGGAACATAAAACTTCATGTAGACAGCACCAGTGGTCAGGATCGAACCCGGGTCTCTGGCACTGTAAGGCAGCAACTCTACCACTGCGCCACTGTGTTGCCCTGATTGCATTTGCATTTTTCAGTTGACTAAATATTTTTTTCAAATAGCTTCTCAGGATAATTTAAATCCACCAGGAACAATATGCCGATTATAAAATCTAGAGGGATTTTTGTACACTTGATCCCACTACACCCAATTGAACCCAATTCCTCAGTCAGGATCCCAAATACAAACTTAGTGATATGGGATCATTTAATAACATTTTTTCGATTTACCAAATGATCAAAGTATTTTTTTTTCACCGAGTGTTCTTCTGACCTTTACTAATTTTGGGATCCACTATGAATATGAGAGTAATATTGTAATGTGATTATCGATAATTGAATTTGTAGTAAGTACATTATGCTGAACTTAGTTATAAACTGTTTCAAAGCTAAATTTAGGTTGTGGTTAAAATTCAGATCAATGGAAAAATATGTGATCACGTAAATTATTTTTTTATCAACGCTGCTGAGGTGAAATGTTTGCTGCTTCTATTGGTGAAAATGGGCATTCAAAACATTCCTGCAATGTTGAATACTTCACAATTTAAAAAAAAAATCAATATGCTAACACGTGATATAAATTTCTAAACTGTTTCATCTTAGTCGAAAATTCTGTTCAGGTTATTGATGTGATTTAACATTGATTTAATATTGATGTGTTATTTTTCATTTCCAGAATGCTGAGATGTCACCCCAACAAAGAAAGAAGAGTGTATACACACCTCCAACTATGAAAGGTACTGTTAAGGTACTGTTCATAATTCTGCTTGTATGTGTCTCCCACCAACTGCTAAAGCAGACTGGAGTCCTTCTGATTTAGTTGGCCTCAGCAAATATTTGTTGTGAACTGGGTTGAACTAGTTCTCATACAAAGAATCCAGTGAGTGAATTAAGCAATTATTTGAAAGGTAATTCATCAAGTTGCTGATTTTTGCGCAGCGGTGAATCAATGTCACTGGTGCAGCCGTGACATCATTATTTTGGCACTTTAACCTACAATCAATAGGGGATCTAAAATAACTGAGTAATTCATTCTGAATGACATTGTTTTCTTTCCCGCTTGATTCCTCGTGACTATCAGGGCACAGGTCACAAGCTCTTGAGATAATTTGCTTCCTCTCTCTGTGGGCCCTTTCTGAATTTAGAATGCAATGTTAATTTTAAATGGATCTTGGAGGTGCCTTCTGCCACTGACACTGTCAAGTGCATAATTCTTTCCTAACCAGCCGTCACTTAGCTCTGCACTAGACGCATGCGCATACAACTGGTCAACATCAAGTTTGCAGAAAGGAACTGAAGATGCCGGTTTCCACCGAAGATAGACACAAAGTGCTGGAGCAACTCCACTGTAAATTCCATTTGGAATATTTTTGGAGGACCAAGAAACGAAGAACCAAGAACTCAGCTGGTCAGGCAACGTCTCCGGAGAAAAAGGATGAGTGCTGTTTTGGGTCTGGATTTTTCTTCAGTCTAAATCTGAACAATGGAATCATCTTCAACATCAATATGCATTCCACTTGTTACAAGTCAGGTCGAGTTTATTTCATATGCACAAGAACACAAAGGTGCAGGTACAATGAAAATCTTGCTTGCAACAGCATCACAGGCACAGAGACAGACATCACACACACATAAATTGTACATAATTAACTCAAATTCTATAAAACAGTGAAAAGAAACACTACCAAAAAGACACCAATGCAAAAACAGACATTTAGAATACAACTCCATTGCAGTGCAATAGGTGGCCCATATGTTCTATTTATATTTGCATTGGAAGATTTAAAGCAGTCTAGTTAAAGAAGGGAAGTACGCTGAGGAGCACCACCCTGAATAATTAAAGCTTAAATCATTTGCAATCTGTGCAGAAAGTCAATAAACGGTTGCGCCAGCCAAATGGTTTTAACAATGCAAAATGGGACACCATCAAATACGTTTTCTACGTCAATGCTATCTGCTAATTAATTTCAAGTGCTTATTGTACCTTATCTATAAAGCATATAGTAAAATACTGTATTGAAGCTTTGTGTAGACTTCCAGATAAGGTAAAACTGTTTGAGATCACAAAGTATTTGTACTAGATAGACATCAATGATATACCTCTATACATCTATATATATTTGCTGTTGCATAATTTGGAGCTATTATAAAACCAAACCTTGGACAGTGAACTTTTGTTAGTAATCAGATAGATTTTTCTCAATCTGCTTTTTACATAATATGGTGCCAATACAGATCACGTATCACCAATTTAGTTTAAATCAACTCTAAAACTAATTTGAACTATGTGTAAAGAAAAATCCTGACCCACAACACTGTCTGCCCATTTCCCTACTGAGATACTGCCTGACCCGCTGAATTCCAGCAGTCTGTTATTTTGTCCGGGTTTAATTCGTTGGATTTAGAACATAAAAGCAATAATTTTAATCAAATCAGATTTATCAAAGTGACTGCCTTAAATTTTTCTTGTAAGAATTATTCCAAGAATTTAGTCTCCTTATCTTAGATGTTTATAATTTAATTGTTTGAAGAATCAGCACATACAGAACTTTGCCACAGTGTAATAAAATTATAAGTATGGTGGTTATAGGAACTCTTGATAATTTGACATTTTATTCCCACTATCAGACAGCTGTTTTTATGTTGGCACCTCTTTCTCTCTGTTCATCAATTAAAACATCCAGAATCTCTGGCTTCCTCTCTGACCTGGATTCAGCTCGCTCTCTGATGACCTTCAATTCCACTTGAAGATCTGCCGGCCGATGTTCTTCAGTGGATCACAATAATCCAGTACTCTTCTACATCTCTTTGAGACTGGTCATTCTTTTTCTGATGATGCTTCCCTGACAATTAAAATCTACACATGGGAAAAATCAAAATCCCATAACATGGCTTGGCATTGAAAACCTCCTAGTAAATAAAAAATGTGATGGAAAGCATATGTTGTGGCTAAACCTGACTAATATATGTTATAATCTATTAAACATATGCACAACCAGACTAACAAGTATATGTTAACAATATCAAAAAACATGTATTTTCTTTCCTTTATGAATGCAATGAAGACCATTATTGCAAGATGAAAACCGATTCACAAATGCAAAGGTTTTAGTCTAGTTTTTTTCAAGAATTGATAGAAGGCTGAATGAGAGGAGGGCAGGACAAAGGCTGCCGGGTAATAGGCTGACACAGGTGAAGAGGGTTATCTGATAGGCAAATAGTTGGATCAAGACCAGAGATGAAAAAGACAGAAGGCATGAGCACTTTGTGTCATCCCATTCAACATCCTTATATGGTTTAATCAGGAGATGCAGGGATGATGTCTCCTTTGGTTGGGGGTATCCACAATTAAGAGTCACAGACTCTAAGTTAGTTAGCTTATCAGGACTGAGAGGAGAAGATTATTTCTTGACCCAAGAGATTGTGGAGGTTCAGTTGCCAAGTTTATTCCTGGCAGAGATAAATGTTCAGAAAGCGTAGGAAGGAACTGCAGATGCTAGTTTATGTAGAAGATAGCCACAAAATGCTGGAGTGATTCAATGGGTCAGACAGCATCTCTGGTGGAGCTGAAGATGCTAGTTAATACCGAAGTTAAACACAAAATGCTGGAGGAACTCAGCAGGTCAGGCAGCACCTCTGGTACCGAAGATAGTCACAAAATGTTGGAGTAACTACCGAAGATAGACATAAAATGCTGCAGTAACATTTTAACGTTTAATATCAATGAAACTGAGGGACATGGGGCTAAGATGGGAAAGTGGCACTGAGGTAAAAGATTAGTCACAATCCTCATGAATGACGGAGCCTATTCCTACAACATTTGAACAATGTATTTTCTACAACAGTGCTTAAATGTTATTTGCCAATTCTGACAACTGCTTAGGACATGAAGGAATAGTCGTTCCCATCCTTGGTGGCAGTAGGGTAGAATTGATGCCAAGGGCTTTGTAGGATTATAATAATAAAATGAGTTTATTTTGGAAAGTCACAAAAATAGGTAAAATGAATAAAGAATATATTCAGTACACCAGATGTAGGGTAGCTAGCTGGCCCTAGTACTCCCCAGACTCCGTAAAAATAGTCAGTGTCACCAGTACTGGCCGCATGTAATGCTGAGTGCGAGCAAGTGGTAAGGGGATAAAGAAGGAATTACTGGAGTGCGTGGCACATAATCTCTGAGTAATCCATATGTTTCTCTCAGAGGTCTCAAGGTATTTCCAAATTCAATGTTTATTCTGTGCGGAGTTAAACAATACCATCTAGGGTTTGACCCATGATATGGCTTCTACAAGGCTATTTGGGTTGCATCATCACTCATTAGTTAGGATGAGCTGGAAAGATTTAGAATAATCAGCCTAGGATGCTACTCTTGCTTGCTGCCCTAAGAAGGGTTTGTGTGTTTAGCTATCAGATGGAGATTGAAGTGTGCTAGCTTCCCAGCTACAATATTTTCCAATGTTGTCATTCTGAGTTATTGGCCACTTGAATGAGCCATTGCCCGAGAAGGCAATCAGAGGGCATTTAGTGTCCAGTTTATCACCACAACCAAAGCGATGAGAGAACAATTGTGGAGTAAACATTCTAACACAGCCGCTGCAAAACAAAAACAACTGATTTAGAATTTTGTCTGGTTTTCAACAATTTCAAATATGTTTGATAATGTAAAATTTGAACAAAAACATTTGGTTAGATTGATCAATTACTGTAATAAGTATGTGTGTATGATTCATATTTTGTGCACAGTCCATGTTTCATTGCTTCATTATAACATTAGATGACTTTGAGGCTTATAACATGAAAACAGATGCGTACGCTCCTGCAAGCCATTAGCTGCATTTAAAGATATTCATTTTTGGGATCTGGTCGTTGCCCTTCAGATCAAGGGGGTGAGCAGTCTTCCTGAACTGCTGCAGTCCCTCTTGTGAAGGTTCTCCACAGTACTGTTGGCACGGGGTTCCAGGAGCTAGACCCTGTGAGGTTGAATGACCGGTGATATGTTTCCAAGTCAGGATGGTGTGTGAATTGGCGAGGAACTTGCTTGGTGGTGGAGTTCCCATGTACCTCCTGCCCTCGTCATTCTTGGTGGTTGAGGTCACGGCTTTGAGAGCTGCTGCTGGAGTAGCCTGAGTGAGTAACTACTGTGCCTTTTGTAGATAGTCCATTCTCCAGACACTGAGTACTGATAGTAGTGGGAATGAATGTTTAGATGCCAACCATGCATGCTGTTTTGTCCAGGATGTTTAATTTAGTTTAATTTATTGGCACGTGTACCGAAGTACAGAGTAAATCTTTTATGTTGCGCGCTAGCCAGTTAGCGGAAAGACTATACATGATTACAATCGAGCCGCCCACAGTGGATGTTGTTGAACTTGCTGGGAATACCTGGAGCTGCACTTGTCCATGCAATTAGTGAACATTCCACCATACTCTTGATCGGAGCATTGTAAATTAATTGACACATTGTAAAACAGTTCTTGATTAGTAACGGTGTCAGGAGTTATGGGGAGAAGGAAGGAGAATGGGGTTGAGAGGGATCGATAAATCAGCCATGATTGAATGGTGGAGTAGAATTGATCGGCCAAGTAGTCTAATTCTGCTCCTAGAATTTATGAACATGACGGTAGGGGCATATGATGTCAAAAGGAAAGTCATCTAATACAGGATACACTGAGCCTCTAACCTGCTCTTGACCTGCCATGGTATTTATGTATGGTACTCTATTTGAGTTTCTGGTGATGCCCAGGGCATGGACAGTGGAGAAGTTGGCAATGGAAATGGAAATGCAATAGTTTATGTGGGTTAGGTGATTAGATTCTCTCTTGCTGGAGGCAGCCATTGCTTGGCACACTTGTCGGATGAATGTCATTTGTCACTCATCAGCCCATGTCCTAACATTTTCTATGGTGAAATGGGAAAAGTGGCTCTTATTGTAAATGAGAGATTGCCAAAGATCTGACAGCAGCCAGCTCGAGCCATAGTGAGCCATAGAGGCTCTGTAACATCAGCTGTTCCTTTGTGCTATGAATGACAACACACAGGGAGGGGGTTGATGGCAAGTCAGACGTACACACAGCAAAAAACGCTTTGCTAGTTGTCTAAACTATACTTGCTGGGCTGTCAAAACTATGAATATTTCTACCATTCAGAAACGTCTAAACGTTATTGAAATGTTATTCAATATATTATTACATTTAAAAACAATTGAAAACATTTAGATAATCTCAAGCAATTAAAAAAGGTATTAACACTTAGCATATGCAGTTATTCTGCTCCACTCAACTCTCTGAAACACATTGTTTAATGTACATTTTGTTGGGGAAAATGTTGGGGAATTTACCGTGCAATGGTACTTTGTCACATGTGGAGAGGTACCGTGAAATTCATTTTTGTATACTGTTCAGTACTTATCGTTTTACATAAGCACTTAGATACGTCTTAGATAAGCAGCTCAGATATAGCACAAGTGTATAGCAGTAGGACACTGAGGCAGTACCACCAAGTCACCAGTTATGGCGCCATTTACAGACAGCACCCATAGTCAGGATCAAACCCGGTTCTCTGGCACTGAAAGGCAGCTATCCCACTGTGCCGTCCTTTCCAACTTTATGTCCTTGAGTTGAATTTCATAAGGAGGCCAGTGATGGAGTGCAGTTGCAGAATGACTGGCTGCCACCCGCGAGCAAATTCTGGACTTGCACATTTGTGCACGCGTTAATTGAAACCCTGAACCTTTTGCTTTCACCACAGCTGGAATTGTCAACTGGCCTGTGTGGAAGTGTTGGAACTGTAAATAGCTCATTCTAAGCTTCCCCCCAGTCTTGTTTCAGTCAAAGATCACTGAATTAAGCACTTGCATATTTTGACAAAACACAATTACAGTTCCACTACTATACCTAACCACCACGGGTTTGATCCTCATATCTGCCTGATCAAGCCCTCTTAGCCTCGCTCAAGTAGAGACACTCCAGAAGGTCACGCAGTCCTAAGCATTCTCCCAGAAGATCGACACAGGACCTCATGGGAGTGGTCTTTCATAGGTCCCCAAAACCTGAGGGGCTGAACCACATAGGGGTGGTCTCTTTACAGTCCAATAACAGATATTGATGAACACAGTATATGATAGACATTTTGCTAACCCCAAAATACAGTGACTAATACAATGTATTCAAACAGTGCTTCTCAAAGGAAACGAACATCGCAACATGTGCCTTGATATTCAAGAAAACCAGACATGGCTCAATACTTAACCCAATCAACATCTAGCAAAGTGAAGCTTTGCAACATAATATACAATGTGCATGTCTGGTATGCATTCATCCAATCCATTCCATGCAATTTTCTCCTAATTGTCAGGGTCTGCAGTTGTTCTCATTCTCTTCCTGCAGCTCTTACCTAGGCTCTAGACAAACTGGCACTATTCTGCAGCTTGTCCTATTTCTGCAGAAGGCACATTTAAATTGACCAAATGGCCTAGCAGCCCAGAAGCCTTTACTCAATTTTAATGTACTGGCCTCTCCAATTTGTCCAGAATCAACATTCCTTCCTTTTATCATATATGATAAACCATCATGTATGATAACCAAATAGTCAGACAATCAGATAACCAGATATACGTATGCGTGTCTATTACATTCTCCATCTATTAACAACAACAAGACGATGATGTTTCTTCCCACAATTTTGTCAAACCTCCTGAGTTTTCGTGGGCGTAGCGTCACAGTTTCCGTCTGATGAGTCTTCACCTCCTGAGTTTTTGTGCGCGCGAATTCCCTCCATCTGTGTTGTTGCCCATTCTTCCATCCCTTTCCATTGTCGAACCTATAACCTATAATTGCTGAAAAACGTGGGACAAAGCAAGTTTCCATTCATACACTAATGCTTTCCCATACATTCACTGTACTTCTGCAATACTGTCCCTCTTCCATTTTATTATCATTATCTCTATTATATTCTACTCTATCACTGTTCTATAATATATTCTTTATTATTACCCATATCAGCCATCTGAGGTATGGTTTTACCAAATTATATTCCCTTCCTTTTTACTGCCAGCAGGGCTAACAGGGGAATATTTTCTTATATTCCCCTTTCTAGCCAACCCCTATGGAGTTTACCTGTTTAAACAGCGGGAATATAACCTTATATTCCCCTGGTCTCACATCCGGAACGTGACGCTGCGTGACGGCAACGTCACGCTGCGTGGGAAATTTAAAATTTATTCTCAAAAAAAAAAAATGGCTGCCGGTTGCGAGAAAAGGTTCCCGTTTTAAAACTTCGACCTTCACATTGTCACATAAATGAATGACATAAATTACATAAATGAAACATAAATGTTACATTGTTTTAGTACCCTTATTTACAATGTTGCAATGGTTTTAGTACCCTTCTTTACAATGTTGCAATGCATATTGCAAAATGTATAGATACATTCATATCATATGAGATGTTCAGATTTTCCTCTAGATGTCTGATAATGGGTAATAATAACAATATTGACTGTCCTCTTTCGGGAGATACGACATATATTGCCCTCACTAGATCCATATTGCCCTCGTCTTCGACTCGGGCAATATGAATCTACTTCAGGCAATATATGTCGTATCCCCCTCAAGGCCAGTCAATATTCTATTATTATCTTAGGATCAACACTAATCAGCTCTCTCCCTATTCACACAATGGTATAATTTGTATATCTGATGATGGTTTCTCATATACATTTCAGCTGGCTTCAGTCTAGATTTTCTTACAGGCGTGACTCTAATTTAAAGCAAACCATGAACAATGTTTCAATTCAACCAATTTCAGTCTCAGCCTTCAATTTAATATTTTAAGTTTCAGGGTACTAACCCTTGATAGTAAACCGCTTTACTATCAAGGGTTAAACAATTTAGATCCACTGGTCAAATACATTGACTGATTTCAACACCCATTTAAGTTTCTCCTTCTAATTCAATAGACTTCTCCTCCAGTATTTCTTCCTTAGTATGTTGGCTTGGCTCTCAGTCCATAGGGATTCCTTCTTATGCTAGTTTCCTAACCACTGAGTAATTTTCTAGATGGTTGGTGTTCACAGTTCCTCTTTTGACCATTCCCAATTCCAACTCTCATGTTCCCTGAATAATTTCCATGTTACCAGATTTTCCCAAGTTCCATCCTTCCTGATGTTCTCTGAATAATCTTTCCCATCTTTGGTTGCCTGTCCGGGGATGAGACAATAACAATATCAATTAATAATCAAACTCCAAATGTTCCTAAGCCAAATCTTACAGTCGGTTCCAAATCTGAAACTTTAAAGTCCCTCCAATTCATTAACATACAATTCAGACACCGAATTCAACTTTTTATCAATTTATTTCTAATAATCATAATTTAGACGCAAAGTAGGTGTTTTGCCCCAAACCACAGAGGAATGTTTTTTTCTAAATTCAAATTCAGTTCTTAAAAGTGGAGCTTGTTCTAATAGTCGTCATAGGTTGGCTGTGTTGTTTCTTTAGGGAAGCTTGGATAATTTACACTCCTTTCCTTCACTGGTGTCAATAGCTAGATTACGTTAAAGTTGGGCACTAGGGTAGGTATCTTTTTCTTCCTCCTTGATGTCAGTTTCAAGGGAGTAGGGAAACTGAGGAACAGCTTTCTCTATCTGTTGGCCTTCCCAGATCTGTCTTAAAGGGACCGGGCAGTATCATTTCTTCTTGTTGGTTCCTGTTTCTGGGTAGCTACATTACCTGAGCTGTCTTCTGCCCATTCTCAAGGGGTCAGTATATTCTTTACCTCACTCCCCAGACAGTATGTTGTCGATTATACTGTCCTGCAGGCACAAACTCAGTAACAAGTTAGTACAATAGCTCCTTTTCACACTCCCATATCTCCTGCACAATAAGTTCATTTCTTCTCTCCCTAGTGCAATTTCAGTTCTCCTTAGTTCCCATTCCTTCTGACCCCAGGTACTATGTTTCCCTTTTCGTAGTTCTTCCTTTTAGTGAGGTTTCTCGATTCTAATTAGATTCTTTGTGTTTCTTCTCACAAGATTTGGAAGGGGGTGATGTTCTTTCCAGTTTTTATTGTTATTTTTGGGCCAAGTGAGGATGCTTTCAAATTTCATATGTTGTATTTGCTGGTAGGTCAGGGCTAGCGGAATGGGTTCGGTTGCCAGAATGTCCCTGCCCCCTGATCCCCTGGTCAGTGTCCTCTTCCTCTACCCTCAGGGTCCAAACCTTTTGGAATCCACTGATTTCTCAAACCCCGTGGCCCTCTTCTTTGCCCCCTTCCTTCTCAGTATTCCCTCACAGGACACGATTGGCTCCAATGTCCCAATTCCCCACAGTTGTAGCACTGATCAGGTCCAACAGCTCTATACCCTCTCCAACCAAACCGAGGAAAGGTTGGCTCTCGGAATGGCAGGTCTATCCAAGCTTTAAGATCCTCCTCCTTATCTTCCTCCGAAGTTATTTCCCATTTCTGAATTCATAATACAGGTCTCTGAGCTGCCATCAGACCAGGTGGCATTGAAGTGTGGACGTCTGTGGCCCGGGGACTACTTACACCTACTGCGGGACCTAACACCAGAGGTGGAGTAGGCAGCTTCCTGCAAAGGAATTGCCTCTGGGAAATCCGTTCCATACCCCCATCGATGGGAAATTGCTCTGACATAATAATACTATCAATGTCAGGATCAGCCACTTTGTATCCTCCTGTTGTCTCACCCTCAGAAAAGGTACACGTTCTCTCTGTACTTCAGGAAGGATTCCTGAATTCCCACTACTGGATTTCCTAATTAATTTTTGTATCCATTTTGGAGGAACCTTCCTTCTAGCTGCTTGATAAGAAGATATGAGGTTGCTTTGGCAAGAAAGGTGAAAGTAAACCCAAAGGGTTTCTACAGCTATATTAATAGCAAAAGGATAACGAGGGATAAAATTGGACCATTAGAAAACCAGAATGGACAGCTATCTGCAGAGCCAAAAGAGATGGGGGAGATATTGAACAATTTCTTTTCTTCGATATTCACCAAGGAGAAGGATATTGAACTCGGTGAGTTAAGGGGAAAGAGTAGAGTAGCTATGGAAACTATGAGATTCAAAGAGGAGGAAGTACTGACACTTTTGAAAAATATAAAAGTGGATAAGTCTCCAGGTCCTGACAGGATATTCCCTAGGACATTGAGGGAAGTTAGTGTAGAAATAGCAGGAGCTATGACAGAAATATTTCAAATGTCATTAGAAACGGGAATAGTGCCGGAGGATTGGCGTACTGCGCATGTTGTTCCATTGTTTAAAAAGGGTTCAAAGAATAAACCTAGCAATTATAGACCTATTAGTTTGACGTCAGTGGTGGGCAAATTAATGGAAAGGATACTTAGAGATAATATATAAGCATCTGGATAAACAGGGTCTGATCAGGAACAGTCAACATGGATTTGTGCCTGGAAGGTCATGTTTGACAAACCTTCTTGAATTTTTTGAAGCGGTAACTAGGGAAATTGATGAGGGTAAAGCAGTGGATGTTGTCTATATGGATTTCAGTAAGGCCTTTGACAAGGTTCCCCATGGAAGGTTGGTTAAGAAGGTTCAATCTTTGGGTGTTAATGGCGGAGTAGCAAGATGGATTCAACAGTGGCTGAATGGGAGATGTCAGAGAGTAAATGGTGGATGGCTGTTTGTCAGGTTGGAAGCCGGTGACCAGTGGGGTGCCTCAGGGATCTGTGTTGGGTCCACTGTTGTTTGTCATGTACATCAATGATCTGGATGATGGGGTGGAAAATTGGATAAGTAAGTATGCAGATGATACTAAGATAGGTGGTGTTGTGGATAATGAAGTAGATTTTCAAAGTCTACAGAGAGATTTGGGCCATTTGGAAAAGTGTGCTGAAAGATGGCAGATGGAGTTTAATGCTGATAAGTGTGAAGTGCTACATCTTGGCAGGACAAATCAAAATAGGACGTACATGGTAAATGGTAGGGAATTGAGGAATGCTGTGGAACAGAGGGATCTAGGAATAACTGTGCATAGTTCCTGAAGGTGGAATCGCATGTAGATAGGGTGGTAAAGAAAGCCTTTGGTGTGCTGGCCTTTATAAATCAGAGCATTGAATATAGGAGTAGGGAAGTAATGTTAAAAATTGTACAAGGCATTGGTAAGACCAATTCTGGAGTATGGTGTACAATTTTGGTCGCCTAGTTATAGGAAGGATGTCAACAAAATAGAGAGAGTACAGAGGAGATTTACTAGAATGTTGCAAGGGTTCCAGCAACTATGTTACAGAGAAAGGTTGAACAAGTTAGGTCTTTATTCTTTGGAGCGCAGAAGGTTAAGGGGGGACTTGATTGAGGTCTTTAAAATGATGAAAGGGATAGACAGAGTTGACGTGGATACGTTTTTCCCATTGAGGGTAGGGAAGATTCAAACAAGAGGGCATGACATGAGAATTAAGGGACAGAGGTTTCGGGGTAACGTGAGGAGGAACTTCTTTACTCAGAGGGTGGTGGCTGTGTGGAATCAGCTTCCAGCAGAAGTGGTGGAGGCAGGATCGATTTTAACATTTAAGAGTAAAGTGGATAGGTATATGGACATGAAGGGAATGGAGGGGTATGGTCTGAGTGCAGGTAGATGGGACTAGGGGAAAACAAATGGTCGGCACGGACTGGAAGGGCCGAGAGGGCCTGTTTCCGTGCTGTAATTGTTATATGGTTATATGGTTATCTCCCATACTATCCTCCACCGGTAGTAGAGCAATCATAGGAGCTAGAGGGTCCTTCCCCGATTCTTCCACTTTCGATTTGAATTTAGTGGAAGGAGTCAAAGATACCACTGAGTCCTCCCGAGTGCCCTGCTCGCAAGCTGCGCATCGTGTCTCCGAACTGAGAACATGAGAGTGCTGTGAGGAATGCTATGGCTCCATTTTGAAAAATTCTGCCCACCCTGGCATATAGTGAGCCACTCTCCCTTCGAGGTGCACAGATACCGCTGCACACTTACTAAATTTAATAAGTTTCATTTTAGTCAGCACCTCCTCTTTAAGAGACATCTTAGTCGTTTCACCTTTAGTCGCTGGTATTCTCTCCTGCTCCTGCTGTCGGCTTTCACTATTTTCCTTTCCCTGTTCCTGAGGGTCTCGAGAAGGACCAGTTCTCTCGTGACCATTTCCCCTCTAATCCCTAATTTGTACGCTGCCATTCTTAGAGCAGAAAGCAGAACGATCTCTTTATTTATTTTTCTTGTAGTGAAGATTATTCTCCATATTCCAATAAGCTCATTCCCATCCTCACTGATTCCATATCGTCTAACAATTGTCTCTATGTATTTTATTCCTATTACAGATTTAGTCCAGCCACCAGCCAAAGTTCGCTCCTCAAAACTCCATTTAATTCTCCAGATAATCCTCTTAATCTTTCTGCTTCATGCGGAAGTTTCTCGCAAATTATCCTTATCGGGCTTTAGGGTCTATTTGATAGGTCTTTCTCTGAGACATTCCCCATTTTCTGAACAATAGTTCCAATACAAAATACAAAATAAAATTCCAAACACTCACACCTATTCAAACTTGCTCCTTCCTTTCAGACTCCAAGGTCAATGGAATCGCTCCCACACAATGGCTAATCGTCTTCCAGATTCACACCTCTTACACAATTGTTCCTTTCCAACCGTTATTCAATCATTCACTCAATCGCTCCTATTCAATTGTTCTCCCAGCTTTCTTATTGGTTAGATCACAATCACTTCATTCAACTCTCAACGTTCAAACAAAGGATCTCCGGTTTCTCAAACGAAGACTCCAACTCTTAATTACAATCTCTCCCTCGCAATAATCTCTCCCAAGCAGCAATCTCTTCCTCTCAAACCACTTTAAGTTCACTCAGACAAACAAATACAAACCACGCTAATAAAACTATTATCAAAAAAGAAAATATTCCCCGTTACGTGACCTCAGACACACCCCGATATAAACTACAAGCATAAATCACACTCTAATAAATCTTCCTCATGGCACGCTCGGTCGAGGAACGATTCCTCCCCCGACATAGCGATCAATAGTGTAAGAACCCCCATCGGACCACCACGAATCTGATTCCAACAACACTACAATCTAAACAATTACAAATATTTAATTCAAACACACTTTTACTTAAAATTATCTAACACCCAAACATCCTTAAGCACTCACACAAACAATACAAATAGCAGTCTGTAAACTTAACACACTTTAAAACTTAACTTTCTAAATCTACACTCAAAATCTTTTTACATACACAAAGAATTTATACAATTCGGATCCGATAAAGATACTAAAAAAGATGATGCTGGATTTTTACAATTTGCAATAATAATTTAACACGCCAGCACACAGTTTACAACCACTCGATCTGAATGCTGCATCATGCAGTTATCAATCTGTGAACCTCTCCCTCTGATACCAAAGATTTTCCACTTCCTAGGTTACTCTTTGCTGAGGGATACTACTTCTTAAATGACTACTTTTCCTCCAAAATGTTACTATCCTCACGCTAAGACTGGATTTCTATAGGGGGACCTCTATCCCTCCTCTTTAAGTTCTACAGAATTAGGGGTATCCTTCGCATTTTGGGTACTTTTCACCAAGTAGACCACGTTCCCGTCTCTCAGGTACTCTTCACTATCAGGTACTAACCAACAATCGACCACAGGGTTACTATTCACTGTTGATCAGCCGCTATTTGGAATCGATCTCAAATATGCTCAAACTCCAAAGTTCTATTTCGTTCCTCATCCGTCACTTCAGGGAGGGACTCAGATATCTTCACGCAGACAGTTGATGCCGATTTTCAGAATGCACCATTCCAATCAGCGTTCCCGGCAAAGATAGATCAATAAGTAGACCAGATCTGTGTTTCAATACCCCACCAATTGGATAACAAATCTGGACAATGGGCCACCCCTCAGCCTACTACGACCAAGTTTTGGGCCACTCATCACCATGTTTTATGGGCCCCTAACCCAAAGGAGTGCTAACCACCCTCCTGTGCTTGCTAGACTCTGTTCTCGATTAGATCCTTCCCCAAGCCCGCAAATGATCGATTCGCCACGACTAGCGAAGTGCCTAAAATCAACATGAAAACTGCACAGTGGGCCCAATTTCAGCACTCATAATCAAAACCGCTCAACACCCTTGATCGCAAACTTGTGTTTGGGGGTCCGTTGAGATCCCGGATGAGCCCCGAATGTAAATAGCTTGTTCTAAGCTTCCCCCCAGTCTAGTTTCAGTAATAAAACTGAATCAAGCACTTGCAAATCTAAACTTTATTTTGACAAAGCACAATTACAGTTCCATTACTATATCTAACCACCGCAGGTTCAATCCTCACATCTGCCTGGTCAAGCCCTCTTAGCCTCGCTCAAGCAGAGACACTCCAGAAGGTCACGCAGTCCTAAGTGTTCTCTCGTGGGACTTTGTGGGAGCGGTCTTTTATAGGTCCCCGAACCTTGAGGGGCTGAACCACATAGGGGTGGCCTCTTTACAGTCCAATAACAGATATCAATTAACATAGTATATGATAGACATTTCCCTAACCCAAAAATACAGTGACTAATACAATGTATTCAAACAGTGCTTCTCAAAGGAAATGAACATCGCAACATGTGCCTTGATATGCAAGAAAACCAGACAAGGCTCAATACTTAATCCAATCAACATCTAGCAAAGTAAAGCTTTGCAACATTATATACAATGTGTATGTCTGGTTTGCATTCATCCAATCCATTCCATGCAATTTGCTCCTAATTGTCAGGGTCTGCAGATGTTCTCATTCTCGTCCTGCAGCTCTTACCTAGGCTCTACATACGCTGGCACCATTCTGCAGCTTGTTCTATTTCTGCAAAAGGCACATTTAAATTGACCAAATGGCCAGCAGCTCAGAAGCCTTTACTTAATTTTAGTGTCCTGTCCTCTCCAATTTGGCCAGAATTAACAGAACCTCTGTGCAGAATCCAAGCCATTCACTTATTCAAGTTCTCTGCAAGCATTGGGAATCCTGCATGAAAACTGGATAAAATGATTGTGTCAAACATTTACACTTATGTACGGCAGATAAATGAATCATGCATCTGATATTCTGACGTCAAAAAAATCGCGCGTCAGCAAAGTTAAGCCAAATTGTTTAGGCAGCAGCAACATAACAAATGGCTACGTGCTTTTGGACACTTAGCGTTAATGCAGTCAATGAACAAACTATTGATATAGATTTTTCCTCTTCCAGTATGCACTTTGAGATTATATAATGGAATCCAATAGATTTAATTTTTTAGGCTTAAAATAAATTGCAAACAAATTATCTAATTCCACTGTAAGTGCAAAAACTCTTTGCTCCCCCCACACCCCCCTTCCCCTCCTCCCCACACTCCCCAGCTCCCCTCCACACACCGACACCCCCCCCTTTTAGCCATCCCCCCGACAACCCCCCCCACCCCCACACCACCACACCTCCCCACACTCGATCTATTCCTCTGATGATTTTTTACATAAGATCCCCCTCATCCTCCTGGGCTCCATGGAATAGAGACCCAGCCTACTGAATCTCTCCCTATAGCTCACACCCTCTAGTCCTGGCAACATCCTCATAATTTTTTCTGAACCATTACAAGCTTGACAATATCTTTCCTATAACATGGTGCCCAGAACTGAACACAATATTCTGAATGCGGTCTCACCAATGTCCTATACAACTGCAACATGACCTCCCAACTTCTATACTCAGTCTGCAGAAGGGTTTCGGCCCGAAACGTTATCTATCTCCGTCGCTCCATAGATGCTGCTGCACCCGCTGAGTTTCTCCAGCATTTTGTGTACCCTCGATTTTCCCGCATCTGCAATTCCTACTTTAACAATTCTATACTCAATACTGACTGATGAAGGCCAAAAGCCTTTTTGACCACCTTATCAACCTGTGACTCGACTTTCAAGGAATCATGTACCTGTACTCCTAGATCCCTCTGCTCCACAACACTGCCCAGAGGCCTACCATTTACTGTGTAGGTCCTGCCCTTGATCGACCTCCCAAAATGCAACACCCTACACTTCTCTGTATTATATTCCATCAACCATTCCTCCCCCCACCTGGCCAATCGATCCAGATCCTGCTGCAATCTTTCACAACCATCTTCACTATCTGCAAAACCATTCACGTTTGTATCATCAGTAAAGTTGCTAATCTTGTCCTGTATGTTCTCATCCAAATCATTGATGTCAAATTAGTGGTCGTGCTTATTTGTGTAACTCAGTTCCATACTGTATAGACATCCGGACGCTTTTAGTGGATCTCGGTCTGTGGTCAGTGAAATAAGTTTTGATTCATTTTAGTAGCCTGATGAGAATTGTACCCTGATAATCTAATGGCAATTTACTCACTTTTCCCCACTTGCTTTCTTCTTTAAATGAACAAGAAAGAGTAGCTTATATTAGCCAGAGTTGTGAATAGATGAATGAATGCCAACCAGCTGTCCTAGGTCAGATATCTCAGCTATTCAGAAGGTTGGGCTGAAGTCACACTATGACTCTAAAAACTCTAACTTGGACTTTCTTGGTGCTTAACAAGCATTTTCCCAGACTGTTGGGTGTTATTCCTATTATTGCCTTAACTGTTTTTAATTCACTTTTTCATGAGTTGCATGGTATTATAATACATTTTGCAGTGAGCCCAGTAAGCGTGAAAGGGATCTCAGGAAATTAGACAGTTTAAAGGGATTGTAGAAACTGGGGCTCTGGTGAGTTGGAAGAGAACACAGGGACTTAGATGTCAAACCATCAGGATTTCCCAACGTTAAGATAAAAGATTATTGCCGTTTCATTGAACCAATTTTTCTTTATTTTCTCCAAAGCAACTGCTGGTTACTTCAGTAGCATATTAACAGCCAGACATTGATTCTATACGATTGCCTACTGACACATATTAAGGGGGAAAAAAAAGAGATGATTGCCTTTCTGATCAAAATTAAATGTTGAATTCTATACTTTAAATTAATTTATTTTCTGTAATACATTAAGCTAGCTCACATCAGTGCAAAATAATCAGAGCCACTTGAGCAAAAACCTTTGGATCAGGTCAAATTCTCAATCGCAACATTTCCATTTTTTGAAAAATGAGTTTAGTTTAGTTTAGTTTATTGTCACGTGTACACAGGTACTGTGAAATGCTTTGTTGCATACTCTCCAGTCAGCAAAAATACTATACATGATTACAATTGAGCTACCCACAGTGTACAGATACAGGATAAAGAGAATCACGTTTAGTGCAAGATAAAGTCCAGGGAAGTCCGATTAAAGATAGTCCGGGGGTTTCCGATGAGGTAGATGGTAGCTCAGGGCCACTCCCTAGTTGGTGATAGGATGGTTCAGTTATCTGATAACAACTGGGAAGAAACTGTCTCTGATTCTGGAGGTGTGTGTTGTCACACTTCTGTACCTCTTGCCTGATGGGAGAGGAGAATAGAGGGAGTGACCGGGGTGAGACTCGTCCTTGATTATGCTGGTGGCCTTGCCGAGACAGCCTGAATATCGGGGCTCACACTCACAAAATTGCTGCTAACCAGCTTGAAAATCAAAATGCCCGCTCTGTACCAGTTTATTTTTGCATTCCTGAATATATTACAGATGCTTGAACATCAAATCTCTCACATGTTATTGAGATCTAAATACATTATCCTGGTCCAAATCAAATGTGTATGTTTAGACATTTAGGCATAGTTTTGGAGCTGGGTTTAATTTTCAAAAGGCTTTTAAGTGGAAAGTAGAAATGGTTTCCATTCAAAAGTATTAAATGGTTGTAAGCAGGAAAGATGCTCGTTAGTTTAGCTTTCAATTTTGGTACTTTTGATGACTTTTTGAGATGATAGTATTCCACGGCTCCTAACAGATGTGACGCAATACTACACTGTTATTCAGAGACAGGCATGTGCTGTGTAAACGGGACTTCATTGACCATATTGGCAGTATCTCTAATTGTATCGATCTGCACATTGAGTTGTGGGGAAGGATGCATTTTCGTACGAAGAGTCAGGCCACAGGAATACTGTTTGGATTATGAAGTGTGTAGGGCTCATTTCATGGATAGTTCAATGACATTATCAGACAAAGTGCTTTTCTAACATTTCCAGTAAGTATGCAGAGTAAAGTGCAGTTTTACACAGAGTTTTAACATTGTATGAGGCAGGCTTGTATTCTTGCTGAATGCTGTTACTCAGCTGCATTTTTCATTGCAATGACATAAGTAATATAAGTGTGTTTCAAGTAAATCCCTTATCCAATTTATCCTTAAAATTAGGTATAGGGATAAATATGTAGTTACCCAATTAGCCTCCAAAGCAATAATTATTTTTGTTAAGTGTGGGTACCTTCAGAGGAGAAATATAGAGATCCCCTAATTTATAGAAACATAGAAAATAGGTGCAGGAGGAGGCCATCTGGCCCTTTGAGCTTGCACCGCCATTCATTGTGATCATGGCTGATCATCCACAATCAGTAACCCCATATTCCTTGATTCCGCTAGCCCCTGGAGCTCTATCTAACTATCTTTTAAACTCATCCAGTGAATTGGCCTGTGGCAGAGAAAAAGTTTTTTCTCATTTCAATTTTAAATGGCCTCCACTTTATTCTTAGACTGTGGCCTCTGGTTCTGGACTCCCCCAACATTGGGAACATTTTTCCTGCATCTAGCTTGTCTAGTCCTTTTTATAATTTTACACGTTTCTATAAGATCCCCTCTCATCCTTCCAAATTCCATTGAATACAAGCCCAGTCTTTCCAATCTATCCTCATATGACAGTCCCTCCATCCCAGGGATTTAACCTTGTGAGCCTATGCTGCACTGCCTCAATAGCAAGGATGTCCTTCCTCAAATTAGGAGACCAAAAATGCACACAATACTCCAGATGTGGTCTCACCATGTACAACTGCAGAAGGACCTCTTTACTCCTCTACTCAAATCCTCTCATTATGATGACCAACATGCCATTAGCTTTCTTCAGTGCCTGCTCCACCTGCATGTATACTTTCAGTGACTGGTGTACAAGGACACCCACGTCTCGTTGCACTTCCCTTTTTCCTAATCTGACACCATTGAGATAATAATCTGCCTCCTTGTTCTTGCCGCCAAAGTGGATAAACTCACATTTATCTACATTATACTGCATCTGCCATGCTTCTGCCCTTTCACTCAACCTGTCCAAGTCACCCTGCAACCTCCTAGCATCCTCTTCGCAGTTCACATTGCCACCCAGCTTTGTGTCGTATGCAAATTTGCTAGTGTTAATTTTAATTCCATCATCTAAATCATTAATATATATTGTAAATAGTTGCTGCCCCAGCACCGAGTCTTGCAGCACTCCACTCACCATTGCCTGCCTTTCTGACAGGGACCCGTTTACTCCTACTCTTTGTTTCCTGTCTGCCAACCAACTCTCTATCCATGCCAATACCCTACCCCCAATACCGTATGCTCTAATTTTGCCCACTAATCTCCCGTCCTTATTAAATGCTTTCTGAAAGTCCAGATACACTGCATGCACTGGCTCACCTTCATCCATTTAACTTGTCACATCCTCAAAATAATCCAGAAGAAATTTATAGAAGATGTAGTCATTAAATATTAAATTACTAAAAGTAATAAAGTAAAAGGATCATTTAAAAGTAAAAGTGATTACTAAAAGTAATGAATTATCCAGTTCATCTCAGTTGGAAGATTATTAGCAGTTGCAGATTGACGACAGTTTTTGTCTTATTTTTACAAGAATTCAAGATGATTTGGGGAGGCTCCTCCCCAAAATAACCTTGATTTGTACAGGTGTCAGAGGTTACGGGGGGAAGGCAGGAGAATGGGGTTAGGAGGGAGCAATAGATATGTGTGAATGGCACCGAGGACGATGGGCCGAATGGCCTAATTCTTCTCCCATCACTTATGATCTATGATCCTCCTCATTATTGTTCACCCAGAAGCCCGTTCTGACCTTGAAATGTAACTTAATTTACTGTGCAGGTAAAGCAAGTACCTGGCTAGCGCGATCTAATTATTAAACCCAGTGCTCTTGTTGAAGCAGAACTTCAGTTGCTGGTGGAGCACCATCTTCAGAAACAGGAGCAACCGGACCAGGATTACTCTGAGAGTGACCCCAGCTGTCTAGACGAGCTCAGCCCAATGATGACTGAGTGCTGTCACAGCAATGGAGCCCCTGCTTTCTTGGCAGACACAGACTGGGGCCCCCACAACTGCTGTGAACACACCAGCACCCAAACGGGCATCAAACTGCTCCTAAATGCCGAGGATCATCCAGGCAGCAGTTCTCCTGGTGGTAAGTCAATGGCAATACTCCCTCCCTCATGATACATAATCACCATGAGAGTCCTGTCGATTTCACAAGCAATCAAGCGATTTGAAAGCTTGGACCATTTCTCATCAAGCTGTTTAAATTTCATTCATGCTGTAAATCTATCGGATCATATTGTAGCAATCTCTTGTTTTTCAGTAGTGTTACATCTGTGAATGCTTTTGGTTACACATTACTGCATTAAAGTTTGCATGCTCACAATATAGATAATGTCATTATCTTTCATGCAACTCATTTAATGCATAGAATTTTGAGCAAAAACTATATTTGAAGGAGTTATTGATCTGAAAATCACAACGCAATGATTGTTAATTAACAATCTCAAATACAAATTTACTGAAAGTCCTTTTCCACTCTATTCATAACCACAGATAGTTAAAACAATTCCTCTGCTAAATCAAGCAAACACGTCATAGCGTCAACAGTGGAAACAGGCCTTTGGTTCAACTAGCCCGTGCCGACCAACATGTCCCATCTACACTAGTCCCGCCTGCCTGCACTTGGCCCATATCCTTCTAAACCTATCCTATCCATGTACCTGTCCACACATTGTTTTAAACATTGTGATAGTACCTGCCTCAACTAAATCCTCTCGCAGCTTATTCCATATTTCTACCACCCTTTGTGTAAAAGGTTGCCCCTCAGGTTCCTGTTAAATCTTTTCCCTCCTCACCATAAATCTATGTCCTCTGGTTCTTGATTCTCCTACTCACGGGAAAATACAATGTATATACCCTATCTATTTCTCTCATGATCCTATACATCCTTATAAGATCACCCCTCATCATCCTGCACTCCAAGGAATATAATCCTGGCCTGCTCAACATTTTCCCAACATTTTCCTATAGCTCAGGCCCTCAAGTCCTAGCAATATCCCCGTAAATCTTCTCTGCACCACTTTTAGAACAGAGTGAATTGAACACAAAACTCTCTCTATGACTTGTCTATGAACAGCATGTTTCCATATAAAATTCATCGACATGCACGACATTTTGTCAAATGAAGATGCAATGTACTTGCCACTGACATGTTGTGTGACACAGCAGAAGGCATCACTAATCATATTTAAACAGTAAAGGCCAAAGTTCGGGCAATAAACTCCCAAAATTCATGTAAATGGAAATCTAAAGTATATTCGGGTTTGCCTGTTCAAAGTATTTTGGTCCTTTCAGATTTATTGTAAGGCACAACATAAAACTTGCATTTTAATGACCAGAAAATCAAGCAGGGTCAAAGTATAAATAATAGTGACTGTAGCCTGGGCATCTTCTGACTGCTCCACAATAATACTTGGGGTATATAACGATGCATCTTCACATTCAAGGCATTTCTCCCCCTGAAGTTTCAGAACCAATGAGTTTCAGGTCAGATTTGAGTGAATGCACCTCGAATACTTTGCAATTTCTGGAGGGTTGTATCAGGGAGTGTTTAGAGCTGATTTTGAAGTGTGTTACTGGAAATATTTAAAAGCACATTTTGCTTTTGCTGTTAGCAGGTGTCTCCTGCCAAATCTTAAAACCATAATGCGATTTATATTTTGCAAAGAATCAAGATGTCACTGCATGTATCAATAACCTTCTGGCTATGTGCCAAAGCAACATTTTCAATTATTGCCATTTAGTTTTGCGAGAAAATGCTCTGTCATGTATTTGATGGGTTGCTAACACCAGTTAATGTTCCCAACTGTAATACTAATCCCTAAAATGTTCAGTCTTGATTTTATTGACTAATTATCCACGTTGATAATGATAGTAATCATCATTAATCAATTAATCATTGCGTGGTTTAATTGAAGTGAACATGTACATGTGAGTTATACTTAAACAACAGCTTAGTGGTAAGCACCAAACCTTCTTGTTGTATGTAAAATCCATCCAAATGTCATAACAATTTCCTCAAACATCCATCGGCAGCACCAAGTCACACTGACAAAAATACTATTGTACAAGTTTACAAGACAGTCTTAAAATTTGTACTCTTTAAGTCAGAGAATTGCCTACTTTAGACACAGCAAGGCAAAAAATACTGCCATTGAAAAGTGACAAGTCTGTGCTGATTGAGGTACAGCTTTTAAATTATTTTCATTATTTCTCCTGATTGTAGTGCAGAAGGAATTATATACCTTCTGTGTTTGAAATTAACAGATCAGGCGCACAGTTGCAGGGTTGCTGCCTTACAGAGCCAGAGACCTGGGTTCAATCCTGACTACGGGAGCTGTCTGCATGGAGTTTGCACACTCTCCCTGTGACCACAAGGGTTTTCTCCCGATACTCCTGTTTCCTCCCACATTCCAAGGATGTGCAGGTTTGTAGGTTAATTGGCTTCTAAAATTGTCCCTACAGTCTAGGATAGAACTAGTGTAGGGGTGTTCGTTGGGCAGAGTGGACTCGGTGGGCTGAATGGCTTGTTTCAATAGACAATAGACAATAGGTGCAGGAGTAGGCCATTCGGCCCTTCGAGCCAGCATCGCCATTCAATGTGATCATGATTGATCATCCACAATCAGTACCCACGCTGAACTTCTAAACTAAACCGAACTAGACTAAACGGAAGATCAGTATACTTTTGCATTGTCAATAAATCTTCTGGTTTTCCCAGTAAATATATTTACTGTGCTCTTAATGAAGTGATTTCACAGCATTTGCAATGTCTTTTGAATGAATTTGGAAATTAGCAAGTATAGAAATATTTTAACCTATTTGGAAAACAGAATTAATGACTAAAGTTATGTCAAACCATATCAGTATAAAATAACTTCACTTGGTGAATATTGCTTCCTGTGGGTGTATCAGGTATTGGAATAATTTCTGCAATGTATCTACATCAACTGTTCACTTTAATTATTCTGTTACTAATTGATAAATATCAAGTTAGTAAAATGATTAGTATATAATTTTCATCTATAATGTAAGATATGTTCACTTGGAAATTTGATCTGTGTCTGTCCCTTTAAGTGATATCTAACTTTGCCATTTTTTTTTAAACAAATTGTAACATTGTGTAATTTAGAGATAACTCAAAATGTGGTCTGTTCCACTGACCATGAAAGAAGACTCAGCTCGAATATTTACCGCCATTCTCCATATTTAAATTTGTAATGGGGTACCACAAACCTTTCAAATTGACAGCTTTGCAGAAAGTATGGATAACGCACATTGGAAAATCTGAAGTAGGTTTCAGGAATGGACTGAATGGACTCAGACTTCATCTGGTACTTCATATGATAAAAGCAAGTCAGCAACCTGTTCTCATCCCTCTCCCAAAATAGTAAGTCAAAAATGAAGAAATACAAGTTTGTCCTGATTGGAGATATTTTCAACATGCATTGCAAAGGCTTTCACCAAAATCAACCGTCCTTTTACAGAAAGTATGTATTATATAGGTGGTCAGCTCATAGTTCCCAGTGCAACAGAACGTGTAGATGTACACTTGGTAAGTAATGTAGAAAATTCACATTTGGTCAATTGAAATGGGCAACTTGAATAATCTTCCATCTCAAAATTGTCATATGCCAGAACTAGGGAGCTGGGAAAAATAAACTGATTCCATATTTACTTTAGAGATACAGCATGGAAACAGGACCTTTGGCCTACCATGTCCGCCCCGCCCAGCAATCACCCCGTACACTAAGTTACACACACTAGAGGCAATTGTACAACTTACCAAAGCCAATCATCCAACGAACCTGTACGTCTTTGGAGTGTGGGAGGAAACCAGAGCACCCGGAGAAAACCCACGCAATCACAGGGCAAATGCATAGACAGCACCCGTAGCAAGGTTTGAACCCAGGTTTCTGGCACTGTAAGGCAGCAACTCTACCATTACGCCACTGTGCCGCCCTAAATAATTTCAATTATCGGATTTAATATGTAGAATGTAACCATTAAAAACTGCTCCAATCTTTCAAGATTAGATGCATGTTATCAATATTTTACAGGAACTCAGAAACGTTTCTGGTGAATGAATATCAGGTTCTTATTGCAAATATGTCACATGCAGACAAGCTATTGACTTTGGAAAACTGAGCTGATAAGTGCAAAATGGATTAAACCCTGGATAAAATAATTTAAGTTCTGCAAAACATTATTTCTTTACAAAACTGTTTCCAACTAACGTCCTTCAACTCACCATCATTTTCCCAAGTTAGACTCCCCGGGTCTGCACACATTTGGCTCCTTCTTCAGCTCATCTCTGTTGCTAATATTCCTTCTGCTTTTCACCCACTCCCTTCACCAATAGCTACCTTGGTATAACTACTTTTTTTTCTGAGCAATTAACGCAATGCAACATGAAGTGTTTCCACACTTTCAAATGTTTGTACAATTTTAATTAGTGTATCCACTAAGCAGGAACTTTCACCATAAACAGAATTGCATCATGAATTAACTGGACCAAATAATGTCCAATAGTCCTAAATAATTCTGTGAATTGGGGCATCCTAGATAAGTAGGGTACTGAAGAAGGTCTTTGGTACACTGGCCTTCATTAGTCAGGGCATTGAGTATAGAAGTTGGGATGTTATGTTACAGTAGTACAATACGCTGGTGAGGACACACTAGATTATTGTGTTCAATTTACGTCACCCCACCATTGGGAAGATATCATTCAGCTGGAAAATATGCAGAGAAGATTTAAGGATGCTGCCAGGACTTGAGGTCCTAAGCAATGGGGGGAGGTTGGATAGGTTAGGACTTTAGTCCTTGGAGAGCAGGAAGCGGTGGGGTGATCTTATAGATCTACCATTGGGTCCCATGTTCACACAGGAGGGCTGGTCTCCCAATGCAATATTTCACCTCTCCACCCATACAACAATATTGGTGGCCAGTGGGGCGGGGGAGCTTTCTGGAGTGCTAGTATGGGTGTTGTGCGCCGAAGGGACTGGTTTCCAGAGGGCTAGTATGGACATTGTGGGCCGAATGGATTCTTGGGTTGGCAGCTCAGTCACTCAGGCCTGGCGGGCTGGCAGCTCAGTCACTCAGGCCTGGTGGGCTGGCAGCTCAGTCAATCAGGCCTGGCGTTTCAAGCACAGGGCAGGCCAAGCCAAACAGCTCATTACATTTTCATTTCATTTCCATTGCCATTGCAGTTTCTAGCACAGGGCAGGCCAAGCCAAACAGCTCATTGCATTTTCATTTCATTTCCATTGCTATTGCAGTTTCAAGCACAGGGCAGGCCAAGCCAAACAGTTGATTGCATTTTCATTTAATTTCCATTTCCATTGCCATTGCAGTTTCAAGCACAGAGCAGGCCAAGCCAAACAGCTCATTGCATTTTCATTTAATTTCCATTGCCATTGCAGTTTCAAGCACAGAGCAGGTCAAGCCAAACAGCTCATTGCATTTTCATTTCATTTCCATTGTCATTGCAGTTTCAAGCACAGGGCAGGCCAAACAACTCATTTCATTTTCATTAAGGGCTAACAAATAATTTATTGCAAGTACATTGCAGACTCACAGTTCAGTTGATTCACATCCTAGAATGAGTCGTGGCCTCTCCCTCGCGATCTTACATAGACATAGAAACATAGAAACATAGAAATTAGGTGCAGGAGTAGGCCATTCAGCCCTTCGAGCCTGCACCGCCATTCAATATGATCATGGCTGATCATCCAACTCAGTATCCCGTACCTGCCTTCTCTCCATACCCTCTGATCCCCTTAGCCACAAGGGCCACATCCAACTCACTCTTAAATAAAGCCAATGAACTGGCCTCAAAATAATATATAATAGTCTACCCCCTGTGGCAGAGAGTTCCAGAGACTCACCACTCTCTGTGATGAAGAAAGTCTTTCTCATCTCGGTCTTAAAGGATTTCCCCCTTATCCTTAAGCTGTGACCCCTTGTCCTGGACTTCCCAACATCGGGAACAATCTTCCTGCATCTAGCCTGTCCAACCCCTTAAAAATTTTGTAAGTTTCTATAAGATCCCACTTTAATCTTCCTAAATTCCAGAGAGTATAAACCGAGTCTATCCATCTTTCTTCATAAGACAGTCCTGACATCCCAGAATCAGTTGGTGAACCTTCTCTGCACTCCCTCTATGGCAATAATGTCCTTCCTCAGATTTGGAGACCAAAACTGCACGCAATACTCCAGGTGTGGTCTCACAAGACCCTGTACAACTGAAGTAGAACCTCCCTGCTCCTGTACTCAATTCCTTTTGCTATGAAAGCTAACATACCATTCGCTTTTTTCACTGCCTGCTGCACCTGCCATGCCTACTTTCAATGACTGGGTGTACCATTCGACACCCAGGTTCTCGCTGCATCTCCCCTTTTCCCAATCGGCCACATTTAAATAATAGTCCGCTTTCCTGTGTTTTTTGCCACCAAAGTGGATAACCTCACATTTATCCAAGTCATTATACTGCATCTGCCAAACATTTGCCACTCACCCAAGCCCTATCCAAGTCACTCTGCATCGTCCTTAGCATCCTCCTCACAGCGAACACTGCCCCCCAGCTTAGATGTCATCCGCAAACTTGGAGATATTGCCTTCAATTCCCTCATCCAGGCATCATTAATATATATTGTAAATAGCTGGGGTCCCAGCACTGAGCCCTGCGGTACCCCACTAGTTACTGCCTGCCATTGTGAAAAGGACCCGTTTACTCCTACTCTTTGCTTCCTGTTTGCCAGCCAGTTCTCTATCCACATTCAATACTGAACCCCTAAATACCGTATGCTTTAAGTTTGTGTATACTAATCTCTATTGGGACCTTGTCGAAAGCCTTCTGGAAGTCCAGATATACCACATCCACTGGTTCTCACTTATCCACGCTACTAGTTACATCCTCGAAAAATTCCACAAGATTCGTCAGACATGATTTACCTTTTGTAAATCCCATGCTGACTTTGTCCAATGATTTCACAACTTTCCAATGTGCTGCTATCCCATCTTTAAAAAACTGTCTCTAGCAGTTTCCCCACTACCGATGTTAGACTAACTGGTCTGTAATTCCCCGCTTTCTCTCTCCCTCCCTTCTTAAAAAGAGGGGTTACATTTGCTACCCGCCAATCCTCAGGAACTACTCCAGAATCTAAAGAGTTTTGAAAGATTATCACTAATGCAATCCACTATTTCCTGAGCTACTTCCTTAAGTACTCTGGGATGCAGCCTATCGGCCCTGGGGATTTATCGGCCTTTAATCTATATCAATTTACCCAAACACCCACTTCCCGACTGACCTGGATTTCACTCAATTCCTCTTGACCCCACAGTCCCCTGCTATTTCAGCAGATTATTTATGTCTTCTTAGTGAAGACGGAACCAAAGTAGTTATTCAATTGGTCCGCCATATCTTGTTCCCCATGATCAACTCACCTGTTTCTGACTGCAAGGGACCTACATTTGTTTTAACTAACCTCTTTCTCTTCACATATCTATAAAAACTTTTGCAGTCAGTTTTTATGTTCCCTGCCAGTTTCTTTCATAATCTATTTTTCCTTTCCTAATTAAGCCCTTTGTCCTCACTCTGCTGGTCTCTGAATTTCTCCCAGTCCTCTGGTATGCTGCTTTTTCTGGCTACTTTGTACCATCATCCTTGCTTTGATACTATCCCTGATTTCCCTTGTTATCCACGGATGCACTACCTTCCCCGATTTATTCTTTTTGCCAAACTTGGATGAACAATTTTTGTAGTTCATCCATGCAAGGTCTTTAAATGTCTTCCATTGTATATCCACCGTCAACCTTTTTTAGAATTAATTGCCAGTCATAATCTTGCCAATTCACGTCTCATAACCCTCAAAGTTACCTTTCTTTAAGTTCAGAACCATTGTTTTGAATTTAACAATGTCACTCTCCATCCTAATGAAGAACTCAAACCATATTATGGTCACTCTTGCCCAAGGGGGCACGTACAACATAGACGGCTAATTTACCCCTTCCTCATTACTCAAAACCCAGTCTAAAATAGCCTGCTCTCTCGTTGGTTCCTCTACATGTTGATTTAGATAACTATCCCGCATACATTCAAAAAATCCTCTTCCTCAGCACCCTGGCCAATTTTGATTAACCCAATCTATATGTAGATTGAAGTCACCCATTATAACTGTTTTGCCTTTGTCGGCACGCATTTCTAATTTCCCGTTTGATACCATCCCCAACTTCTCTGCTACTGTTAGTTGGCCTGTACACAACACCCACCAGCGTTTTCTGCCCCTTAGTGTTTTGTAGCTCTACCCATACCGATTCCACATCCTCCAAGCTAATGTCCTTCCTTTCCATTGCTTTAATCTCCCTCTAACCAGCAACGCTACCCCACATCCTTTTCCTTTCTCTCTATCCCTCCTGAATATTGAATATCCTGGATGTTCACGCTCCCAGCCTAACGTCACCCTGGAGCCATGTCTCCGTGATCCCAACTATATCATAATCATTAATATCTATCTGCACGTTCAACTCGTCCACCTTATTACGAATACTCCTTGCATTGAGACACAAAGCCTTCAGGCTTGTCCTTTACAACGCATTTACCCCTTATACAATTTTGCTGAAAAGTGCCCTTTTTGATTTTTGCCTGGTTTTGTCTGCCTGCCACTTTTACCTTTCACCTTGCTACCTAATGCTTCTACCCTCATTTTACACCCTCCTGCCTCTCTGCTCTTGGTACCCATCCCCCTGCCACATTAGTTTAAATCCTCCCCGACAGCACTAGCAAACACTCCCCCAAGAACATTGGTTCCATTCCATTCCAGGTGCAAACCGTCCCTGTTGTTACCGGTCCCACCTCCCCAGAACTGGTCACAGTGCCCAAAAAAATTGTGAATCCCTCCACCTTGCACCACTTTTCAAGCCACGTATTCATTTGCATTATCTCCTATTTCTACTCTGACAGGCCCGTGGTACTGGTAGTAATCCGGAGATTACTATCTTTGAGGTCCTACTTTAAGTTTATCTCCTAGCTCCCTAAATTCACCTTGTAGGACCTCATCCCTTTTTTTACCTATATCGTTGGTGCCAACATGCACCACGACAACTGGCTGTTCACCCTCCCCCTCCTAGAATGAGTCGTGGCCTCTCCTCGCGATACAGAGTGACTGAGTCATGTTCAGGCATCCGGGGTTTTATAGTCCTGCCCCCCCCCCCCCACCCCATCCCCGGAAGGGGCGTTACCTTCATCGCGGTGATTGACAGGTGAGAGGATCTCAAGGTTTTCTAAACACTCATAACTTTTGGATTTTTCATCAATGGGAAAAATCCTCGGGGCCTGCTCAGCGGAGGAGGGCTGTGAGTAAGATGGCCAAAAATCATAGCAATATATGGTAGCGTTTTTTCTAAAATCAATATACAGCACAGACAGGAAGTGGTCAAGATGAGACTTTTAATTATATAGATTTTAAATCATGAGGTGAGTAGATAGGGTGAATGCACAGAGGCTTTTCCAAGGGTAGAGCAATCAAGAACTAGTGGACATTTGTTTAAGATTTGAGGGGAAAGATTTAATAAGAACCTGAGGGGCAAACCTTTCACATGGAAGGTGGTAGGTATGTGGAACAAGCTGCCAGAAGAAGTAGTTGATGTAGGTACAACACTATTATGTAAAGGATATTTGAATAGGTACATGGATAGAAAAGGTTCAGAGGGAATATGGGCCAAACACAGGGAAACAGGACTAGCTTATTCGGCCATCTCGGTCGGCATAGATGCTTGCAGGATGTGGGAGATCGTGTTGGGGTTTCTGCGGCAACAGACGGGATTCGATGGATGGTGTGCTGCCTCCTTGGTGCCAGGATTCAGGATGTCATGGACAGAGTGCAGAAAATTCTCAAGGCCGAAGGTGACCAGCCGCAAGTGTCGACATGCTTGTCGAAGGACATTCTTGCCATAGAGGGAGTACAGAGAGGTTCACCAGACTGATTCCTGCAATGTCAGGACTTTCATATGAAGAAAGACTGGATAGACTCGGCTTGTACTCGCTAGAATTTAGAAGATTGAGGGGGGATCTCATAGAAACCTACAAAATTCTTAAGGGGTTGGACAGGCTAGATGCAGGAAGATTGTTCCCGATGTTGGGGAAGTCCAGAACAAGGGGTCACAGTTTAAGGATAAGGGAGAAGTCTTTTAGGACCGAGATGAGGAAACCATTTTTCACACAGAGAGTGGTGAATCTGTGGAATTCTCTGCCATAGAAGGAAGTTGAGGCCAGTTCATTGGCTATATTTAAGAGTGAGTTAGATGTGGCTCTTGTGGCGGAGGGGATCAGGGGGTATGGAGAGAAGGCAGGTACGGGATGCTGAGTTGGATGATCAGCCATGATTATATTGAATGGCTTTGCAGGCTTGTAGGGCCGAATGGCCTACTCCTGCACCTATTTTCTATGTTTCTATGTCGGAAATGAGAATTACGACATGAGAATTAAGGGACAGAAGTTTCGGGGTAACGTGAGGGGGAACTTCTTTACTCAGAGGGTGGTGGCTGTGTGGAATGAGCTTCCAGCGGAAGTGGTGGAGGCAGGATCGATTTTAACTTTAAGAGTAAAGTGGATAGGTATATGGACGTGAAGGGAATGGAGGGGTATGGTCTGAGTGCAGGTAGATGGGACTAGGGGAAAACAAATGGTCGGCACGGACTGGAAGGGCCGAGAGGGCCTGTCTCCATGCTGTAATTGTTATATGGTTATATGGCATGGGCGAGTTGGTCCAAAGGGCCTGTTTACATGCTATATGATTCTGATTTTGACTCAAAGGTACAGGCAATGGTTATTCAGGATAGATATCTTGAAAGGATGTAACCATATTTAGGACAATCATTACTTTTCCTGAAAGAAGGCAGGCTGCCCAGGTGCATACACTTCCTGCCGAAGCATACTATGCTAAGTGTAACCGCTGTTTATTGTCATTGACCATCACATGACTTTGAAAAGTTATTTCTATCACAGTTACAGGAGCTGAACAGGTAGCCCCCCTTAAATGTTATGATGATGTGCCTCACCAGTTCTCAAGGAGTTCACAGCAACAGCAGACAGAAACAGGCACAGATGAGCAAACTTTGAAACCTCAACGGAAAGATACACCATTTCTGCACCAGCCACCATTCATGACAGGTAGACTTTATGTTACATATTAAACAAGAATACGATTCCTCCCATCTTATGTTCATAATCTGGCTTTAAAGAGGAGATGTCACAACAATCTATGTGCTTCACAAAATTTTTTTTTTACTCACTGTAGAAAAGAATGTTGCTAAATTAACACCGGCATTAAAGTACACTAATATAATTAGTAAACCCCTTTTGAATTTACAAGCATATTTCACTGTGACCAGAAATCTAAACTTGTTTTTTTTATATATATTAACTTGCTTTCAGTTTAATTTGCTTTTCAGGAAAATTCAAAGCATTGAAGAGGTTTCAGCTAAAATAATCTAATACGATAATTTGTACTAAAGATAAAAAAGTAAAACAGTTGTAATACAAATAAGTGTTCATTATTTCTACAGTGGCAAATTTGAGTTGACAAAGAAACTAAGTATCCAGCTTGCAAGCATCATTGGAAATGGACTTTTATTGGTATTTCTGTTCCATTGTAATGTTGCCAGAAATGCAATAACTATTTGTTTGAATTTTTCACAAGGTTAAACCAACAAAGTGGGAGCAGCGCTGAGAAGATTCTTGGTCTGAGCAATCTTAGAGTAGGAATCAGGAAAATTGAACAGGAAAAGCATGAACTCCCACATCCAAGGGTGGAAACTAACCAATTGTGATATGAAAATATTTTCGTAATCAATTTAAACTGAAGTTATTTAATGGCACCGCAGGAAAATTACAAGGTGGTCATTATGTTATGACAATTTTTTCATTGGATCATTAGTGTACCAAACTCCTCATGAAGGTTATAATACAAAGCTTCAGAGCTGCTTTCCTCACCCTCTTCAGTTGTGAAACATCCAGTCAACAACAGGAGCTTAGTGCTTTTGAAGTGACTCTTCAGCATAATAGCTGGCTGGTTTGAAATAGAAACGTGGTATTGATGAACTTCTCAATGAGGCACATCATCAGTGGCCACTTGTATGAAACCATCGCACAATGTTACCAATTATTAAATAGTGGGTCTTTGATTCAAACTTTCCCAATCAATGTAGTTGCCAATCAAATGGATACCTGCCTATTGCTTCTTGAAAATTGAGTGACTTTTCATTGGATGCATTTGTTTTTCAGTTGTAAAACACGGAAATGGACCAGCACGTCCTTGCCCATCTTTTTATCAATTCACTCACACGAGGATGTCTCCTTCTACCCGTTGCGCTTTCAATTGCTAATTGCCTATCTAAATGTCTGTTACATATAGTAATTGTATCTGATTACAACACCACCTCAAGCAGTGATATCTATACATCATCTACTCTGTATAAAAATACTTCCCCTCAAAACCCCTTTGAAACTATTTGCTCTCAACCTTAAACTTATGTCCTTTTTATCTTTTTATGCTCCTCCAAGGGGAAAAGATATTGACTATTTACCCTGTCAATGCTTTTTATAATTTTATATCCTGCCTTAGGGTCTCCCCTCAGCCTCCTTCGCTCCAAGGAAATGAATCGATGCAATCTCACTCCCCATAACTAAAGTCCTCCAATTTAAAATCTATGCTCACTCTTTTAGAGAATACTTGCTGGTTTAATGAACAGATGGGACTTTTGGGGAGTGTTTCAAGTGGTCTGTGGGCTGAACGTGACTGTATTAATACACCCCCTGCACCGACACTTACATTAATCCTATCAAAGATGTAAATAATATATAAATATAGTCGGTGCTCTCAGCACTTCATCTCCCCTCGTTCTGCTAAATAGTCTTGGAGATGATTGAGCACAGCATGCTCCTCTAGTTCTGCCTCTGTTATTGAGTTCGACATCTGTCCATAACCCCATCTTCAACCATTGTGACCCTTAGTACCATAATCAGAGATCTGTTGCAATGCATTGTTTCTGGGCCCATTAGTATTAATCGCAGATATCCTCAAGAATCCTTGAGCCATTTTTCTAAGTTGTGTGCTATCCCTGCTCCTTCGTATGCTAATTTTTCTACCAGCCCGTGATTCTTTCAGTGCCTCCATCTCATCATCTCCCTGCCGGCAATGAGTCTGAAGAAAGGTCTCGACCCAAAACGATACCTATGCATGCTCTCTAGGGTTATTCCAGCACTTTTGTGGCCTCCATCTCATCTGTTCATCGAGCATCCATAATTAAACAATGGAAAACACAAAGGCATTCTTCAGCTTCCACTTCACATTCATTATTCCTTAGCTGTCACCACTGTCCCTATCCAAACACTGTCTTGATCAGTTTGGAACTTGCCCTATTTGCTGTAGTCCCACGCTTCCAAAATCATACGATCATCCAAATGTTTCAGAGTGCTATTTATCCAATTAAGTTGATCCTCAGAAATATTGAAGTGTTACCTGTAGTAGGTTTGTAGACTAAAGGGTACTGTAACAATAGGGTCAATACTATTGAGGTTCCTCAATATCCTGAGACCCGAACCAATGATGCAGAGGTAAGCAATTGACAGTAGACGGTGAATTTAAATTAAGTGAACTAAATAATCTCGATTAAAATAGCTGCTATCCATAGATCTACTGAATAAGCCATCTGGTTTACTAATGTTATTTAATGAACATATGCTACCGTACCCAGTCTACTCTCCTGTGGACCTGAAGTTATATACATAACTGTTCTTTGTAGTGAATAGGTCTTTCAGTGCAAGGCTGTAAGAAAATTGCAAACTAATGCTGAAGAAGGGTCTCGACCCGAAACGTCGCCTATCTCCTTCGCTCCTTAGATGCTGCTGCACCCGCTGAGTTTCTCCAGCTTTTTGTGTACCCCTGACTTTATAAACATGGCCCACATCTGTACTTAGAAAATGTACTATCCAGGGGTCTTCTGGTGTTATTTTCTGCTTCCTCATCTTTATCCACTGGCACTGATATCATATGAAAGACAATTTAAAGCGATTGATCAACTCGTAAAGAATTTGCCACATCGGCTCGACAATATTTTTGCCCAGGACCCTGGTTTATAGAATCTGGGTTAAGCAGAATTTTTAATAATGTGGGCACATCTGTGAACTTGCAAAGCTTTAAAGGAACTGGAATGCAATTACTTTTGATAGTATAGTATTTTCAGGCATTTTAGTAGTCCAGCAGAAGGATACTTAGGAATATTTTAAATTGGAAATATTTTAAGTGTTGTTGCCAGAGTCTTTATGGAAACCCATGACTGGGAAGAAGTGCATCCCTTCATGAAGTTGCTCTACCTGATATGATTTTTTTCACTGCATCTGGAGTTAAATTATGGTTGAGCATTTAAAGGTTCAGAGCAACTACATTTTACTCAGATTTCAGCAGCTTTCAAAGCCGAGTGATATTTGAGCAAGAGCTGTAGGCAGCAGCTGCACCTCACACACGGCCAAAAGCTCCTGTTATGCAAAGTCTGACAAGCTGTGCCCAGGTGCCAAACAATTTGCAAGCATATAAATGTTCGTCACGCAATCCCCTTTCAACTCACCAATCTATTAGGGAGAAAAGAGGTTACGTGGACAAGGGAAGAGCAATGCGGTTGGGTAGGTTGCAGTGATCAGGGGGGAGGAGAGAAATGAATGTTCGAGTGGTCCTGATGGTTTGCCTCCAATCCTCAGAAGAGCATTTCTGAATTCAACATTTCGACAAATAATTATTTTTAAATTTGGGAAATAGCATGGTAATTGGCTGTAAGGTGGCAGGTTGACTAATTCTGTGACACTGATTGCAAACATGAACCTAGTTTTGAGCAGGCCACCCAGTTCAGATGTTTAGTCTGTTTACTGTCTACAATTACAATTGGTTCTGGGATATAATAAGCACACCCATGTGCCATTCACCAAAACAGAGTACTTAGATATACATTCTGCACCAAAGAAGTTGGAATTAGAAATTAATATATATATATTTTTAATTTTGTTATTGACCTATCTATTGTTGTCATCATTTAGCAGTGGCAGTGGAAATACTTAAGACCATTGGGATTCCCATGTCAGTATAGCACACCTCTGAATACCTATGGAGCTAGATTTATTTTCTATTTCACAATTACATAGGAAGCAAAATTAGGCTAACGTCCAATCTATTTTATTTCCCCCAATTTTCCCACATTGATGCTGTGGTTTTATGAGTTTTATTTTAAATAAACCCTTTTATAAACATATTTTTCTTTTTAATAACTTCTAGTAATCATTGTACAACTCTCATTATTTCCTGATGATTCTGTGCATTTGTATATTCTTCATTCATCCTCTGATGCATAAATTACTGCTTTGTTCATGTGCTTTACAAAACTACAGAAATGATTGTTTGCTGGAACCCTTCAACATACATAGACCTAGAGGATAGTTTGCAGTATGAGGCCTTTGCATTGTTAGCAGCTGGGATCTGGAATTGGCAAGGCCCTCCCTGTGTCAAGTTCGTGTTGCTGTTGCCTGTTGAAAACTAGGAGACAATACAATGATCTAATGAGTCTGACTAACAACGTTGATGAACTTTAAGAGTTGTGGAAAATTGAGAGGGACGGTCCAGTGGCGCAGCTGGTAGAGCTGCTGCCTCACCATGCCAGAGACCTGGGTACGATCTGGGTGAAGTCTGTGTGGAGTTTGCATGTTCACCCTGTGGATTTCGTCTGGATGCTCCGGTTTTCTCACACGTTCCTAAGATGTGCGGATTTATAGGTTAATTGGCTTCTGTAAATTGCCCTTGGGGTGTGGGGAGTGGATGAGAAAGTGGAATAATATGGAACTGGCATGCATCACTAAACTAAATATGATATTGTTGCTCTCAAAGACAGTTGCAAGGTTGGCAACTCACATTCCAGGGTATGGAATGGTCAGATGTGAGAGAGAAAGAGTGAATATAAGGGAAGATGGCCTTGAAAATCAACAGAGTTCTTTACTGCTGTACTGAAGGAGGATGCCCTGGGAAGTTTTTCCAATGAAGCCATACAAGTAGTTTGGAACAAAAAGGAAACAAATTCTTTGCTACTGGAATATACTATAGGCCTCTTAATCAGCAGGAAACAGACCATAAATACAGACATACCTCCAAGGATTACAAGAAGTAATTGCATTATAGTAGGAAAAGATTTAAACATTGCCAGAGTTAACTAGAATCACCACTGTTAGATTTGGTGGGGATTTGATTTTTTTTAAGTACATATAGGGGGACTTTTTGAGCCCAGTACATGGATAGAATTATACTGGAGTCAGCACTGGACCTAATTTAGGAGAATATATCTGGACAAGTAATTGAGGTGTTAATGGGAAGATTTTTGAAATGGTGACCACTCTATATTACAAGATAGTTTTGGAAAGACCTTGTGTAAGTAAACTGGGGGGCAGCTACATGCATGCAAGTCTACCTTGGACAAGAGGAAGACATTTAACAAAATGGAAATAATGAAGATTCAAGGTGAACATGGTCTCTTAAGTGATGAAAGCAAGTCCAAAAAAAACATTGGATGGCAACAGTTCAATTAAAAAAGGAACAAAATAACAGAGCCAGAAATATTATTTCAGGACTATAGAAACTGTAGGGAGATTTAATAAAAAAGGGTGGGGGGGCTGAAATACCAGTGACAAAAAAACATGAATTATTTCAATAAGTACGTTAAGGCAAAATGGTCATCAGGGAAAGAGGAAACTCAAGTGTAGACCCAGAGGATGTATGTGAGGACTTAAGTGACTATCTTGTCTCTATCCACTTGAGAGAAGAATAATTCACATGGGAGAGTGAAATTGTAGAAATATTATCATTAAAGGTAAAAAAGCATTAGATGTCTTTACAGGCTTCATGTAGGATAAATCCCCATGGCCTAATGAGATGTATCACAGCTTGTACACAAGGGAAGGGACTGCTGGGACACTGACAAATCTTTTCTGGTCCCAACAAAGATAGCAGATGACTGGATGAGAGCAAATATGGTTCCTTTATTGAATAAAAGCAGCCGGGATAAGCTGGGGAATGTGTAGGAAGGAACTGCAGATGCAGGTTTCAATCAAGGATATACACATCTGAAGAAGGGTCCCAACCCAAAATGTCACCCATTCCTTCTCTCCAGAGATGCTGCCTGTCCCGCTGAGTTACTCCAACTTTTTGTGTCTATCTTTTATAATCTAGGTAATTATGGACATTCTTTAATGGCACTGATTTAAAAAGAATTGTTTGGAGGAAATTCATGGGGCATCTTGGATGGCATGGACAAGTAGGGTCAAAAGACCTTATTTCCATGCTACATGACTGACTCTATTGTGAATGAATTATTAAGATTTAGTTAGGGGGGAAATCCTCCTTAACTACTTTGAATTTTCCACAATGATAATAAATTATATTGAAGATAGAGACAAAATGCTGGAGTAACTCAGTGGCTCAGGCACCATCTCGGGAGAAAATAAGAAGTCTGAAGAAGGGATCCAACCCAAAACTTTACCTATTGCTTTTCTCCAGAGATGCTGCCTGACCCGCTGAGTTACTCCAGCATTTTGTGTTTATCTTCGGTATAAACTTCGGAAAATTGTCGATAGTGAGGAGGATGGTCTTAAGCTACAAATCAATATTGATCAGTTTCTAAGATAGGAGGGATATAGTATAGACTAAGAAAGTATTGAGGAACAGAGCTACCTCAATACTAGGCATATATATAACCATATAACCATATAACAATTACAGCATGGAAACAGGCCCTCTCGGCCCTTCCAGTCCGTGCCGATCATTTGTTTTCCCCTAGTCCCATCTACCTGCACTCAGACCATAACCCTCCATTCCCTTCCCGTCTATATACCTATCCACTTTACTTTTAAATGTTAAAATCGACCCTGCCTCCACCACGTCTGCTGGAAGCTCATTCCACACAGCCACCACTCTCTGAGTAAAGAAGTTCCCCCTCACGTTACCCCTAAACTTGCATCCCTTAATTCGCATGTCATGCCCTCTTGTTTGAATCTTCCCTACCCTCAATGGGAAAAGCTTATCCACGTCAACTCTGTGTATCCCTTTCATCATTTTAAAGACCTCAATCAAGTCCCCCCTTAACCTTCTGCGCTCCAAATAATAAAGATCTAACTTGTTCAACCTTTCTCTGTAACATAGTTGCTGGAACCCAGCCAACATTCTAGTAAATCTCCTCTGTACTCTCTCTATTTTGTTGACATCCTTCCTATAATTAGGCGACCAAAATTGTACACCATACTCCAGAATTGGTCTTACCAATGCCTTGTACAATTTTAACATTACTTCCCTACTCCTATATTCAATGCTCTGATTTATAAAGGCCAGCACACCAAAGGCTTTCTTTACCACCCTATCTACATGCGATTCCACCTTCAGGGAACTATGCACAGTTATTCCTAGATCTCTCTGTTCCACAGCATTCCTCAATTCCCTACCATTTACCATGTACGTCCTATTTTGATTTGTCCTGCCAAGATGTAGCACTTCACACTTATCAGCATTAAACTCCATCTGCCATCTTTCAGCCCACTTTTCCATATGGCCCAAATCTCTCTGTAGACTTTGAAAATCTACTTCATTATCCACAACACCACCTATCTTAGTATCATCTGCATACTTACTTATCCAATTTTCCACCCCATCATCCAGATCATTGATGTACATGACAAACAACAGTGGACCCAACACAGATCCCTGAGGCACCCCACTGGTCACCGGCTTCCAACCTGATAAACAGCCATATAACCATATAACCATATAACCATATAACAATTACAGCACGGAGACAGGCCCTCTCGGCCCTTCCAGTCCGTGCCGACCATTTGTTTTCCCCTAGTCCCATCTACCTGCACTCAGACCATACCCCTCCATTCCCTTCACGTCCATATACCTATCCACTTTACTTTTAAATGTTAAAATCGATCCTGCCTCCACCACCTCTGCTGGAAGCTCATTCCACACAGCCACCACCCTCTGAGTAAAGAAGTTCCACCTCACGTTACCCCTAAACTTCTGTCCCTTAATTCTCATGTCATGCCCTCTTGTTTGAATCTTCCCTACCCTCAATGGGAAAAGCTTATCCACGTCAACTCTGTCTATCCCTTTCATCATTTTAAAGACCTCAATCAAGTCACCCCTTAACCTTCTGCGCTCCAAAGAATAAAGACCTAACTTGTTCAACCTTGCTCTGTAACATAGTTGCTGGAACCCTGGCAACATTCTAGTAAATCTCCTCTGTACTCTCTCTATTTTGTTGACATCCTTCCTATAACTAGGCGACCAAAATTGTACACCATACTCCAGAATTGGTCTTACCAATGCCTTGTACAATTTTAACATTACTTCCCTACTCCTATATTCAATGCTCTGATTTATAAAGGCCAGCACACCAAAGGCTTTCTTTACCACCCTATCTACATGCGATTCCACCTTCAGGGAACTATGCACAGTTATTCCTAGATCCCTCTGTTCCACAGCATTCCTCAATTCCCTACCATTTACCATGTACGTCCTATTTTGATTTGTCCTGCCAAGATGTAGCACTTCACACTTATCAGCATTAAACTCCATCTGCCATCTTTCAGCCCACTTTTCCAAATAGCCCAAATCTCTCTGTAGACTTTGAGAATCTACTTCATTATCCACAATACCACCTATCTTAGTATCATCTGCATACTTACTTATCCAATTTTCCACCCCATCATCCAGATCATTGATGTACAGGACAAACAACAGTGGACCCAACACAGATCCCTGAGGCACCCCACTGGTCACCGGCTTCCAACTTGACAAACAGCCATCCACCATTACTCTCAGACATCTCCCATTCAGCCACTGTTGAATCCATCTTGCTACTCCGCCATTAACACCCAAAGATTGAACCTTCTGAACCAACCTTCCATGGGGAACCTTGTCAAAGGCCTTACTGAAATCCATATAGACAACATCCACTGCTTTACCCTCATCAATTTCCCTATTAACCGCTTCAAAAAATTGAAGAAGGTTTGTCAAACATGACCTTCCAGGCACAAATCCATGTTGACTGTTCCTGATCAGACCCTGTTTATCCAGATGCTTATATATATTATCTCTAAGTATCCTTTCCATTAATTTACCCACCACTGACGTCAAACTAACAGGTCTATAATTGCTAGGTTTATTCTTTGAACCCTTTTTAAACAATGGAACAACATGCGCAGTATGCCAATCCTCCGGCACTATTCCCGTTTCTAATGACATTTGAAATATTTCTGTCATAGCTCCTGCTATTTCTACACTAACTTCCCTCAATGTCCTAGGGAATATCCCGTCAGGACCTGGAGACTTATCCACCTTTATATTTTTTAAAAGTGTCAGTACTTCCTCCTCTTTGAATCTCATAGTTTCCATAGCTACTCTACTTTTTCCCTTGCCTCACATAGTTCAATATCCTTCTCCTTGGTGAATACCGAAGAAAAGAAATTGTTCAATATCTCCCCCATCTCTTTTGGCTCTGCAGATAGCTGTCCATTCTGTCTCTCTAATGGTCCAATTTTATCCCTCGTTATCCTTTTGCTATTAATATAGCTGTTGAAACCCTTTGGATTTACTTCCACCTTTCTTGCCAAAGCAACCTAATATCTTCTTTTAGCCTTCGTAATTTCTTTCTTAAGATTATTTTTACATTCTTTATACTCCTCTAGCACCTCATTTACTCCATGCCTCCTATAATTATTGTAGATATCTCTCTTTTTTCGAAACAAGTGTCCAATTTCCTTTGAAAACCATGGCTCTTTCCAGTTTTTACTATTTCCTTTCACCCTAACAGGGACATAAAGATTCTGTACTCTTACAATTTCCCCTTTAAATGTCCTCCATTTCTCTTCTACATCCTTCCATTAAAACAGAGTGTCCCAATTCACTCCTTTTAAATCCTTACGCATTCCCTCAAAGTTAGCCTTTCTCCAATCAAAAATCTCCACCCTAGGTCCAGTTCTGACTCTTTCCATAATTATATTGAAACTAATGGTATTGTGATCACTGGTCCCGAAGGGCTCACCAACGCATACCTCCGTCACCTGACCTGCCTCATTTCCTAACAGGAGGTCCAGCACTGCCCCTTCTCTGGTCGATACCTCTATGTACTGCTGCAAAAAACTATCCTGCACACATTTAACAAACTCCAAACCATCCAGCCCATTTACAGAATGTGTTTCCCAGTCTATTTTTGGAAAATTGAAATCTCCCACAATCACTACCTTGTGCTTACTACTAATATCTGCTATCTCCTTACATATTTGCTCTTCCAATTCTCGCTCCCCATTTGGCAGTCTATAATACACCCCTAAAAGTGTTGCTACACTGTTCCCACTTCTCAGTTCCACCCAAATAGCCTCCCTAGACGAGCCCTCTAATCTATCCTGCCAAAGCACTGCTGTAATATCCTCTCTGACAAGCAATGCAACACCTCCACCTCTGGTCCCTCCAATTCTATCAGACCTGAAGCAACGAAATCCTGGAATATTTAGTTTCCAATCACAGCTGTCCTGCAACCATGTTTCACTGATTGGCACAACATCATATTTCCAGAAGTCAATCCAGGCTCTAAGTTCATCCACCTTTCTTACAATGCTCCTAGCATTAAAATATACACATTTTATAAACCCACCATCCCTTATTCTCTGTCTATTATCTTTTTCCTCTTTCGCGCCTACATTTTGGGTCCGAGTGCTTCCCTTCTCTGCCTCTTGCCCCACACCCTGTCCCCTAGCCCCCTCTACCCGAGTCCCTCCCCCCAGCCTTTCTAGTTTAAAGTCTCCCCAGTAGCCTTTGCAAATCTCCCTGCCAGGATATTGGTCCCCCTCGGGTTCAAGTGCAACCCGTCCTTTTTGTACAGATCATGCCTTCCCCAAAAGAGGTCCCAGTGATCAAGAAACTTGAATCCCTGCCCACTGCACCAGTCCTTCAGCCACAAATTTATCCTCCACCTTATTCCATTCCTACTCTCACTGTCACGCGACACAGGCAGTAATCCTGAAATCGTTACCCTTTTGGTCCTTCTCCTTAATTTTCCCCCCAACTCCCTAAATTCTCCCTTCAGGACCTCATCTCTTTTTCTGCCTATGTCATTGGTGCCTATGTGTACCACAACATCAGGCTCCTCTCCCTCCCTTTTCAGAATCTTTTGGACACTTCAGGCATCCCTGAAGGTAGTAGCATGGGTAGACAAGACTGCAGAGCAGTATAAGGGACATTTGCTCCCTTTTAGCCAGAGCGTTGAATGCAAGAGCAGGGATGTTATGGCACAACTTTATAAACCATTAGAAGGCCTTAGCTGCTGTGCAGTTTTGGTTGCCACACTATAGGAAGGCTGCAATTATACAGAAGCCTTAGAGGAGATTCGTCATGGTGTTGCCTGGGATGGGGCATTTCAGATTAAGAAACCGGTTGCTGGTTCCATTTTCTGTGGAGCAGAGGCAGCCAAGTGGGCGGGGGCAGGAGAGAAACCAAGATATGCATAAAAAATTAGGAGAGATAAGTAGTAGAAAGATTTCCCCATAGCAGAGGTGTCTAATGTTAAGGGTAGGAAGGAACTGCAGATGCTGGTTTACACCGAGGATACAAAATGCTGGAGTAACCCAGCGGATCAGGCAGAGTCTCTGGAGATAAGGAATAGGTGACATTTTGGATCGAGATCGTTCTTCAGACTTCAGAAACTAGAGGGCATAGTGTTGATGGGGATTCAAGGAAGAGCTTTTCCACCCAGAGGCTGGTTGAGCTGTTGAGCACCTGCTTATTGGTGGAAGCAGATCGTCTCACAACATTGAAGTATCTAGATGAGCAATTTATAAATGGTAATCCTGCAATTTATGATAGTCTGAATAAGTGTGGTTGCAAGTGGAGATAAATGGGGTTAATGTAGATGGGTACTCTAGGGTGGACACAGATGGGGTGAACCCAGATGGGATAGGCAAAAGGCCTTGTTGCTCTGCTCTGACTCCAGTCATATTTTTCTTCACCATTGACCATGTTCCAATGTTAGGTCCAGAAAGAATGTGGATGTCCAAGGATGAGGAACGGGAGCAATGGAATGTATTGAGGCAGCAGCTGGGGGAAAGTAGTTGCTGGAGGGGGTCGGTGGGAAAGAGTGGGCTTGCCTGGGATTCAGGGCAGACCACTTTTATGGAAACAGGCATCAAAAGGATCATCAGGCTCCACACTTGCAAAGGGTCTATTGCATTTATCTGGGGTAGGGACCTGGAACACCATCTCCAGATGGCCAGGTGAACTCGAATTTGTGCGAGGTTCCCATTCTTTTTAGATCTTTAAAAAAAACGTCTGCCACGGGTTCTAGACTCTACCACCCCACTGCCGTATCCATCTCCAACTTCTGCCCACAACCGTGGTGATTCTCCCATAGTGGTCTTACTCCATGTAAACTACCTAATGTTCAGTTGGTCTTCCATTGCTTACACTTTAAATTCTTGTGCTCTCTTTGATACCCATTGTCCCCTTGTTCAGGCTTTTAACTGCAAAGCCGATCTCTCGAGCAATAAAACCAAACGATGATCTGCTGTTATTAATAAAGATTGATGTTGCATCTCATACAGGGGTCATGGCAAGAATCACCAGTCGATCATTACAGACTGATAATCATCTTAATTATCCAGATGAAGGTGTATAATAATCATCACACATAATTATAGATTATAATAAATGCAAAGAAATAGCATGCAGGAAAACAAGCTAAAATTAAAAATCTTTCCAATAGCACTTTGAAGCATGCAACAGTTATTTGTTCAGACATCTGTTATACTGCTGTTCTTCATTTGCAGGTCTCTTCATTAAATAATTTACAGAACTTAATGTGTATGTGTTATAAAGAAACAATGTTCCAAATGTTCTTCAATTTGAACAAAAACCTTTGAAATTTGCAATGAAACCTAGGCTCATATTTTCATTACTCACCTGGATGTTATTAAATTCTATAACTCTAAATGGTTCAAATCTATTTGGAACATAAGGGAAATGAAGTCTTATCAAGTATTTCAGTTTTTTCTCCACATGTTGCTTTATGATTGCTATTTTATCGTTGACATTTTTTTAATAAGTAATGTCATTGTAAAATGCAACAAATGTTGGATATTTAGAGATGAGTTGGATGTTGGCCCTTTTCACCCCAGTTGCATCTTTATGGTGAGTTGTAATATTTCTCGAGCGGAGATGATACTCATCTATGGGACCAGTGACATTAAGATGCATTTGTTTAAGATCTTAACCAAAAAAAAGTTCTATTCACAGAGTAAAGCCTGACTTTAGATTTGTTATGGGCCTTACGTTGTGGGCCACAAGGCCTGTTCCTGTGCTGTACTGTTCTTTTCACTGGAAAGAGAACTGGTTCCAGTTGCCAATGCTCTTTTGCACATTTACAGGGGTGAAACATTTAAGGAGCAAAAATGAAACGCCATTCCTCGAGGAAGAAGAGGCAGCATCTGAAAAAGAAGAGTGGTTACCAAAGACCAACTTGTGAGCATCTCGAAGGGAAGTTTGCTGTCTTTGAACAGAGAAAGCTTTGTCGATTATCCTGCTTCAAATCTGATGAATGTTTCCGGGCCCACAGCTCATCACCTTCAAGAGGTTTGGGGCTTAGAAATCTACTTGTATAAATTCACATTAGACTTCAGTCCAGGAAGCAATTCTCACACAATCAGAGATACAAACACAAATATGATTGTGTAGAGCCAAAATTCAAACCTGTCCACCATAAATTCACTTTGTAGTCACTTTGTCAATAGTAATAATATTGACATTATTGGTATTGTTAAATGAATATTGATGTTTATTATTCTACTTTGATGCAAATCTAACCTACTGTAAATAAATATTCAAGAGCTCTAAATAAAGAATGAAAATAAATTGACAATTCAATATTTTTCTCCCACAAATTCCTCCAAATCCTAGATTGCACCATTTGGACAAAAATAACAGATCACCTTCAGAAAACAAAGTGAAATAACTGGAGCTAGAAATTTTAGAGAACCTTTAGTGGCACAGAAATGGTACCGATGCCAGGATTTGTGGTATAGAACTGGTATTGATGCCAGGATTCAGTGTACAAAGACTTCAGGCGTAGCAGAGAAGTCAATGCATCTTTATGGTGGAGCTGGGATTGCAAAGCTGCAGGAATGAATGGGGTATGGAGGTGGCGAGGAAGGTAGCTGATCAGTGGAAAGTTTGTTAAGGAAAGGAAGAGAAAGTTAAAATAAGCCATACCATCAGAAACAGTGTGACCAATAAACAAAACACCCCCAATACATAAACATCCCGGCCCCTCCCAGTTTGGTAATGCAATTCTCAGGATCTTTTTGTGCTAAGAAAGCTCCATGTTGGGATCCCACTGGCCAATACAATTCAAGTAATTCTCTCAATAACCTGCACAACGAAGAGCATTGTTTTCTATTCACCTTTGTAAACCGCCAGTCACCCTGACAAGGTAACCAGTGACGTTTGACATGCAAATCAAGCTAGAAGATGGTCATTTTTCGAGTTTTCTTCTGAGTAAAAAATAAATTTATAGATCAATTTTTAAAAACAAGTTTCGTGCAATTAGTTTTTTAGGTCTAGATGGCATTCAGTTTTGGTTTTCAAGATACACCGTGGAAACTGGGCCTTTCTCCCACCAAGTTCACGCCGTCCAATGATTACCCATACACTAGTTCTATCCTACATTGATGACATTCCCCTTCTCTCCCTCAAAGGTAAGTGGCAGATTAACTTGTAGCAAAAGTAGTTTACTCTACGCTCCATTCTATGCTGTCAATTTGGACATTGATAGGATACATCAAAATTATTGCTTATTCCTGCAAAATATGGCTGGTGGATTTTGGAGAAAGAAAAACAGAAATTCAGCTATCTGGAACCGCTAAGCTGGTAAATTTCCAGTTTTTGGGAGGTGTATGGATTTTTTTTTAAAGATTCAAAGCAAGAAAACAAAAATGTTGGCTAGTATATTGTCAATTTGGAAAAATGCCACTGCATGTTATTCCTTGTGAAATAGGATGAACATTTATGGGGCCCGTCCCACGTAGGCGATTTTTCAGGCGACTGCCGGTGACTGTCAAGTTACCCAAAGTCACCTGAAAAACCGGCGACTGGAACGGCGACTGTCAGAGTGGAATACACAAACATCGCTTCCTTCACCAGCCCGTTATGCAGGCGGGGGACAGGGCAAGCAGGGGAGAGCGCTGTCTGAGTGAAATTCACACGGTGCAAAGCCAATGTGATACAGACACATGAACAGGAAGGTTGGCGCTGTAATTAAGACTGTTAAAGCACAGTTTACGGTAAGGGTCATGTAAGTCCTTTAACAGAAGGAGGCAGAGGGGGGAGAAGGGGGGTGGAGAGGGCAGAGAGGGAAGGGCGAAGGGGGGAAGGAGTGGGGACAGCTTTTAAGAAGCCAGAGATACACAGCTGTGAAGCTCGGCGGACATTAACATTACCGGTCGGTTATCCTTGGTTCTGAAAACTACTGTTTACGCTTTTTTTCCCAATGAGCCAATGAAATTCACAGGTCAGCACCGGCTACAACCTTCGACCTCCTGGCGACCCACTACCACTGAACCTACGGCACGAGAATTCTCTCTACTCTCCATGGTGGCTTCATTCTGGTCACCATAATGAGGTCGCGACTAGTTCCCGGAAAGCAGGAACTCCTCACGACCATGAAGGCGACTCCCCGGCAACCATCCGCGAACATGTGGCGACCGCATAGTCTCCTGCAGTCTCCCAAAACGTCGCCTAAGTGGGACAGGCTCTTTAGTGTCCTTTTAGGACGGCACAGTGGTGCAGTGGTAGAGTTGCTGTCTTATAGCACCAGAGATCCGGGTTCGATCTTGACCTAGGGTGCTGTTTGTGTACAGTTTGTATGTGTTCCCTGTGACTGCGTGAGTTTTCTTTCGGAGCTCCGGTTTCCTCCCACATTCCAAAGTTGTGCAGGTTTGTAGGTTCATTGGATTTTGTAAATTATCCCTAGAATGTGTGTAGAATAGAACTAGTGGATGCGTAGTCATTGGTCAGTGTGGACTTGGTGGGAGGAAGAGCCTGTTTCTACGATGTATCTCGAAAATGTACACTGAATAGACAAATAACCATCTAGAAAAAGCAAGTATTTACAAAAAAGACAATAATAAAAGATTACAAACCTTCTGATACTTCCAAACCACTGATTCTGACGCAAAACGGGTTTAAGATTTGTGCCAATGTGACGACAGACAAAAATGTCAAATTAATTAGCTTAAAAAAAACCCACCAGAAAGAGGAATTGTCGCCCATTGCTGCAGGAGACAAAGGCCGAGGTTATAGTCCATGTGGCAGCTCAGAAGATGCATTTTTTTTTACATTGCACCTTGATCCCTTGATCGAGACATTTGCTAGATTATGCAAATCAGAGAGCTTGTGTCAAATGTGACACCAACATTGTGACCTGGTTTAGGCTCCAGACAAATTCCTGGAAGATGGCTGCAGAAAATTGCTCAGGACCGAAGTTGCTGGCTGGGACTGAAGACAATGGTTTCTGTCCACATAATACTCAATTGCATGAAATCTGGTTACTCAGTATTGGATGTCAGATTGGCAGAGGTGACGTAAGTGAAGGATCAACTGCTGTTGATCTAAAAACAGAAAGGCAGATTATTATTTGCATCGTGGTAGACTGGGTAAGGAAACAGTGCAACGGGATCTGGGTGCCATAGATTCTTGCAGATTTACAGTTGCTCAATAACATCAGAGCAGCTCCCATTTAATTATTTCTTCTGCAACAGGTCATCGGAACCAGGGGTGTGGTGATAAAACCTGTCTGCAGCCTTGTTCATGATCCTTCTTCCAGCAACAGCAGCTCTGGACGCTGGTTTATAATTGGTATATTATTGTTTTAAATGCCCTGTTGGAGTTTCACCAAACAAACCAGACTGCCAAGTTCTAGTGTGGTGGGGCTGGCAGTAAGCCAAGTATATCTTAGAAAGCCAAGTTAAGTGACCCAGACCTCATAATGGAGATCAGAGGCATTGCTAAGTAGTTTTGTCTACACCCAGTTGAATCTCACTTTAAGAATAGCATCTCGCCGTTTCTCTAACAACTAAAGATTATTGCTGCAGAAAGTTTAAAAGCACACACATTACATGGTGAATGCAAGTTTAGTTTAGTTTGGAGAAACAGCGTGGAAATAGGCCCTTCGGCCCACTGATCCACGCTGACCAGAATTCATCCAGCTACTAGTTCTATCCTACACACTGGAGACAATTTGCAGAAGTCAATTAACCAACAAACCCGCACTCCATGGGAATGTGGAGGAAACCCGAGCACTCGCAGTCACAGGGAGAATGTACAAACTCTGTACAGACATCACCCACAATCAGGATTGAACCCGGGACTCTGGCGTACACAGTAATTGTGAGATGAAAATTATCAGACAACTGTACTTCATGCAAAATACTTCTAAATACAAGATCCGTACGTTAATATTAATGAGTCTCACATTTTCCCCAACCCTCGCCAAGGGTATAACAAAGATTCAAAGGTTTCTAAATCTATATAGCAACGGGTTTGGATGATGAGAAGAATGCTGTGGAAAACAGTGAATAAAATTGATATTATATCATTCTCAAAGATGAATTACTAAGAAGCGAAATGCAGCAAACACTTGTTATGATGAACCATAGTGGGGGGTGGGGGGGGGTATTTGTTATTGCAGATTGTCTGCTATAACCAAGGAAGGTATTATCATTGTATGTAGTTGAAACAAAGAACTGCAGATTATGGTTAATAAACAAAAGGACCCAAAGTTCTGGAGTAACGCAATGGATCAGGCAGCATCTCTGGAGAACATGGATAGGTGACGTCAGGACCCTTCTTCAGACTGGTTCAGTCAGCTGAATTTTTCCAGCACTTTGTGTTGTTTCACCTTGAAGCTAGGCGGTGATGCCGCTGGTCTGCACCAGCGAGGCCTTCTCCACCAGCTTGACATAGCTGTTGTTGCGGCTCACGTCGTAGGCCCCTGGTCAGCAGTGATTTCTTCCAGCGCAGCCGTTGACAGGAAGTTGGGTCACCGTGGGACTTGCTCCCCTCTCACCGGCTACCGTTCTTTCCTGTCGGCCATCGCTTTGTCTGCTCCTCGCTCCACCACTGCCAACTCTTTCTTCTCCCGTCGCTTTGTCCACTCCTCCACTCTCTCCTCCACTGCCGCTTCCACCTCCTTCTCCTTCACTTCAGCAGTCGTCGACACCTTCCAGCGTGGATTATGTTGCCGACTCGGGGGGGGAGGAGGAGCTGGGTGGGATTGGGTGCGGGGTTGGGTGCGGGGTTGGGTGCGGGGTTGGGTGGGGTTACAGGTGGGGAAAAGGCCGAGTAGCAGAGCGACGGGGGAAGGAGGAGGAGGTGGAGCGGTGAGTGGACAAAGCGAGGGGCAACAGGAAGAAGCGGCAGCTATTGAGAGAGGAGGGAGCCCCACGATGGCCGAGCACTTCCTGTCAATGGCAGCAGTCCGAAGAAAGTGTTGTCCCCTGGGGGCTACAACGTGAGCCCCAACAACAGCCTCATCAACTGGGCCATGCGGTGGGTGACGAAGGGGTCACTGTTGAACCTTGCGAGTCGGGATAAACCTGTGCCCTCCGGTTCCATATTCCCTTGCGCTAGGGGAAATACTCTTGACCCTAATTACCCTCTCAGCCTAGTGAATCTTTCTGAACACTCCTGTTCTCAATCATACGGACGTCAGACTAGAAATGTGTTGCCTTCAATGTAACAACCCAGGCCTAATGACTGCCTCAGGATCTTGCTTTGCAGTTTGACAGCAATTGCCTTCTGTCGAATCTGAAACAGGCTCATTGAGTGCTATCAATGTTAGACACTGACAATATCATGAATCATTTAAGCTGGGATCCAGATCGACAACAGGGCTGCACATTGCTGTCAGCTTATCCCACTTAACCCTGCCCCACCCACTGCTGCCCCTTTCCCCTGCCTCAGCTGAAAATCAGGAAGACCAATTGGTGTTGCTTCATTAGAAATGAGGCCCATTCTCAATCAGGTCCCATCCCATTTAATGCAGGGATGACGATCACGAACCTTCAGAACTCTCTCCTCCAGAGAGCTCAGCCACTTAATGTGTTCGAGTTGGGATTAACAGATTTTTATAGACCGCTGCGGAGTCAGGGGTTATGGGAAGAGGCAGGAAGTTGAGCGGAGGCCAAGGTCAGATCACCCATGATGCTACTCAACACAGCATCAGGAGGAAGGCTAAAATGGCCGATCTCTGCTGCTGCCTCTTATGCTTTTCAACGGATTCCCGAGCCAAACTGAATATTCCTCTCCCCTCCTGACATCCACAAACCTCATTAGATTGGAATTGGAACAGAACAATGGAACAGGCTATTTTTGTAAAGGTTTGTAGGTTAATTGGCTTCAGTAAAATTGTAAATTGTCCCAAATGTGTTGGATGGTGTTAGTGATCGCTGGTCAGCACAAACTCCTTAAGCTAAAAGGCCTACTTCCACACTGTATCTCTAAAGTCTAAAGTCATTTAACCCACCATGTCTGTACCGACCACAGTGCCAAATTAAACACATCTAATCAGCCTGCCCATCGTCTAAACCCCTCCAGTCCCTGCCTGATGAAATGTTTCTTAAACGTTGCTTTCCTAGATATGAAAGTCGTATGTGCAAAGACACAACATAATTGAAATCCTCAGGACAAAGTGTATCAAAAAGCCTTTGACAAGGTCCCACATAGAGATTACAGTGCAAAATTAGAGCACATGGTATTGGAGGTAGGGTATTGACATGGATAGAGAACTGGTTGGCAGACAGGAAGCAAAGAGTAGGAATGACTGCAACTTATACTTTTCAGAATGGCAAGCAGTGACTAGTGGGGTGCTACAAGGCTCAGTGCTGGGACCCCAGTTTTTTACAATATATATTAATGATTTGGACAAAGGAATTAAATGTAACATCTCCAAGTTTGCGGATGACATGAAGCTGGGTGGCAGCGTGAGCTGTGAGGAGGATACTATGAGGCTGCAGGGTGACTTGGATAGGTCGAGTGAGTGGGCAGATGCATGGCAGATGCAGTATAATGTGGATAAATGTGAGGTTATCCACTTTGGTGGCAAGAACAGGAAGGCAAATTATTATCTGAATGCTGTCAGATTAGGAAAAGGGGAGGTGCATGAGACCTGGGTGTCCTTGTACATCAGCCACTGAAAGTAAGCATGCAGGTGAAGCAGGCAGTGTAGAAAGCAAATGGCATGTTGGCCCTCAGAGAAAGAAGGTCCTACTGCAGTTGGAAAGGGCCCCAGTGGGACCACACCTGGATTATTGTGTACAGTTTTGGTCTCCTAATTTGTGGAGGGTCATTGTTGCTATTGGAGGAGTGCAGCGTGGTTTTACCAGGTTAATTCCCGGGATGGCGGGAGTGACAAATGTTGAAAAAATGGATTGACTGGGTTTATATTCACTGGAATTTAGAAGCATGAAAGATTTAGAAACATATAAAATTTTTAAGGGATTGGACAGGCTAGATGCTGGAAAAATGTTCCCAATGTTGGGGGAGTCCAGAACTAGGGGTCACAGTTTAAGAATAAAGATTAGACCATTTAGGACTGAGTTGGGGAAAAACTTTTTCGCCAGAGAGTTGTGAACCTGTGGAATTCTCTGCCACATATGGCAGTGGAGGCCGGTTCAGTGGATGTTTTCAAGAGAGAGTTAGATACAGCATCCGATTCACTGGATGTTTTCAAAAGAGAGTTACTGTAGGTATAGCTCTTAGGTGATATGTTGAGAAAGCAGGAACGGGATACTGATTTTGGATGATCAGCCATTATCATATTGAATGGCGGTGCAGGCTCGAAGGGCCGAATGGCCTACTCCTGCACCTATTTTCTATGTTTCTATGTTTCTATGTCTAAATAAACAGTAGCTGAAGGAAGTTACAATTTATATTAAACTAATCCACTAAACGTTCTTCTGAATAGAAAGTAAAGGCACAAATAAACGCTTTTTTTTTTACCATTTGCTGTCAGCATTACAGCTCACCAATTTAGTCCGATTCCTTTGAACTTCCAGCATTAAATATTGATGCATTCATCCAAGATCATAAATAATTAATGAGCAAACCATATCCAACAGGACACTGGGAGCAACAAGATAGAAAGTGAATCAGCAAATAATGTATAGATATTGAAAAATATGTTTGCAGTCAGATGGTGAATATGGTCTATCCTATGTAAAGATGAACAGGATTAACCCATCATCAAACTATTAATCTATCAACCATCTTCCTCAGTACATTCAATCATCTTCCTCAGTACATTCAATAATTTCCATTTACTCACAACACTGCTTGCTCAAGACTCCAGGAGCATCCCCACACCTACCCACATGTATCTCTATCATTTCTCCCCCTTGATGAGATACATAATCCCCCAAAGGTGTACAGAAGAGTCCCGACCCGAAACGTCACTCATCTTTTCTTCCAGAGATGCTGCCTGAACTGCTGAGTTACTCCAGCACTAGGTTTCTATTCCCCAAACTACAACATCCTTATTTTCACCATTTACACACCCATCACCTTAATCATTCACTTTGTACTTTCAATGACAATAGACAATAAGTGCAGGCGTAGGCCATTCAGCCCTTTGATCCAGCACTGCCATTCAATGTGATCATGGCTGATCATCCCCAATCAGTACCCCGTTCCTGCCTTCTCCCCATATCCCCTGACTCTGCTATCTTTAAGAGCCCCATCTAGTTCCCTCTTGAAAGTATCCAGAGAACCGGCCTCCACCGCCCTCTGAGGCGGAGAATTCCACAGACTCACAACTCTCTCAACAACTTTCTTACGATGTCAGAGGCTGAAGGAAGCCCTGGCAGTATAAACAATTAGGACGTGCATAGATAGGGTTGACTGTCATAAAGAGGTGAGACGACCTCTTTCACCAGGAATGAAATGTAAAGGACTAGAGGGCACAGCTTTAAGCTGAGAAGGGCAAAGTTCAAAGGAGATATGCGTAGCAAGTGTTATTTTCAAACCGAGAGTGGTGGGTGCACCGGAACGCACTGCCAGGAAGATGGTGGAGGCAGATACGATTGCAGCATTTAAAAGGCTTTTACTGTAGAGAGGCACATGGATGTGTAGGGGAGGGAGGTGGAATGGATCATGTAGAGCAAGCAGAGACTAGTTTATCTTGGCATCATGTTCAGTGTGGACATTGCCGGCTGAAGGGCCGGCTCCTATCATGTCCTGTATCCGGTGTCCTACAGTATGTATTAGAGTGGAAGTCATGCACGACCCCCAGGGACTTCCCAGGGAAGCCAACAGTTAACCAATTCCATGCTATCCCCATTCTTTAATTATGACAAGAGACTCAGCTAATTATATTCCCCATTATTACAATATATTTGTTTATTTTATCATCTTTTTTAGTTCCTCTAAACCTTATAAAAGGCTAATGACCTGGAGCAATCCACAGTCCACACTGTACATACAGCCTGTCTCAAGTGTTGCAAGAGCTGCTTTGCAGTGGTCCTTGCTCAAGGTCTTGCCACGCTGCATTACTGGGTTGTCCAATTCACTCCAATATCCCGAAAGATAAAAAGTAATTAATGTTGCAACAATATTTGAAAAAAATTGAGAGGAATGCGGGGAGAATCGATGAGATTGCTGTGGGTGGGCCTGTTAGACGGCACAGACTTGATGGTCGAGAGGTCTGTTTCCATGCTGACTCCATGAACTCTACAAAACCTCAGCTCTCATAAGTTCATAAGATAGGAGCAGTATTCGGCCATTCTGCCTATCAAGTCTACTCCGCCATTCAATCATGGCTAATCTATCTTTCCTTCTATGGAATCTAAGTGCAGATGTTGGTCTGGACTGTCAATGTCCAGTGCTCCATATCTGATTGACAAAACCACTGTCAATCAGAATTAAAGGACGTTCTTCTAGGAAGGAGGTGAGGACAAATTTCTTTATTCAGAGCGTAGCAAATCTGTGGAATTCTCTGCCACAGAAGGCTGTAGAGGCCAAGTCAGTGGATATTTTTCAGGCATAGACAGATAGATTCTTAATTCGTACAGGTGTCAGAGATTATGGGGAGAAGGCAGAATGGGGATAGGAGGCAGAGATAGAGCAGCCATAATTAAATGGCTGAGTAGACTTGATGGGCCGAATGGCCTAATTCAGCTCCTATTCATTATGACCTGATGAACAGTAGCAGGGGGAGTATTGAGACGGTTTCTGGGTGCAACAGTTACAACCACTGCTTCTCAGCTCCAATAACTCATGTTTGATGCAGACAAGCCTCCACAGGTGCTGTGTGTAGTTTGTACATTCTCCGTGAACGCATGGGCATCCTCCTGGTGCTTTTCTTTGTAGCTCCATCATCCAAAGGACACATTTGCATACTTTTAAGTTACTGCAAATGATCCCTTAGTGTAGCCAAGTGACCCAAAACTAAAGAGCTAGATAGAACAAGTTAAGACACAATGTGTTGGAGCAACTCAGCGAGTCAGGCAGCATCTCTGGAGAACATGGATGAGTGAAGTTTCTTGCACCTTGCCAGAAGACATGTTCATCCCTCACCCACTCCCTCCTTTCTCAAACAATATTCACCATGTTATCAGGAACCCAGATCATCTCAGTCACATCAATAGAGTGGTGTAGTCCAGCCCTCACAGCTGAGAGCATTTCATATCTTCCCTTAGCAGAGGTCCTCCTTCATTAACCTTTCTACAGGGTTAAGCACATTTATATTTGAATATACAAGCACTACTGGTTGACACCTGAACGAGAGTTCAATGGAAGGAAATTATATTCACGTTAAATTAATTACCTTCCTCACTTTTGACACTTTAATCTGCAGCTATGATCAGGGCAAGGCCTTGTGTGAGCAGTTTACCCTCTCCTCATCTTCCATCTGTCTCTCCAATCAAAGCAAAATTACACAAGATTAATTAGCACATATAAAGCACATATAAAGTAAATAATCTAGACAACCTTGTTCTTTCAATTATTATGGCCATTGAGGCAATCAGTGTCTGATGCCAATCATTGAAGGCCTTACTATGTGGGATGACTGGTGTTTACCTTATCCCAAGCCCTGTTAAATTTACTTTGAAGTGTGGGATTCTGATCTATGTGCATTCAAGAATATTTACCCGCTTTAGAAGGTAACAGCCACCTAAATAAAGATTAAAAAATGCAGCAAGAAAATTGGATCAATCTACTTTAGCTCAGCCAACCCTATTGTTGATATTTCTGAGTGTTTAAAGATCAATCCCTACATTTTCATGTCTGAGTAAAATGGTTAAGATTTTCTAGTCGATGAAGCAAGCTTTGAATTCCTGGCTGGGAGAGAGAAATCTGCCATTGGTTGTCAGTACTAAGAACTTCAAGAGAATAGTAAGATTAAATGAGAACTTACCAGTTTGAAGTTTGATCTTTATTTTATGAGGAGTTATGATGTGGGATTACGTGAAGACCCCGCCAGCACGCATGCGCGACATTCTTCAAAGCAGCGGTGTGAAATCACAGATACCAGAGTTGACTAACATAGTAAGATAAGAGAGAACTTTATATACCAGTTGACCTTTATAATAGAGGGTTTTGGGAGCGGAGGGCACGTAATCCCTCATCGTAACTCCTCATAAAATAAAGATCAAACTTCAAACTGGTAAGTTCTCATTTAATCTTACTATTTTACTTCGGAGTCACGTGAGTGACTACGTGAAGATTTCAAAACTCTGTGATTTCTTGCCCTGGAACGAGTCCATGCTCACACACTGCCATGCTAGGAATGGAGGATGTAACGTATTTCAGACATGAACTGTGCTGAAAAACAAAAAGGTATTTATATTCATACCTAAAATAATAATGCCCCTACATTGGGGTAAATCATGAAACAGAACTTAAAATTTTTCCTGCAAATGTCTCGGGAGTGGCCAAGGGTTTATTATAGAAGCGCTGAAAAGTCCGTTCATTACTCCAACCCGCTGTTGCAAGGATGTGGTCCATTGGAACTTCCATCATCCTTGCTGCCGATGTGGATGCAGCCCTGGTGGAGTGAGATTTTAAAACATTAGTGTCCACCCCCGCTGCACCCAATACCACCCTTAACCATCTGGAAATGGTTTGTACTGTGACCTTATGGTGAGGGCGTTTATGACTAATAAGTAAAGCCCTCTCCGTGCCCCTGAGACTCTTGGTGACCTCTATATATCGCAATATATATGTCACGATGCAGAGCCGACAATCTGCAGGATAGGCCAGAATTCTAATTTTTGGCCAGTGGATCCGGGTCTATCCTGTTTAAGTAACCCCTATATTAGGAAAGTTATTTTGTCATTAGTGATATACATGGCATCCATACTTAATTTATGTAAGGACTGGACCCGTTGTGCTGTTACAAGTGCCATTAACATAACCATTTTATAGGTTAATTTATCCAGTGGGAGTCCCGATATAGGTGTCCATCCTCGAAGCATAGTCAGCACTATGCTTATGTCCCATATATGGGTGTATCTGGGCTTGGGGGATTAGAATTAAATATACCCCTCATCAGTTTAGATACCAGTGGGTGTGATCCCACAGCCAGGTGATCACACCCTCGGCCCAGATAATTGGATAGGGCACTACGGGCACAATTAATGGCACTGTAGCTCAATCCCTCATCAAAATGAAGGGTAGCCAGGAACTCCAGCACTTCAGTGATGGTGGCTGTGTCGTATGAAGTGTTCGTTCTGGTGCAGAACACTTCCCATTTCTTCACATATGTTAGATATTGTCTTCTGGTGGACTCCCTGCACGACGCTGTGATGACATTTATCGTCCTGTCGGAGAGTCCGTAGTCCAGAAATGGCCTGTTCAGAATCTGCAAACCAACAGGTTTATTCGGTCATGGCACGGATGACTTTCCCCTGTCACCGGGTGTACCAAAAGGCTCGGACGTTTGTTGATCCGAATGCAGGGTTCTGCGGCCATATTGTGTACTACTGGGAACCATGGTTGGGTAGGCCAGTCGGGAACAACCAAAATACCCGTTGCGGTGTCTTGTTTGATTTTTTGTAAGACCCGACTGATGAGGCAGAAGGGGGGAAATGCACAGAAAAACAAATCCACCCAATATAGCGAGAAAGCGTCCATCGCTACTGCCCCAGGGTCTGGTTCCCAAGCAACATATGTTGGTAGTTGGTGATTTAATCTGGATGCAAAAAGGTTGATATCTGGTGTCCCATACCGTTCTATAATATCGGCAAACACTTTCCGATCCAACATCCATTCAGTGTTGTCGTTGAATTTGCGTGACCTTGTGTCCGCCACTGTATTTAGCTTACCTGGAAGGTAAGTGGCTGAGATCCATATATTCCTTTCCAGACACCAGTGCCAGATATTATTAACCAATTCATCACATGATATCGACTTTATTCCACCCATATGATTAATATAGGCAACCACAATGGTATTATCAATCTGTAATCATACATGCAAATGGTGCATGCCTGAGCAGTAGGCCCGGAGTCCATGAAATGCTCCCAGCATTTCTAGATAATTAATCCCTAGTGCGCCAAACAGGGTTAATTCTTGTGCACTCCATCTGCCACCACAACTAGAGGTGGTATTAGTTGCTCCCCAACCTTTTGCACTGGCATCAGTCTGTAATGTAACCGTGGGATTCATAATAGTGATAGGGTTAGAACAATGCTGAATATTGTCCATCCACCAATTTAACTCTAATTTTGCTCTCCCTGGTAGTTCCATAGGCCTATCAAAATGGCCTGCATGAGTTTTAAGACCTAATATTTTTGCTCTTTGTAGATTTTGGTAATGGAGTGGTCCAAATTGTGCTGCTGGAAATGCAGCCACTAGTTTCCCAATTACTCTGGCAACTTGCCGAATGGATGGTTTACTGATGCTAGTGAGGCTTTTACATGCTTCCGTCAAGTCTGCCACTCTGTTTGGTGGCAAGGTGATAGACTGAACAGAAGCAATAGTAAACCCCAAATAATCCATGGTAGTGGAGGGTCTCAATTTTGATTTATCTGAATGAATGATAAATCCCAGCTTTTGAAAAAGATGCTTTGTGGCTGATACTGCCAATGTAGCCAACTCTAAATTTTCCCCTACGATGAGAATATCATCAAGGTAGGCCATAACAATATGGTTTTGTTTCCTCAAATATGTCAAAGCTGGTTTTAATAATTTGGTAAACAGCTTGGGTGCCGATGATAACCCATTGGGTAAGGCCTTATACTGCCAAAGCTGTCCCATCCAGATAAATTTCAGATATTTACGATGATCCTTGTGTATTGGTACTGTCGTGCATGCGTGCTGGTGGGGTCTTCACGTAGTCACTCACGTGACTCCGAAGTAAAATTGGCCATTGGTCTCTACACTTCTGATTCCAATGAGCACAGCAGAATTGAATATGTCAATGTAGGTACAACTGCAAGTCAATACTTGCAGAGTAGTTATGAGATTAGACAAATTTCTTCCCCATGATTTTCAGTGATTCAGTGCTGAAATGTAACGAGGTTTCCAATGCTGTGCCTGGCAAATTCATTAGAGTGGCATACACCGAGTAGTCTACCACAAAGCACGTTATTTTGCTTACAGCTGTCCGTGTACTTTTTCTAGGCCTATAAATTGTAATTCATGTTCAGATCTAACATGGCAGCCACTGCAGCGTATGTAGAGATTAGTTTAGTTTAGAGATACAGTGTGGAATCATTCCTTCGACCCAGCGAGTCCACGCTGACCATCGATCACCTGACCATCTTCACGCTGGTTCTATGTTATCCCAGATTCTTATCCACTCCCTGCACACTGGGGGCAACTTACAGAGGCCACGGTTTACAGAACCTGCACGTCTTTGGGATGTAGCAGCAAACTGGAGCACCTGGAGGAAACCCTCACAGTCACAGGCAGACCGTGCAAACTCCCACATAAACAGCCCCCGAGGTTTGCAATTTGCTTCTGATTTTCTGCATCATCTTATCTTTCAGGGTGCTGCCAAACTACACCTCAATGCAGCAAGCAGTACGTCTTTTAATATCCATTACAGTTTCTTCCTACACAGTGTGTGGACAGCACTGACAAAGGTGACATTTACTGCCTGTCCCTGTTTGCTCTTGAGAAAGCAATTCTGAGCCACCTACTTCAACTGCTTGCATTGAGGCTCCTCCCTACAAAGCTGGTCGATGGGGAGTTCAGGACTTTGGTGCTGAGGGACTGGTGATAATATTCCAAAATTACTATGAGGTTTGCTCTGGGGACCTCGTGGGTGATGCTGTTCCTACGTGATCTAAGGCTGTGGGTTTACGAGTTGCTATAGGGAGCCCAAGTGAGTACAGTAGTGTTTAGTTTAGTTTAGTTTTGAGATACAGTGGGGAAACAGACCCTTCGACCCACCGGGTCCGACCTGAACAGTGATCACCTATTCTACACACCTGGGGTAATTTACAGAAGCCAATTAACCTACAAACCGGCATGGCTTTGGAGTGTGGAAGGAAACCGGAGCACCCAGAGAAACCCACAAGGTCACAGGGAGAATGTACAAACTGTGCGCTGACAGCAACCGTGATCAGGATTGAACCCATATGCTGTGAGGCAGCAGCTCTGCCGCTATGTCACCCTCTATGCCACTGTGCCCCCTCATATCAAAATTGAAGAGAATATGTTGCTGCAGTGAGTCCTGTGGCCAGAGTGTATTTATTGTAGAAGGAGTGAATATTTGAGGCAGTGGATTCTGTGCCAATTACGTAGGATGCTTTGGCCTTGATATATAATGCTGAGAATCTGCTTGGTGCCTTCACTCATGTAGGCAAAAGGAGTGCATGCGTAGATGGAGTGTCAAAAGGAGTGTCAGAGCAGATACAGGCTTCTGGAATAGAATTTGTGAGGAATCCGGACTCGCTGATAGTATTCAACTCCATTCCTTGTATATGTATGTCATCTGGAACTATTCACAAAATAACCCGATTCTCGGAAAACCCATCCATAGTGAACAAAATTGAAGAGAATGAGTGAAAAGGGATTGATGGAGAGAGAGAAGAGAGAGAGAAAGATATGTTTTTTAAACAAAAGTTTCAACATAAAATCTAAAGGAATAAGCCCCCACATTTGTAAAAGTACACTTTCATTTTTGGTCATAATTGTTATATGATTATGGTCTCATTTATGCCTGAGCATAACATTGTTGTGGGTAGCTCTATCCGTAGTTAATACTGTACATGGGTACAGCAAACTCGTGCATCTCATTAAAGCTGTTGGAATAACAGGAATTCTCACTTACAGAATCCATAAATCACTGAGATATGAAATGTCAATTTGCCCATACAGATTTTACGTGAGGAAAAAAGATAATTAAATAAACACAAAATGCAAAACAAACAAAATGTTGTCAATTTGTCAAGCATTCACATTCTAGAAAATTGTGATACGAAGTTTTGGAAAATAACAATGGGAAGGACAACCGTGTAACAAAGGGTTACACAAATTATATGTGTGACCCTCACAGAGGGTTTTCCACAATGAATACGCAGTAGTGTTAGGAGAAGAGGTTGGGTTATAAGGTCATAAGGAATAAGAGTAGAATTAGGCCATTCATCTCATCAAGTCTACTCTGCCATTCAATCATGGCTGCTCTATCTCTCCCTCCTAACCCCATTCTCCTGCCTTCTCCCCATAACCTCTGACACCCATACTAATCAATAATCTATCTATCTCTGCCTTAAATATATTCACTGACTTGGCCTCTACAGCCTTCTGTGGCATAGATTCACCACCCTCTGGCTAAATAAATTTCCCCTCATCTCCTTCCTAAAAGAACGTCCTTTAATTCTGAGGCTGTTGCCTTTAGTTCTAGACTCTCCCACTAATAGAAACATCTTCTCCACATCCACTCTATCCAAGCCTTTCACTATTCTGTATGTTTTAATGAGGTCCCCCCTCATTCTTCTAAACTCCAGCGAGTACAGGCCCAGTGCTGTCAAACTGTTTGCTATGGTGCTGTCTGCCACAGTTTAACTGAGTCACAGAGGATTGATTGAAACATAAAATATTCTGAGGGATATTGACAGAACAAATGTAGAATATTTGCTCTTGAGAATCTAGAAGTAAACATCACTGTTTTCAAATAAAGGATTGTACGTTTGAGACATGGATGAAGCCCAGTTTTTCTCCCAGAAGGAGGTGAGTCATTGGAACACTCTTCATCAAATAAGGAGTAGAAGCATGTACTGAATATTTTCTTGCAGGCAGAAGATGATAGTTTCTTGATAAACAAAGGGGTGAAATGTTTCCAGGACAGGCAGCAATGCAGAATTGGTTACAAAAAAATGTCTAGGCTCAATGGATTGAATGATATTTTCCTCCTCCTAATTTTTATTTTCCCATGTTCTTGCTGAGAGTCCAAAGCTTGTAGAGGGACAGAGCAAAGTTAACATGAATGTTTTCTTCATTAATTTAAAAAAAAAATTGCAATCCTTCTTAATATATAAACCAGCAACAATGCTAAAATGTTATTGTATTTTTATTTCATTGTCTTTGAAAAAGATTTATCAACCGTCACAGAGAACAATGCTTTTTACTTTTTTGCATATCTAATGAATAATGTAAAAAGTCCATGTTTTTTACTTACCTATTCAGTTACAACTATTCTATACAATGGCTACAGCCAGGAACCAGAAGACAACTGCAGAGAATATTAAACTAATGCATCTGCACCGTGAAATATCTGCCAGTTAATCTGGGTACAAAGCTACCAGTAATTCAGTCCTGTACAGCATTTAGTAATTTTTTTTCCCACACAATTTCTTACTTTCAATTTCTTCCACCTCCACTTTCCTGAAAATGATTTCATCAAAACTGTTTTTCAAAAGTTACAGCAGCCTCAGACTAATGGGGAGTGAATTCCCATGCAAGTCTTATGCTTATCTGATGTAACTCTCACAAAAGACAGACAAAAAATCTGCAAAAACAAAACAGTGGATGCGTACTGACTTCATTTTTACCAAGGAGTAGAAATAAAGCCTGTAAACATAAATATTATGAGATAGTTTCAAACACATCAAACCTGTTCAAATTTTAAACTGATGTTCACAAACTTTAGACTTGAGAAACAACGTGGAAACAGGCCCCACAACCCACTGAGTCCATGGTGACCAGCAATCACCCCATGCACCAGCACCAATCACCCAGGCATCCCGATGGGCCCCGTGCGGCCTGAAGGCTTCCCAAAGGGCATTGGCGGAAATCCTGGAGGGGACACGTCCCCTCCATGCTTTGAGAGGTGGGGGACAATCCCCCCCCCCCATGTATTGTAAAGCGTATTTGGAAATTTGGTGAAAAACAAATTATTCAAAATCTCTGCTTTCCGCGAGACAGTGGGGGTGGGACTAATGATCAAGGGCGCCGATTGGACGAGAGAGACATCGGTCAGCAGGCAGTGGGGGGGGGGGGGGGTGGGACATGATGATTTCAGCGTCCCGGGGGGTCCACCGTGTGGGAGATGGGGGAAGAACAATGGAGGACCCATTGTGGGGGGAACCACTGTGGTGGGGGGGGGGGGGGGGGGTAGAGAACAAAAGGAGAAGCCGGCGTGCTTCGTAACTTTGTCAGCGCTATAGATGGCTACTATTTGTATACATTGGGTTTGCAGCAAAAAATGTCACTGTGCCTAATCACATGTGACAATAAAGTATTCCATTCCACTAACACTATCCTGCACACTAGGGACAATTTACAATTTTATCAAAGTCAATTTACCTAAAAATCTCTATTCTTTGGAAAGTGGGAGGAAAGCAGAGCACCCGGAGAAAACCCACGTGGTCACATGGAGAAAGTACAAACACCGTACAGGCTTCACCCATAGTCAGGATTGAACCTGGGTCACTGGCGCTGTAAGGCAGCAACTCTACTGCTGCGCCACTGTGCCGTTCTTGCTTTGCTAAAATAGGCAATTATGTAACTGCAGATGGAGATACTTTTATGGAACAGCCTGAGCAGTCACTGATGTCACATGCAATTAAAAAAGGAATAAATAAAACACAAAAATCTAGGATTAGACTGTTCTGATTACGTGTTGAATCAGAACATTGAATAATGCAATATATTAATTTAATCTCATCTCAATGATTTCAAGACTGATTGAGTCCTGTGGTTTGTAATTTCACTTAAATCTTAATATATCATTAATCATAGTTCAGCATTAAGTACAACAAAAACAAATGTTTGCATCTGTAATAAAAGAAAATCTCAATTTAATTTGTATTAATTAATAAATGAATGTTTTTTAAACTCAGTGTCTTGCATTCTTCTTACATCATGTCAACATATTCAGTAACACCAAATACATTAATTTTAGAATTGTTTGTGTTATTTAAAATCAGGTGTCCTGCGATGCATAAAACAAGTTGTGATGCTCTAGAACATTTAGTCTGCATTTGACACCAGGAACATCTAAAGGAGTTCTGATCTCCCATTAAAACCAGGGTGGATGATCATCAGATACATTTAGAGATGGTGCAGTAGCCAATTTCTCTATCAATTCATATAAATCTTCCATTGATACTTCACAGAGAGATGAAAGAAATTCAGTTGCATTTTACCTTTCAAATCAACAATTCCGGCATTTCAAAACAATTGCATTCAAAACAATTAACAGCTTTAAGTGGCCACAATTCAACAATTAGTTTGGATGGCTGCAACTTGTATGTATCAGGTAATCGTGGCGATTCTGTGAAATTACCTCCTATTCTCTTAACTATCTTTACGATTGTCAATGTATTATATTTGATATTGAAATGTGAATGTGTTATTAATGTTACATGAGCACTATGTTTAGTGTCCACAGGTAAAGTAACTTAGGTTACTTAGAAAGAATGATGGTGAATGAATCTGCATCTTCTCGTCCTTATCCACCAAAACCTCAATGGAAAGGTCGTGGAAATCCTGGAGGAAGGCCGTAAATGCCACTGAGAATGTTTTTTTTTTCCCAGGCTATTCGACTGAAAATAGAAAGGTTAAGCTCCTGTGGAAACTCGTCCCTAAAGTACGTGTCACAATTAACAGATGTGATGGAGTAATTCATGAGATTTGAATGTTCGGGTCCCATTGGTGAGACTAAGTGCTGCAGCATTTATCTGAAATTAGCAAAACAATAGAAGTTTTCGGTCCAGAATGGATCAACAATTCAGAAAAAAAATGTACATTTAGAGAGACATAACAGGGAAACAGTGAAATTCAGCGCATGTGGTATTAATAAAGTATTGACTCTAGATCTGAATTTCCTTTATCGTTTATTAACAACATTACAATAAAGCTCTGAAATGGTTCATCAATACAACATTGAGGGTACAGTGTATTTACAAATCTATGAAATCATGGCATAATACATAAGCATATGTATTGCGACGCTGGGTACTAATAAGATTTATTGGGTCCACAATCTTTGCACTATTTGTTACCTCCTATGTTACAATCTATTCACTTTGGAGCCATTTTTTAAAATCATGTTAGGCCTGATTATGAAGAAGCATACAAGGGAGATCAAAAGGTTGCATCAACGTAATATGTGGCTCTTTTTAATTTTGTACTGAGAGCAATAAAAATGCCTGTGCGCATCAGCAGAATTTGAAAAACATAGGTCTCCTATTAAGTGTTTTATTCCCATCAGAATGAAACAATTATATAAAGGCCTCAAGTTCTACAGTGCATCCTGAGGCTACAAACATCCTTGTCAGCTGTCAAATTATTATTTGTGCATTGTTGTTCTAGTCGAGGGGATAAAGCGTAGGGAAGATTAGTCATTTTGTTCCAATTTGAAGCTTTTATCAACTGACTTAAAAACAAAATTATTTGCAAGTGCTGCTATCAAAAGCAATTTTATCAGCAATACAAAGCGAGCCCAGATGTCCTTCTATGTCTGATTTTGTAAGATATACAACAATTGCCAAATGGGAAAGTTATTGAAGAGGAAATTGTTAGATTAAATTGTTCATAAAAAGAACATTCCGGTCACCTGCTCCAGTCCTCCTTTTAAAGGACAATGTCACATTATCAAGTCCAAGTTCCTGGAAGTAAAGCACCAGAGATGTTGAGAGGTGCTCAGTGAAGGTGTAGTATATATTTCTAATCATTCCAGAGCCACTCGTTAAACCCTTTCTTTCTGAAGAAGCAAAAATACATTTTTATGTTCTCAAAATGTATAAACATCACCCGTTGCATTATAATACCATATCTCATGTTATAGAACTTAATTAAAAATATATATTTTGACAAAGTATATTTTGCTGTAATAAAGCCTATACTGAGGGTATGGCCAGATAGTTCATTCACCTTACGTAGAGCCCTTTCCTTGTACTCAGCTGAAATCAGGTTGATTTTGACAATATATTGTTTCATGGCAGACATTTTTCAAAGTTGGAGGTTATATATGTTTTAAAAATCATTGTGGTTCAAGTAATGTACACCTCAATAACATGATTAAAAAAATGAACAGCGGGTGCATGATGGGATTTTTTAACTGTCAGTCTGCTATGGGACATATGATGCCCATTGACTTTTTAACGTTCACAGGTTTATTCACGTTCAAGTCAATTATCTTGTGCATACTCCAAGTTGCTGATCACAAATTCTAGCATTGGGTTTCCAATATTCAGAATGTATTGTGCTTTATTATGGAATATTAGGCACCCTCTAAACTGGCTGATTTGAGTGCAGTGTTTTCACATGACAAACCATCTTTAGAAAAATAGGGAATTAGCAAAGCTGTAAGATGCATGATGCATAGTCATGAACATCAAGATTATGAACTAACCATAAACAAAGCACTGAAATATACCAATTAACCATCGGGGTTTAAGCAACCATTTAAGACTTTATAATTATAAAGATAAAGAAGCATACTTCTAAGTGAATAAAAATGCTGAGAATACATACATTACGCTCATTCATTCTGGATTCATCTGGTCAGTTATATTCCAAATATTTACTCAAATTTAAGTTTAGAAATAAATGGTATAATTACCTTGTTCTCCATGTAGGGCCGCATCGTTGGAAGCTTCTCGCCATTAGTCGTGAATAAAGGTAGCTTTGTGTTCCATTCTCTCGTTAGCTTTGCTGTTATTCATTGACTCCTCCGAGTTCTTAATGTGTTTCGCCTCACCTGAAAGTAACAGATGAAGTCTTAATTCTTTAACAAAACCGTCTGTTCCAGATAAGGTGGGAAACAAAAGCATGGATTGGAAAAAGCATAATTTTTTCATGGCCTTCCCCATTACTCCATTCCTCTGACATACACCAGAGAACTGCTCTCATGCCGTCATTAAATCAACAGTAGAGTTACTACCTTACAGCAGCCAAGATTCTGATATCGGGTGCAGTCTGTATGGAGTTTGAACGTTCTCCCTGTGACCCTTGGGTTTTCTCCCACACTCCAAAGACGTACAGGTTTGTAGGTTAATTGGCTTTGATAAAAATTGTAAACCCATGTATAAAATAATTGAAGTAACAACTTTACATCATCTCACCCAAAGATAGACACAAAATGCTGAAGTAACTCAGCAGATCAGGCAGCATCTCTGGAGAAAAGGAATGTGATGTTTTGGGTCGGAATCTTTCTTCCGACTTTCTTCAGCTGCTGCGTGACCCGCTGAGTTACTCCAGCATTTTGCATCTATCTTTGGTATAAACCAACATCTGAAGTTCCTTCCTACACTCCATCCCATCCATTGTTGATGGCTAGGATTCTCCATTTGAACGATCCTATGTCAGTTCCTGCCTAGCTGACAATATCTCAATAAAATTATGTTGGTTACTCTAGGACTATGTGTTAGTCATGCACTTACATGAAATAACACAATCAAGCTCAGATAGTTCCATGATCCTGAACACCTCAGTTAAAGCTGTTAACAGGATTCAACAAAGGTAATTTTTCTTTCTCCTGCTGGACACCACTAATCCAAGGTCCACCTAGCTACACTCATGCTTAATGTCTTGTGAATCTACAGCTGAATCAAAACAACTAAGTTACAGTCAGCTACACAGTCACAGAAGGCTATAGAGGCCAAGTCAGTGAATATTTTTAAGGCATAGATAGATTCTTGATTAGTACAGGTGTCAGAGGTTATGCAGAGAAGGCAGGAGAATGGGGTTAGGAGGGAGAGATAGATCAGTCATGATTGAATGACGGGCTAGACTTGATGGGCCAAATGGCCTAATTCTACTCCTATTGCTTATGACCTTGTGGGGGTGGAAGATTGCAACCTTCACATGGTACACCCTGTTTCGACTAATGCAATCAACTTGACGTGCACAAACGGAAGATCAAATAGAACAAGTTGTCCTACAACTTTAGGCTGTGCACGGCACATGAAAGAAGAAGAAGATGACCTTGTGTATCATTTGGCTGCTTTCTGGTACAGAAAGCAAATCAGCAGAAAATAGCAAACGAAGTTAAATCAAAATTAAATTAACCATGGTCCTTCAGAAAAAGGAAAATATCAATGTCACATCATTCCCATTAGTCGATCATTGCATTTCTATTGTCAGACAATTTGGCCTGACTGCCCCTTGAGATTGCATAAATCTTTCATGTTTGAAAATTTCCCCCAGGACCCAACTGGCTTATTTGACATACTTGTTTTTTGCCTTTCAGTTCATGATCCCAGCCAAAGTGATATAATCCCATCTGGTTAATGTTTTGAAAGTAATCAAAATATGTCGAGTAGTTGTGTATAAAATCATGAATGGAATAGATAGGATGAATACACACAAAGATGTTGCTAATGAATGAGTAGGGGAATCAAAAGCAAGAGGACTTGTGATTAAGGTTAGAGGGGCAAGATTTAATATGAACCTGAGGGATAATTTTTTCACTCAGTGGGTGGCGGGTATATGAAACAAACTGTCAGAGGAAGTGCTTGTGGCAGATACTATATCAGCATATAAAAACACTTGGACAGGTGCCTGGATTGGGAAAGTTCCAGGGATATGGGCCAAATGCAGGCAAATGGGGCTAGCTTAGATGGAGCATCATGCTTGGCATAGACGAGTTGGGCCAAAGGGCCTATTTCCATGATGTATGACACTCCTTCTTCATCGAACATAAAACTGTATAGCACAAGAACAGGCCTTTCAGTCCATAATGTCTGTGGTGAACATGATGCTAAGATCAATTCTTACCATATCCCTCCATTCCCTGTATATCTATGTGCCTATTAAAAAGTCTTTCATGAGTGGGTCCGCCTGATTCTCAGTCTGAAGAAGGGTCTCGACCCGAAACGTCACTTATTCCTTCTCTCCAGAGATGCTGTCTGACCTGCTGAGTTACTCCAGCATTTTGTGCCTCCCTTCGGCCCCTTGACCAAAGTCCCACAGAGCTGCATCATGACTTCCTGCCTCTTATACTCAATGCCCTGGCCTATTAAATAAATTATACCATATGCCTGCTTTACCACTCTGTCTACTTGTATTGCCACTTTCAGAGAGTTATGGACTTGATCCCCAAGATCTCTCTGAACATCAATGCTGTTTGAAGATCACCCCATTAATTGTATATTTTTCCCTTACATCTGACCTCCCAAAGGTGCAACACCTCATTGCCACAGAAAGCTATGGAAGCCAAGTCAATGGATATTTTTAAGGTGGGGATTGATAGATTCTTGATTAGTACAGGTGTCAGGGGATACGGGAAGAAGACGGGAGAATAGGGTTGAGAGGGATAGAAAGGTCAGCCATGATTAAATGGCAGAGTAGACTTGTTGGGCCACACAACTGCTCCTACAACTTATGAACTCATGCACTTATGAACCTCACACTTGCTCAGATTAAACTCCATACCCCATTTCTGTAGCTGACCTACATCCTTTCCTTGCGGTCTGTGACCCCAGCAATCATGGTGACATCTGAAAACTTACTAACCAAGCCAGATACGTCTATGTCCAAATCAATTATATATATATATCACAAACAGCAGAGGTCCCAGCACAGATTCCTGTGGAACTACACTAGTCACAGACCAGCAGCCTGAATATCTCTTTCCTGGTTACCATCTTGCTTTTAACATAGATTTTAAAAAGTTGTAGTATTTTCTTTAATTCAACTCGCCAAAGCCATTTTGTCACCCCCTTTCGCCTTTCCAATTTTTACCTCCTTCCTGTATATTCCTCAAAAGCCCTCTCGGATTCCATCCTCAAAACTTGTATCCTCTTAAACCTTCTTTTTACTTCTCTTTGGTCATTCAAGGTTCCCTGACTTGACCATCCTCATCCCTCCTCCATTACTGGAACATGCCAGTTCTGAATTTTGATCAACTGGTCTTTAAGTGACTCTCACATGTCAGATGTGGGCTTAACCATTAACAAGTACTCCCAGTGTACCCCTCCCTGCGGTCCAACCTAATGATGTTGTCATTTGCCCTACTCCAATTTAGTATCTTCCCATAAGGTCCAGCCTTATCCATATTCAAAATTTATGGAGTTGTGATCATTATCCCCAAAATGCACTTTCACTAAAACACCAGTCACCTGGCCACGCTCATTTTCCAACACAAGGACTAGTATGTTCCCTTCTTGGATTGGACTGTCCACATACTGTTTCAAGAAATCCTCTTAGTTACACCTCACAAATTCTGCCCCGTCTAAGGCTTTTGCACGGAGCAGGTCCCAGTCAAAATTAGGGAAGTTAAAGTCACCCACTAAGACTTTAACTTCTGAAGAAGTTAAGATCTTAGCTTTCTGAAGAAGTCTGAAGAAGGGTCTCGACCCAAAAGGTCACCCATTCCTTCTCTCCAGAGATGCGGCCTGTCCCACTGAGTTATTCCGCCATTTTGTGTCTACCTTCGATGTAAAACAGCATTTGCAGTTCTTTCTTACACCTGTTGCTTTGATATCTTTTGGTAATCAGTCTAATATCCATTCCTCTATCTTCTGCTTGCTATTGGGGGGGTCTAGGACAATCTCATTAGAATGCTTGCTCCTTTCTTATTTCTAAACTCTACCCATATCGCCTCAGCAGATGAACCCTCCAGTATGTTTTCTCTGACTGCCGCAGTGACAGTCTCCCTGATCAGTAGCGTAACTCCTCCACCTCTTTTCCCTCAAGTCTGGTGATCACATCTGAAATATTGACACCCCGGACACATTGAGCTGCCAGTCATGTTCCTCTCAAAACCATGCAGCATCGTAGTCCCCAGCACTGATCCAGGCTCTAAGTTCATCAGCTTTCCCCACAATACTCCTTGCATTGAAATATACACACTTCATCTCATCAACGTCACCATATTCCTTCACCCCTCCTTGCCTGTCCTTCATTTACCCAGATTTACTGGTCCTAACCTCCACCGCCCAATCACTCCTCCCAATTTATGACCTATTACTCTGGTTTCCACCCCCCCCCCCCCCCCCCCGACACTCTAGTTTAAATCCTCCTGAGCAGCACACTTCTTGGGGACCCAATGTGTTTGAACATTGCTTATTTTTAATGTGAACTGGGGTTGCCATAAACCTAGGATATGACGATCACTTTCAGCAAATCAACTTTCAACAGAATGCAAGCTGAGCCATTCAATAAATTGGTTCATTGGACCTTAACTTATTAAACGTCCACTCAGTTTTTATGCAAATTTATATAAATTTGCTCTGTTTTGAAATATAATAGTTGAACGTAACTTATTTCCAATTATTTCAGGACACCACACCTTTAGATGGATACATTGACCTTGGGTGTCATATAGATTGACAAGGATGATATGCGGATGCCAAAAATTAAATGGTGTAAAAATTCATTAAAATGGATTACATTCCTGGAATTTAAAAAGGGTGAATAGTGACTGGATCACAGTTTTGGAAGGATTAATATGAATTTATTGATACACAGCCACCTTCATAATGAAAATGTGGATGCTGTCAAGATCTGGATCTGAAACAAACTACATTGAAACCATAGGTCATCACTGAACAAGGAAGAGCATTCACAGAGATTGCCAGGAGTTCACCTCACACCATCCAGCACAGTTTGAAGCCCAAATGAAAAGAGCTTGAACCCACTTCCAGTGGCGCCGAACTCACTTCCAATGGTGCGGACGAACATACACAGACAAAGCAGTGCACTGCTCCTTGCTGTTTTGTCTGTGTTTGTTCGTTTATGTCGTCTGTGAAAATCCCACAAAGATCACTTCCATGAGAGAGGTACTCATTAACATCAGCTATTCGGTACCTCAAAACATTGTTCCGGATTTCTCTCACTTGCTGGATTATTTGGACACACTCGTCGGCAGGGCTGTGGCTGTGTTCAAGGTCTTGAGACAGAGGAGGACCCGTGGGAAGCGTTATGGAACACTTGCTCGACTCCAGCGACGAGGATTACGCACACCGCTCCCGAGTATATTCCTTGCAAATCTATGTTCTCTCAACAACAAAGTGGACGAACTGCAACTCCTGCGCCAAACAAACAAGGACTTCTCTCGAGCCGCTGCCCTGTGCTTCACCGAGACCTGGCTGTGTGAGTCGACCCCGGACAATGCGCTGCAACTGGCTGGCTGTCAGCGACACAGAGCGGACCGCCAAGCGGAGCCAGCGGGGAAATCAAGAGGCGGTGGACTATGCCTCTATACTAACCAGGACTGGTGCAACGACATCACCGTATTGTCCAACTTCTGTCCTCCTAATCTGGTATCTTTTTTTAGAAATTGCAAACAATCCTATTCTCCGAAGGAATTTACCTCTTTTATTCTCGCTGGAGTTTACAACCCCCACCCCTCCCAAGCATGTGTACGTAGGGCACAAACGCAACTCGCTAACCAGGTAATGAGGGTAGAGAGACTTCCCGGAGTCCATGGTCATTGTTTAGGGGGATTTTAACAAGGCTAACCTCAGCAGAGCGTTTCCAAAGTACAGACATCACGTTACCTGGCCCACCAGAGCGGAGAGAACACTCGATCATTGCTACACTACAATTAAGAACACATATCGCTCTGTTCCCCGTGCGGCTCTGGGACTCTCTAATCATCTTATTATGACCTACAGGCAGAAACTAAATGCTGCTAAGCCTGTGGTCAGAACAATGAAAAAGTGGACAAGCGAGGGCATTGAAAACCTACAGTCCTGCTTTGACTGCACTGATTGGAATGTGTTCAGGGAAGCAACCACAAGCCTTGATGAATACACAGACACTGTGACATCATGTCAGCTTTTGTGAGGACAGTTGCATTCCCACTAGGACCCAGGTCAGATTCAGCAATGACAAGCCCTGGTTTAAAGCAGAATTCACATAGCTACGCCAGTCTAAAGATGAGGCCTACAGGAGCTGGGGTGCAGACCTCTACAGGCAGGCCAAGTACAAGCTAAGAAGAGGAATCAGAATCGCCAAGGAAAGGTACTCTGAGAAGTTGAGGAGCAAGTTCTCAGCTAATGACTCAGCTTCAGTGTGGAAGGGCTTGCAAGAAATCACCAGCGACAAAGAAAACACCCGCTTTTTGGACAATTGTCAGCTGACCAACGACCAGACAAGTTTTACTGCAGGTTCGATAGACAGAAGCATAACCCCGGTACCCCCTCCCTCCCTCCCCAGCCCACTCCTCCCCAATCACCACTTCACACCTATTTACAGCCTGATTCCAGTCTGCGAAGACTGGGCCCTCAACCAATACCCACCCCCTCCTTGTTGCTCAACATCAGTCTGGTCACTTCTCCATCACTAACAATAGCAATTGAGGAGGTGGAAAAGCTATTCAGGAGACAGAAAAGACGGGAATCTCCAGGACCGAACAACGTTTCCCCCTCTACCCTCAAGCTCTGTGCCGAACAACTGGCACCAGTCTACACAGACATTTTCAATCAGTCCCTGCAAACCTGCACTGTCCCTGCCTGCTTCAAAGTCTCCACTATTGTCCCTGTACTCAAAAAGCCAAGGATTACTTGTCTTAATGACTGCAGGCCTGTCGCACTGACCTATGTAGTCATGAAGACCCTTGAAAAACTTGTGCTGGCCCATCTGCAGTTTGCATTCTGGGCCAATAGATCAGTGGATGACGCAGTCAACCTAGGCCTGCACTTCATCCTCCAGTAACTAGACTGCCATAGGACCTATGCAAGCATTTTGTTTGTGGATTTTAGCTCTGCATTCAACACCATTGTGCCAGAGCTACTACACTCCAAACTCTCCCAGTTGACTGTGCCTGAACCCCACTGTCAGTGGATCACCAACTTCCTGACAGACAGGAAGCAGCATGTGAGGCTGGGTCAGACCTGCTGACCCTCAGCATAGGAGCACCGCAAGGCTGTGTACTCTCCCCACTCCTTTACTCTCTCTACACCAATGACTGCACCTCCACAGACTCCTCTGTCAAGCTTCTCACAATGACTGCACCTCCACAGACTCCTCTGTCAAGTTTACGGACGACACAACCCTCATTGGACTGATCCAGGATGGGGAGGAATCTGCCTACAGGTAGGAAGTGACACATCTGGCGGCCTGGTGCCTTCGTAACAACCTGGAGCTCAACGCTCATAAGACGGTGGAGTTGAGTGTTTACTTTAGGAGAGCTCCCCCTCCCCTCCACCCACTCGCCATCAACAACACAATAGTCACATCTGTGGAGTCATTTAAGTTCCTTGGAACCATCATCTCCAGGGACCTTAAATGGGAGGCCACCATCGATTCCACAGTCAAAAAGGCCCAACAGAGGATGTACCTCCTGCGGCAGCTGAGGAAACACAATCTGCCACAGGCAATGATGGTCCAGTTTTATACTGCCATCATAGAGTCTGTCCTCACCGTCTCCATCATGGTCTGGTTCGGCTCAGCCACCAAGCACGACATCCGGAGGCTGCAGCGAATCGTTCGATCAGCCGAGAAGGTTGTTGGCTGCAACCTTCCCCCCATCGACGAACTGTACACTGCAAGGGCCAGGAAGTGAGCGGGTAAGATCATCTCTGACCCCTCTCACCCTGGCCACAAACTCTTTGAAGCACTTCCCTCTGGAAGGCGACTCCGGATTGTCAAAGCCGCCACAGTCAGACATAAAAACAGTTTTTTTCCTTAAGCAGTAGCAATACTCAACAGCCAAAAGTCTATAGCCTCCTTGTACTCTGGTATTTTATTTAATTCTTCACATGTTTAAATGATAATGTTTTATTTTTAATTGTCAACTGTATATCATGATGTTACTTGCGAGCAAAGCACCAAGGCAAATTCCTTGTATGTGTACAGTACATACTTGGCTCATAAAATGTATTCAATTCAATTCAGAAATTTACCCTTTATTATTTATTTGCAAAGGCAGACAACATCCTCTGCACAAAAAGATACAAAGTGCTGGAGTAACTCAGAGGGTCAGGCAGCATCTCTGGAGAATGCTGTATGGGATGGACAATCGAGAATCTCCAGAGATGCTGCCTGACTCGCTAAGTTACTCCAGCATTTTGTTCCTTTTTTTCATAAACCACCATCTGCAGTTCCTTGTGTCAACATCTCCGGCTGTCTTTGGACATTAGAGAAGAGCTGACTCACAAAGGACCTGTTTTGCTTACAGTTTAACCTAACTTTACATGGCTGGTTTTAAGAGTGATATTATGCCCTATGGAGAAACCTAAAATAAATCAGAACAGACTTATTGAAATAATTTGATCCATGACGCTTAAAGATATGTAATTAAATGTTCAACCATTTGATCTAGCTTTACTTCCTTCACCAATACAAATAAATAGGTTGCTTTTTGGACAGTCATAGTTAGAAAAACAGTGTAAATGGTACGCTAGAGAGGCAGATCAGAAACAGATTCACTTGGGTGGAAAGAATTGTTGATTCATGCATGTAGTATAACTCCAACAAGGGAATCAAAATATTAATGAGATGGGCATTGATCACAAAACCTCTTGCTCTCCCTTATTTTCCAAAAATATGGTTCAACTAATATTTAAAGCAGCTTTTATATAAATTAGACTTTGATATTGAGATTCTTGCTATTGAGGGAGTGCAGCATAGGTTCACAAGGTTAATTCCCAGGATGGCGGGACTTTCATATGCTGAGAGAATGGAGCGGCTGGGCTTGTACACTCTGGAATTTAGAAGGATGAGAGGGTATCTTATTGAAACATATAAGATTATTAAGGGTTTGGACACGCTAGAGGCAGGAAACATGTTCCCGATGTTGGGGGAGTCGAGAACCAGGGGCCACAGTTTAAGAATAAGGGGTAAGCCATTTAAAACGGAGATGAGGAAACACTTTTTCTCACAGAGAATTGTGAATCTGTGGAATTCTTTGCCTCAGAGGGCAGTGGAGGCCGGTTCTCTGGATACTTTCAAGAGAGAGCGAGATAGGGCTCCTGAAGATAGCGGAGTCAGGGGATATGGGGAAAGGGCATATTGAGGGAGTCCAGCGTAGGTTCACAAGGTTAATTCCCGGGATGGCGGGACTGTCATATGCTGAGAGAATGGAGGAACGGGGTACTGATTGTGGATGATCAGCCATGATCACATTGAATGGCGGTGCTGGCTTGAAGGGCCGAATGGCCTACTCCTGCACCTATTGTCTATTGTCTATTGTGATTGTCATTCACTCTTGCACTGCCAACTCTAAGATATGGGCCATTGCAATTTACAGCGTAGAAGCTATTGATTAATGCAATATAAAGTTGACTCCATTGACCGAGTGTCAGTCATAGTGGTAGACTTTTACTTGCTTAATATAAACGTCAAATCATCCAACCACATCATATTTCTTCTGACATTTCTCTGAGTGATAAATTTTAAACTGTTAGTTTCTCATCATTAAGTTCATGCTATGAGGACATATTCTTCCCATTTCACCACCAGGAACTTGAAGCTCACCGTTAGGCACTTTTGGTGTCTGCAGTAGAAACAGTCCCAGCAGCTGTAACCAAGAATGTTCCCCACAGCTGTAAAGTACATCTAATAAGAAGTGTTGCATAGTAATTCATGTTTTGCATAAACTAATCAATACTCGATGCTTCATTACATGAAGCTCCAAAATTCTATTGAATTCTTCATGGATTTCTCGAACGTTAATTGTACTCTCCAAATTATGCTGCTGAGAACCTGGCTGTTAGTTTATGCAAACCCTTCTAGATCTTTCCATTCAGTGTATTCTCATATCGATTTTCTTTTCCTGGAATGTATTACCACATTATTATCCACATCTGCTATCACTTTCCTCTTTCTATTAACCTTAATGTTGACCTGAGGTCATTTTACTTTTTTAATTTCTGACGTCTGATTGCCAAACCTCCTGCTTTAAGATCAGGTAGTTTTCCCTGTGCCCAGGTTCAAGTCATTTGCATTTTGAAAGGGGAAGCACGGTGGTGCTGCTGGTAGAGCTGCTCCCTCACAACGCCAGAGACCTCGGTTCGATCTTGACCTCGGGTACTGTCTGTGTGGAGTTTGCACCTTCTCTCTGTGACTTTGAAATTGGCGCCAAAACATGCCGCCTCTTGCATGCGGGACCAGTGGACAATCTCTGTACACTTGCTAATTGGGGATGTGCTTGGGTATGGCAACACTCTATTGGACTGTTTGCAAGAACATCATTTCACTATTCATTTGCACTTTGCACATGTGACAATAAAAGCACCATTGAACCTTTGACTGCGTGGGTTTCCAACGGGTGCTCCAATTTCCTCTTACATCCAAATACATACGGGTTTGTAGGTTAATTTGGCCTCTGTAAAGCGTACCTCATGTGCTAAGAGTGGATGAGAATGTAGGGTAACGTAGAACTAGTTTGAACGGGTGATCGATAGTCAGCATGGACTTGATGGGCCAAATGACCTCATTCAATGTATTTCTCTAAACTAAACTAAGCTAAACTAAACTAAGCTAAAAAAAACATAAAACTGAACGCATTACTAGCCCCTGCTGGGAATCACTTTGACCTATTATTTAATCTTAGCATTGCACATTTGGCAGCATTTTTCCCTATCCATCAGCATTGAAATACATATTAAAAAAGTGTAAGTGTGTGTGTGTGTGTGTGTGTGTGTGTGTGTGTGTGTGTGTGTGTGTGTGTGTGTGTGTGTGTGTGTGTGTGTGTGTGTGTGTGTGTGTGTGTGTGTGTGTGTGTGTGTGTGTGTGTGTGTGTGTGTGTGTATGTATGTAGGGTGGAAAAGGGGGTCATAAGCAGAATAAATCATATTAGATTAACTATCATGTGCAGAAGATGTTAAATGCTAAAACTGCGTGCCAAATGTTTCTGAGGGAATTAGTGAGTAGACATGGAAAATGTACTAAGTTACCCATTGGCATTGAGTCAGGAAAGGAACATCTCATATCATAAATCAAGAGGCTTGGAAAGACAGGCTGATATAATGGGCGGCAACAAAATGAAACTACGTCATTAGACTTTCATTGAGATTATTAAAAAAATCTTCAAATTCACAATATGAAATGGAAGGTTAATCAAAGTAATTGACTTAACAAGCAAATTATCCTTGAAAATACCAAATGGGACTTTTTAAACTGAAACAAAATATTGCAAGTGTGGGAACGCATTGGTCAGGAGAGAAATCTAAAGGTCACTATCTAGTCGGTGAAGCTTATTTCTGATCTCCAAAATGAATCTGAACGTAGGTATTAGGAATTTTTTGGAATCACTAGACAGAATCTCCAACGGCAAAATGCTGCTTGGGAAATGAGTTTCTTTGGGCAATAATTTGGGGAATATGGAGGAAAATCAATCCCTGCCCAGAAAACAATGTAACTATTTTGCCAGCTGGCTACGTGATAAAGGGATCATCTATGAGGTTGAGAGAGATAGTCTTATTCTCACTGGAGTTTAGAAACCGATACAATACGATACGATAGAACTTTATTTATCCCAGGAGGGAAATTGATCCAAAATGAGAGATTAATTTATTGAAACATTTTAGAGACTTAAGGGCCTGTCCCACTGTACAAGGTAATTCAAGAGCTCTACAGAGTTTAAAAAGAAATCGAACTTGTGGTAAGCACGTAGAATGTACGTAACGGGTACGTCGGAGCTCGGGACGTCTCTTAGCGGCTCGTGACGCTAACGGCAGGTACTTGGGAAACGCGGTAAGCTCGTGAAGACTCGTGAAGATTTTTCAACATGTTGAAAAATGTCCACGAGAGCCCCGAGTACCTATGAGCGGCTATTACCGTAATTCTCCGAGTTCGAATCAGGGGAAACTCGGGAGAACTCTTGAAATAGCTCGTACAGTAGGACAGGCCCTTGAGGATGCTTATCAAGGGTGATGTTTCAGGATATTTCACTCATGGGGGAATCTAGAACTGAAGAGGAAACTTTGGAGAGGGTGCAGACGAGGTTTACGAGAAAGCTGCCTTGATTAGAAGGTATTGGTAATAAGGACAGGCTAGACCATGTTTTATTGTTTTCTCTGGAGCATCAGAGGCTGAGAGGAGATTTCATAGAAGTATATAAAATTAATGAGAGACATTGATAGAGTGGATGGCACGGTGGTGCAGCGGTAGGAGTGGCTGCCTTACAGCGCCGGAGACCCGGGTTCGATCCCAACTATGGGTGCTGCCTGTGCGGAGTTTGTACGTTCTCCCTGTGACCTGCGTGGGTTTTCTCCGAGTACTTCGGTTTCCTCCCACACTCCAAAGACATACAGGTTTGTAGGTCAATCGTCTTGGGTTTGTATACTTGGTATAATTGTAAATTGTCCCTAGTGTGTGTAGGATAGTGTCAATGTGCGGGGATCGCTTGTTGGTGCAGACTCGGTGGGCTGAAGGGCCTGTATCTCTAAGCTAAACTAACCTAAACTAAGCAGTCAGAACCTTACTCCCAGGGTGGAAATGGCATAAAACTAGTTAGCATAGCTTCAAGGTGAGAGGGGAAAAGTTTAAAGGAGATGTGTGGAACTTGGTGTCATGTCAGGCATGGACACCATGAGCCAGAGGGACTGTTTTTGTCTATGTCCGTTGAAGTCATACATTTGGAATAGGGTATCGATTCAAGTTGGAAATATGGAGACATTCATTTAATATATTCAAGGTTTGTAGGTTATTTGGCTTTGGTAAAAAATTAAATTGTTCCTAGTGTGTAGGATAGTGCCAGTATGGGGGTGATCGCTGGCCTCGGTGGGCCGGTGAGCCTGTTTCCATGATGTATCTCTAATGTCTAAAAGTCTAAAGTAAAGCCAAGACAGACAGACAAGAAGAGTCAGAGTTTATGTGAACAGACAGGAAAGTGGAATAATGGGCAAGACCAGATCAGCCATTGACACATCATTAATGAGGCACATTTAGCTGTGCTTCTCAGTTTCAATAATGTAAACCAGAAAATGCTGGAAACATTCAACAGGTTTAATGCTGTGTCTGGAGGGAGAGAAATAGAATTAACGTTTCAGGTTGATAGCCTGATGAAAGATTTTGGGGAAACATTAATTCTGCTTCTGTCTTCACAGATGAGTTTTTCTGGAATTTTTTGTGTTTATTTCAGATATCTAGAATTTAAACATTTTTCATATTATCTGCTGATGCGGCCAGTGCTGATGGGGTTAAACTTTAATATGCTAGAAACATGCTAAGACATTTCAAAACTTTTAAAAAAAAACACTTAAAAAAATCTTATGAACTTCTAAGAACGTTAGTTTTAGTTTTACAGTGTGGAAACAGGCCCTTCAGCCCACTGAGTCCACGCTGACCAGCGATCAACCGTGGACTAGTTCTGTCCTATACACTAGGGAGACTTTACAGATGTGGAAAGAATGGACAGATGATGTTTCAGGTTGGGACCCTTCTTCATTCTGAATCTAATGTGTGCCGGCCTCACTAAGGCAAAGGAGGAGGCTGCAGAAAGACAGGTGGGAACGGAAGTGGGGTTGAGAATTACATTTGGCATGTAAAAGGGCATTCAAGATCGCCCTTGCAGAGTGTAGGTGGTCCCTAGAGGCATCATCCAATCTGTATTTGGCTTTCATCAATATAGATCAGACTACACTTTGAACACTGAATGCAATAGGCAAGATTGCAAAAAAGTGCAAGAGAATTGCTGCTTCACCTGGAATGCTTGTTTGAATCCCTATACAGTGGGTAGGTAAGATGTGGATGGACATGTGTTGCATCCTGTAGTTGAATTAGATGGGTGGATGAATATGTGTTGCATGTGAGTGCGTCATTAAATGGGGAATGGTGGATGTTGATGGAAGAGTGGACGAGGGGGTCACGCAGAAAGGGGATGAGGGGGGAAGATGTTATTGGTGTTAGAATCATATTGAAGCTGGAATGCCGTGCTGTTTCAGTAACTGTCAGATATTTGGATCCGTGTAACTAAAACTGAACATTATGGCTTTTAAACAATCTATAAGTAAATTGTCATCATTGGCATTTATAAGTACAGGTTTAGTCAACACACTCCAGTTTGGCACCTCAACTTCGATCCATCTGCAATCCTGCAGTCTAATCGTAAGCACAAATATAATAAGTTGTTGCAACATGCTATTTCAATTCATTTTTGGAATACCTTCATATACGAGGAAGAATCCCAGGAATTACATATTGGTTCTTCACCTTAGGCTCATTAGTACTGTAATGGTTGATTTAATATTTTTGCTGTAAAAATAATATTAAAATCCATTGAAAATCTTAACTAGCATTTGAAGGGATGCAAGAAATGCAAGGAAGCTCCTGAGAGGAATATCACCAGAACAAGTGTATCTTCAAGGACAGAACGGACTAGAGAGGAAAGCAACAACAAGTTAATGCCAAGCTTCACCTCTACTAGATTCTTTCACATTGGTAGATTGCAAATATGTTTTTAAAAAGCTAGGAAATAGATGAGAAAACAGCTCACTTGTATTGGAAGGCTGTCAGAAGGCTGTGAATTTGATCCTGAATCCAGAGATTAGAGTAATTACCACTGTAGATTACCACTAAAGAAAAATTATGTTTGTAAAGAAGGATGTCTAGGTACCAAGAGCCAAGTTATTTTAACTCCTAGATTCAAATTCCCTTTGTAATAATTATTGCCATTCTAGAACATAGAACAGTACAGCACAAAAACATGGCCTTTGGCCCACAATGCCCGTGCTGAACTTATGCCAGAACCAACTCTTATCTGCCTGCACATAATCCATATAATACCATTCCCTGGATATTCATATTCTTATCCAACAGTCTCTTAAGTGCCACTATCGTAGTTGCCTCAACCACCACCCCGAGCAGCACATTCCAGGCATCACCACCCTCTGTGTAAAAAACCTCCCCCACACAGCTCCATTACATTTCCCCACTCTCATCTTAGAGCTCTGCCCTCTTGTATTTGATTTTTTTTCCACCCTGGGTCTTTCTATCCTATCTATGCCTCTCATAATTTTATATACAATCAGGTTTCCCCGTAAACCTCTGGCGGTCCAGAGAAAATAATCCAAGTCTGTTTAACCTCTCCCTGTAGCTAATACCCTATAATCCTGTCATCATTCTGGCAAACCTCTTCTGCACCCTTCTGGTAATGGAGCAGCCAGAATTGTATTTAAGACACCAAATACAGCCTAACCAAAGTCCTTTAAATCTGCATTAAGACCTCTTGACTCTTATACTCAATCCCTTAGCTATGAAAGCAAGCATATCAAATGCCTTCTTTATCAGTCTGTCTACTTATGTTGCTACAAATTGTGTTATGGACTTGGACCCCAAGATCTCTCTGTACATCAATGCTGTTAAGGGTCATATGATAAATTGTATATTTTCCCTTACACTTGTGCTCTTCAAATGCAATCCCTCACACTTGCTCAGATGAAACTCCATCTACCATTTATCTGTCCATTTTTGTAGCTGAATTATATCCTGCTACATAGGTTGACAGCCTTCCTCACAGTCCACAACTCCAGCAATCTTGGTGTCATCTGTAAACGCACTAACCAACCTGTCCATGTTTACGTCCAAGTCATTTATGACAAACCGTTGTCTCAGCACAAATCCCTGTGGAACTCCACTGGCCATGCACCTCCTATGCACCTCCACCTTCCACCACAACCCTGTCTTCCAACAGTAAGCCTTATCCAAATCAATATGACCAAGTAACTGATAATCCCGTGTACCCAAATCTTCTGGATCAGCCAACCACTGGGAACTTTATTCAACTTTATGATGTCTCATGCAGACAACATCCAGTGACCTACCTCTCATTCAGCATCTTCATCAGCTCCTCAAAAAATGCGATCTAGTTAGTAAGACCTGACCTACCACGTAGGAAGCCATACTGACTGTCCCTAATTAACCCATCTCTTCCAAATGGGAGCAAATCCTATCCCAACGAATTCTCTCCAATAGCTTCCATACCATTGACATCAGGGTCATCAGCCTATAATTCCCTGGATTCCCTTTACTTCTCTTCTTAAATAAAGGAACAACATTAGCTACTCTCCAGTCCTCCAGGATCCTGCCTGTGGCTTTATCCCAGGATCGAACAGTCAAACATTAGAGGGGTAGGTCTAAAGGTGAGGAGAAAAGTTTAAAGATGTTACACGAAGAGTGGTGGATGCCTGGAACCTGCAGTCAGGGAAAGTGGTGGAAGCAGATACAATAGGAATGTTTAGGAGGCACTGAAATAGAAAGATAAACAGGCAGGGAATGGAGGGAATACAGACCACATGCTGGCAGATGGGATTAGTTTAGATTGGCACCATGGTTGGTATAGGGATGGTGGGGCATAGGGCCTGTACATGTTCTATTATTCTATGGTAGCCCAAAGACTTGCTAGTCATGCACCACTGAAGTTCTGATGATGCAGGATCATCAGAGTGTTACTACACACCAAAACAGACTATGTCACGCTGTCCCACGCTGTAATGCATCTATCATGCTATCTCCCATATACCTGGCCCGACCATTGCTCCCAATGCCTCTCTGTGCCTTCCTCGCAAGGCACACTGCCACACAGCTTTGCATCATCAGGAAGACATATACTCATGTTATAGGAGCAGTATTAGGCCATTCGGCTCATTGAGTCCACACCATCATTCAATCATGGCTGATCTATCTTTCCCTCTCAACCCCATTCTCTTGCTTCTCCCCATAACCACGGATACTCTTACTAATCAAGAATCTGTCAATTTCCACCTTAAACATTTCCATTGACATGCTCTCCACAGCTGTCTGTGACAATAAATTCCATAGATTCACCACCCTCTGACTAAAGAAAAATATCTCCTCGTCTCCTTTCTCTGATGATGGGACACAACTGGCAACCAATCAAAGCCTCAACCTGTTGTGAGTGTTCAGACTCTGACTCTCTGCATCTCGCCTGAACCAGTGTGGAGTTAGGCAGCTGGATTTAAATGGGAGCCATGAGTTAATATAACCCAGGTCCCATTTCTGAATCTCCAGGCAAATTTCAAGCTCACACACATACTATTTTCTCAAAAACTGTCTCTCCATTCTAGCTGGGCAAACCTTTATGACTGCAAAGGAATAGACAATAATTGGAATGGAGCTGAATAAGGAAACGCAAGAATCATAGAGTGATACAGTATGGAAACAGGCCTTTTGGTCCAACTTGCCCAAACCGACCAACATGCCTCATCTACACTAGTCACATCTGCCTGTGTTTGGCCCATATCCCTCTAAACCTGTCCTATCCATGTACCAGTCCAAATGTTTCTTAAATGTTACGATACTACCTGCCTCAACTACCTGCTCCAGCAGCTCATTCCATACACCCACCACCCTCTGTGTGAGAAAGATTCCTATTAAATCTTTCCCCCCCTCACCCTAAACCTATGTCCTCTGGTTCTCAATTCCCTTATTCTGCACAAGAGACTCTGTGCATCTAGCCAATCTATTCCTCTCATGATTTTGTACACCTCCTCGTTTGATCACCCCCTCATCCTCCTGTTCTCCAAGGAATAGAGTACTAACCTGCTCAAGCTCAATCTCTCCCTATAGCTCAGGCCCTTGAATTCTGGCAACATCCTTGTGAATCATTTCTGCACCGTTTTCATCTTGACAACATCTTTCCTACAACATGGTGCCCAGAATTGAACACAATATTCTAAATGCGGCCTCACCAACATTTTATATAACTGCAACATGATCTCCCAACTTCTATACTCAATACTCTGACTGATGAAAGTGCCAAAAGCATCTTTGACCACCCTATCTACCTGCGGTCACGCCAGATAAAAATGGTCAAGGAAGAAAACAGCAGTTGATTGGAAGAATGTGGGATGCATTAGAATGACTGTGCAGTTGGGATATCAAGGAAAGGCCGTAAAGATCAATCTTGCAAACGGAAAGCATAAATGTAGCATTCATTAGGGTGGCATGGTAGCGCAGCGGTAGAATTACAGCGCCAGGGACCCGGGTTCTATCCTGACTATGGGTGCTGTTTGTGCGGAGTTTGTCCGTTTTCTCTGTGAACTGCGTGGGTTTTCGCCGGGATCTCTGGTTTCCTCCCACACTCGAAAGATTTACAGGATTGTAGGTTAATTGGCTTGGTATAAATGTAAATTTCCCTAGTGTGTGTATGATAGTGTTAGTATGCGGGGATCGCTGGTCGGAGTGGACTCGGTGGGCTGGAGGACCTGTTTCCGCTCTGTATCTCTAAGCTCAACTAAACTAAAGTTCACTTGTTCTGAATGCCCAACTTTGAAAGCGAACACAAAGGTAGCACACCAAATTGTGGAAAGTATTGTTGACAGTAAATTACACAACAGCATTTTCCATTCTGTGGGCAACTGCACGTCACACTATTTGGCACAGTCTTACAAACAAATAGCAAATATCATATCAACGTTATTACAGGCCTTCTCAGAAATGTACTTTAATATTTGCTTTCTACATTGACCTACTGAGTAACAAAGGAACACAAACGTCTTTCATATCCTGTCACTTCTGAGAACTGATAACGATTCCATACGCAGAAATTCACAGAGCAAATTCCATTAAATGTGTAAGCATCAAATTATTCCTTGAGGTCTGACCACACGTCTGACTCAGGCCATCAGAAAGCAGTCAGAAGATGTTGATCGCCCTGATTGGAAAAACAGTTGTTTTCAACTTTACTCTAAATAATAACTGATGCATTTTCCTAAAGTGTTACTACCTAATCAGTGAATGGAGTTACCATTCCATGGTGGTCCATGTTGAATCAGAGTGTCTGCTGCATTAGCATCATGGTCCCAGTTTGCGGAATCACAGCTGGTGGCATGGAGATGTCTTTGCTGAATAGGGTTGCTGGAAGCTGTTGAGAGCTGGCAAGCCTGGTTGACAAGTGACTTGGATGGAGAACTATGCCTTCCCAGGATCTCTTTGTCACATTCCATATTTATTTTATCATCTGTTGCCATTAGATTCTCAGTGCTGTCATCATTGTTCTGGTGTTGGTCATCATTCTCGTTTTGTTCTGTAGTCTCCCTTGTTTTTTCTTCTGTATCTAGCAAAAAAAAAATTTAAGGAAAGAAAAAGAGAATATCTATGATGACGATTAAGAAAATAAACATTGATCTTTAGTTTAATTTAGTTTAGAGATATAGCGTGGAAACAGGTCATTTTGCCCATCGAGTCCACACAGACCAGCAGTCATCTGGTACAATAGCTCTAATCTACACACTAGGGATAATTTCCAGGAAGCAATTAACCCTCAAACCTGCACGTCTTTGGAGTGTGAGAGAAACTGGAGCGGTCACAGGGTGAACGTATAAACTCCACACAGACAGCACCCAAAGTCAGGATTGAACCTGGATCTTGAGCATTCACTGCATATAGCCCCACTCATTCTTCTGGGCCTACTTGTGTCTATCCACAGGAACTACAGTGGGCCTAAACATATTACCTCTTTTTTTATTTTAATTACTATAAAACAACATTTGGAATGCTCCTCCTGGCCCAACTTTCTCGGTGAGAAATGTTGTTTTTCAGTTTAGTTTATTGTCGTGTGTATAAAATACAGTGAAAACCTTTTTGTTTTTTGTTGTGTGCTGATCAGTCAGCAAAAAGACAATACATGATTCCGATCAATCCATTTCCAGTGTATAGATACATGATGAGGGAACAGCGTTTAGTGCAAGGTAAAACCAGCAAAGTCCAATCAAGGATAGTCTGAGGGTCATCAAAGAGGTAGATAGTAGTTCAGCACTGCTCTCTGGTTGTGGTAGGATGATTCAGTTGCCTGATAATAGCTGGGAAGAAACTGTCCCTGAATCTGATGGTTAGCGTTTCCACACTTCTATACATTTTGCCTGATGGGAGAGGGAAGCAGAGTTGCCAGGGTGCGACTCATCCTTGATTATGCTGCTGACCTTGCCGAGGCAGCGTGAGGTAGAAATGGAGTCAATAGAAGGGAGGTTGGTTTGTGCGGCGGTCTGCGCTGCATCCACAATTCACTGCAATTTCTTGCAGTCTTGGATAGGGCTGCTCCCAAACCAAGCTGTGATGCATCCTGATAAAATGCTTTCTATGATGCATCTGTAGACATTGGCGAGAGTTGTAGGGGAAATGCCAAACTTCCTAATGGGCCTGCCCCACTTTAGGCGAATTTTCTGGCGACTGCCGGCGACTGCCAAGTTGCCAGCGGTCACCTGAAAAACCAGCAACTGGAACGGCGACTGTTAGAGTGGAACACACACACACACACACATCGCTTCATTCACCAGCCCGTAATGCAGGCTGGGGACAGGGCAAGCAGGGGGAGTGCTGTCTGAGTGAATTTGCACGGTGATACCGCTATGAACAGGAAGGTTGGCGCTGTAATTAAGACGGGTAAAGCACAGTGTACGATAAGCCCTTCAAAAGAGGGAGGGAGAGGGTGGGGGGGAGAGGGAGCAGAAGGAGGGAGAAGGGGGGAGAAGGGGGGAGAAGGAGTGGAGACAACTTTTAAGAAGCCAGAGATGCACGGCTGTGAAGCTCGGCGGACATTTCACATTACCGGTCGGTTATCCTTGGTCTGAAAGCTACTGCTCACGTTTTTTTCCCCAATGAGCCAATGAAATTCACCGGTCAGCACTGGCTACAACCTACGAGAACCTTCGACCTCCTGGCGACCCTCTAGGACCTCCTGGCGACACCACCTACGGCACGAGAATTCTCGCTGCTCTCCATGGCGCCTTCATTCTAGTCGCCGCTAATTTTTCAACATGTTGAGAAATTCACGGTGACCATAATAAGACCGCGACTAGTTCCCAGAATGCGGGACCATGAAGGCGATTCCCAGGCAACCACCCGCGAACATATGGCGACCATGTGGCAACTGAATAGTCTCCTGCAGTCGCCTAAAAAGTTGCCTAAGTGGGACAGGCCCATTGGCCTTCTAAGGAAGTAGAGGATCAAGTATGCTTATTGTTACACATCTCCTGTTTGTCTCCTAGCCCAGAGTATCTACAAACTAACCCCCAAATGCAGAGCTCCATTGGGATGTCTATTGGCACCCTACACCATGCCATGAGTATCCAGATAATGCCACGCACTCTCTTGTGCATCTCCTGTTCTGGGTGAAAATTTCAAGCCTTTGGCCGATGACCAAATTTTTAGCCCTCAAACTTTTCTGCGTGTGTGTTTTTTTGCATAAAAAATAGTTACCCAGCTCCCTATTGGAAAACTGGGAATGTGTTTCAATTCACAAAAGCTTTTGCCTGTTTATGTTTTGGAAACATAGCGTTTATCCACTCAATGAATGTCAGTGGTAGGGAAACAGGCATTTGTCAATCTCATGGATCAAGTGTCAACAGCAAATACGTATAGAATCACAGAGTCGCAGTCATACAGTGCGGAAAAAGGCCCTTCAGCCCAACTTGCCCACACCGACGAACATGTCCCATCGACACCAGTTCCACCTACCTCCATTTGGCCTATATCCCTCTAAACCTGTCATATCCATGTACCTGTCCAAATGTTTCTTAAACATTGTGATATTACCTGCCTCAACTACCTCTTCCGGTGGCTCGTTCCATACACCCGCCACCCTCTGTGTTAAAAAGTTACTCCTCACGTTCCTATTAAATATTCTCCCCCCCCACTTTAAACCTATGTCCTCTGGTTCATGATTCTCCTATTCTGGGCAATAGACTCTGTGTGCCACTTGATCCATTCCTTTTATGATTTTGTACACCTCTATTAGATCACCTACACGGTTACAGGGAGAACATGCAAATGCCACATAGACAGCATCTGAGGTCAGGATTGAACCCGGAACTCTAGTGCTGTGAGGCAGCAGCTCTATCAACTGTGCCACTGAGTTGCTCTAATTGAATGGCACCTTGGTGGTGATCCTGTACTATGTGGATGCAGAATGTCCCTTTCACCCTATGTCCCTACCTACCATTTTGAGCCAAGCAGAGGCACAGATGTGGCACTGGCTGTGGCAAAGCAATAAAAGAGCGTTGTCTGACACTCGAGCGAGAAAGCGAGCCAAGTATAATTTTACTGCGGAGTCATGTGAGTGACTTCGTGAAGACCCCGCCAGCACGCATGCGCGGCATATCGTCGCGCGCATTCGGCAGGCTGAGGGGGGACTGCGCTCTCTCCTCCGGCTCCTTCATAAGGCCGGTAGGTAAGTATTGCTTTTACTCCACAGGATGGACAAAGGCAAGAAGAAGGCATCGCTGTCGAGGAGCCGAGCCTCGACCAGCCAAAGGCCCTTGTCCCCGGAGCTGCAAGCAACACTGGCAGCTTTGAGGCATGTGGGGGCTGGATTGCGGAAGTCGGGCGCTCCCGCTGATTCAGGGGCCGACTCACCCGAGTGGTTTATCGTGCCGGAGCTGGATATGGATCCAGACTTCGTGCCCCCTTCCCCCAAGAAAAGAGGGGGAAAACAGGTACGTGGCAAGGGGTCTCGCTTTCCACAAGCAACCCCTCCCCGAGCTCCAGAAGACCCGAGGGGGCTGGGCCGGGGGACAGCTGCACGACAGGGGAGCCCTGCAAATGTGCAAAACGTACCACAGCCAGGGAATCTGCCGTAGTGCAGTCTGGCAACATCACTGCTGCGTCGAGTAGGCCTGCTGGAGCAGATACCGCCGACAACACACACCGTCAGGCTGCGGTCAAGGGCGGAGGTGGCAGCAGGAAGCGGTCGGTCAGCTCAGCTCTGGGTGCGGCAGACCATGCGCCTCCACGCCAAAAGATGGGCAAGTGTGGAGGTAAGCCTGCACGGACTCCGGGGAGCCAGGTTTCGGGGACCGGCGCCGATTCAACTCACCTGCCTTCATATCAGACAGGTGGGCCGCCACAGTCTGGGAGAAGACAGACTAGCGGAGAGTCCGTGCGGGAGTCGTATGATCCTACTTGGGCTGTAGGTCACGACGACCTGCCATTGGACCCTAAACAGCACCCTAAGGGGGTGTGGTCCGATGGTGGAAGCCCCAGTGATTTTGCAGGGCCTGGGGAAGTCGGCTTGTCCGCTGCAGATAGCAGGGACGGTTGCATTGAGCGGTTGGAGCTCTTAGTGGAGCAACTCCTCCAGCGGGACCGGGAACGAGAAGAGCGGGACTCGCGGGCATCCACTAGCCGTGCAAGGACACCACTCAGCACCTCATCGTCTCCAGCCAGAAGCATGAGTGATTGCCCAGCTGCTGCGTTTGAAGACGACCCGGGACAGCCAATGACCGCTGAGCCAGAGCATGAGGAGGATATGCTGGAAGTGGTGAGTAAGTTTGCCGCTACCACCCAGACAGGTGAACCTCTGCACCACAAATTGGCGGGCACCATTGATTACCTGACTACGCACCAACATCAGAGTCAGGTTCTCAATGATACCTTGGAGAAAATAAAACCGCCCGAGAACTGCATCAACCTCAGTGTGCCCTTGGTTAATGCCCAGATCTGGGGACACTTGAGTACGGCCACAAGGATGCAGGATGTCCGCCTCCAGCGTATCTTAAAAGTTCTCTCCACAGGCATAACGGCGTTTGCTAGGACCCTGGACGGGGATAATGTGTCCAGTGAACAGCAAGATGCACTGGCACTCCTATGCAACGCCCAATATGAAATAAACTGCCTGCGTAAGAGCTCCATAAAGCCCACACTCAAGCCCAAATTCGCGGGGTTGTGTCGACCATCAACCGCTCCACCGCCGCATCAGTTATGCGGAGACCTGTCCAAACAGGTGAAGGAGTTGGACAAGGAGGCCAAAACAGCGGGCCTCATGAAACCTCCGTCAACCAGAATTCACCCATATCACCGGCAACAGCCTAATACAACTTGGAAACCACGGCTGCCGGATAGGGCACAAAGACCCTACCTACCTCCATCGCATCAAACACAACGACCTTTATTAGGGCAAGGCCAACAGCGGCCTGCATGGAAAATGCAGCCGCCGCCCCGTCAACCTCCACAACCTCAACCCAAAACACCGTACGTACGGAACCGCCGTTAACCATGGAGGTAAGGGGGTCTGGTTCTTCTCACGCCGTAGCATCTTCTCCCGCACGAATAGGTGGGCGATTACGGGCTTTCTTGGACATATGGAAAACTGTCACCACAGATGAGTTTATTTTACAAAGTGTTCAAGGATATGTTATAGAATTTATTGGAGGTATAAATCCCCCTACTCAACATTCGCCTCATAGGAAGTTTTCTCTATCCCAAAAAGAGGTAGAGGCAGGCCATGCTGAAATTATACGGCTAGCAGAAAAAGGGGTAATTGGCAAAACCGAGCATGAACCTGTTGAGTTTGTGTCTAATATTTTCACCAGAATTAAAAAAGATGGGGGATGTCGGATTATAATAGACTTAACTGAGTTGAACACTTTTGTACAATATACCCATTTCAAAATGGATACTTTAGAAACAGCTAGGCAGATGCTTTACCCAGGGTACTTTATGGCATGCATCGATTTGAAAGATGCATACTATACGGTGCCCATTGCTGAGGCTCACAGGAAATTTCTGAAGTTTGTCTGGAAGGGTCAATTATGGGAGTACAAGGCATTACCCAATGGAATCACCACAGCCCCTAGGCTGTTTACCAAATTGGTAAAACCTATATTGGCTCTTCTCCGCTGACAAAATTATATGGTAATGGCATATTTGGATGATATTCTTATAGTAGGGCAGACCCTCCAATTGGCAATTCAAGGAGTGGCTGCAACCAAGGCTCTGTTCGAGAAGTTGGGGTTTGTAATCCATCCAGACAAATCAAAATTGCACACGGTACGGGTTATGGATTATTTGGGGTTCACTCTAGACACCAAATTAATGAAGATTACCATCCCAACTAATAAAGCTCCTGCTATAATAGAAGAGTGCCACAATCTTGCTTGCGCCAGGGTACCAACTATTCGGCAAACAGCAAAAGTTATAGGCAAATTGGTAGCTACATTCCCAGCTGCACAATTCGGACTTCTACACTACCGAAATTTACAAAGATCAAAAATCATCGCATTAAAAACAAATGCTGGGCACTTTGATCGGCCAATTCGGTTACCACCGGAAGCTAGAAACGAGCTACAATGGTGGGTTGACAATATTAGAGAGTGTCATAGACCCATCATAGTAAGCAACCCAGATGTTGTGCTACAAACTGACGCAAGTGCACAAGGCTGGGGAGCCACTGATACGATGTCCAGTTGTGGTGGCAGATGGAACTCTCATGAGTCTACCTTCTTGGAGTCACATGGGAATAAATTATATAGAAATGCTGGGGGCATTTCATGGATTGCGGGCTTACTGTACTAATTCACGGGATTTACATGTCCACCTTCAAATAGATAATACTACAGTGGTGGCTTACATCAATCATATGGGTGGTATCAGGTCGCTATCTTGTGATGAATTGGCTAATACAATTTGGCACTGGTGCATTGAAAGAAATATTTGGATTACTGCGACCTATTTGCCTGGGAAGCTTAATACAGTTCCAGGTCACGAGTTTTCAATGACAACATCGAGTGGATGTTGAACCCCCAAATTTTTGGAGATATTATAGCTCATTTTGGGACACCAGATATTGACCTATTTGCGTCCAGGCTGAACCATCAGATGCCAACGTATGTGTCATGGGAACCAGACCCTGGGGCATTAGCAATGGATGCATTTTCTATCCATTGGGGGAAATGGTTTTGCTACGCTTTTCCCCCATTTTGCCTCATCAGTCGGGTATTGCAGAAAATTAAACTGGACTCTGCAACTGGCATATTGATCATTCCCGACTGGCCTACACAGCCATGGCACCCGATGGTCATTAAAATTTTAAAACAACCATGGATGGCGATTGGGAAACACCCCAAATTGATTACTCACCCCATTACGGGGGTTAGTCATCCTTGCCATGGTCATTTAAACTTGTTGGCCTGCAGGTTTTGAAAAGACCACTCATCCGGGCATCTTCACGAGCCATAGACCTTATCGCCGCATCATGCTGAGAGTCAACTCGGAAACAGTACCTCACCCAGATCAGAAAGTGGGAGGCATTCTGTGCCCGGACCAACAAGTCTTCAAACTCAGCAACAATACCAGATGTCCTGGAGTTTCTAGCGGGCCTCCATTTCGATGCTGGCCTCAGCTACAGTGCCATTAACAGCGCCAGGAGTGCGCTGCCCTCATACCTGGATATAGGTATCAGCTCCAACCACCTGGTGTCTAAACTAATGAGGGGAGTGTTCAACACCAACCCTCCACGACCCAGATATACAGTAACCATATAACCATATAACCATATAACAATTACAGTACGGAAACAGGCCCTCTCGGCCCTTCCAGTCCGTGGACCATTTATTTCCCCTAGATCGTGCTGACCCTACTTAGGAGCTGGGCTCCAATGGATGAGCTACCACTGAAACAGCTCACCCTCAAGGTGGTGATGCTGATGGCACTGACTACAGCCCAACGAGTCCAGACGTTACAAAAACTGCGATTGGACAGCATGGTGGCCACCCCTGGTCAAATAAATTTCTTTGTCAAAGAATTATTAAAACAGCACAGGCCAGGGGCGCATGGGCTGCAGTTGGAATTTCGGGCGTACCCTGTAGATGCCACTCTCTGCATAGTCACCCATCTCCACCACTACATCCGAGTTACTGAGTATCAGGATGAAGGAACAGGGGCTCCTCATCAGTCATAAACCTCCGCATCATCGGGTGACTACACAGACTATCGCCAGGTGGCTCAGGGTGGTGCTGGATGCAGCAGGAGTTGCTACTGACATCTTTAAGTCTCATTCCACCAGGGCTGCATCCACATCAGCGGCGAGGGCCATGGAGGTGCCCATGGACCACATTCTTGCCACGGCGGGTTGGGCCAGTGAAGAAACCTTTCAATGGTTCTATAACAAGCCACTGGTCGCCCCTGCGACATTCGCAGAAGCTATCCTGGGAACCGCTCAGTGAATGTCTGTCCCCGAATTAGGGGTTATTTGTTGTTTATTTGATTAATAAATTGTGTTGATTTTTCAGCCAGTTTCGATTGAACTCCATTAACAGCCTTCCTCCATCAGAATGGCGGCAGTGTGATAAGCATGGACGTTGTCCAGGGTGTGAAATCACAGAGCTTTGAAATCTTCACGAAGTCACTCACGTGACTCCGAAGTAAAATAGTAAGATTAAACGAGAACTTACCAAGTTTGAAGGTTGATCTGTATTTTACGAGGAGTCGCGGTGAGGGATTTCGTGCCCACCGCTCCCACCCTCTATCATAAGGTCAACCAGGTAGTTCTACGTTTTCATCTTGCTATTTTTTAGTCATGATTTGTTTTCTGTGATTCCACACCGCTGCTTTGAAGGATGCCGCGCATGCGTGCTGGCGGGGTCTTCACGAAATCCCTCACCGCGACTCCTCGTAAAATACAGATCAACCTTCAAACTTGGTAAGTTCTCGTTTAATCTTACTATTTTTATGCACACATTTCTTCCACCGTCTCCCACCACCCAGCGGGCCTCCTTCCCTTACCTCCATATGCCATCTCCCATCCCCATCCCATATTTCTCTTTTATCTCCATCTTTCATTGTTTTATCTGGGGCATATGACAATAAAACATTCTTGACTTGACTCTTCAATATTGAGAAATGAGGAGAAACAGGGAAATCTTGGAATGTATGCCCACAGATCCTCAAAGGTTGTAGAACAGATCGATAAGGTGGTTTAAAATGCGTAGAGGGTGTTTTTCTTCATTCACTGGGGCATAGCCAGTGTAAAAGCCAGAAGATTGTTGTTAAAATATTCAGGACCATTAACATTTAAACATAAATCTCTAGTTGATGGGTCTTGAAATTTTGTTACGACAAATTTGGTAATTAATTTCAAAATATTTCTTGATTTCAGAATAAGAAAACATCCAGTTAATGGCATAAAAGTAGGACATTTTGTGGTGAAAGTTATTTTTACTCGAGTTATGTAATAGAAATAAAATCTATCTGCGACCAACTGTGCTGCTATGTTGCTGCTCTAGTCTCATTTTCTCTAAACTCTAGAGATGAGTGTGTGAGGTGCAAGTTGAACCAGGTTGAAGCATAATGCACACAGAAAATGTCCCTTCAATTCCCTACTGGGCAAAGGACAAGTGCTTTTCACAATTAAACACACGGGAACAGAAAATAAATCATCAAAAATTAGTGTAAAACTATTCCATGGATTTAGGAGATACAAGGATTCCAAGGATTTAGGATTTAGTGTCAGTCTGAAGAAGGCTCTTGACCCGAAACATCACCCATTCCTTCTCTCCAGAGATGTTGCCTGTCCCGCTGAGTTACTCCAGCATTTTGAATCTATCTTCAGGGAAATAAAATTTACAGTTTTTCAAGCCTGGTTAAGATTCTATGCAACGAGCCATTGCATTCGTGAAGAGCTACTTCTGGAGAGTATTAATAAAGCCCAGAGAGCAAAATGGTCCAGGTCTCCCACAGTTAGATAATTGTCTGGCAACTCAGTAGTTAAACTTGGTCCCAGCTTCTGTACCAATCACATAGTCACTTACTGTGAGAGATTTAGCATCAACTAGTTAAAGATTACATTTACTGACATCATCACATCATCAAAGCATATGACGTGCTCTTCCTGGAAAATTAAGCAATGGTCTTGATGGTTCATTAGTAAAACTAATCTCTGTCTGGTGACCAGGATCAAGGCAATTACAATCAACCAGCATGTAAAGATCCATTGAAGCATTAAATTCAAATTCCACAAAAATTAAACTTTATTGTGGCGCTTTCAGAGTATGCTTCACCCAAAACACCACGTCTGCTTGCCCTTTGCATCCAAGCCCATCTCCACTCTGTGTTGTGTTTTTAATCATTAACAAACTATTGCATTCTCCAATCTAGATAGTCTGTAGTTACTTTCATACAGGAGAAACTGTATTTAATTGCTTGTAGAATAATTTAATTTAATCTATTTTATGTACAAGAATATGTAGGTTGTTTGCATAGCGGGGTGGGAGATTGTAACCTTCACGTGGTCCGCCCTGTTTCAACGAATCCAATCAACCTGGCGTGTCCTACAACTTTAGGCTGTGCACGCTATACGCAAGAAGAAGAAGTTTGCATAGCTCTATACGGTACAGACAAAGACGGCTATACATTTGCTATTTGCCATTTAATGTTAGCTAATGACAATGGAGGTGATACTTATGTTGATGCCATTGACTTAATGCAGATGGAAGCAGTCATGTGCAGAACTGGACAACAGACAATAACAAATCATCAGTTTTATTTTGCACGCAGCTCAATTTACCTTAAATGAAAAAGAAAATCAGGGAAGTAAAAATGCTGAAAAAAAGACGAAGTGCTGGAGTAACTCAGGCAGCAATTGTGGAGAATATGATAGGTGACATTTCGGTTGGTACCTTTCTGTCCGAAGAATCAATCAGTCTGAATAAGGGACCCAACCCGAAACGTCACCTATCCATGTTCTCCCGGGACGCCATGTGACAATAGACAATAGACAATAGGTGCAGGAGTAGGCCATTCGGCCCTTCGAGCCTGCACTGCCATTCAATGTGATCTTGGCTGATCATCCCCAATCAGTACCCCGTTCCTGCCTTCTCCCCTTATCCCCTGACTCCGCTATTTTTAAGAGCCCTATCTAGCTCTCTCTTGAAAGCATCCAGAGAACCTGCCTCCACCGCCCTCTGAGGCAGAGAATTCCACAGACTCACCACTCTCTGTGAGAAAAGTGTTTCCTCGTCTCCGTTCTAAATGGCTTACTCCTTATTCTTAAACTGTGGCCCCTGGTTCTGGACTCCCCCAACATCAGGAACATGTTTCCTGCCTCTAACGTGTCCAAGCCCTGAACAATCTTATATGTTTCAATGAGATCTCCTCTCATCCTTCTAAACTCCAGAGTGTACAAGCCCAGCTGCTCCATTCTCTCAGCATATGACAGTCCCGCCATCCCGGGATTAACCTTGTAAACATACGCTGCACTCCCGCAATAGCAAGAATGTCCTTCCTCAAATTAGGGGACCAAAACTGCACACAATACTCCAGGTGTGGTCTCACTAGGGCTCTGTACAACTGCAGAAGGACCTCTTTGCTCCTATATTCGATTACTCTTGTTATAAAGGCCAACATGCAATTCGCTTTCTTCACTGCCTGCTGTACCTGCATGCTTACTTTCATAGACTGATGTACAAGGACCCCCAGATCCCGTTGTACTTCCCCTTTTCCCAACTTGACGCCATTTAGATAGTAATCTGCCTTCCTGTTTTTGCTACCAAAGTGGATAACCTCACATTTATCCGCATTAAACTTCATCTGCCATGCATCTGCCCACTCCCCCAACCTGTCCAAGTCACCCTGCACTCTCATAGCATCCTCCTCACAGTTCACACTGCCACCCAGCTTTGTGTCATCTGCAAATTTGCTAATGACCTGCTCAGTTACTCCAGCACTTTGTATGCTTTTCTCAGTGAGCCAGCATCTGCAGTTCCTTGCTTCTAGGTTAAAATGCTGATTTCCCTACAGCCCAATTAGGGTTACCACTGATATCTTGAGGTTAGATAAGACTCCTTCCATGGTTCCCACCCCCCTGCCAAACTAAGTTGAACTTTCCCCAGTAACACAGGACGATGAGGTCTAGTAATCCCGACATTATTATGTTCAAGGACTAACTTTTTAATCACTTTCCTGGCGCTGTAAAATCTGCTTGCATGGCCTTGCCCTTATCTTTCCTTACCTTCACGGCTCGTAACATATATGTCAGAAATTAGACAATGGAAATCTCACAAGCTACTCACCAGTCAGCTGCCTGTTATAATTTTTCAAACTCTTTCAAACCCTTGTCTTTTACTCAGTTAACACTGATAACTTCACAGATTAAAGTGGGATAGATACCTTAAATTCTGGATGTTCGCTGGAGTAATAACCAGAAACCTTAAAAGATTAATGTTTGTATTGACGGCACAATTAGATTCCAAAATGAGCTCCACGCACCTTGAATTGCCAGCTCTTTCCATTTTTCTTTATTTTGCTGAATTATGTCCATCCAGTTCAACTTAAAGCATTTGAGGTCCACTGTAGATACCAAATACTCTGTGGAACAGCCTCCATCTGATGCAAAGCTCCTTACGCTGTGCCTTCGGGTTGAGTCTGGAGTTGGTTGCTACTCCAATATTGGTAAGACTTTAACAAAACCAAAAGATATTTGTGTTAATTGTCCAGACAAAGAAAATGTTTAAATCTTAGGTCATTATTTAACAAGGGTGTCCAAAGTAGTCTAAAATAAGGTCATAAGGTCATAAGTAATATGAGCAGAATTAGGCCATTCGGCCCATCAAGTCTACACCGCCATTCAATTGTGGCTGATGTATGTCTCCCTCCTAACCCCATTCTCCTGCCTTCTCCCCCAAACCCCTGACAATCATACTAATCTGGTAACCCGTGCTAAAATAGGGAGTATTAAAAGTGGGCAAAAAGTGTTGGAATAATTCAGCAAGACAGGTAGCATCTCTAGAGAATGTCAGAAGAAGGGTCCCGACCCAAAACATCATCTATCCATCCATGCTCCAGTGATGCTGCCTGACCTGCTGAATTACTCCAGCACCTAGTGTCCTTTTTGTAACTCCAGCATCTGCAGTTCCTTATATCCACAATGTTAAAAGTGGGTTGAGTATACAATTAGCTTCTGTAATGACCCAATGGTTTGAACATTGATTTCGCAAATTTCAAGGAACCCCGTCATTCCTTCCCTCCCCCCTCCCTCACCCTAGTTGTCCTACTAGTTCCACTGTTCGCATTCTTGTATCCCTTCATTATCACCTCTTACCCAACCAACAATGGGCCATTAAAGGCTCCATCCTTCCTTGGTCATCTGTTGTCAGCTCTGCTTTGCTCTGACCTTCTCCCACCTCCAGTTCCCCTCCTCTACTTTCAGCCTGAAGAAGCATCCCGACCTGAAACGTCACCAATCCTTTTTCTCAATGATGCTGCCTGACCCTCTGAGTTACACCAGCACTTTGTGTCTATCTTCAGTATATTCCAGCACCTGCAGTTCCTTTCTACACAAGGGATATACCTATGTAATCTGATCTACATATTTCTAAATGTTATAGATGACAACATGGCTAGGAGTGACTTCTTAAAGTCTAGCCTAAATTTTAGCAATTTTAAAGCTAAACATGAGAAAAGGCCTTGTCCTCTTTGGTCATAAAGTTGTTTTTGAAGTTTTTGTTTTAAGTTTCAAAACAAAACTGCAGATGCTGGAGATCTGAAATAGAAAATGCTGAGGATATTCAATATTTCTGGCAGAATCTATGGAGAGAGAGAAAGATCAATTTAATGGGTCAGATCAACAAACTTTCATTGGAACAGATGGGAAGTGGCAGCTTGAACCAGGAACAAAATATCCTCACATTGAGAGCCAGTGGGACTTAAAGCCAGGAGGTTGTGGAGTGTGGGTGGGGAATGGTCGGGGTGGTCAGGGATAAAGGCACACGGTGAGCAGCTCCCCAGAGAGCTGACTACCCAGCAGCCAACCCTTTACTTCTGGGTCATGCACTGTAAATGCTTCTCTGTACAGGCCACCCAGGGACAGTCAAACATCTCAGCCTTTCACACAACATCTGGACCCACAAAGACGATTGAAATGGTGATCAGAGAGTACAGAGCAGAGAGTGCTGCGATCTCTCTGCTCAGCTCCAGCTCTGTGACTGTTGACTAAGTCATGAGTGCACTCGAATCTGCCAGCTCTTTCTCTGGTCTCCCTGGCATGACGTGGCTCTGCTCCTGTGATCTGCCAAGCTCTGACCTTTGTCACCTCTGTGCATTATACCCCATCTGGTCTTAGTGCTTCCTGACTATCCCAGCGACCCATTCCTCCCCATCTGCCAACTCTATTGTGCTCTGTTTCCCATCTGCTTCTGAAATCTCCTGAGAGTCTGTCTGCTTCTGTCTTGGTCCATATAAGGCTGAATCACACTTCTTCACCATGTCCTGTGCAAGATTGGAAACATTAAGCTCGACCAACCTTTCATAATGTGCATTTGGACAACTCTGAGGAAATATGGGATAACTTTCACATCTGACATTACAATCCTAGGCAGCTAAACCAGGAAAAAAAAACACATGTATCGGGCAATTCCAAAATTAATTGTAGGAAGCTGCAATATAATTGTAATATCAAGGTTAGAAATACTGCATCATTATTATCCAGAAAACTCCACAGTGTAACACTAGATGGTGCTACATCATAAATTACAGAAACCTCCTCAAAATACTATCCGAAGTTAAAAATCTCAGTGATAACATTTACATTTTAACCTTCCATGGTTATCTCGATCAAGAAAGAATGATGCCATTAGGCACATTGTTACTCCTCAATTAATTTTGGTACTTATAGATCCTGGGTGTGCATACCTCAGAAGATCTATCTTGGACCCAGCACATTGATGCAATCATAAAGGAAGCCCATCGACACCTCTACTTCCTTAGAAGATGGAGGAAATTTGGTATGTCGATAAATAATCTCTTGAGCTTCTGCAGGTGCACAGTAGAGAGTATATTGACTGGTTTGGTTCCGCAACCGAATGCTCAGGAACAAAGAAGATTACAAAAAGCGGTGAACACAACCCAGTCCTTCACGGGTACTGACCTCCCTACCATCAAAGAGATCTATAGTAGCAGCCTCAAAAAGGCAGCCAGCATCATCAGAGACCCACACCACCCTGGCCATGCTCTCATTTCACTCCTGCCATCGGGAAGAAGGTGTTGGAGCCTGAAAATGGTCACTGTATATACAGTGCATTCAGAAAATATTCAGACCACTTTTTCCACATCTTGTTTCATTACAGCCTTATTTTAAACTGGATTAAATTCATGTTTTTAAATCATCAATCTAGTGTGTAAAGGGTGTTGAGAACGTGGGATATTATAGAACCAGGGTGAACAGATTGATGGCCAGCATGGAATCGGTGGGCCGAAGGGCCTGTTTCCTTGTTGTATCTCTAAAGTAGCTGCATTGTTTTCAGAACACTGGAGTGTGCAAGGAAGCTTGATAAAGGTACTTAAAATCGGGAGGGGTGCAGAGAAAGCTGTTGGGGAGAAACAGCTCTCATTGGTACAGGCATGAAGAAATAATGGACAAAGAATGAAGGTGATTGACTAAAGAATCAAAAGTGACATGAAGAAATGTCCTTTTGTACGATGGGTTTCTGGAATGCACTTTATGTGACAAAGTTGATTGACTGAATGATTGCCTTGGAGTTGTGCTCTTGTGATTATTGGCAGCAGGGGCAAGTAACAAGACCAGCATAACGGCGAAAACAGTTACAATGCCCGCGTCATTGTGTCTAACAACCAGCGTTTCAACTGCTCTGTGGCATGTGAGTCCTCCACTCAAAGTCTGAGTGTCACAGAGGAAGCTCATCTGACTGCTGTGAAATGCAAACTGCTGCCATTGTAGTTTTAACTATCAGTGTTCAAAGCAGCTCCAGCATTTCACAACCTTTCAGCATCAAGTCCTTCAGTCGCTGGAAGATGAAAACGACAGTGGCCCCAAGGCAGTCTGGCAGAGTCCTCCTCATAGATCAATGTGAGTCTATGTGAGTCGAGAGTGGGGTCGCAAAGCAGGGCTCTAAATGGCTGGGGAGACAGTGGGGGCAGGGGATGAATCAGCAGGTCATTCCATTCACACAGTTTACATTTTATATTTGTTTTCTTGTTCTTAAAATCAGTGGATATTTTTAAGGCAGAGAGAGATCGATTCTTGATTAGTATGGGTGTCAGAGGTAATGGGGAGAAGGCAGGAGAATGGGGTTAGGAGGGAGAGATAGATCGGCCATGATTGAATGGCAGAGTAGGCTTGATGGGCCAAATGGCCTAATTCTACTATTCCTTATGACCTTATTAAGTTTCTGGCACTCCATGGTGCTTTGGAGATACGGGAGGGATGTCATTAGTGGGCCAGGGGTTTATTGTCGTTTCATTATTACGTGACCTCTGTTGGTCCAGAAAAATAGATAATCCAGAAAGGGTCTGGAACTGAGGATGCCGGATAAACGGAGTTCTACCTGTATATTTTCTCCCTGCATATTATGAGATGCAATCTAGTTTGACTCTTCTGTGCAGTATTAAGGAAGAACTACACTGACGTCTGCACTGCCCACACACATTCATTGCTCTTCTTCAAATAGGGGCATGGGAAGATTTAATTAAAATTAATTTAATTAAAAATAAAGCACAAGAGCTTTTCTGGTATCCTGACCAAAACCTCTATCACATCCAACACCAGATTAATTAATCATTTAACTCATTCCTCTTTCTTGAAGATACTCAGAGCAGCACAGAGGCACAGCGGTAGAGCTGCTGCCTCACAGTGTTCCAGATCCGGGTTCGATCCTGACCTTGGGTGTTATCTATGTGGAGTTTGCACGGTCTCTATGTGACCGCATGGGCAGTGCCAGCCTTAAGCCAATTAGACCAATTGCTCCCAATTGGGCCCTGCGCCTGAGGGGGCCCCGCACTAGGCTGGTGGGCAACACACTCTATCCCCTCAGCAGCGACCCCAGTAGGTGGAATTCCTCACCGACAACAACACAGCCCCGCTGTTGACTCTCAATGCTGTCACCACTTTCCGGGATACTATTCCCGTATCCCTTTCTGCACACACACTTACCGGGATTTTACACCCGGGACACGGGGGACCTGTTACTACAACTTTACTTCAGACAGTTACAGTGCACCCGCCAGTGGATGTGTACACACGCCTGATGTGTACACACGCCTGATGTTACCAGGATAGTCACTGACTGAGCAGCTGACTCTTATCTGGAATTAGTCAGTCAAGGTGCATCTGAAGCAAACAGTGCCGTCCGCTCCCAAAGGCAGCAGTTACCAAATGGAATAGCATTTGATTTACGGCACACACTCACATGCATAAACTTATGGACACAATAGTTCCTTCATTGTTACGTCTACCAAGGTACAGTGAAATTATTTTGCATAGAGATCAGTGCAATTATTGCTGCACCCAAGTACACTGCCCGGTTAGCACATAATGCACAGAACCAGGAGTCGCCAGGTGTTGCCGTTATTTCACTATCCCAACTGCAGGTGGCTATGAAGGCCTGTTGTAGCCATCGTATCAACAGAAACATCACGTCCCCTTACTCTCCCCATTCGCACACAAAACGTGTGTGTGTGTGTGTGTGTGTGTGTGTGTGTGTGTGTGTGTGTGTGTGTGTGTGTGTGTGTGTGTGTGCGCGCATAATACAGGACCCAATGGTAAGCCACGGCTGCGATTGGTACGTATAGTAACTAACAAGTGTGTCGGAAAAACAGTGGTCAATATCAGCTTGACAAGGCTGAAGCTTGAGATGCTGCCGGGAGCAGTCATGCGGCGAAAGCTTGGCGGCAGTGACAGCAGGTCACATTCCCCGCTCCCCCCTATTACCAACCTTGGGGCCTTCCGATTCCCGCCCTTCATTCCCACCCATCGGGAGGGAGCAGTACAGGGACGACATTCTCCCTTACCACAGACTGAAACATTGATTGCAAGGAGCTGGTTGCAACCGCAGAGCCCATACAGAATATTAGTAAACCTTCGATAAATAACACGTGGAATAATGCAGTTTAATGGTAATTAGCAGCTACGGTAAAGATTGGAAGCCAGCGGAGGTACTGACAGTCAGACGAGTGCAGGAGAGATTACGACAGTGTATAATCATTCGCACCTTAGTGTACAATTTCATAATATACACTAAATAACAGGGCTGACAGACCTTGGCTGGGAACCTGAGGCTCACCAAAATTGTTCCCAATTGGGCCCCGCACTTCCTAAGCACTCCTGCGCATGGGTTTCCCAAAGACGTGCGGGTTTGTGGGTTAATTGGCCTTGGTTAATTGCCCCTAGTGTGTAGTGGGATAACTAGTGTGTAGTGGGATAACTAGTGTCGGTGCTGGCTCAAAGGGCTGAATAGCCTACTCCTACACCTATTGTCTATTAATGAGTGATCAATGGTCGGCGTGGGCTCAGTGGCCTGAAGGGCCTGTTTCTAAGCAGTATCTTTAAACTTAATTAAACTAAACTAAATAACATAGTTTAGTTTAAAGATACCGCATGGAAACAGCCCCTTCGGCCCATCGAGTCCACACTAACCAACGATCCCTGCAGATTAACACTATCCTACACACACTAGGGAAAATATTACATTTATACCAAGCCATGTCTTTGGAGTGTGGAAGGAAACCGAAGATCTTGGAGAAAATCCACGCAGGTCACGGGGAGAACATACAAACTCCGTACAGACAAGCACCGGTAGTCAGGCTCGAACCCGGGTCTCTGGCGATGTAAGGTAGCAACTTTACCACTGCACCACCATGCCATGACGCTTCTTCAAAGCAAACATTAGTAGTGGAGCACTTTATGACATTCTTGGTATAAAAGGCATCATAGAAATACTAAACTTTCCCCTTCCATTCTATTGTATATCTATTCAGCTTTCAGCTATTTCTTGTATTTGTGAAACAAAACACGTAGTGCAAAACTAGCTGCCCTGTCACCCTCAATGATTGCAGTGCCACGAGCAATACTCTGAAGGCAAAAGTTCACAGCAGTTGCAACGTTCTTTAAAATGGAATATGAATTTTCATTTAGTAATGCACAAAGTGTTTTAAATCCCAAACCTTTCCACAGAGTTAAATGGATATCAAAACAACACCTGTATGGCACTGTAACAACTCAATGAGATGCTGGTGAATCACAGCAGAGTCTTGTAGCAATTACCATCATGAATGCATAAGGAGGAATTTTTGCCATGATGCACGACAAAAATCAGCATCAAGATCTGAAAATAACCGTCAGCAGTTGTTGAAACTATTTACATTTGGCATTTTAAAATGTCCCGTTGATTTTCTTGCCTGCCTGTTCAGTTTATTGTGTGCAATGTTTCAATGACCTGTGATAATGCGCATGTGATATGATTCTGTGAAATTGTCCATAGAATATTTCATCCAGTCTCTGCACAGTGAGACAAGAGAATAGTAAAGCCAAAATCACTTTGGTTAGGCTGCATTCAGAGAATTTGCTTCAGTCTGATCGCCCCATTCAGGAAGAATGTGGAGGCTTTAGAGTTTAGACGTTAGAGATATAGCATGGAAACAGGCCCTTTGGCCCACGGTCCACCCCAACCTGTTAGTACACTAACACGATCCTACACATAAGGGACAATTTTACAATTTTACTGAACCCAGTTAACCTACAAATCTGTACATCTATGCAGTGTAGGAGGAGCCATGGTCACGGGGAGAATGTACAAACTCCGTACGTTCAGCACCCTTTGTCAGGATCGAACGTGGGTCTCTGGTGCTGTATGGCAACAACTCTACTGCTGCCCATCTGTGCCTTCCCTTTGGAAAGGGTGTAGAGAAGGTTTACCAGAAAGATGCTTGGATTTGATGATATTAGTTAGAAGGCGAGTTCGGACAGACTTGGATTGTTTTCTTTGGAATGTCAGACGTTAAGGGAAATCTCATACAAGTATATAAAATTATGAGAGGCATAGATGGAGTAGACAGTCCAAACCTTTTTCCCAGGATGCAAATATCAATGTGCTGCCAATGCTTTAAAAAAAATGAACAGCTTGTATAGCTTTTTAAATATTTTATCTGCATTTATATGTTGCTGCATTCAAAGCATTGAACACGTTTGACTGCTGACTACGCTGTTAGAATGGCTTTGAGTAGCTGGAACTTGTCCTGTCCAGCCCCCCTACCATCACACAAGAACATTAATGGGGTAATGGTCAGTTTCTTTCCCCACATTCACACTGGGGAAACCAAATAGGATAATTCCATAAGCTTTTCATTGGACGGTGGTACGTGCAAAGGCCTCAGCAATTTCTTCAAATTCTGGGCAAAAGTTACTCAATGCCCAAAGCAATGGAGGTTGGAAACTTTCACCAACGTTAACCATCATCATACTAGTGTGGCCAGAGTATTGGAACAGACCTGCCATGCTTGTTATGTAGAAACAAGGAACTGCAGGTGCTGGTTTACACAAAAAGACACAAAGCACTGGAGTAACTCAGTAGGTCCAGCAGCATGTCTGGAGAACATGGATAGGTGGTGCTCCGGGTCGGGACCCGTAATGTTACCTATCTATGTTCTCCAGAGATAAACACAAAATGTTTGAGTAACTCAGTGGGTCAGGCGCCATCTCTGGCGAAAAAGAATAGGTGACGTTTCGGGTCTGGACCCTTCTTCGGACCTTGACCCACTGAGTTACCGCAGCACTTAATTTTCTCCTGTTCTCCTGACATGCTCATTAGATTTCCTCTAAAGATCAGATTGTATTGTCTGTCAAGAGATGTTTGATTTATTACCCTACATGGCCAATCAGCAGGAATAGATGGTGATTATGATTATCAGTGTAATAATTGTCATGACTGGTAAGCTAAATATTATCAATCTCAATCGAATAAGTTCAGGACTATTCCAGCTTTTAATTCTGTCCTTGGTATACATAACAATGAGCAAAAACATCATAGAGAAATGGATGATATTTACACCAACTAAAATGGAGCAAAGAAAGGATGTTGCTCAAATTCCTTCATCCTAATTTCAAATGTTGTCGCATCAAAACACAAACAATAGCAATAAATCCTTGTTAAAAAAGTATTACACTAACCTTTGCCGTTGAAAGGCAGACTCAGATTGAGAAGCTTCCTCTATAAGAGGTGTTATTATTTTTTCTGCTATATCTGTCAGAACTGAGAAGGTTGGCTCCACAATAAAATCAATAAAACCTGGTGGAGACAAAAAAAATCACTATTAGCACTAGCTCAGAGCTAGATAAACAGATGTCCTCAAATACAAAGTGAAGTTTACACAGCCTTGTATGCTCTTCGACGCCGTGAGTCACAGTCGGATGCAGAAGGACAAAATGACTTTCAAATTTCCTCATAGTACGAAGTAGTCAAAAATATGGAAGTTAAACTTTGTTAAAACTGACATTTAGCTTGAGCACTAACAATTGAGATTTCACAGAAGAGTATGATTTTTGCAATGCATAATAAAATGAATGGTCATGACAGCTTGAAGGACACAACATACAATTGGTTTCAGCTCACTTGGGTTCTCAGTAATTCCTACCATTTATTTACGTTTATCCTAGATATACGGATAATGTATAATTTCCTGGCAAATTACTTAAAAGATTCAATTTGACGTATTGTTTGGAATGATGGCTTTTGAAACATTTTTTGATGCATTCTGGATAACAAAATATCTTAAATTATAAACATCTTAACTACAACAGAGAAATTCTGTGACACATTGATAATATGATGATTATTGTATTCACATGACTAATGTAAATTTGTAAGAATGTTTTTAGCCAATAAATGATGCAGATTCTGCTATTAGAGACTCCGTTTTCTATATAAAATAATTTTTTTTTCATTTTTGGTAGTTGCTGAAAACTTGCATGGCTATCTCCCAAGTTGGTGTCATTATCTTTCTATCTTTAACTTGCCCTGGGTCCGTGGAGAGAGCTCACTGTAAGCAGGGTTTGGAGAATAGGTAAAGGGGCTGAAAGTTTCACATTGAGAATATTAGTAGCCAGAAAAATCAAAGGTGGCTGCAAAACATCTTAGAGGCTCTTCCCTTTTCACATGTTGCATGCTAGTGTTCTTGATGTGGGCTCCTGTACATTGAGAACAAAGCAGACACGGCAACCGTTTCACTGTCCAGTCAACCTAGGTCGGCGGGATCTCCCGGTTGACAACTGTTTCAACTCCCCTTCCCATACTGACCTTTCTGTCCTGGGCCTCCTATTTTGCCAGAGTGAGGCCACACACAAATTGGAGGAACAGCACCTCATATTTCACTTGGGTAGCTTATCTTCCCTAATTTTAAGTAATTTCTACTAACACTCCCCTCCCCTCTTGCCCCCTTCCCTCATCCTAGTTATTTAACCAGTTCCACGGTTTACCACATTATATCTCTCTTGAGATCACACCTTCCCTCGCGAACGATGGACCTACCAGACACCGTCCACTCTGAGGTCATTTGTGGCTGGCCCTGACTGGTCCTGGTCTTTTCTCACCTCCAGCTCTTCATCCCCTCCCCCCACCCCCTACTTTCAGTCTGAAGAAGGGTCCCAACCCAAAATGTCACTTACCCTTCTTCTCCAGAGATGCTGCCTGAATCGCTGATGTATTGCAGCACTTTGTGTAAATCTAACACTATATTAATGCTGTGAACAAAACTCAAGGTTGCACAGTGGCGCAGCTGATGGAGCTGCTGCCTTACAGCTAGAGATCTAGGTTCAATCTTCAATGTGTGGAGTTTGTATCTTCTCCCTACAATCACTTGGGTTACTTTTGGATGCTCCGGTTTCCTTCCACATTCTAAAGATGTGCAACTTATTGGTTAATTTGCCTCTGCAAAAATTGCCCATGATGTGTAGTGAGCAGATGATACAGTGGGATAACACACTGTAGAACTCGTGTAATCAGGTGATGGTTGCCTAGCGTGCACTCGGTGGGCCGAAGAATCTCTTTCCATAATACGTCTCTAAATTAAACTAATGAGGAAAATTGAGTTTAAAGTAGCGTTTAAACTCAATTTTCAAGTTGCAAAGGTACAATGAGGCAGTCTTTCCTCGTACCATGCAGAAAGGCACAATGTGAACTTTCCGACCCATTTCACCTTGATTGACACCGATTGCTAATCTCTTAATGTTACACCAGTTTCCTTGCCTGACCTGCGCATCCAAACCTCCAGCCAAGCCTTAATACTGCTGCTTTAGACCAGAACTGTTATCACATTTACATCTGGAAAGTAGGGCCAGGATGGCTGGGACAGTGACGCAGCTGGTAGAGCTGCTGCCGCACAGCATTAGGGACCCGGGTTCGATCCTGACTTTGGGTGCTATCTGTGCGTGGAGTTTGCATGTTCTCCCTGTGACCATGTGGGTTTTCTCCGGGAGCTCCATTTTCCTCCCACATCCCAACGACTAATCCTTCACTGTCTTGGATAAAGTACTTGGGGAAATTTATTGATAGAGGAGAGGATTATTTTCCACTCCCGGGCAGATATAAACACTGCTTATCTGGAAGGCTGGATAACCCTGTCGCACATGAGACCTTTATGGACATCAGCCCCAGTTTCCATATATTTGAACCATGAAAATAGCTTTTCCTCTCACAGCTGATGTGCAGTTTGGTTTAGTTTAGTTCAGTTTAGTTTAGAGATACAGCATGGAAACAGACCCTTCGGCCCACTGAGAACACGCCGACACGCGATCCCCGCACGTTAACACTATCCTACACACTGCAGGGACAATTTGTATTTGTAGAAAGCCAATTGACCTACAAACCTGTATATCTTTGGAGGAAACCAAAGATCTCGGAGAAAACCCACACGGTTACGGTTACAAACTCCGTACAGACAGCACCCGTAGTCTTGATCGAACCCAGGCCTCTGATGCTGAAAGCGCTGTAAGGCAGCAACTCTACCGCTGCTCCACCGTACCACTCCTAAACTCCATTCTTGAACTCCATACCAGCAGTGGCCATTGCATTCGACTCTTTCATCGGAAAGAGTGTTCCTGCAAGGACTTGCCAATGTCCTGGCAGTTCAAAGGACAGAATCACAGTCATAGCTGGAGGCCCCACAGAGGTCAGCCGAGAGTGCAGATCGGACGCAGCCTACAGCAGTCCAGCAGTGGAAGGCATCAATAGCAACACCAAGCCAGGCCAAACACTGCAGCACCGCCAGGACAACAGGCCTTTTAGACCAGGGTAAGACTATATTTTTAAGAAATGTGAAACTGGATTAATATAAATCGCGTTGGAAACATGACGACTTCTTGTGTAATCTACTAGTCTCTTACATTACAATCGTTGTACCCTTGTACTCGGGTATGATTGTGCTTAGGTGAACTAAGATTATACTGAATTGAATGCAACACAAAGAATTTCACTGTATCCAGATACATGTGACAAAAAGGTACCACTGAACCATTGAGAGCTACAATAAGGAAACAGGGCCTTTGGCCCACTGAGGGCAAATCAACCATCAACCACCCATTGACACTAATCCTGCATTAATCCCATTGTTTTTTATTCTCCCTACATTCTCATCAATTTGCCAGATTCTATCACTCGCCTACACACTATGAATAATGTACACGCATTACTTAATCTGCTAACCTGCATAACTTTGGGATGTGGGAGGCAAACCATGCACGCTCTACACAGTCTCTGACACTGATGCAGAGGCTCTATTATGTGTGCCACTATGCAGAGACTGAACAGTTTAAGGGAATGTGCACCACAGGAGGCAAAGATGGCATAAACTCAGATGAAAGTGTTTCATTCGGCTTAGGGTTTGGTTTAATATTGTCACATGTACCAAGGTACATGTGGGTGACACAGAGGTAAAGTTGCTGTCTCTGGACATGAGTTTGATCCTGTCTAAGGGTGCTGTCTGAATGGAGTTTGACCCATACAGACAGACCCATACATGTGACCGCATGGGGTTTTCACCGGATGCTCCAGTTTCCTCCCACACTGCAAAGTTAGTATGTTAATTGGCTTCAGTAATAATTGTAAATTTTCCTTAGTGTGTAGGATAGTGTTAGTGTACGGGGTGATCGTTGGTCAGCACTGACCTGGTGGGGCAAAGGGCCTCTTTCTCTAAAGTCTAAAGACTACGGTACATCAAAGGTAAATGTGCAGGCAATTGATGAACCAACTCTTAAATGGGCCTCTTTAGTGACTAGAGACTCTAAATCAGCTACTAAATTTCATCAGTCAAGTGGAATTGATGGCATAAAAGATACGTGCTGGGAAGTGCCTCGCTGATGCTCTCAGTTTGTAACTGTATCAGAGGTGGATGGAAGGATCAGTGAAGAGGGCGAGAGGGTAGGGGGGAATGAAGGAACAGGCAGAAATATCGACTGGGGTGGGGGTGAGGGCAGGAGGGGACATTGATATTGGAGGACATTTCCATTGTGTTTGGCAGTTTTAAACAACGTTATAACCGTGGGACAGTACTGAAGGAATTCTTGTCCATATGGTAAGCAAGAGTCATAGAGTCATACAGCATGGAAACAGGCCTTTGGCCAAATCTGTCCATGTCGACAAAATGCCCCATTAAGCAGATCCCATTTATCTGCATTTAGCCCATATCTCTCTAAACCCTTTCTATCCATGTCCCTGTCCAAATAGCTTTCAAATGTTGTTATTGTACCTGCCTCAACTACTTTCTCGGGAAACCCACCAACCACTGTGTGAAAATGTTGCTCCTCAGGTTCCTATTAAACATTTTCCCTCCCACCTGGGAAAACATGCATTTAGCACGAAACACCAAGAACCTTGATATAATCACTCCACCCCTTTCAGAATAATTTATTATTCACGTCCCAGACGTTACAAATCCAAACACTTACCGATCTGAGATTGAGCTACCATTGTGGATTTTCGGTCACAAAGTGGAGAAAATGGTAACCCTAAGTCTGCCTCATTGTCACCCTGCAGAGAGAATAATGAAAGAAATCATTACGTTAAAATAAAACAACTATATATTTAAATTGAACCGATAATGCAAATGTAAATCTGCATGCATGCTTTGTGGGGCAGTGGGATGAGAATTGTGGAATTATCTGCTGTGAATGGTGTCCTGAAACAAATAATATCACCATTTTCATTAACATGACTTTCTCGTGAGAACCAGATGTACTCAACGAGATTAAACAGTATCTAAGTGTTTAGCTGTTTGTTCAATAGTCCGGTCAATAGCTGATCAATAACCTGAATCAATTTAGGGTCATAAGGTCATAAGGAATAGTAGAATTAGGCCATTTGGCCCATCAAGTCTATTCCGCCATTCAATCATTGCTGATCTATCTCTCCATCCCAGCCCATTCTCCTGCCTTCTCCCCATCTGTACTAATCAAGAACCTATCTATCTCTGCATCAAAATATTCACTGATTTGGCCTCCACAGCCTTCTGTGGCAAATAATTCCACATTCACCACCCTCCAACTAAAGAAATACCTCCTCATCTCCTTCCTAAAAGAACATCCTTTAATTCGGATGCTATGACCTCTAGCCACCAGTGGAAACATCCTCTAAGTAAGCGCACCCATGGAAAGATGCAGGTCAAAATAAGATTGTAATATAAAGCATTTTGTTATTTTCTCAATGTTCCCCCATCGACTACATCATTAGAAAGATTGATTGCGATTTTTTAAGTACTGAGCTTTCATTTAGAACAGATCAGAATTTTTTAAATGTTAATTTCTTGCAGTTATTATTTGGTTTAAAAAAAATAGCGTGACTTAAAGAGAGGATGTCTTCTTATTTTTTCTTAAGTGGGGAGATAATATTTAACTTTTAATTAGACTATTATCTGGAATACAGTGCAATGAATGCTGATTATCTTTGAAGCATGAGCAACCTTGTATCTTATGGACCAGTGACACCATCACAAAACATCACATCATTACACTTATTACATTGTGCTGCAAGACCCACAAAGTCTACTATACGTCATCAGCATTAATATTTAAAAAGAAATGGGAAATTAAAATCAAAATTAATTTCTTTTAACTGAAATATCCAAACCCTGTAAATGTCCTGAAATGGTAGCTTTTAATCATTAATTCCAAATGGACCCACAATGCATTCAGAGCATAAAATTAATACCTGACACCTAGCAGGCTGTTAATAATGAGAAAGACACTGTCCATGATCTCATGTCATAAGATCATGTGATAGGAGTAGAATTCAGCCATTCGGCCCATCAAGTCTACTGCCATTCAATCATGGCTGATCTATCTCTCCCTCCCAACCCTAATCTCTTGCCTTTCCCCATAACCTCCGATACCTGTACCAATCATGTCTCCATTCAACAAAGCTACTTCTCCTGTGATATAATGTTACTTAGTTCAGGGGATGCCTCCATGTAATGTGCACCTTGGGGTAATTGATTGCTGTGTTGTATTTGAAAAATGCAGAGCAAAGTTAATATCTGCTCACAGAAACAGGCTCATCAGCTCCAAGTTGCCATGCCGACCAAGATGCCCCATCTCCACTAGTCCCTCTTGCCTGCATTTGGACCATATCCCTCAAAACGTTTCCTATTAATAACCTTGACAATCTTGACACAAATCTTGTCAAGCAAGAAATAATGTGACTCACTGCCTTGCTGAGTTAAGATAGGGCGTGAGAACTGTAACAAACACGGGTATCACAAAGTTGTGTTGGGATCTGTGCTTGGGATCGAACAATGAATAGTATGCTCTTCATTAACTGTTGCACAATATTCTCCTGACATGACGTTGGCTTGATAAAAACACAATTTCTGTAATAAAATACATATTGAATAAAAGAGGTTCTTAGAGCATGTGTGCTTCACATCAACATCAAGCCTTTACCTGTCGAAAGAATTCTTCCATCAATGTCATTGTCCACCGGTAGTGCTGATCCCAGGACTTTGCAGGATGGCTTATATCGGCGGCATGCAGCATTAGTGACATGACTTTAGCTTTGTCAGTCCTGAAACATCAAGGGCATTGAACTGAGTTGCTGCATTGAAGGACTGTGAGGAAACTGTATTGCATATGACATGGTTATAAGCTTTCTGTTTTTGCAAGAAATTGTCAAGAAAAGGAGATTGTCTCACCCTTCAGGCTGCTGTAAAGTATTTCTCATGGTCTTGATTTGTTGGAAATGACAAGACATGTCGGTTGATAAAACCATTTCTATCACCAAAGATCGCAGATCCCTGTTTGATTCATAAAACATGACGTGATGCTATGACTAGCTGATAATGCAAAAATACAAGAATAGATCTGGCATCTAGCTTTCTTTCCATGTCTAGATTAAAAGGATGGGAAAATATATAAAAAGGTGCTGAACTTCGAAAGTTCCCATGACTTACTGCAGGTCAACCCTGAGTTACGTGAAAAGCTGACGTGCCAGCGTGTCTGATTATTCACACTCAAGTCAAACGTACAGGATTAATTCTTGTTATTAAATTGAAGAATGTGACTTTTCTGCTATTCTGGCTAATTAGTTTAGGTTAGAATGATGTCATGAATGATCACCCTTTAACCTGTGGATGGCACTAATATCTGCTGCATCTGGATCTACGTAACTAAGCACGGAGCTCATGTGTCAGTTTTCTGATCCTGATGGATATGCAGGCAGCTAAGTGTTTGAAGATCTGGTGGGGATGTTTTGCAGCTACCTGACCCCCTCTAATCAACATTTAGGCAGCCTTCTAAATGGCGCCAAACATTCCTGTCCAAATCATACCCTCCACCCACCCTTAATACTATGTGTAAAATATTGCCATGACTCTTTTGGGTGTGTTCATTGTCCTAAGGCTGCCTAGTCTCTTGGTGTAACACCAAATATATAATAACACCCAAAGCTCAGAGACTTAGATTTATGCCACGGCTTATCCAGTGTTTATTCCCAATCTGTCTCACCTTACCTCCAATCATCTTTCGACAAATTGCACATGATGTTCATTTCCTCTTCCTGCATTAATCGGTACGCAGCGCTTACGTGATAGTTTTCAAGAACAGATCGATCGTTGTACAAGATAGCTACACCTGATCTGTTAGTAAATTAAATAGCATATTGTAATTTACATTAACTCCTCTGTTCAGGGTGAAAATGCCGACAAATCATCTGATAGTAAATAGACGCTAAAACTATGAACAACTAAAATATGTCCTTTTTTTAATTTTAGTGGAAGAACTAATCCATTTGAGTTGATAGTATGGAGTTAAAAATGATATCAGGAGTTACTCAGAGAGAAGTTTAGACATACAGTGCAGAAACAGGCTCTTTAGCCCACACCAACCAGCGATCCCCACACATTAACACTATGCTACACATACGAGGGACAATTTACACTTTTACCAAGTCAATTAGCCTACAAGCCTGTACATCTTTGGAGTGTGGGAGGAAACTGAAGATCTCAGAGAAAACCCACGCAGTCACGGAGAGAATGTATAAACTCTGTACAGACAACACCCACTGTCGGGATTGAACCCATGCCTCTGGCAAGCGCTGTGAGGCAGCAACTCTACCATTGCACCAATGTGCTATAATGTTGAAATTAAAATAGTAAATAGTAAAGGATGTTATTTAATAACATTATCTGGAAGGCTTGCTAATATTAGTCTGGTTATCTCTAGGAACCTTGCTGGGATCTTATCAGATAATCCACAAGATAACTTAGTAGCATCAATAAATAATGATCAAGCTGGAGCAGTTCAATAACTGTTATTTGATCGTAAGGTTTAAGTCACTGGATAAAAATAGATGGAATATTTTGACTGGTTATATCTCACAGCAGACTGCCAATATGTTGAACTACCACCTAAATTAAAGTGAGTTCACTAATGGAATAAGTATCTTCTTTCTGCCCATCTCCTGGCTCATGACTAAGGTACTCATTATCTAATTAATAATTAGATACATGAAATTTGCCTATTTTATTAAAAAAAACATTGGGCAAAACAAAGATATGAGTGACTGACAAGCCATGGAGATCATCAGGTGAGTCCCTTAATTACTTTAAAAATTTTGCAGCTTGTGAATCTAATAGCTTGAAAGCCAAAATACAAAGTCAATCAATCAATCACATTATATTGATTAAGTTTTATTATTAAAATGACAGAAATACAGTAATAAAATAAAATAATTATGAGCTACCCCCCTCCCCCCACCCCCCTCAGAAATAATAAAATGGTGGAAAAAATATAATATAAAATGTAACATAGTAAAATATAATATAAAATGGGCAAATAGTTAAAGGAACTTTGTGGGCAGACATTAATATGATTGGAACACACTTAAAAGTTCATTAGTAAAAAAAGGAACAGCAGATGCTGGTTTACAAAAAAAGGCACGACAAGCTAGGGTAACTCCTAGTAACTCCCGCAACTTCTTGATTAGAACAGATGTCAAGGGTTATAGGGAGAAGGCATGAAAATGGGATTAGGAGGCAGAGATTCTACTCCTATAACTTATGAACGTGAACTCAGCAGGTCAGGCAGCAACCCAGGAGAACATAGACAGGTAACATTTCACATTGTTCTCATTGACTTAAAAGAGATGAAGTGATTTCCATTTATGTAGGTATGTTACAAAACTTACCTTTAGCGGCGCTGCAGTTCTGTTACTGGCCGTGTGCGCGACTTTGGCGCCTTTGAGGGGGGGGGGGGGGGGGCGGGGTTAAAATGCGGTTTTCCAGTCCCTTCCGGAGTTATATTTTCTCGGGGTGCGAGCTTTCGCTAAAGATTTGTTCTGAACGCTGGTATGTTAAATTTTTTTTTTTAATCACCCGACTATTTCAGCACTGGAGTAAAATAAAAATTAGCTTCTAATGCCATGAACGATGAACGCCGACAACGGGGATGGGTTTTACGTAGGGGACAGGTAAAGGAAAGCCGTTTAATTTTTCATATAAACTTGCTTGTTAAGATGACCTTAATCAACATTTCATGTTGCGAAACGGTGATTTATTCCCCATACGAACCGGCAGTATTTTACCTGCTGATATGGGGTTTAAATTCACCGCAACAGCAACGTTCCAATCCATCGCGTTCCATAAAATCCCACTTGCAAGCTGGCCATTAATTTACGGGCATTAAACACAGAATTCCTTCAATCAATTGGCCTATAAATTCATAACAATGAGATTTTAAAATCATGTTATATTGTGAATTCTTGTGTGAATGTCATTTGGACACTTAGGCTTTTTTTAAAATGTTAATATTTTCTTAAGAAATGGATAGATGTTTAGATCTGGTAATTGAATTTTGTAATTAGCTACAATTGGGTAACTAACTAATTATATGCTTTAATTTCAGGTCATCCAAGAAAGATTGTTTCATATTTGTTTCAGAATGCTTCAATCTACAATAACTGAAAATGTATTTCAGTTCTCTTAATTTTTAAGAAAGTTATGGGCTTTTGACTGTCCTCGATCGCAACTTTTATGTTAAGTCAATGGAAAAGCAATAGGGAACAAGATGCTAATTTCTGAGTATGAAAATGGCCATAACTTGTTTAATACTGAAGATAGGAAAGTGAATTAGGTGTCAAATTAAACTTATTTTTATGCTTTATCTGATGGGATAAACAGCAGACTTGATTTTTAAAATCTCAAAATGTTGTAACATTGCTCATTTATGTGTAAAGGTAATAACAAGAAGGGTTATTAATGAAGAAGGGTCCCAACCCGAAGCATCACCTTCAGAGATGCTGCCTGATCCGCTGAGTTACTCCAGCGGTTCTTTTTTTTAAGAACCATTGTGTTGGTTGCTGTACGTACATGTGCCTATTATGCGACAAGTGTACCAGCTGCCATACAGTAATGGCATTTGAATGACTTCCATACACAAGCTGGCAGCTAACACCTTTCTGAGGTCTCTTTTTATAAAATGTCATTGTATAAAATTGTATATAAACCGCCAAGGTCACCGAACGATTGGCAGCCCCGCCAACAGTCTGTTTGTTTTTTCATCTTTTTTTAATTTTTAGTGCATTTTATAAGTCTATGTAAATGTTTTCCGGTTTGTTTTATGTGGGGGGAGGTTGTGGGGGGGGTCGGGGGAAACTTTTTTTTTCAGTTTCTTACCTTGCTGGAGGCGCGATGTTTCCAGGTCGTGTCTCCGGTCGCTCTGCAGCCTACCATCGATGGAGCTGGAACGCCTCCTCGGACTGACTTTGGCCCCCACCGTGGGGCACAAACTTAATATCAGAGCCGATCCCTTGCCTGGCATCGCCCCAACCACGGCCTGCGGACTTACCATCAAGAGCTCGCAGTCGGGAGAGGCCAGTTGGGAGCTCAGACGAACGCAGAGGATCGACCAGCCCGAACACGGGGTTCAATCATCCGGCACTGGGGAGCTGACATCCCCCCGATGCAGGAGCTGGATCGCCCTGATGTGGAGGGCCCAAAACGCCGCCGGCTACGGGAGTCAAAATCGTCCCGTCAATGGAGGGCTCGAGGCCCCCGACCGCAGGAGAGCAAAGGGAAGAGATTGAACTTTTTTTTTCGCCTTCCAATACAGTGAGGAATGCGGAGGAGTCACTGTGCTGGATGTTTATGCTAAAATGTGTTTTGTGTGTTCTGTTGTTTTTTATTTGTATGACTGACTTGGCAAAATGAAATTCCTCGTATGTTGCAAATCATACTTGGCTAATAAAGTATTATTGTAATTGTGATTGATTGTGATCTGTGGCATGCCAGCTGCTCTTCAGAAATGGGACATTTAATTTAACTTCCAGTAGCCTTATTTGGACAGAATTGGGATGGATCTTTTGGGCATGACCCAAATTCTAGACTAGAAACTGCAGGCAGAAGGTACAGGCTTATTTCATTTTGAGAAAACGTTATTCCTTAAGATTCTAGAAGCAGCGGTTACGGTTTAGACAATAGGTGCAGGAGTAGGCCATTCGGCCCTTCGAGCCAGCACCGCCTTTCAATGTGATCATGGCTGATCATCCCAATCAGTACCCCGTTCCTGCCTTCTCCCCATATCCCCTGACTCCGCTATCTTTAAGAGCCCCATCTATCTCTCTCATGAAAAGGGGTACGTTTAAGGATAAGGGGGAGGCCATTTAGGACTGAGATGAGGAAAAGCTTTTTCACCCAGAGAGTTGTGAATTTGTGGAATCCTCTGCCACAGAAGGTTGTGGAAGCCAATTCACTGGATGTTTTCAACAGAGAATTAGATATAGCGCTTGGGGCTAACGTAATCAAGGGGTATGAGGAAAAAAAGCAGGAATGGGGTACTGATTTTGGATTATCAGCCATGATAATATTGAATGGCGGTGCCGGTTCGAAGGAGCGAATGGCCTACTCCTGCACCTATTTTCTATGTTTCTATGTCATGATATTTGTTACTCTTGCAGATCTCCAGAAGTACATTGCTTAACCTTTTGCAAAGCCACACAAATAATTGTTGAAAAATTAGCCATGAGAAAAAATGGACTTCAAAATATAGCGTTCTGCAATGTAATGTGAGCTGTGGTATCTGAAGACATTACGGTAGAAATTGGAGTTGCGGTGCAGAGAAGGTGATATAGAACTGAACCTCCACCCAAAAATCCATTTACTTGATCTTTGCTCCAAACCATTCCATCAAAGGCATCCAGTGAAAGTCCGCCCACTCGCACTGCTCTCCATTTAACACCACCAGCCAAGACAAAGTTTAAAACCTCCACTTTATGTCCAACGATTAATCAGCGTGGAAATTTGTATGCCTTTACTACAAAGATCCACAAACTGAGAAGCATTTTAATACAGTACAGAGTTGTATAAACTTATGAAAATCAGACGTAAGTTTTAATCTCGTCATCGTTGGTTCCTACCTGGTTTGAATGTGGAAGTTATTTGTGGTCCCTGTATGCTCATAGTCATGAATGGCGGCAGCAAAGAGCATGGCTAGGATATCCAGTTCTGTAAACCAGTGCTGCAACAGAAAGGTTATAACTGGGGAAAGTTGCTTGTGATTTACTCGACCATGATGAGAAAATATGATATCATAAGTTGGATATCATTCACAAAGCACAAAAGGTATCTTACATACCCATGGCTGATTGCCATGGGACAAACTGTTCATTGAACCCAATAAATAAAGTGCCATCCTTTAATGCCAATGAGTTGTCCAAGCAACAGGACCTCTGTGGAGAACGCATTTGGAATGAGTCGGGACATTGCCATAACACTTAAACAAAAATGCCATTGTCCATACTTGCTGCCTGCTTCTCCCATTCATTGTGATAGTGGCTCAGCATAAAGGGATTGCTCAGGTGTAGAAATAAGGAACTGCAGGTGCTAGTTTACAAAAAAAGACACAAAGTGCTGGAGTAACTCAGGCTGCATCTGTGAAGATCATGGATAGCTGATGTTTTGGGTCAGAACCCTTGTTTAGATTGATTGTAGGGGAGGGGTAGGGAAAGCTGGAAGAGAGGAGAGGGAGGACAAGTGTGGCAGGTGATAGGTGAACACAGGCGAGGGATAACGGGGGTTTGACAGGCCTCTGATTGGACAAATGCCAAAGATGAAAGAAACAGGTGTGAGATGAAATAATTGAAGGAATGTACGTGGTGGGGAGAAATATGTGTAAGTCCAGGCGGGGCACAGGGGAGTTGGGGAGAGGAACAGGCCTGACAGTCAACTGAACCCACACTAACAATGAAGCAAAGGGTGGTAGATATGGAACGAGTTGCCAGAGGAAATAGAATTAGATCCCATCACGATTTTTAAAAAAAACATTTGGACAGGTACACGAGTAGGATAGGTTTAGAAGGATAATGGCCAAAGGCAAGCAGGTGGGACTAGTGTCGATGGGGCATGTTGGTCGGTTGGCCTGATTTTGCACTGAATGACTCTATGGGGTTGAGAGGTAAAGATAGATTAGCCAAAATTGAATGGCAAAGTAGATGGGCCGAATGGCCTAATCCTGCTCCTATGACTTATGAACGTGAACTTTCAGCTCGAGACCCTTCTGATGTCTGAAGAAGGCTCCCGACCCGAACTGTTACCTATCCATGTTACTCTGGCACTTTGTGTCTTATTTTAACTTCACGTAGATTTCCAGGCAGCACTTGTGTAGCCACAGTGCAGATCGTCTTTGAGAGGTGCAAGGTAGCTTTAACCTATAGCACTGGCTACCTAATGAAATGTCTGGCAATTGAACAGTCCAATTCTTATTGATTTAGACCTTTATAATCATTATAATTAGCTGACAGCATGGTTAGCATGCTGCATAAACGACACTGAGCAGACTTGTGTTAATCCCACACTTCATACCCATGTTGGAGCCTGGAAATGTAAATTGCGTGCAAAATCCAATTTGTTGCAGGAACAAACCGACATGAATGAACATTTATCAAGCCTTTCAGTATCCGTGGCAAAATACACTTGAGATGACAAGTCTTACATCTAAATGACTTGAAACTAAACATAAAATGCAGCTGGGCACCTGATGATTGTGTTTATTACAAAATTGAGGCCCATGCACAAAAGCAGCCTTGTTTGTTACAATGCATGAACAATTTAAATGGAAGACCAAACAATTTATTTGGAACAATTAAATGTATTTTGTGATCAGGCTGAAAAATATCTTCCTTCAATTAATTATATTACTAAATGTAATATAGTTTAACAATAAGCATAGGTGCAATGTGTCACTAAATGCCTGGAAGTCAAGTGCCATTTCATACTCCATTACATTCTCTTTAAGGGTAAACCATCAGTGCATGCAGGCAGCTTGGAGAATAATAAACCTGGCTTAGTTGAAGTGAATAGGAAGGAAGAAGACTGAAGGGTCTCGACCTGAAACGTCACCCAGTCCTTCTCTCCAAAGATGCTGCCAGTCTCGCTGAGTTACTCCAGCTTTTTTTGTCTATCTATAGTTGAAATGAGTATGGTTTGTAAAAGATAGAATCTCTGGTTGACCTCAAATTAGTGAAATATTGTGTGCTGAAGTAGCAGGCGCAAGAGGAAAGTATGATAGGGTTGAGGTGCGGAGCACAATGCCATCATTGTTAGCTAATGTTAGTTCAGAATCTTTCTGAAACTTTCAACTTTGTGAAGTGGCCGCTGACTTCATTTGCAGCTTTCAACACTTTCCACATCGGTTAAAGATATTTATTATTAACGTCGATCAATCAATAAACATCCAAAGAAGCAAATTGAAAATATGCTACAACTGCGTGTGACTAATCTCTTTCACAATTTATCAGTGTAGCCAAGTTGCCTCTTATAAATCTTTCTCGTCCATCTTGCCTGTCAAAAAAATCATTGCTGTGATTGCAGAACAGATTAGCTACATTTTCCCCATCTTATAAAAAAAGAAAAGATAATTTATTTATGCTACCTCAAATACCTTATATTTCAATCATACACACATTCTATTAGAGGCAGAGCTTGGTTTCAATTTTTATTATTAATTGTTTCTGCTTTGCACCGAATGTAACAGATAGATCATGTAACAAAATCCCATTTAAGAGCCTCAAATCTTGCGGCTTTAGTATGGTTAGTTGCCTTAATCATAGTCCATTTAAATGGAGTGTCCCCTCAACTCTAATGTCTTTGTATATGATTCTTTCATTAGGAATGTGCAAGAGTTGTTTTAAACAGTTCCACAATGCAGAAGGGGATTGAAGCAACAAAACAGATAATAATTCTATAATTAGCACTGCAATGTAAAATGTTATGATGGGGTATACTATCTATGTAACAGGTTGCAAACTGGCTGGCTGTCTTGGGAAACCGTATTAAGTATCAGTCCGAGTCAGCATGGATTTATGAATGGGAAATCATGCTTGACTAATCTTCTGGAATTACTTGAGGATGTAACTAGGACAATGGACAAGGGAGAGCCAGTGGATGCAGTGTACCTTGACTTTCAGAAAGCATTTGATGTTTATGTTTCTATAAGATCCCATCTCATCCTTCTAAATTCCAGCTAATACAAGCCCAGCCGACCCATCCTTTCATCATACGTCAGTACCGGCATCACGGGAATTAACCTGGTGAACCTTCGCTGCACTCCCTCAATAGCAGTAATGTCCTTCCTCAAATTAGGAGACCAAAACTGCACACAATACTCCAGGTGTGGTCTCACCAGGGCCCTGTACAACTGCAATAGGACCTCCTTGCTCCTAAACTCAAATCCTCTCCCAAATGGATTTCTTCACTGCCTGCTGTACCTGCATGCTTAATTTCAGTGACTGATGTACAAGCTCACCCAGGTCTTGTTGCACCTCCCCTTCTCCTAATCTGACACCATTCAGATAATAATCCGCCTTCCTGTTCTTGCCACCAAAGTGGATAACCTTACATTTATCTACATTATACTGCATCTGCCATGTACCTGCCCACTCACCCAACCTATCCAAGTCACCCTGCAGCCTCATAGCATCCTCCTCACAGCTCACACTGCCACTCAGCTTTGTGTCATCCATAAACTTAGAGATGTTACATTTAATTCTCTCGTCCAAATCGTTAATATATATTGTAAACAACTGGGGTCCCAGCACCGAGCCTTACAGCACCCCACTAGTCACTGCCTGCCATTCTGAAAAGGACCCATTAATTCCTACTCTTTGCTTCCTGTCTGCCAACTAGTTCTCTATCCATGTCAATATCCTACCCCTAATACCATATGTTCTAGTTTTGCACACTAATCTCTTGTGTGGGACCTTATCAAAGGTTTTTTGAAAGTCCAGATATACCACATCACTGGCTCTCGCTTATCTATTCTACTTGTTACATCCTCAACAAATTCCGAAGATTTCCCCTTCATAAATCCATGCTGACTGTTTCTTCTTGGAATATATCCATTTTAAAGTATTTTCAGGTTAAACCATCATTTTACTCAGCATGCTCATCGAAACATTAAAGCAAAAATCCGCTGGGCAGTTGCTTCTGTTGCTTTAGATGTCACCCTCTTAAAACAGTTGTGTTTAAATGCCAGAACGAAAATAGCTTGCAATGCGAATGGTTTTGCATTGATTTTTTGGTAATCTTCCAAGAATGAGTTGAACAAAACTGTTTCTCAAAGTGTTGAACTATCCAGCGCAAACCTAAATGCAAATTCCTGGCAAAAAGGAATGAAGCTATGCTGACAATCTCTTACCATAATGCCAGTGTGGAGCATGAGATAATGCACGGTCTGGGCCACATCTGCTGCATGGATTAAGTTATGGTAAGGATTCTTGTACTTGCTATAACCTGCCTCCAGGGCTTCAACAAAAGTTATTAGTGAAGACACAGGGATCTATATAAAAAAAATACTTGAGATTAGGAGACGGGGTAGCATGCATTCAATCACAAACTTTAAATACTGTTACAAAATATTAAGATTCCAAAACCAAGCACTGTTAATAAACAAATGTTAAAATTCATTGTTGGTCATTCAAATACTTGCCAATCAATAATAATTTAAAGTCCATAAAGAAACTTGCACAAACAATAAAAGATCATTAGTTGTTTAAAACAACAATAAACAGCTAATATTTTTACATGTCTATATATGTGGACTAGATACTTCTAAAAGCTCAATGACAGTTAATTAAAATACCACATAATTAATTTGATAAGAATTTTTCAATTAACTTACTCTGTCCAATTCACAATTATTCTCCAGAAAGAGATTAATATTATGAAATAGCTGACATTCTATAGCCTATTATATATTACTGTTGGGAAAAAGGCATGTTTGACTCAATTAGTTTGGAATTAAGAACTGATTAGTGTTTGATAGTTTTGTATTGGCAATTTTGCATGCTTATTAGGCAATATCAGACATTTGCCATAGACATTGCAATTTTATACTACATTTTAATCTACTACTTTTAGTTTTCTTGTTTTCAGCCATAGGCATTAACCTTACATTGAATCCGCAGGGGTGCTACCAATTTTCTAAAACACAGCTTTTACACGTATTTAATAAAGCAAATTTTAGTTTTAGTTTAGTTTAGTTTAGTTTAGTTGATATACAATGTGAAAACAGGCCCTTTAGTCCACTGAGCCCACTCTGACCATCGATACACTAGTTCTATGTTTTCTCACTTTAACACTAGGGACAATTTACAGAAACCAAGTAACATACATATTTAGGTTATAGCAAGTACAAGAATCCTTACCATAACTTAAACCTGCATATTTTTGGAATGTGGGAGGAAACCAGAGTAGACAGAGAAACCAATGGAGTCACGGGGAACTCCACACAGACAGCACCCGGAGTCAGGGTCAAACCCAATCTCCACTGCACCTGTATCCACCCATCACTTGCCAGGCTATGTCCCACCCATCACTTGCCGAGCTATGTCGCACCCAGCTATTGTTTCTCCGCTACTACAATCAGACGTGGAAGGGTTTTGACCTTAAACACTGTCTATCCATGTTCTCCAGAGATGCTGCCTGACCAACAGGGTTGCTCCAGCACTTTGTGTCTTTCCTCCAACAGTCTTGCTGACCCTGGGTCGGAAATTGATCACTGTTGCTTGTTAACTATTGACGACTCAGAGATGAGAACTGAGAAATCCTGCAGCCATTGATCTATTGACAGCAGTTTGGAAGATTAGGACTTCCTCACTCAAGTATTTACTGCCATTAAATAAGCTCACCCTAAATCCTGAGAATCGTTAAATTTAATGATGTCAAATTCATTTAAGTTACCAGGCTTAAGAACACTAGCTTCTGTTTGCCTGAGTGGTTACAGGGCTGATCCAAAGGTTTGAAGAGCACAGACATGATTCTTTGTCCTCTCACAGGCAATTCTAATAACCCACTAGAAATGTGTGTGAAGGACACCAGTGAATGTATGGATTTTCTTTCTAGTATAGTGTATTAGCAAGTGAGACATTATTGTACTTGCTCAGTCCTCCGATGATCAATACGTAATCTAGGTTGGCCAACACCGAATAAAGCTTCTGGCGCTAATAACAAAAACTTCATTTAGTTTAGAGTGTTGAGATCAATGTGCATTTGCTATTTAGGGAGACAGTCTTTGTTATTTGATCTATTCCACATGTTCTTTGATCCGCATTCCCTTTGTCCTGTTTTCACACCTCACACTTCCTTATCTTTACACTTCCTTACCTATGTGCCTCCCACTCCCCTGACATCAGTCTGAAGAAAGGTCTCAACCCAAAACGTCATCTATTCCTTCTCTCCGGAGATACTGCCTGTCCCGCTGAGTTACTCCAGCATTTTTTGTCTATCTTCGAATTAAACCAACATCTACAGTTCCTTCCTACACAGTCTTTGTTATTTGACATCTGATTTTAAATGTTGACAGTGGCTGACCTTGGAGCACTGCCATTTCGGTGAGTCCGCTAAGTATTTTGGACTTGTATTTCTCAGCCTGATTTTAAAAAAACATGGCAGTGATTATAATGTCTGCCATGCTCAGTACTGCATCAGCATCCACCCGGTTCAAAGTGTCCACAGAAGCAAAACGACACAAAACAAGAGGAAAAATCTGTAGAAACCTAATCCTAACACAAACTATATTCTACTTTATCCGCTGAACGTGTCTGCGTAGTCTTTCGGTGATAGGGTTTTAATCCCACAGTTCCAGGGTTTTATTTGTTGATGCCAGGGAATGTTGCATCATCGTGTACATCTGTTGTCTAATGTCTGCCAGAATGAATAGATTATTTTTAAGTAGATATTATTCATGATAAACTAATTACATACATTACAATGTCCTGCATTTGATGGGCTGCCACATACATTTGGATTAAAACCTGGTAGATTTAACAAGAGTTTTTGTGTTGGTATTGACTTTTGTTAACCATTGGATTTATTTTAATTTAATACGAAGCTGTAAAAGTGTCCTGACCCTGAAGCGATTGATAAGGTCGTATCGGGTGAACAGCTCATGCACGATGAACTTCAGTGCGTGGTCTCCACTGGCTTCATTGAGTGCGAACACATTAAATGACCACTTATCAACATCCTGTGGGAGAGAGAAGAGATAGAAAATGTAGTCAAATTGGTCAATTCTTCCCAACCTCATCATAAGTTTTAAAATGAGTGTTGCCACACACCTTTAGAGCAGATATCACTGATGCTGGATAAGTCAGTCCTATCATGTTCGATGTCCTTCGGTACATCCTTGAATTCAAAACGATAAAGGTATAAATCTTGTCAACAGATTTCATCAGCATCCCTAACATCTAATCTATAATTCCCTGCTCATTCTGGTAACAAAGACAATGGGAACTTACGTGTAGTAAGATTTTATTAAACTGCATGCAAAAAAGGGAATGTCACTGTCACTCGGTACATGTAAGAATAAAGTAACATTGAACCATGAAGCTTGGATTATCAGTTTTCCTTTAACGCAATTATTAATAATATAGTTTAAAGATGTTTCATTCAAGAGCAATGAGGAAAAGGGTGATGTTTGTCAGGAACTGCGTGGTTGGCAGTATCTCCTACACAATGTCACAAGTTGGCAAATCATGTACCATGATCCAATAGGTAATTTAGGGGAAAATTATGATGTTGTATCATAAACATAGAAAAAATGACCCAAAGTGCTGGAGTAACTCAGCAGGTCAGGCAGCATCTCTGAAGAAACTGGGTAGGTGATGTTTTGGGTCGGGACTCTTCTTCAGACTCGTTTTGGGTCAGGACCGTTCTACCGACCTTTCTCCAGAGATGGTGCCTGACCCGCTGAGTTACTTTGCAGTTTGTATCTTTTTTTGTAAACCAGCATCTGCAGTTCCTTGTATCATAAACATACATGGTCAAATACAGGAATTAGAATGTTCATGTAAATGTGTGACCCAGCAGGTTTTTGATGAAGTTTCAAATTGTACATTAGTCACAGCCAAACATATTTAAACCCTAGTCAAAGGTAAGTTTTAGAAATGCCCTTTGCCTAATCTTTTGCTGCACTTCTCTCTGTACCTCAGTTGCTTTTTTGAAACGTCCTCTTTTTTTGCTAAGTTTCGGCATGACAACTTAAGCATGTATATTCTTTTGGGGGGTTTCCCAATTTACTGAGGAGGGGGAGAGTTGGTGGTGTTGATGATGATGGAGGTGACTGCAGCAATCAGCAACTCTGATGTGCCGGAGCACAATAGATGAGCCTGCTGCTCAAGATAGACCAACATAGTGATCTTCTAAATCCAAGTGAAGCCACAATCAGCACGGAAGCATGGATTAACCCATTTGTACACTGCGGATATACGTTTGAGAGATTGTATGCTGAGTATAATCCCTATGGGGTTTATCCTGATGCATTTGATGAAATTTACTTCCCTGTTAAATCCTGTAACTTAAGCAGAAACCAGTTACATAGTATTATCTGATCTGCACTCACTGTGGTTTGCACTCTATTCAAAGGTTTGGGTATCATTATTGTCATCCACTTATAAACTTGCATTGTAAGTTCTGATACAGCAGTAAAGTTCATTGCTCTATCTTTTGTACTTGAATATGACATGATTGCATTTATGTGCAGACATCAAGTGCAGGAGGAACTCAGCGAGCCAGGAAGCATCTCTGGAGAAAAAGGATGGGTGACGTTTCGGGTTGGAACTTTTCTTTAGACAGAGGTGGTGCTCTCCTTAGCTTTCATGAAGGAACCCATCTGAAGAATGGTTCCAACCCGAAACGTCACCCATCTCCTTCCTAAAGGTGTGCCCTTTTATTCTTGAGGCTATGCCCTCTGGTACTAGACTCTCCCACTAGTGGAAGCACCCTCTCCACATCCACCCTATCCAGGCCTTTCACAATTCAGTAAGTTTCAATGAGGTCACCCTCATCCTTCCAAACTTCAGCGAGTACAGGCCCAGTGCCATCAAACACTCATCATACACTCATCATATGCTCATCACAGAATGATAACAGTGTAAAGCATGGAAACAGGCTATTCAACCCAACCCACGCATGGCAGCCAGTGAGAACCCTTCTGTATTAATCTAATCATATAATCATATAACCATATAACAATTACAGCACGGAAACAGGCCCTCTCGGCCCTTCCAGTCCGTGTCGACCATTTGTTTTCCCCTAGTCCCATCTACCTGCTCCATTCCCTCCATACCCCTCCATTCCCTTCACGTCCATATACCTATCCACTTTACTTTTAAAGGATCTCACTCTCAGTCCATGGCCCTCTTTACCCAAGAATTAAAGTGTTCATTGGAAAAGTGGGCAGTAACCCAGCTTTACGCATTCTCTCAGGTACTTCCAATTCTCTGAAGGTATTTCTCATATCCATTCTGAATCTCTTCCCCCTTCCCCAAAACCTATGAGCTCTATTTATTTTTCTACCTCTGATCTAGCGAACCGTTTCCTCCAGTCAACCATATCAATGCCCCTGGTAATTTCATATACCCCATTCATGACCATTTAATTTCCTCCACACCGATTTGAAAAGACTGAGTTTCTCCCATCTTTCCTCATAAATTAACTGCTCCACTACTGGGAAGAATATTATAAAATTTAAAGGTATGATTCTTCACATCAGTCTCTTTAAATGCTTAAGTAAAATGAGGCCAGAAAAGTGTAGCCCTCTACAATCAACCATAGTACAATTCCTTGAGCATTGTCTGCTTTGATCTGTCTTTTTCACATCTTACATGGTCTTTGACACTTTCCATATCTCTAGTTTCCCTCTCTGCTGAATCTCAGTCAGAGGAAAGGCCTCAACCCGAAACATCACCCATTCCTTCTCTCCAGAAGCTGCCTGTCCCGCTTTTCTCCAGCATTGTTTGACTATCTTAGCTGTAGCTCTTGCGTATTTTCTGCTATTGATCAGTCTTCATTTCAATTTACAGACTAATGCCCAAGTTATTGATCTTCCTATAATAGCTACAACATCCCAGTGCCATTTGAATAAACAGAATTAACATCCATCAGTCTTCAGTTGCTTCCTGCTGAGCTTCTGTCTGTTCTGTCTAATGATCCTGCTCTCTTTAACTTCAGTAATTGCCTCAACCTTCTCATATGCCTCACTGTAGCTGTGGGACCCAACCCTCTGCAGATAGTTTAGACCAACCCCATGGAGCTGACCACACTTCCCCACCACTGTTAATATTGACCAAATTAAAGACACCATAAAATGGAAGATCCCTGCATTTGTCAGAATTACTTAACCCGTGTCAGCTGAAATTTACAGGCTTTGGATGGCGCCAGCCAGTCACGGCTTAGATTGATATGCTGGATGTTGATGGATACAGGTGTTCTCCTTGTTTCTCCTAACTTGATAAAATGTATAGTAGTTTTGCAAACGAACCTTAAATGCATCACTTTGATTGGATCGCTGCAAGGGCATTGTAAATAGTATAAATAATGTTGCGAGATGGTTATCCTGTTAATTGTTGATTGGTTCATTAGAGATTGGTTCATTAAAATTGGACCATTAGAGAACCAGAATGGACAGCTATCTGCAGAGCCAAAAGAGATGGGGGAGATATTGAACAATTTCTTTTCTTCGGTATTCACCAAGGAGAAGGATATTGAACTCTGTGAGGCAAGGGAAAAAAGTAGAGTAGCTTATGGAAACTATGAGATTCAAAGAGGAGGAAGTACTGACACTTTTGAAAAATATAAAAGTGGATAAGTCTCCAGGTCCTGACAGGATATTCCCTAGGACATTGAGGGAAGTTAGTGTAGAAATAGCAGGAGCTATGACAGAAATATTTCAAATGTCATTAGAAACGGGAATAGTGCCGGAGCATTGGCGTACTGCGCATGTTGTTCCATTGTTTTAAAAGGGTTCAAAGAATAAACCTAGCAATTATAGACCTATTAGTTTGACGTCAGTGGTGGGCAAATTAATGGAAAGGATACTTAGAGATAATATATATAAGCATCTGGATAAACAGGGTCTGATCAGGAACAGTCAACATGGATTTGTGCCTGGAAGGTCATGTTTGACAAACCTTCTTGAATTCTTTGAAGCGGTAACTAGGGAAATTGATGAGGGTAAAGCAGTGGATGTTGCCTATATGGATTTCAGTAAGGCCTTTGACAAGGTTCCCCATGGAAGGTTGGTTAAGAAGGTTCAATCTTTGGGTGTTAATGGTGGAGTAGCAAGATGGATTCAACAGTGGCTGAATGGGAGATGTCAGAGAGTAATGGTGGATGGCTGTTTGTCAGGTTGGAAGCCGGTGACCAGTGGGGTGCCTCAGGGATGTGTGTTGGGTCCACTGTTGTTTGTCATGTACATCAATGATCTGGATGATGGGGTTGAAAATTGGAGAAGTAAGTATGCAGATGATACTAAGATAGGTGGTGTTGTGGATAATGAAGTAGATTTTCAAAGTCTACAGAGAGATTTGGGCCATTTGGAAAAGTGGGCTGAAAGATGGCAGATGGAGTTTAATGCTGTTAAGTGTGAAGTGCTACATCTTGGCAGGACAAATCAAAATAGGACGTACATGGTAAATGGTAGGGAATTGAGGAATGCTGTGGAACAGAGGGATCTAGGAATAACTGTGCATAGTTCCCTGAAGGTGGAATCACATGTAGATAGGGTGGTAAAGAAAGCCTTTGGTGTGCTGGCCTTTATAAATCTGAGCATTGAATATAGGAGTAGGGAAGTAATGTTAAAATTGTACAAGGCATTGGTAAGACCAATTCTGGAGTATGGTGTACAATTTTGGTTGCCTAATTATAGGAAGGATGTCAACAAAATAGAGAGAGTACAGAGGAGATTTACTAGAATGTTGCCAGGGTTCCAGCAACTATGTTACAGAGAAAGGTTGAACAAGTTAGGTCTTTATTCTTTGGAGCGCAGAAGGTTAAGGGGGGACTTGATTGGGGTCTTTAAAATGATGAAAGGGATACACAGAGTTGACGTGGATAAGCTTTTCCCATTGAGGGTAGGGAAGATTCAAACAAGAGGGCATGACATGAGAATTAAGGGAAAGAAGTTTAGGGGTAACGTGAGGGGGAACTTCTTTACTCAGAGGGTGGTGGCTGTGTGGAATGAGCTTCCAGCAGAAGTGGTGGAGGCAGGATCGATTTTAACATTTAAAACTAAAGTGGATAGGTATATGGACGTGAAGGGAATGGAGGGGTGTGGTCTGAGTGCAGGTAGATGGGACTAGGGGAAAACAAATGGTCGGCACGGACTGGATGGGCCGAGAGGGCCTGTTTCCGTGCTGTAATTGTTATATATGGTTGAAATGTTGAGCCTTGGAGGAACTGTTTGAATCCCAAGGCACATGTTGCACTATTCATTTCTGTTGGTTTCATTCTGGAAGCTTCTTCCAAGTACAATGTATTTAAGATTATGTTATTGGGCTGGGGAACTGTCAATTATGACTGTTGTTATCAATATGTTTGATTGGATTGTACAGAGACCACCTCCATGTAGTTCGGCCCCTCAAGGTTCGGAGACCTATAAAAGGCAACCCCACGACGTCCTTTGTCGATCTTCTGGAAGAGCGCTTGGGACTGCGTGACCTTTTGGAGTGTCTCTGCTTGCACAAGGCTAAAGGGGTTGGCCAAGCAGATACAAGGATCGAACCCGCGGAGGAGACCCAAGTGGTCCAAAAAGCCTCAAACACAGCCCCCTGCACCGGTTCCTCAGCCACACATTCACCTGCCCTAACCTCCTAATCCTACACCCATTAGCACATGCATGGGCACATGGCACTGGAAGTAATCCAGAGATTACTACCTTTGAGATCTGTTTTTTAATCTCCTCCCTAAATCTCTATATACACTCTGCACAACCTCATCCATTTTTGGACCTGTGTCATTGGTACCAATCTGCACCATGACCTCTGGAGTTTCACCTACCCGTTTGGAGAGTTTTCTACTTAACCTTACAGGCATCTTTGATCTTGGCACCTTGGAAGCAAGCATCCTGGTAACTATTTTATTACCAGAGAATCTCCTGTCTGTCCCTCTAATTATCGCATCACCTATTACTATATCTCTCACTGACTCCAGTCGGCCCTGCTGTGCATCAGAGCAAGTTATGAAGCCATACATCTGCCTGCTGTAGCTGCTCTCCAATGAGCTCATTCCCTTCAACCGTATCCAAAACGATATCCATGCTACTGAGAAGAATGACCACAGGGCAATCCTGCTCTCTCAGCCCACCTCTTCCACCTCTCTTGGTGGGTACCCACCAATGTGCCATCTACAACTTAGATGTGACCACCTCACTGAATCCCCTGGGGTCAAGGAAAGAGCGTTCACGTCACAGCCCTGTTTCTACCAATCTTTCCACCACCACGCACAAGAAGTGACAAGACAGACACCATTGTATGCAGATGCCGAGAAGATTGTTCATCTCGGGCTGAACAACTTCTAATCTTGTGTGTGGACTCGATAATAACAATACTGAATCCCCTATCAATGATGCTCTCAACATCACTGCTGCTTCTGAGCGAGTCCAATTGTGGCTCCAGTCAGTCAGGAGTTGCAGTCAGACTTTAGACATTGGTGATACAGCACAGAAATAGGCCCTTCAGCCCACCAAGTCCATGTCGACCAGTGATCACCCCATACACTAGCACTATCCTACACATTAGGGACAATTTACAATTTCTTCTTACTGAAGCCAATTAACCTACAAACCTGTACGTCTTGGGGGCGAGGGTGGAAACCGGAGCACTCGGAGAAAACCCACGCAGTCACAGGGAGAACGTGCAAACTCCATACAGACAGCACCCAGGATTCAGCCTGGTCTCTGGCGCTCTAAGGCAACAACTCAACTCCTGCACCACTGTGCTGTCCTGTGGATGTATTTTCCACAGTTAGTCACCAGAGACACTGAAAGCCTCCCTCATCTCCCACATCCTGCAGGATGAGCATATAATTGTCACGTGCCATCCCGACTACGACATGGCCAAAGAAAAATAATTGACCTTATCTTACCTATCACTGCTCAGCCTCCTTGTCAAAGCCTCTTGAGATAAAACCTCACCACTTACTACACAAACATATGGAACGAGGGTGGGTGTATGGAACGCGCTGCTGGAGGAGGTAGTTGAGTCAAGTACTATTGCAATGTTTAAGAAACATTTAGACAGGTACATAGATAGGTTTATAAGGATATGGGCCAAATGCAGGCAGGTGGGACTAGTATAGATTGGACATGTTGGTCAGTGTGGGCAAATAGGGTGGAAGGGCCTGTTGCCACGCTGTATGACTCTATGGCTTTAAGACTCTATATCACTTGCAGCTCAAATATCATAACATTGTGGATTCCCGTCCGTTTACCGTTCCACGAAAATGCCGGCTTGAACAGCGTGAACAATGCTGCGGAATCTCGGCTTCTCCACGGGTCGTCTTCTCATCACGCCCATCTTCCTGGTGAATGTGGATGCCAGCCAGTCGCGAACCTCTGATGGCACGGAGTCTGACTGGATGTCACCGAGTTCGTCCTCAGTGTCCAGGAGACGCCTGGTGAAGAAACAGAGAATAGAGCTTCACACCTGGAGCTTCCGTCCCTAAAGAAACAGTAAGGCACAAACTGCCCGTTGAGTACTTTGATAATTTAGCTTGAATACTAGAGCAAATGAGCTGTCTGAAAGAAAGAAAGTAAATCTTTCTTCAAAATTACCTTAATTATGACCAATATTCTAGAATGGGTTAAAATCCCTGCCTTGTGACGCATTGATATCTTTTTTTTTAAATTGTGTTTCCTCCTTCTCCTTATTGAGTGCAGTAACCTTTTTTTTTACAAATATCACAGACATATTTTAATTACATGATATTTTAATCATCAAGCCAAATTGTTTTCCGGGTCAGCACGCTTCATACTGTTCCATTCAATACGTACTGTAACTGTTATTCTGTTAACAATAATTACATCATGATTTTACTTCGGAGTCACGTGAGTGACTACGTGAAGAAGCCCCGCCTGGCGCATTATTGGCATTACATCGACGCTGACGGCAGAGCAAGAGCTGCAGAGGCAGCTCCTCTACAGCGGTAGGTACGGGCCCGCAGGTAAGTACAGTTGCATTACTTACAGGGCATGTCCAAACTCCGTGGCTGGTGTATAGAGCCACTAGGAGTTAAAAAGAAACGGAATTTAAAAGAAAAAAATAATATAAAAGTCCGGGTGGAAAAAACGGAGTTTAAAAAGCGTCCCAGGGGAAAACTCAGTGATCGGGACGGCAGATTAGTGCGGAGCCGGTTCCGATACCGGTGGCCGTTAAAATTAACGTTAGGGAGACTTTAGTTGCTCCACAAACTTTTGGCTATGAGGAAAAACGGAGTTTAAAAGTTAAAAATAAAAGAAAATACTCCGGGGGAAAAAACAGAGTTTAAAAGTTAAAAAGAAAAGAAAAAACTCCGGGTGGAAAAACTCCAGTGGGGAGGAAAATATTTAAAAAAGTCAGAGAGGCCATGATTCAAAAGTTCTAATAAAAAGGCTTCCAGACAAAAAAGCTTTATGGCTTAAAATTAATGGAGAAAGACTCCAAAAATAAAAAAAATAAAAATTCAACCAAAGGATTTAAAAAGGCCCAGAATATTCCCAAAAACAGACCCTGAGGGGTTTCCATATATTAATATATATGGTGGAATTTATCAATGTGGGAATATCTACCTCGGATTGTTTTGGAGGTAGTCTACTTGAGGAAAAACTCAGGAGTAACCAGGGCAGTAAAAGAATATGAAAAAAAACTGACCCTACAGGTGCATTGATACTGGTGGCTGGTCATAAAGTACCCACCACAGCACAAATATATATACAGGTGTACTAGGTACGATACCTGAATGAAGGAGTGAGGCCATGGAAAGTAACCATGGAAACCAAAATTAATTGGTCTCTCACCAAAGCTGTTATGGTTGAAACAGCAGAGTTATTGATAAAACTTTTGTTGTTTGGCATGTGGATTCAGGGATAGTATCAAAGCAAAGGATGATGCGTACAAAGCAGCATATGGGAGAAATTCAGAGATCATTAATTAGGAAAGGAAAAATAGATTATGAAAGGAAACTGGCAGGGAACATAAAAACTGACTGCAAAAGTTTTTATAGATATTAGTTAAAAACAAATGTAGGTCCCTTGCAGTCAGAAACAGGTGAGTTGATCATGGGGAACAAGATATGGCGGACAATTGAATAACTACTTTGGTTCACTATAAATAATCTGTAGCAGGGGACTGTGGGTCACCAGGTCAGTCGGGACCGATAAATCCCCAGGGCCAGATAGGCTGCATCCCAGAGTACTTAAGGAAGTAGCTCAGGAAATAGTGGATGCATTAGTGATAATCTGATTCTGGAGTAGTTCCTGAGGATTGGCAGCAAATGTAACCCCTCTTTTTAAGAAGGGTGGAGAGAGAAAACGGGGAATTACAGACCAGTTAGTCTAACATCGGTAGTGGGGAAACTGCTAGAGTCAGTTATTAAAGATGGGATAGCAACATTTGGAAAGTGGTGAAATCATTGGACAAAGTTGGATTTACAAAAGGTAAATCATGTCTGACGAATCTTGTGGAATTTTTCGAGGATGTAACTAGTAGCTTGGATGTGGTATATCTGGACTTCCAAAAGGCTTTCGACAAGGTCCCACATAAGAGATTAGTATACAAACTTAAAGCATACGGTATCAGTATAGAGAACTGGCTGGCAAACAGGAAGCAAAGAGTAGGAGTAAATGGTCCTTTTCACAATGGCAGGCAGTGACTAGTGGGGTACCGCAGGGCTCAACCCCAGCTATTTACAATATATATTAATGATATGAGGGAATTGAAGGCAATATCTCCAAGTTTGCGGATGACACTAAGCTGGGGGGCAGTGTTCGCTGTGAGGAGGATGCTAGGAGACTGCAAGGTGACTTGGATAGGCTGGGTGAGTGGGCAAATGTTTGACAGATGCAGTATAATGTGCCACTTTGGTGGCAAAAACAGGAAAGCAGACTATTACTTAAATGGTGGCCGATTAGGAAAAGGGGAGATGCAGCCCTGGGTGTCATGGTACACCAATCATTGAAAGTAGGCATGCAAGCAGGCAGTGAAAAAAGCGAATCTTTCATAGCAAAAGGATTGAGTGTTGTACAGAGATTATTGCGTACAGTTTTGGTCTCCAATCTGAGTTATTGCCATAGTGCAGAGAAGGTATGATTCATGTCAGGACTGTCCTTATGAAGAAAGACTGGATAGACTGGTTTATACTCTCTGGAATTTAGGAGATTGAGAGGGGATCATTAGATGCAGGAAGGATTGTTCCCGATGTTTTTTAAGGATAAGGGGGAAATTTTAATGTTTTTTCACACAGAGAGTGGTGAGTCTCTGGAACTCTCTGCCACAGGAGGCCAGTTCTACAAGGGGATCAAAAGAATACGGGATACTGAGTTGATCAGCCATGATCATATTGAATGGCGGTGCAGGCTTGGTTTCTACAACGGTGAATCCCCCATAGACATAAGGAAATACGATTTCAAAGTATTTCAAGCTGGTGCATGGCATCACTAATGGGAAAGACTATTGGTCATTAAACTTTGGCAAAATTATGATCCAATGTAAAGATTTGATAATGGATCAAAAACAAAGGCAGGAGTATGATAAATAAATATTGCCTTATGTGAACCCATATTGATGAAATCCCAATTGTGGGAGATTACAGGTGTGTTATGATATTACAAAGGATCTAAAAATTGAATTTTAGGTTTGCACCCAAAATATCTCCAATAAAGAAGAGGTATGTAAATTTGTACCATAAATTTCCCCAGGGAAAAAGAAGATGTGGTGGTAAAGCCATACGAGACATCATTTTAAATACACTTTTACAGTGTAAAAACATTTTATAAAAATGGACATCTTCAACATTGAAAAACAGTTGTTATTAACAATTTGTTAATCATTACTATAAGACTCGAAGGATTGGTATTTAGTACCAATTTATTATCATATTTACAGGTACTGGAAATTAATTCGAATGGGTCAGCTGTGCAAGTTAAGACATTGTCTAATGGATTAAACTCAGTTCTAGGCTGTTCACATAATTATTGGAAAAACAATTGCACTGATAAGAAGATCAGCACTTGCACTATGAGGACATGGTCATGGTTTATCTTGATCACATTTTAAATTGGAAGGTTGATCAGGAGTCAGCTGCAAATTAGCTGACTCCTGATCAACTGCAGCAATTATAAGCTTGTTGTGAGGCAACGGTCCTGACCCATCCAATAAAAACTATGTTTTAGGCATTCATAAACATTCCTAAATTACTATTCTGGGTTTAGGAGTAATTCAGCACCATATGAGGGGGAAAAATGTTTCCGAGCTACAAATATGTCTCATTGCTTTGTTGACAAACTTTGTCCCTCCATCAGAGAAGGAGATTAGGTAAAAGAGTAAAAAAGTTCCAAAAAAGGGAAAATACAAGCATTATAAGAGTATGCAGGCCTTTTGACAGGCCTATGCAATAACCAAAGGATACGTTATCAGAATTAAAATGGTGGATAGAAAAGGTTCCACAAGCTGCTTTAAATATATAAGCTTAGCAGCCGTTGCAAGCTGAAGCAAGTATTATCGGATGATGGATAGCTTCTGTGATTATTTGGGCTAAGATAAGTATAATATCTATTCTTATCAACTTAATATTTGATATGTCCCTTGTTTAGGGGACTATGGACAATAACACCAGGGAATTGCAAATTGATTGTCCTAAGAAATTTTTTCTCCAAACATTTGTATTAATTATTGGAGTATCAGGAGCTTTTTATGGATTAAATGCCTATTGTTCTACTATGAAAGTGTGCATGTCAAATCAGGTGAACAAAACCACGGCTGTGGCATATATCAATCACATGAGTCAAGTAAGATCATTATCAAGTGATTATCTGGGTAACCAGATGTGACATATTCTAAAACTGTTTTAGTTCAGCTGTTTATCTCTAAGGAAGAGACAATGTTGTCGCAGACAACAAATCATGGGAAAAAACATTGTCAGTAATATGGATCACTTACCATTAATCTGGTTGTATCCAGATTAAATCACCGATTTCTCAAATGTTTCTCATGGGAAAACCGAGATCAGGAGAGGTGGATGCATTTCACTAAATTACATGAGGAAAGATGTTCTTTTATGTTCCTCATTTTGTCTGATAGGGCAGTGTCTGATGAAAATGTAGCAGGACGCTGCCAGGGGCGCTTTGGTGGCCCAAACCGGACCTTCATGGTTGTCATTAATGTTGAGAGTGATGTTGAACCAGTTATGATGACTCATAGTTGCAGTAATTTATTGTTGTACAAATTCATCCAGGGCATGAAGATATGAATTTGGCTACCTGCAGGTTTGACCAGACCATTATAACAGTTTGACGGTCAAAGAGGTCTATGAATGTTTTAACTAATATAACAATATAACAATTACGTACAAAAGGAATGTTATACCTGCAATTTGGAGAAATAGCTTTAAAAAACAATATTTTGTTTATAAGAAATTGGAAGTTTTTTGCAGACAGTAAAAATTATTTTATCATATTAGATATATGGGAGTTCCTTGTGGATTTCATTTTTTCTTAGCATCTAAGTGATAGAGCCAATAATAGGGCTCATAGTGTTTATCGTCATATTTAGGACAAATTGCTGACCAAGAATTTATCGGGCTCATTCGTAATATCCCGATATGAAAAAGGGATATATATATATATATATATATATATGTGATGTGTGTGTGTATATATATATATATATATATATATAATCTGTCCAAAGTTGAAATACAGAAGTTGGGAGATCAGCATAGTCCTGACTTGCCTTAGGCAATGGACTCCAGTTCTATCAATGATTCAAAAAATTAACATTGAAAGTAAGAATGCTCATGACTTTAGTATCAGCATAAGAGTGCAAACATTGCAAATGTTACATTATATAATTGCATGTGGCTACAGATTACATTATCTTATATGTTTATGAATTTACCAAACAAAGCAGACCAAGAAGAGGTGGAACCAAGGTAAAATTTAAGCATTTCCTGTCGGCCAAAAATTGTGTGTGGGTCAACATTGACTCAATATGTTAAAGTAGGTAAGAGTCTCTGTGGTGGTGAGACAGCACTACTTATTACACACAAAAACCACATTAAGTATCAGTGAAAACTGATGGTTGTAGATAATTATATTCTAGATGGTTAAAACATGTTTAAAACTCAGTAGAACTAGACATTGAGATGTGGAAAATCACTCCATTAAGGAGGCAGATACATTCACAGGAATGGCACAGGATGGGCAGGTCTAGCAAATATTCAAGTAAAAAAAATATTAAAGTTACAAGGAGTAAAAAAAATATTAAAGTTACAAGGAACCAGTCACGGTGTCAGGATTGGACACGGAGTGTTGGGTTCTCTGTAATTGTTGCTTTGTTTATACTATCAAATTATATTATCAATTGATATTTTGGTGATAAATTTGCCTTTCAGTGAAAAGGGCATTATTTTCATTCTTTTATAAGGGAAAACATTTATCACATAAACTGAGGCAATGTTTGGGAAAAAATGTGTTATTTGCTCATTACTGTGTTGATTGAGCCAGATTGCCGTATGGAATGAGTCTACGACATAAAAAACACAGAAGCTACAAAATCTTCACATAGTCACTCACGTGACTCCAAAGTAAAATATTAAGATTAAATGAGAACTTACCAGTTCGAAGTTTGATCGTTATTTTATGAGGAGTAACGATGAGGGATTACGTGCCCTCCACTACCGACCCTCATAAAATAAATGATCATCTGGTAGTTCTAAATCTATGTTGAGCCTTACTATCTTACTCCGGCTATTATGTTCTGTGTTTTTCATGCCGCTGCTTTGAAGTATGCCAATCAAGCGCCAGGCGGGGCTTCTTCACGTAATCCCTCATCGTTACTCCTCATAAAATAACGATCAAACTTCGAACTGGTATGTTCTCGTTTAATCTTACTATTCTACCAGTCAATGCGCTCAACTGCATATGTCATCCATTGGTGCAGTTATTTAAAACTCTTTTGAATCTCTTTATTTTTCTTCTGTTCTTTGTCTCCTCATGATACTATTTATAAACTTGGAAGATTTTGCATTTGATTCCCTTAATATGTAATACATATCTCCTATTTCAAAATTCTTTCTGTGACACTGTTTCCATGTTATTAATCTGCAATATTGTGTTTTACAAAAGATGTCACAAGACTATGCAACATCCATTACACATCTCTTGTTTGTCTTCCAGTTACAATTTCCAAAAGGTACATGACTTCACTTTTAACTTGCAACCATGTCCCTTTTGTCACCAGTGGAAACATGTCAACATTTATCCCACCATACCTCCTCAGGTTCTTGAATGTTTTACCCCTAAGATCAACCCTAAATTCCAAAGAATTCAGATCCAACTTGTTTAGCTGCAGGTGATAGAACAATCTCATTCAAGTTATTAGCCTCATTTAATTTCACATGAATCCTTGATTTTGGGCTCAAGGTGGCAATGCGCCTATGTTTTTGGTACATGCTTCTCCTAGCATCTTCAAACAATCTTAGTGTGGATGGCACACACAAAACAGCTAATTACATTTCAAGAACGTCAGGGATCAAACAAGTAATGTAAGGGTTAAACAGTCTGTGTGAGCTAAAATGGAGTTGTTAGCTAAATTAGCAGCATTGCATTTTGAACCCTGCTTAGGAAAACAAGCAGATGTTTTTGAAGAATGTTTGGGCTAATTCAAAGGGACTAGTAGATCATAAGGACACCTGCGAGGTCACTAAGATAAGCTTTACTTTCCCAGAGACATCCGAGACTAGCTCGGTGTATGGTAGGACACATAACTCACACCATTATGGTACCAAGGAGGATAGCTAGCTTGACACATAAGTTGTTCTTAGAGATAAAATTTATTATATAAATACATGCTTCTACCATGAGAACATGAGCTTCATCTTCGTGAGAGAAACGATCTTCACCAAGGAGAGAGAGAGAACGAGGAAGAGCTTGAACCATGGTGTGTGCCGGTGCCATCCTGTGCAGACAGGAGACTCGAATACGCAGAGGGGAGCAAGACCTGTTATTTTGTATTGTTTCTTTATTGATAGTTGATAATGTTTTTGTGTTTTCCATGTGTTTTGCTTGAATAAATAGTTATTTGCACTCTGCACCTTGAGCTTTCTCCATTCATTGATCTGACTCCTTGAATCCTGCATATATTTCTTTACAAGTGCAGCTTAACTCTTGTTCCTATTTAGCAGTGACGGAAATCACTATCAAAATATGGAGGGGACCGGGGGACAGGGGGGACACAATTTCTTGGCAGCCGCGCGTGCATGCGCACACTCACACACACACGTGAGGCTTCGGAGGCCTCAGCCTTAGGCCCTGTGAACGGTAATTACAGCTCAATCCAGCGCTAAATGCAGCTCAACTCTGTCTATCTCGCCGGGTTAACCTACAGCTCTGCCTGGACTGACAGAATACCAGTCCGGAGCTGTGGAGCTAGCACTGCTTCTCCGCACTGGCTGTAAGCCTGGGCCATATTTCCCTTAAGTCCAGGCAGGGCTGTAGGTTAACCCGGCGGGACAGGCAGAGTTGAGCTGGGTTTAGCGCTGCTTCTCTATGCTGGCTGTGGGCCTGGGGGAACAGCGCCCATCTAATTCCCGACCACCCCCAGGCATGGGGAGGGGCACTCGGGTGGGGACAGGGCAGTTCGGCAGCGATTGCAGCGTGGGAGAGCCGGCCCAGATCGATCCTGGCTGCGGATGAGGCACAGGTCTGTGTCCAGGACTGCCATTGTGACCCTATGACCTGGGCACGTGTCCCTCCTCCAATCATCGCGCTGAATCATCATGTCCCGCCCCCATTGCCTGCTGACCGACATCTCTCTTGTCCAATCGGCGCCCTCGATCAGCAGTCCCACCCCCACTGTCTCGCGGAAAGCAGAGATTTCACCGCTTTTCGTCCGATTTTAAAATCCGGATTACAAAAAATGAGGGGAGGGGGGATCGTTCCCCACCGCTCAAAACAGGACGGGGGCGTCCCCCCTGGCCCTCCCCGGGATTTCCGGCACTAATATTTAGGATAGCTCAGTATATAATTTTTACAGTCATATTGGGATGGGTTGTATTCAGATCAGTCACCTTGTTATGGACATAAAAGGCTGGAGTAACTCAGTGAGATAGGCAGCATCTCTGGAGAGTAGGAATGGGTGACGTTTCGGGCTGAGACCCTTCTTCAGACTGAACGTTTCGACCCAAAATGTCACCCATTCCCTCTCCAGAAATGCTTCCTGTCCCGCTGAATTACTCCAGCATTTTTTGTTTCACTTTGGTTTAAACCAGCATCTGCAGTTCATTCCTACAATAGTCAACTGTTATATGTCCTTTTTGATGGTGTTTTCCTTTGACTAAGTAAGTCACGCCGATTTTTGTCAAAATATACACAATATGGGCATTATGAATAAATCACCCGTAAAACATAGGGTGCCAAAATTTAAAGGCATCAACTCACCTTGTCTCATCAATGTAAACTGCTTCCAGTTTTTACTAGTGGCTGCATTTCTGACCAGTTCTAATGTGTTGATGCTGAAAAGCAATCCTTGCTAGATTTTCAAGTATAACACAAATAATTTACAAGGAGAGGGGAGTCAGCAATCTTATGTACATCTGTAGTTAAAAAAAATGCCCTTTTAATATTGTGCACATTTTTTTTTAATTCATTCCAAAAGATGTAGGCTTTGCAGGCTGAGCCAAAAATATTAATAAAATGTTTGTTTTCAGATTGTAAACAGGGAATGTAATTATTGTCAACATACACACAAAATGAGCATTAAAGACTGTGAATAAATCACATGCAAAACTCTATAGGGTGCCAAAATATAAAGGCAACAACGCACCTTGTCTCGTCAATATAAACTGCTTCCAGTACTGAGGCTGCATATTCAATATTCTTCTTTAAATCTGTCACATTGATCTCACCTCGCTCTAGCTGTTTCACAAGACATCTTAGCCTGAAATAGAAAGAGATTACATTATACATCTTTTGAACACACAAAGTGAGGGTTACTTTCCATTTTTTACAACACTTTATCCTAAAGGGCTGTAAAGTCTTCATTAACAGAAGAAGAAGCATGAAAAGTGAGGGCATCTCTTTTAGTTGATGTTCTGCTAATTACTTCAGGGCTCTGATCCTAAGAAAGGTATTACAAAAAGTTTAATGAATCTCATATAGGGACTTCTTCAATTACAATGGTAATGGATCAAGTTACTACTACATAGAGTGAAATCGCAGAGTTAAATCACTTTATTCTACACTGAAGCTGTAGATCAACAGTCGTCATTGCATTTGAACTTGCATTTGAACCATTGTATGTGCGATCCTATCCAAGCTTAAGGTCCGCAATGCTTTTTCCCTTTGAGCTATTGCAACGTATTCACATGTGCTCTGTTTGTTTCGACTTCATAAAGCAATTCTAAAATTATTAACGAATATTGAAGACTGAACCTTAACTTTATAGTCTGTCTTATCTTCATCCTGAATATCAACCCATTTTAAAAGGAGACAAAAGCCTTCACATAGCACACAAGTACTGTACAAGGAGATACACCATTGATAATACAACACAAAGACCAAGTAAGCGTGATTGATATTTGTACCAATGGCTCAATGATATTTAGATTTCTGCCACGTAAGACGATTGTTCCTTGCAGCTAACAATAAGAGGAAAATATTGAATATTGCTGTGCTCATAAGCATGATGGAGTTTCATCAGAACAGAAATTGGTTAGATATTTCTGTTGGAAGTCAAAATAGATTCCAAAGCATCAATGTAAGTCTGTCATGTAAATAGATCCAGCCCTGTGGATGCAGCAAGTAGCTATTAGGCTGAGAAAATCTCCAAAGAGCAAGGAACTGCATTTACTGATATCCAATGCAGGTAGAATAATATTATTGTTTGACTTAGAAATTCTTGAAACCTCATGGTAAACTGATGGAAACATCCTAGACGTGGGATTCAAATAGGATAGCTGCCAAAAAACACCAGCTGGGATTGTGACATATGATAAACATGAGCCTATTTGTCTCAGTGAAGAGGAAGCACATTTCTGCTGTCTGCTCATTAAAATGCAATGATTTCAAGTTAAGTCACTTTTATTTCTATAGCACATTTAAAAAACAACTCTCGTTGGCCAAAGTGCTTTACATTGGTGGAGGTCCGAACGTTATACAACATTTCAATGTTCAGCCATTTCTAAACATGCATTTGAAAGCTTTAGCACATTGCACTCTGGCCTAATTTCCTAAGTGGCATATACACATTAAAGTTTTGCTTGTATTAGTTAAAACTAGATGCACCTCTTAAATGAAAGTCTCAGGAGAAAGTCATACATTGTGGGTTGCCAAAAGATTCATGTGACAATGAGGGTGAGAGCCAACACGACGGTATTCTGAAGTTACCTTTGCTGGAAAAGGGGCGAGATATTGGAATCCACAGGGATCCAGGCTAGGCCCAATGGTCATATTCAGAGGATGGTGAAAGGAGTTTGCGATGGAGGCCAATGCTGGTTAGAATGGCCCAAGAAGGTGGATGACCCCAGACACCTGGTCAAGGTTCAGGGAATGGAGCTACGAATGTCATGCCCCAGAAAACACGCCATCAACCCCACACATTACTCCATGCGTTACATTCTCGCCACGGTACCTGCAACTAACATTCATCTGCTCCAACCTGCACTGCAAAACGTAGCATCTCTGCAAGTCCCACAGAGCCAACGTGTATAGCCAACTCTTCAACATAACATTCCTGTTTGTCAGATCCAGATGCACAATTGCCTAGACCCTCCGTCCTCCACCTGCTCCATAGTGGCAAGGACTGAGACTTCATGGCAACAAGATTTTGCAGCACTTTGCAAGCATCCGAGGATCTTGGACCTTCTCTGCTGAGTGTTACAAGTCACCAATTCCTCCACCTTCTGTCGTGGGGTAGACTGACTCCCTCCCCCCCCCCCCCCCCCCCCCCCCCAGCCCCCACACATCTTTACACATTCCCAATCCTTTCCATTCGTCACTTTGATACCACCAAAGTGCTCCAAGTAGCAGGAATTTGATTTAATGCAATACCCCACTGCATCTCAGAATGAGCATGGCTTCTGTCACATGGACTTTGCCACATGTGCTTTGGGGACAAAGGGAAGGGAAGAGCGACATGATCAGTCTTGTCATCCAGCAGCTATTTTTACTTTGGGTGAAAACTTGACAATAGACTGCTGCATCATGACTTCATCCAGGATATCAGGCCTGAAATGTCAGGACATGTTGACCATGGTGGGCAATGAAGGAATGGAACCATTTCAACTTGAAGAAAGCCGACAGGTGCGGGGTCTGCAGAAACCTTTTCCAGGTTGTCAAATAGCATCATCTACCATAATGTAAATCGTCTACCAAATTACATCGTCTACCACAATGTAAATCATCATGGTAGACGATGATATTTGCCTGCATTTACGGCAAGCCTTCAAACACAAAAACAAAACAGAATACAGAAAGAACTCAACAGGCCAAGCAGCATCTGTGCAGGCAAAAGGTGTATGTGGAACGATTTGGGTCAAGAGGAAAGAGGAACTGTACGAGGGAAAGGCTAGAGAGAGGCTGGTAGGTGGCAGGTGGAAACAGATGCAAGAGGGACGAGGGCAGGTGGACAGATGGGAGAGGGATAGGACAGTGGCTGCTGGGTGATGAGCAGAAGCGGTAATGAGCAGATGGAACCAGGCATGGGAGGGGGTGGGGAAGGCACAACTAAAGAGAGAAGAAAACTATTTGGACAGATGTGCGTGCGTGTGCGTGCGTTTGTGTGTGTATGTGCGAGTGTGAAGAACACCAGAATTACGTGTTACCTGAAATTGGAAAATTGGAAAATATAATCTAGTAGATGAGATGGGGAGCTTACAAAATACCTGCAGTTGACCTATGGAAAACTAAGAGAGTGGGTGGAGATTTTAGCTGCAGTTTGGTAGCGCTGGTCGCCGATGAACTACATTCTCATTGATGTCACAACCTGCTTTCTCTCTAAACATCTAGTGGACATCAGTGTCTCATCAGCTAACACACTTATCAACAGAGCCATGTACATTGCACGCTACACACATCAACAGAGCCATGTACACTACATACTACACGCATCAATACAGCCATGTACACTGCATGCTACAAATGTGTGAACGTAGTTTTCATCTCGGTCAATAGTCTTCCACCGTGTCACCCAACCCATTGCCGGCTACGGGGTCAAATTTTATGCTTAACAAAAGAATCATATAGGCTTCATTCCTCTAATCACTTAGCTTTCCACTGCATATTGTTTCTGCTAATTATCTTACAGAAATAATTTCAGGATATCATGCGACTACTAAGAAACTCTTAAGAATATGATTAAATCTCACTTTGTTGCTGTGAAATCCATTAGCATGTTACATGATACCATCCATGGCGTCAAGTGCTGTGTGGGGATTTTCATGCTGTTAGCATACCCGGTTATAATTTGTGTCCTACAGTTAGTTCCTGAGTAAATGAATATCTCCTAGCTTAAACACACAGAAACTGAGCATATTTCCAATTCATAATAACTTTTAAAGATTATACTTATGCATATTTTCATATCACTCAGTCTAACTGCTGTAATTTTACATGGAACCTGGGGCTTGCACCTGGGGCATTTTTTCATTATTAAAACCTCCTATGTTTCATTCAAAATGTTAACTTTCAGGATTTGCAAGATTATTGGAATGCTGCCCAGATTAGTGGGTGCCACCTGTCAGGAGAGTCTGGACAAATGTAGATTGCATCCTCTGGAATGTCAGATGTTGAGGAGAGATCTGATAGAAGCATATAAAATTATGAGAGGCATATATTGGGTAGACAATCAGAACTTTTTTCTGGGTACAACCAAAGGGAAGATCTTTAAGGGGTGGTGGGTAAGGTTTAAAGGAGATGAGCCAGGCAAGTTCCTAACACGGAGGGATATGGTTCACTAGCAGGAGAGGAGATTAGTTTATCTTAGTATCATGTTTAGTACGGACATTGTGGGCTGAAGGGTCTGTTCCTGTTCTATATGTTCATTGTCATATAGTTTGTAACATTCTAGCCTCCATGTAACAATGTTCTGAACTCAAGTCAAACTTCACGGAGGTCAATATGAAGATCCAGGCAGAGACTCTAGCCTGGCATAGTATGTGTACTGCTGTGTTTGAGGTGCTTTCTTTCAGATGAAGCATTAAATTGTGTTCTGATCTGCTTCCTCATGTAGAAATGATTTTGTGCACTATTTCAAGGGAAAATTGAGGCATTTTCATTGCTTGGTTTATTCATTGCTTAGTAAAACTAAAAATGATTTATTCAATGGTTTTACTAAGCAATGGTTTATTCATTGCTTAGTAAAACTAAAAATATGTGCACATTATCACATTATTATCAATATTTGGATAAACTGGCTGTGTGCAAATTGGCTGACATTTTTTTAAAATAGCTACTTCAGTGGGTAAAGAATTAGGGATGTCCTTCTGGGACACATGACAATAAACTCTCTTGACTTGACTTGATAGGGGCTATAGCAAATCAAGTCTTCATATTTCCTTTTAAGACCACTATTGTAAGGATAATGACAAAATGAATTATTTTTGTTTGGTTGTTATTGCAAATCCAAATCAATGAGACAAATGTAAATCTAAGTCGAAGCAACAGGGACAATTTTCCATTTTAAGCCGAATAAAAATATTCTGAATGGTGTCACTTACCTTTATTCACTGGCCTGAAGTAGCTCGAACAATAGTTTGAAAACTTGGGATCAAGTTTGATGAGATTATTTATTATGTGCCTGTAAGATGGTGGTGAAACAGGAAGTTTTACTTATGGAAGTAATTCAGTGTCAGATTGTATATATTTTGTTTTAAACAGAAAGAATAGAGAAAGTAAATGTTGTGTCAGTTTGGATTAATTGGTGGTAGAATTTCCTTTGAGTTCTAGGTTATGGGTTCAAGCTACAGTTCAGAGCATAAACACATGAAGTGAGGCAACTGTCTAATGCTATACTGAGAAAGGGCAACATTTGCACGTCCTATCCTTTGTGTAAGATTACAAAGCAAAGTCCATGATGACTGTCCCAGTAAACGAGGGGGATGTTAAATATGTCAAGGCAGGTATAAAGGAACATTCAGATGTTTTGGCATGCTTGTCAACTTTCTCTTTTCCATTAGAAAAACCCTTAACTAGTTAGGACACAAAATCAAGGAGTAACTCAGAAGGTCAGGCAGCACCTTTGGAGAACATGGATAGTTGATGTTTATAGTCAGGACCATTCTTCAGACACTAAAGTTTCTGATCACTCACTCGAACCCAAAACGTCACATATCCATGTTTTCCAGAGATGCTGCCTGGATCAGTACATGTTGTCTCCTTTTGTAAACCAGCATCTGCAGTTTCTTGTATCAGCGTATTGCTAGTCAAACTGAAAATACGAAATGTAGATCCTAGCTTACAGTCAAAGACACAATGTGCTGGAGTAACCAAGCAGGTTACTTTTTTGAAGTTTTAAAATATTATGTTTTGGAATCTATTGCATTTGCCTCTAGAATATTATTTAAATGACAAGAAACTCCAATGTTGTGATCCAGATAGATCATACAAGAAATGAGGGAGGCTGGAATGCAGGCTGAGCAAGTTAATAAGAAGACAAATGGAATGTTGATCTTCCTTGATAGAGAATGAAGCAGCAGGGTAGGTAAGTCTTGCCGCATCTGTGCAGGGCCTGGGGCCCACTCACACTGTATACCACAAAGGGCAGCACAATGATACAGTGGTAGAGTTGCTGCCTTACAGTGCCAGAGATTCGCTTTCGATCCTGACTGCGGATGCAGTTTGTATATTCTCCCTGTGATCGCGTGGGTTTTATCCAGGTGCACCAGTTTCCTCCCACGTTCTCAAAGTGTGCAGGTTTGTAAATTGCCCCTAGTGAGTGTGAAACTGGGATAACAGAGAACTGGTGTACGTGTGATCGTTGGCCGGCATGGATTTGGTGGGCCAAGGGGTTTGTTTCCATGTGGTATCTCTAAACCAAACAATGTTTGGTCTCCTTATTTAAGGGACCATGATGATGGTGCAATGATAATTCACTCGGCTAATTACTGGGATGAGGTAGTTGATGAGTGAAAGGTTGTGAAGAATCAATCTGAACCATTGGGAGTCTAGAAGAAGGGGAGTTACTCGGGCTCCTTGATAGAATGGATGCAATGAGGATATTTACCTTGTGAGATAATTAAGGACTGAGAATAAGGGGCCTGCCACTCAGGACTGAGATTAGTTCATTTCATAAGTTCGAGGAGCAGAGTTAAGCCATTTGGCCCATCAAATCTACTTCACCATTGAAGCTTGGCTGACCTATCTTTCTCTCTCAACCCTATCCTCCTGCATTCTCCCCATAACCCCTGCCACTGTTACTATGCAAGAATCTATGAATCACCGCCTTAAAAATATCCAGGAAAATATGAGGAAGAATTTCTTCTTGAAAAGCTTATGAGCTTTAGAAATCCTCTGCTTTAAAGAACTGTGAATGTTGATTCATTGAGAATATTATGGGTAAAAATAGGTCTTTGAACTCTATGACAATCAAAGGTGTAAGAGATCTGGCAAATAAATGGAGATGAGGACAAGATCTTATTGAATGGTAAAGTAGGCTCAAGGTCCAAGTCTCACTCCTACTTCTTGCATACTTTCAACAGCAGCAGCTGCATTTTAGAAACTTCACTAATTATGAGGAGCTTTGCGATGAGATAATGTCTTGAATCACTGCAATATTTACCTTCCACACAGTCGTAACAGGAATGCCTGACACCAAGAGCGAGTTAGATATAGCTCAGGGCTAACGGAATCAAGGGAAATGGGGAGAAAGCAGCTGCACCTATTTTCTATGTCTATATTTCAACCATGGCAAAATATTCCAAGTTGCTGAGAAGTTGTTAATTGTGAATTGGAAGGATTTTAAAATAATTTTCATTCCACAGTAAGTATTTATAGCAGAAATATTGTTCATTATTTTGCATCTCTATGTTCACTAACTAATTCGGTTCTGAAGGGAACTACATTTGATGCTAATTAAAGTGGAACACTGTGCAGAATTATACAGGATTTACATTTTCATAAGTGTCTACAAGATTTCTACAAAAATCTCTATCATTCAAATATTGCAGAACTCTAAATAAATTGTAAAGTATAAATCCAAAAGCAAAACAACACGCATATGATGAAAATCCAAAATAATATCTAACGTGCTGGAAATACTCAAAAAAGCCAGGCAGCATATGTGGAGTTAAACAGAATTAAAATTCAAGTCAATAACCTGCCATTAAAACAGAAAAGAGTTAGTGAAAAAGATAAAAGATGCAGAGAAATCCAGGGGTTGGGGCATGAAGTAGTGAGGGGGGAGAGTGGTAGGTAGAAAGAGAGGACATAAATCATAGGAGGTCTGTAAAACAAAACAAGGTGAGAGAGATTAAATAACAGAAGATATGATAAGCAAATATCAGATTGCTGGAGAAACTCCACAGGTCAGGCATCCACAGAGGGAAATGGACAGACAACATTTCATGTTGGGACCCTTTTTCATACAGTCCCGACCCGAAACACCATCAGTTCATTTCTCTCCACAGATGCTGCCAGACTCACTGAGTTCTTCCAGCTGTTTACTTTTTGATCAAGATTTTTGCATCTGCAGTTTCTTGTGCCTCCAGAAAATATGATAATGCAACTGAGAAATTATTCAAAGAAAAAGTGGGATATGTGCTGAATTGCCAGCATGCTGAATTCTGCCTCCAGAATTTATTCTACTGAATTAAACGGAAAGTGAATGAAATCTGGAACCCCGGCCAGAGGAGGTGGTGGAATTAGATACAATGACAACATTTAGGAGGAATTTACTGTAGGCAGACATTAAATCGGGAAGGATATGGTCCTAGCACTACAAAGGGGATTACTATAGATGGGCAAATAGGTCCGCATGGATGCGATAGGCTGAAGGGCCCATTTCTGTGCTGTACAACTCTATGGTTCTATGAATGTTGTACCACCAGTCAGAGCTGAATTTACAGGCATATGTGTTGAAAAATCATTCTGTTGCAAAAGGTACAAATCTGCTCCTGCACTTGATTTCAATCTTTAATCCAACCTGTATTACTGTACAAAAGGTAAGGTGAATGGAAACAGAAAAAAACAAAGCTGGATAGACCAGTCAGGTCTCTGTGCCTGCTCCGCCATTCAGTGTAATCATTGTTATGTTGAGTTTAGTTTAGTTTAGTTTAGTTTAGAGATATGGCACGGAAACAGCCAAATTAACGTACAAACTTTTACATCTTTGGAGTGTGGGAGGAATCCGGAGCATCTGGGAAAAACCCACGCGGTCACGGGGAGAAATTATAAACTCTGTACAGACAGCACCCACAGTCAGGATCGAACATGGTGTTTTGGCGCTGTAAGGCAGCAACTCTACCACTGTGCCACCGTGCCGCCCTTCCTCTAACTCAATGCCAAATTCCTGATCTCTCCAACGAGCAACCCCTTGATGTCTTTTATGTCACAAGGCAACATTACATCCATGAGCAAGTCAAATTGTACCAACGAGCTCACAAGATCCATGAAATTATTCTGCTGTAAATGGGATTTGAATTCTTTGTATTTTCTTTTTGGGTATTTTTCAGCTGTTATCGTTGTTTGGCAAAATATATTAATTGTGATTAATAAAAAAGCTTCAATGATGCACCGACTTTCAATCTGCTTCTATCTCTTACAGCACAATTTGTTACATATGTAGAGCTTTTGCGTAATCTTGCTCAACAGAGGGAATTGTATACTTACACAATCCCGATGTCAGCCTTTAGATAATTCCTCCAATTGTCATTCTTATCATTATAGAACCTAAACATGTTCTTACAGATGGATCACTGTGTACCTTAGATTTCCATCACAGTTAGTGTTTTTGTTTACATTACTTCGCATGCTGGCAACACATTGAACATCATTTTCAAAAGTTTTTCAAACGGGCAAAGTACTCCTTTGCGTAGTCAAGACACAAGAGACTGCATATGCTCGAATTTGCTGGGGGAAACTGAATGAGTCCGACAGCATCTGTCGACAAAAAAAGGCTCAAACAAATTTATTAACGATTTCTTCTTATTTTGTACTTATTTTTTCACCTAAGTTATAGTTTCTGTGAATAACATCTGTGTTATTCCAGAGGTTGGGAATGATTTTTTTAAATGTTTGTGTGGACGTCCATCTGTGTAGAGTTTGCGGGTGACCACAGATATGTCATTTTGTTAGTACTTATGGTGGTTCAAGATTCCCATGAATTACAGTATGTCTTCAGCAAAATCTTTTTAATCCACATAATTACTCACACATCTTCTTTCCAATTTCCAACCATGATTTTGCTTTCTTTTCCCTCTACCACCCAGCCACTAACAGTGCGGCCCGCAAACAACTGGAATTGGTTAACGGTATACACGCACATCTTGAGAGCATCCTGAAAGTAAATTGTAAATTTTGCATGGCATTTATCGCTGGTACTTAACTGTTTTGGTGAAATAAATATAAAGCAATTTTCCAAAGAATCCTTCTGTTTTTCTTTTTTCCTTTCTGAAATTAGTTAAAATTGAAAAACTAGATCTGTTACTGCAAATTATAGGAGAGAGGGGGTGGGAGATTGCAACCTTCACGTGGTCCGCCCTGTCTTGACGAATGCAATCAACCTGACATGCACAATCAAATCAAATAGAACAAGTTGTCCTACGACTTCAGGCTGTGCATGCCATATGCAAGAAGAAGATAGGAGAGAGGATTTTCCTCCATATCATACTTACGCTACAAATTTATTTTCTAAATAAAATGAGATAGTAGTGAAAAATCAATGAGTCAAATGATCCTGGCATTTCTTCAGTTCAGTGTACTAGAAATGGCTCAGGTGAGCTGCTAACAGACCAGGTCATTCACTCTTCAAGTATAGTTTGCCATTGGTGTATGTATGTCAATCCTTCACTTGCCTGAAGGAAATTGACCTGCTGAAATTGTTCTCTGGTATTTACCTAGTGGTTCACACTGATCCAGCATTTGAGAAACACTTTCTGACGACACAAAAGTGAATGGCTTATGAGCTGAATTTAAATTAATCAAACAATGTTATCTCAACAAAGCGTCTCGACCCGAAACGTCGTCACCCATTCCTTCTCTCCAGAGATGCTGCCTGACCCGCTGAGTTACTCCAGCTTTTTGTGTCTATCTTTGTTATATCAATGCAATTCTTCTCAGAATAAATATCTAAAAATGCCATCTGTTTTGTTAAATAGCAAGATTTCTGTAAGTATACGTGAATATTCTTATGCATCTACACAAAGTTATGTTTTATATGCATATTTTTGCCTGTATCTTCCAGTTCGGGCAAGCTGGTGAAAATATATATTTTTTTAACTGCTCATGCAGTAAATCTGAAATAAAAATGGAAAATATTGGACGAACTTGCAGGTCAGGCAGCATCTAAGGAAGAAGAAACAATCAATGTTAGAAATTGGAAAGAGAGGAATACAAGTCTCTCCTGCTGAAAATTAACTTGTATTTCTATTGTTCAAGTTAGTTTTAAGAATGAGAGCAGTAGTAGAGAATAGACACAACATGTATGAGTAACTCAGTGGGCCAGGCAAAGGAAAAGACCTTTCTTCAGACTGAGATTCAGACCAAGACCTTTCTTCAGACTGAGATTCAGGGGAGAGGGAAACTAGAGATATGAAAAGGTACGAATAACAAAGGAAAGGAAGGTATGAAAAGAGCAAATCAAAGCCAGCAACGATGATCAAGGAAAGGCTGAGCCCACAGTGGTACAATGTTGGCTGTGGAAATGGTGGTCTTCTTCTTCTTGCGTATGGCGTGCACAGCCTAAAGTTGTAGGACAACTTGTTCTATTTGATCTTATTTGATCCAGGTGATTGCATTCGTCGAAACAGGGCAGACCACGTGAAGGTTGCAATCTCCCACCCCGAAATGGTGATAAGGAGTGAATACAAACAGTGAAACGAAGCAGGATGACTAGGGTGGGTGAGGGGCGGAGAGAGTGGGAATTGAAGGGTTACTTGAAATTAGAGAAATCAATATTCATTCTGCTGGGTTGTAAGCTGCCCAAGCGAATGCCCCAGAGAATATCTGTGAGAGGATGATTCAAAATAGCTTAAAGGGGTAGATGCCAGCACATTAGGCTTCTTGATTTTGGGAATGATATTGACTTGTGTAATATCCCTCTAAAGCTCCTCTTCCTTTCTATTCATGAACAGGACAATATTTCACTGTAACAGGCTCAACCTAGAAGTGTTGGCCTAGATTAAGTTCCATTAACCTTTAGCACACAAAATGGCAATGTGGCGGAAGCTACAAGTCTGCTCAGACACTCATCTAATATATGAGAGTTCTCCAGTTATCTGTGATGTTTTAGCTGCAATCAGGTGCAACACAACTCTATTCCCCACCCACTACCATTTGGAAAATGGCAGCAATCCAATGACGTAATCACATGATCATGCAAGTAAGTTTGTAGTAAAATCCTGGATTACTTCATTTTAAAATCTCGGAAAACTTTTACGTGCAGATCTGATATTTGGGTCATTTTAACCAAGCTAACAGCATTGTCAGAGTTCGTTAGCTCGCCCGGGATAATATTCTGGTGATTCATCAAATTACTATAAATGGGTTCATATTGCATTAGAAATTATATTCATTATTCTTAGAAATATCATGAAGAGATTTTTTGAACATCGCTTTGCTGCCAACAATGAGATGTGTTTTGTGTTGCTAACTTTCAACTTGACTTTTCACAGCTACAAGTCATCAAATAAATTGAATGTGAAGTTATTAAAACATCATCAATGCTCTGGCCAAAATTCCAAACAGAAATATTTCTAAGTCCCCACCACAAAAAATGACTAAAACGAGTTTGAGTTAAGTTTATAGTCACGTGTACTGAGGCAACCCTGAAAAGCCTTTGTTGAGTGCTAACCAGTCAGCGGAAAGACTATACATGATTACAATGGAGCCACTCATTGTGGACAGTTGCATGATAAAGGGAATAACGTGAATACTGTTTACTGCATGATAAAGTCACTAGTCTGATCAAATATAGTCCGAGGGTCTTCAATGAGGTAGATTGTAGTTCGGGACTGCTCTCTAGTTGCTGGTAGTAAGGTGCAGTTGCCTGATAACAGCTGGGAAGAAACTCTCCCTGAATCTGGAGGTGTACGTTTTCACACGTCCATACCTTTTGCCTGATGAGAGAAGGAAGCAAGCACTAGGTCACTTTAAATGCAGGGCAAAAAAAATACTTCCCACACTCATTTTGTCAGTAACAAAATAAAAGGTAACCTAACCAGAAGACAAGTCGTCAACTCAAACACTCCTTTCTCCTCAATAATTGATGTAAATACAATGTTGGCTTTGAACCAACCTGAAAATATTAAAGCGGGTGAGGCAGATTTGAACTTCGGGGGTTCCGGGAAAGGTCTGCTCACCTGTTTTCCCTTTTCAGCCACAATCACAATGAAACTCAGTGGGCACAGGTAGTCTCACATTCCTCTATCCCCATACCAATTATTGGATTTCATTCAAAACAATGCCTCTTGTGACAGATTTTCAATTCAAGTGAGTCGTCACAAGTCTCATGGGAACAGGAGCACATCCACTGAATCATTCTCTTAGTATTTTGGCCATACACTTTTGAGATAAATCCTCTGCTTGTATGAGCGGGATGGAAAGCATTCAGAAAATGTAATCACTTTAAATAAAAGCAATCTGTCATTCCAATATGTGGATGAAAGGAACCGAGGTCTCGACCAAACTGTGCAATAAAAGTTAGACACAAAATTAAACGTCACCTCTCCATTTTCTTCCTGACTTGCTGAGTTACTCCAGCACTTTGTGTCTATCTTTGGTATAAACCAACATCTACAGTTCATTTTTATTGTATCTTGTGTGCAATAAAAGTACCAATTAACAATATAAACTCTCTTTCAGTCCTCTATCCACAATATATAATTGAGTGAAAGGCTATACTGTGTAGGAAGGAACTGCAGATGAACCTCGCCCGCCATCTGACCCCACCTCTCACCCTTGTTGTGTTTTAACTATCCTCCCCCGACCTCCCTCCCCCTGACTTAGAATGGTCTGTCCTCAACAGAAGCCTTACCTTTGTACCCCTCTGCCCCCACCTTAACGAGTTCTGGTGTATGTGACCTAGAGCTTTTTTTTCCGTTGCCTCCACTTCCATGCCTTTTTCTAAGCCTTAGAATCTAAGGGAATCTATCTGCATCAAATCTGCATTAGAATCTAAGGGAATCTATCTGCATCAAATCTGCATTAGAATCTAAGGGAATCTATCTGCATCAAATCTGCATTAGAATCTAAGGGAATCTATCTGCATCAAATCTGCATTAGAATCTAAGGCAAGGAGTCCTCACCACCCAGTGATGACACCCTCTCCCATCTCCAATGGCCGTCCTCCTTGTGGACTCTCCCAGGCAGCCTTCTACCCGCTCTAGACCCTCATGGCAGTCTGAAGTAGGGTTCCAACCTGAAATGTCACCTGTTCTTTTTCTTCACAGACGTTGCCTGACCTGCTGAGTAACTCCAGCATTTTGTGTCTATCAAAGGTTTTACTGTTATATCCTATGTTAATAAAACAGCACTAGAACATAGAAAATGCAATTCTGAATATTCACATTTAATACATTTACCCGAAGTTTACGCCTTAGAACAGATCAGCACATTCTAATCATTAAGCAAGATATGATGCAGATCCTGAGGAATACAGATTATTATGTTAGATTCTGGTGACCATTAAGAAAACTAGCCTCTCACAAGCAACTAAGAGACACCAAGATTAGTAACAACCCACACTGCATGCTGGATATGTTAGTGGGAATGATTGCTAGCCATGAGCTCCACTGTAGATCTGCATCAACATTGCGAATAGAAGCAGGAAGGATGATCTTCATTATCTACGTGACAATGAGGACAGTGCAACATTGGAGGTCTCCCGCAGAAATGATTAAATTGCCAGGTCACTGTCAACACACTTGGCCAGGCAGACCCTGCAATGTTGCCAGGACAATGGGCCTTCATGGTCAGGTTAAGAACTCTACACCTATAAAAACCAGAACTTGAAGATGACGGCAAATCCGGCAGCACCTCATATTTCGCAAACTTCACCCAGCCACCATTGCCACTGTCACTGTGCTGTTGTCTGCTTGTCATAGCTCTTGAATGTATTCCTTTTTGACTTTGCGCCAAATAATTTGAAAGTTTGTTTCCTATTCCATTATTCTTTCAAGCAGTGCACTCTGTTTGTAAACAGTGACATCAAATGTCTTCTGCATCCTTCCTCTAATACAGTTGCCACACTGAGGAGTATTTCAGCACTTTCGGAGTTCAACATTAAACTAAGTGCTAAGCTTTTCATTTCATTCCACCGTTATCGCGCTTGACCTTTTTATCTAAACCATTAAATTTTAGAAGTTATTTACCTGTCCTCACTCCGTGCCCTTTGATGCTGGAAAGCAGGTTAACATTTCAGAAATAATAAAGTGCAGTGACATGTCCTGATCTGTGAAGATTCCCTGTGTGGCAGACTTGGTTCACTTTTATCCTCTTGCTTTGCATGTGCCAGATACCTGTAAGTGATTAGTATTTTTGGAAAGAGGCCACTTTCAATTTATTTCAGATTTGTGGCAATTCTTTCAAGATAACGTGTATTTTTCCCCTCACAGATGGTCTTTGTGCCATACTTTCACATTGCCTTGCTTATCAGACTTATTTACAACAATAAACTTTCCATTTAAAGTAACTATTCTTTTTTTAAAATATATTTTTATTATAAGCAAACACGTATTATGGTAAAAACATTTCATATGTATCAATCATACAGTATTAATATTATCAATTGTGGATTCATTCTGCTTCTATTTTTTTTAATATAGATAGAAAGTAAGAAAGAAAGAAAGAAAGAAAGAAAGAAAAACACAAATGTCAAGATTTTAAAAAAAAGAATGGAATGGAGATAGGTTAGAAGATTATAAAGTATAACTTTTCATCTATTCCTGAGTTCAAGTTTCAGTTAGGTTCCCGTGCCGAACCAATCTACTCCTTCAAATAATCGATGAATGAAGACCATATTCTAACAAAAAGTTATTGTTTGTCCATTAAGACAAATCTGATTCTTTACAGGTGTAGGGTCTCCGACATTTCCATAATCCACATTTTAATTGTGGGGGTTATAGGGCCTTTCCAAAATTTTAATATTAATTTCTTCCCAGTTATTATACTATAGTCTAGAAAGTTTCTTTGGCTTGTTGTGAGTGTTTGACTTTGTTCTGATATTCCAAGTATTATTAGTTTTGAGTCGGGATCCAATTTAGTAGGGGGCGCCGTCCAGTTGGTATGGCTGCCCAGCCTGCAGCTGTCTGTCTTTTAACTTCTTTCTTTTATTTTAGTGAGTTTTAGTGTTTTGTTTTGGAGTGCATTCTTTTTATGTGGGGGGTGGTGGGGGGGGAGGGGGAAACTGCTTTTCCTGGTCCCTACCTGGTCGGAGAGGCAGCTTTTCTCCGGGCTGCAACTTCAACCCGTCCTCGCGGCCTACCAGCGTTGCGGGTGATGCCTTGCCTGGGTCGCCACGCTGGAACTCCGGAATGCTGAGACCCCAGGTGAACATCGCGGAGCTGCGGGACTGTGGAGCGGCCAGCTGCGGGCGGCAGCGCTGAACTTTAACATCAAGAGCCTGGGATCTCTCGGCGCGATCACCAGGGGTGGAGCTACATCCGGCGCGGCCTTGTCGGCTTCGGAAGCCACGGACTCCGGTAAGGAAGCGGCCGTTCCAGGTGTCCCAAGCCGCTGAGAGGGTCTACCGATGCCGGAGCACCATCACCTCGCGTGAAGGCCTAAAACATCGGGCCGCCATAGCGCTGACTGCGGCGGCCTCAATAGGCCCGACTATGGGTGGACATGGGGATGGGACTGGACTTTGTGCCTTCCCCACAGTGGGAACCATTGTGGGGGGATGTTTTTATGTTCATTGTTAATTCTTTAGTGTTGTGTCTCATCTTTATCTGTGTGCTGCATGGCAAGACAAATTTCACTACACGAACTGGCGTATGTGACAAGAAATGTCCTTTGTCCTTTGAGTATTAACAACTTCAGAAATTATTCTAAAAATATCAATCCAGAAATGTTTGATTTTTATACAATTTGCAAAAGTATATGTTAAGTTAGCCTCTAGATGCTGACATTTATCGCAGATAGGAGAGATATGTGGGAAAATTCTATTTAGTTTTACTTTAGGGTAGTGTAATCTGTGTAATACTTTAAATTGTATTAAAGCATGCCTGGCATTTAACGAGCATTGATGTGTATATTGGAGACTTTTATCCCAAATATCTTTCGTTATAGGTTGGCCTAATTCATTTTCCCATGTATGTCTATATGAGTAACTATTCTTATTTGCGTTAACTGTAAAGTAACTATTCTTAATTGCGTTAAGAGGTGCTTCAGTTATTTCACAGTTGGATATTTGCACTGTAGAAATGTGAGTTTATGATATTTATACCGAAAGTAGAATTACTGTTGGAACCAGCATAAAACCATCAATTTAAATTGGGCAATAGCATTTCTCACAGGTGCCTAAAATCTTCCATTTCCATTTCTTATCATAGGGCTGATTGGCATGTGCTAATTACCAAACATATAGCAGTTCTGCACATTCTTAGTGTTGGTCTTCGGCATCATGTCCAAATGTCTTTTGGAAGTTTTAGTGGGCTTTAATTTTGGGAGTCTTTCAGGAGGTGCAGCCCTGCTCTAATTAACACGCATTACAACAAGCAAAATCTAATTTTCTCTCGAAATCATGGTCAGTTATTTACCAAGTTGCTTGCCAGCGAAACAAGTTTTCTCTATTGTTCCAAAAGGACACCCCACGATTTTCTTTGGTCATAGAGTGATACAGTGTGAAAACTGGTCCTTCGGCCCAACTTGCCCACACCGGCCACCTGCCTGCGCTTGGTCCATATCGCTCCAAACCTGTCTTCCTTTAATTTTTCCACTTAGTTGATATTCCATGCCATGTGTAAACCCTCTGGAAACGTTGCTCAGCTTTGATATCCCTCCTTAAATAATGGACCAGAAATATGCACAAATTGCAGCTCAGACATAACTAGTGAGATGTCCCCTCCCCCCTACAATCAGTCTGAGGAAAGGTCCTGGCCTGAAACGTCACCTTTCCATGTTCTCCAGAGAGGCTGCCTGACCTGATGAGTTACTCCAGCACTTTGCATTATTTTGTGTAAACCAGCATCTGCAGTTCTTTGGTTTTACTAGTGATATATAAATGGTTTAGCATGCCTTCTGAAGTTGTTGATTTAATACTCAAACTTACAAAGCCAATTATCGTACCAGTGTTCCTTTAATCAGCTTATTATTTAATATGCCCTAAAGTTTAAAGAGGTTTGTAAACATATATTCCTCAATAAAATTGTTACGTCATCTCTTCCATATTTTCACCTGAAATATACTATCACCTGCAACACACTTAGCAAAGACCATCAAGCTTACTTGCATTAAATGCCACTGCCACACGCCTCTCCATTTCACTTATTCATCTCTTCCTGCACCCTGCATCATTTATCACGTTGACATGCTTTGTACCACTCCAACACTTTAATTGTACTCCCTATTCAAACATATATATATATATTAAGTGTGTGTGTGTGTGTGCTTAGTTTAGTTTAGTGATACAGCACAGAAACAGGCCCTTGCCGCACACTAACACTATCCTATGCACACTAGGAACAATTCAAACTTATACCAAGCCAATTAACCTACAAACCTGTACATTTTTGGAGTGTGGGAGGAAACCGAAGATCTTGGAGAAATCCCGCGCGGTCACGTGGAGAACGCCCAAACATCGTACAGACAGCACCCGTAGTCAGGATTGAACCTGGGCCTCTGGCGCTGCAAGCACTGAAAGGCAGAAACTCTACCGCTGCACCGCTGTGTCACGCGTGTGTGTGTCCAGTTCAATACGGCAAATTATTTAAACACATCATTTTGGACTTCTTCTAAATGGATCATTATTGATCAGCTTGGAGCAACCATGCATTATTTGATTGATGTCAAATGTTGTGTGACTGAAAGGAAAGAAGTGCCACAAGGCTACAAAGGAATACTGCCTTTGCATCGACACCACATGGTTCCACTTTGGTTCTACCTACTAAACAAGAATTCTCTCTTTGGTTCTATATGTTGGGCAAGAAATGACCAGCACAACTGCAATGTTTAACCCGCAGAAAAATTGCATCTGGTTCAGGTTGTGAAAACTAAACAGTGAATTCCTCGCATTGTAGCAATTACATTTTCACTGGATTTGTTTGAAACAATTGTAAATATATAACCAAGTTCTATGCAATTGTTTCTTATTTAGGATCCACTGATTAGAACTATGGTAATTATTACACAGGAAGAAAGGTCAACCTAGTTTCCATTCAGCAATAAGAACTGAACCAAAATGGATGAACACAATTAAAAAAAATAATAATAAAACTGGTAAATATGAATGAACAGTGAAACTTAACTGCGCAATAAGTGGATCATACTGTTAAAATGCTGATTGTGTTTAAGGTGTCATTTTAAGGATAGATATGAATTCATAATTCTTTGAATACACCTACTTATCACGACACAGATTCTCTTGAACTTCTACAGGTGTACAGTAGAGAGCATATTGACCGGTTGCATCATGGCCTGGGGCGGCAACTTGAACGCCCAGGAGCGAAGAAGACTGCAAAAAGTTGTGAACACTACCCAGTCCATCACGGGTTCTTATTTGCGGGATTTACCGGAGTCGCTGCCACAAAAAGGCAGCCAGCATCATCAGAGACCCACACCACAATGGCCACACACTCATTTCACCCCTGTCACCAGGAAGAAAGTACAGGAGCCAAAAAACTGTAACGTCCAGGGTCAGGACAGCTTTTTCCCTACAGCCATTCGGCTATGAAACACTACAAGCTTGAATAAGCTCTAAACAACATAGACTGTTATTGCGCTGTTATTGTTTGTTTGTTTGTTATGTGTACATGTGTGTGTAGTGTGTGTACACACACTGAACTTTTTTTTCTCATTTATTATATTGTTTACAGTGTATTATGTTTACATATTCTGTTGTGCTGTCCCACTGCGGCGACCTAATCCACGAGTTAAGAAGAATGTCTTCGACCTTCAAGCTCGAGGGCACTCGCCTGGAAAACCTCGAGCTGGATTGACCGTCCGCGTTAAAACCGTGAGCTGGATCGACCGACCGCACACACAAACACACAAAGACATTGCAAAGGCAGGGACCAGGGAAAGCGGGGGAGAGCTGTCTGGAATTCACACCCGCGATGAAGAGGAAGGTTAAAGATGGCTGCACAGTGTAAGGTAAGTCCTTTAGAGAGCGCGGAGAGGAGGAGAGAGGGGGAGGAGAAGGGAGCGAGAAGGAGTGGAAACACTTTTAAGAAGTATAATAAAGTTTAGCAGCCATTTTCCTGGGTCCTGAAAACTCCAATGAGCCAATCAAAATGCCCGGTCAGCGAAGGAGATTGCCTACGGCTGCCCTCGACTGCCTGTAACTAAATAGCGACCCCACCCCACTGCACTACGAGTTAAAAAGAACCATATCGACCGAATTTTACTCGCGGAATTTTTTTCAACATGCTGAACATTTTTCCGCGACCTAGCTGAGGCCACGAGTATTCGGGAACTTCCCTTGAGCATGAAGGAGGGTTCCAGTGAACTCATAGGACCTCCAAGGACCACGTGTCGACCATGCTTAGTGTTTGAGCCGAGGGCAAACGCGTCTAAACTCGCAGATTAGGTCGCCACAGTGAGACAGCCCCTTTATGACTGGCACAGTTGTGCAGCAGCAGAGTTGTTGCCTTCCAGCGCCAAAACCCTGGTTCGTTCCTGACTATGGGTGCTGTTTGTATGGAGTTTCTACGTTCTCCCTGTGAGAGCATGGGAATTCTCCGGGTGGTTTGGTTTCCTCCCACACTCCAAAAGTTTACAGTATAATTGGCTTTTGTAAATTGTCCCGAGTGTGTAGGAGAGAAATAGCGTACGGGTGATCATTGGTTGGCACGGACTCGGTGGGCCGGAGGGGGTTTTTCCACGCTGTATCACTAAACTAAATTAAAACGAAACACAGAGTTTTGCCTGCCATTTGCCCTTGCATGGGAATCCCGTGCAAATACAGCATTCCAAATTTGCTGACTGGGCTGTCAGTGATATTTACATTTCACTGTTAGACTCCAGTTTCCTACATATTATGACAAAGGCAAAAAAAAAAACAAAAAAGGTAAAAAATATCTATATTTCTAAAAGTCTGATCTTGACCACTTCCTGTTGTTCTGTATATTGATTTTAGAAAAAACGCTGCCACTTATGGCTGGAGATGGAGTTTCGGCCATCTTACTCGGAGTCTCCCTCCGCTGCGCATGGCAAGAGGATTTTTCCCATCGATGAAAAATAAAAGAGTTATTAGTGTTTTAAAAATGTTGAGATTCTCTCTCCTGAAAGCCACACCCCTTCCAGAGGGATTATAAAACACGGAAGTGTTGAGTGCCTCAGTCAGTCTCTGCAAGATGGAGGAGCAAGAGGGTCATTTCTCTCAGTCTGAGCTGTGAATAACACTGAACACATGTCTACTAAACTGTGTGTGGTTTTACTGACCTGTCAGTGCCCTTAATGTGGTTTGGAAATGCTAAATCTGTGTGGTCTTCGGTTTGGAAATGCTAAAGCTGTGTTGCCTTTGATTTGGAAATGCTAAAGCTGTGTTGCCTTTGGTTTGGAAATGCTAAAGTTGCCTTGCCTAATTAAAGTCACCTTGCCTAATTAAAGTTGCCTTGCCTAATTAAGGTTGCTTTGCTTTCTATATAATTAAAAGTCTAATCTTGACCACTTCCTGTTTGCGCTTTATATTGATTTTAGAAAAAATGTTACCACGTGCGGCTGTGATCTTTGGCCATCTTACTCAGAGTCCCCCTCCGATCATCAGGTGCCGAGGATTTTTCCCATCGATTAAAAATAAAAGAGTTATAAAATGTTGAGATTCTCTCTCCTGTCGATCACGCCATGAAGACCACGCCCCTTCTGGTGGGAGGAACTATAAACCTAGAAGCGTGGGCGTGCCTCAGTCTCTGCAAGATGGAGGAGGGAGAGGTCATGACTCGCTGTCTTTAGTGGCCTTGCACCCTGCTTGAAATGGTATGAAACTGCACTTGAATATGGTGGCCTTGCATTCTGCTTGAAATGGAATTTCAAGGAATATCCGTGAGGCAACTGCCAGCCCACCAGCCGTGAGTGAGTGAGCTGCCAGCACAACAGGCTTGAGTGACTGATCCGCCAGCCCAAGAATCCATTCGGCCCACTATGTCCATACTAGCCATCTGGAAACCAGTCCCTTCAGCCCACAACACCCATACAAGCGCTCCAGAAAAGCCCCCCCCCCACTGGACACCAATATTGAAATTGGTGGAGAGGTGGAATATTGCGTTGTGGAACCAGCCCTCCCGTGTGATGCTGGTACCCAACGGGTCCCACTTAGTCTAGTAAAATATAAAATTATGAGAGACATAGACCGGGTAAAGAGTCAGAACCTTTCTCCTGGGGTGGAATAATCAAATATTAGAGGGCACAGCATTAAGGTGAGATGGGCAAAGTTTAAAGTAGTTATGTGGGACATCCTTTTTACACAAAGGGTGAAGAGTGTGTAGAGCATGCTCCCAGTGTTGGTGGCCGAGGCACATCTGATAGTGGCATTTAAGAGGCTTTTGGAAAGGCACATTGATAAACAGGAAATGGAGAGATGTGAATTATGCGCAGCCAGATAAGAGTTGGTTTTGGCATCACGTTCGGCACAGACATTATGGGCCAAAGGTCCTGTTGTTGTGTTGTACTGATCTAAGTTCTATGTTGCACATAGAGCAGTGGTTATTTCCTGACCTCAGTAGTTTTGGCAGCTCCTGGATCCCACCCCGAGATCAGGCCCATTGTGGATCCAACAATTCTCTCATTTAAATGGGATCTCAAGAAAGAAGGGTAAACCTATGGCAAATTACAATTTTATAAATCATTTGAGCTTGTAGTACTATTTTTAATTACTTAATAGTGTTTAAATCATTTTTATGAATATATTTAATTTACTTTTAGTTTAAAGTTACAGCATGGAAACAGACCCTTCGGCCCATCGAGTCAGTGTGGACCAACGAACATCTGTGCACTAGATCTATCCTACACGCTAGAGGCAATTTTGCAGAAGTTGATTAATCTTCAAACCTGTACTTCTTTGGAATGTAGGAAGAAACAGGAGCATCTGGAGAAAACCCACGTGGTCACATGGAGAATGTACAAACTTCGTACAGACAGCTACCACAGTCAGGATCGAACCCTGGTCACTGGCGCCATAAGGCACCAACTTTACCACTGTGCCGCCCTAGTTAATTTTAATTTTCTTTGAAATGTCAAGATAGTTCAGAATCATCCAAAAAATGTTTAGATAATCTGTACAACCTACCATCAATATTTAGGGGCATTTTAAGGGTCAGGCTTTGCCAAGTCTCAGCACCACATGGTAACATTCAATCCAGCATTAGGATGGTCTCCACTGGTGAGATTAACTTTCTGTTTGTGGATTCTATAAGTGCTGGAGAATGGCATGGTCAGCAGTGAGTATGGCTTGGGAGGGCTCAGCCACTACTTCTGAGACAAGGAACCTCTGTTAACTTGACCTTGAATGTTTGTGTTCACTATCAGTCAAACAGTGAAGTAAGGGTGCTGAAAAATGCAACCGTTTCCACAAGAAGTCTAATTTACAGGCAAATCAAGTCCAGAAATTAAAAGAGAATATGCTGGTAATCTCTGAACAGATAAACGGCGAAATAGCATTGTTGTTTCTGCTCATTCAAAATGTCCGGTCTCCACAAAGAAAGGCTAATGTGCAAAGAATTTCCAGCATTTTCACTTACACCAGACTTTTCCAACTTTTAGCTTGTAACTTGGATAGAGAACATTTTCTCCAATTCAATCTGAGGGCCATCTATATCATATTGCACCAATTTATTACTTACAAAGAGGAAAGTCATGGTTCCTGATCAGCCTTCAAAATAATTACAAAGTGGAATCACATCTACTTCTAGTGAAATCATGGACCCGATGAGAAGAGCCCATTTCCCTATCAGAGTGTCATTTGGCACTCTTAAAAGGTTTGGTGTTTGGTTTCAAATCTCGCTCCAGAGATGCTGGTGGTGGGTACACAAAAAGCTGGAGAAACTCAGCGGGTGCAGCAGCATCTAAGGAGCGAAGGAGATAGGCGACGTTTCGGGTCGAGACCCTTCTTCAGACAGAGTGCTGGTGGTGGTACTGGTTGTCTAGCAGGTTTTTGGCTGCTTCTGAACTTTCTTGACATTTCAAAGAAAATTAGAAATCAAATGCACATAAAAATGATACAATACTTGTACTTTTAAATAATTAATAATATGACCACAAGCTCAAGTGATTATAAAAAGTTCTAATTTGCCATACCTTTACCCTTCTTCTTTGGTATCTCAACTGTGTGATACCCAGACAGTGCTGGACACTAAAAGCTGGAGTAACACAGCGGGACAGGCAGCATCTCTGGAGAGAAGGAATGGATGACGTTTCGGGTCGAGGCTCTTCTTTAGGCCGATCGTTTCAACCCGAAAGGTCACCCATTCCTTCTCTCCAGAGATGCTGCCTGTCACACTGAGTTACTCCAGGATTTTGTGTCTATCTTTGGTGTAAACCAGCATCTGCAGTTCCTTCATACACCCGGAGAGTGCTGCTTTGTCAGAGGTGCCATCTTGAAGGTGAAACATCAGACCAAATCCTTACCTGCTCTCTCAGATGGATATAAAAGAGCCAATCACTGTTTCTAAAGACAGCAAGAACATTCACTGTGTTCTTTAATCAAAATCATAAGTTTGATTTCCTCTCATTATAATGTTTCCTACATTATAAACATGACCACTTTCCTAAAATATTTAACCGACTATAAAGCATTTCAGATGTACTGAGGTCATGTAAAGAGTTGTACAACTGGAAGCCTTTTTTCACCCAGTCATATCAGAGATTTCAAGCTTCACAGGGAACATGGAAAACGGATGCATTTCAATCATGATTTCAAACTCAAAGGAGAAAGATGGAAAGGGTTAAAACATGTTTTAAAAGCTTCTTGGAGTTCAGAGAGTGACCCCAAGCTAGAGTGGTTTTCCAAGAGTTAAGCCCTGAAAGGAATTTACTTTGAAGCTCATCTTGGGAAAGTTCCATTCAAGCCTTAAGGGCAAATTGGAATAATCCCATGACAACATTACTCAAGAAAACAGGCTCCTTTGACAAGATCCATAAGTGATAGGCTCACCTTATCCTTTACCTCAGTTTAAGGTGACATGTTGCACAGACATAATTCTCCTCTTCCGTCATAATGTTGTAATTTTAACCCTGCCTCCTTTTCAATAATGCCGCTTTTCCAGTAAGCTGCCCATCGTTTAAGTAGCTACCATCACCCACCATCAGCATGGGCTGAACATGACCTACTTAGAGACTCCATTGGATGTGTTGGATTATTTCTTTCAAGATAAATTTGACTTTCAATGCCTTGTGTGGGAGGTTAAATAACATTGCCTGAGAAAAGCAAATCAGTAATTCTTGCTTTGCATGAAATTGGTTGACATTTCCTCCATTGAATTTATATCCCATTTGGTTTAAGAGTTACACAATGTCGCCTTCTTAAGTGCCTCCCTTTACTCATTGATATTCCTTACCCGTGATAGTTTTGCCCTTTTAGATCCAAATGTTTATTTTGAAATCTTGCCTCATACTCTGAAGCCTGGACTGTGTTCAGAATAACAGACATGATCCAATGACCAATTTGTACATTCCTCATAATTGCTTTGCTTTTGTTTTCAATCTTTCCCAATGTGTCCTGGATAGAGTAAAAGTGGAGAAGATGTTTGCACTGGTGGGAGAGTCTAGGACCAGAGGGCATAGCTTTGGCATAAATAGACATACCTTTTGAAAGGAGATGCAAATTTCCTAATCAGGCATTGGTGAGTTTATTGCCACAGACAGCTGTGGAGGCCAAGTCATTGGGTATTTTAAAGCGAAGATTGACAGATTTTTGATTATAGGTCATGTGGGGAATAGACAGAGTAAATGCAAATAATCTTTTACCCAGAGTTGGGGAATCGAGAACCAGTGCACATAGATTTAGGTTGAGATTCAACAGGAACCTGTGGGGCAATGTTTGCACAGATTGACAGGTATATGGAACGTGTCACCAGAGGAGGCAGCTGAGGCAGATATGAAAGCAGCATTTAAAAGACATTTAAATAGATAAGAAAGGTTTAGAGGGATATTGGCCAAATGTGGGTAGGCAAGACCAGTGTAGATGGGGCATGATGCTAGGCATTAACCAGTTGAGCCAAAGCACCTGTTTCTGTGTTGTATGATCTACAACACTAAGATGACAGTGTCAAACCATTTCCAATCCTTTCCAAAATCATGGGCATCCAGGTACTTCTCTCAACTTTGTGTTTCACATCTGTCAGGCAACTTTCAATGCACACGTCTACACTGTCTCTAGATCTGATCTCTTTTTCTTGCTAACAACCTTCTCACAATATGTCCTATTAAAATACAGCCTGAAGACCAACATCCACTTCACAGACTTATCCAAATGGTCACAAGCTTCAGAAACGTCCATTAAATCAGTCCAATGATCCTTCACTCAATTACTAAATACTTGAAAAGCAAAAAAACTGCAGCTATTGATCTGGTCCAAACAAAAACCACTGGAAATGTTGAACAAGTTAGTGACCATCTGTGCAGAGAGCGCTAGTTAATGTTCCAGATCAATGGCCTTTCATCAGAATGAGGAAGAGCTTTCCTACAAAGTTTCCCAACATCATCCTCAAGTTCACCTGAAATATTTTCCTCTATTTCTGACTGCATAGAAGTTGCTGGCCCAGTATTTCCATTGTTTTCAGTATTTATTTTGAAATGCTCACTAATTTATTATTAGGTCATTGATCCTATGAGCTTATGCCTATCAAACATTAGAAAACATAGAATGACATTTTACCAATTTAACTTTTTTTCTCACAAAATAGTTGTACTATTATTTGACCAATCAAATAACACTAGTGGCGTATTTAAAGAGGCTCTCCTCAATAAATCAATTAGAGGCTGTCCTCTCTGTGTCATAAATTCTGCTTACATTTTTCAAATAAATCCGCTCACCATTGTAATTACAAATAATTATTATTTTTATTATTCTGTATCTTGTGGCCAGAGTATAGAAGTGGAATGGCTGAGGAAATGATAGTGATGGTTCAGCACAAACATTGTGAGTGGAATGACCTGCTCCTGCACTGTACTGTTCTATGGTCTACATTCTAACGGTATTGGGAGTTCTACGCACGCGGGATCTACGCACACGGTATTGGGGGTTCTACGCACGCTGTATCTACGCACACGGTATTGGGGGTTCAGTATTGCTGTGGATAGAGAACTGGCTGGCAAACAGGAAGCAAAGGGTAGGAGTAAACTGGCTCTTTTCAGAATGGCAGGCAGTGACTAGTGGGGTACCGCAAGGCTCAGTGCTGGGACCTCAGCTATTTACAATATATATTAATGATTTAGACGTGGGAATTGAATGCAACATCTCCAAGTTTGCGGATGACACGAAGCTGGGGGGGCAGTGTTAGCTGTGAGGAGGATGCTAGGAGGCTGCAAGGTGACTTGAATAGGCTGGGTGAGTGGGCAAATGCATGGCAGATGCAGTATAATGTGGATAAATGTGAGGTTATCCACTTTGGTGGCAAAAACAGGAAAGTAGACTATTTGAATGGTGACTGATTAGGAAAAGTGGAGATGCAACGAGACCTGGGTGTCATGATACACCAGTCATTGAAAGTAGGCATGCAGGTGCAGCAGGCAGTGAAGAAAGCGAATGGTATGTTAGCATTCATAGCAAAAGGAATTGAGTTTAGGAGCAGGGAGGTTCTACTGCAGTTGTACAGGGTCTTGGTGAGACCACACCTGGAGTATTGCGTACAGTTTTGGTCTCCAAATCTAAGGAAAGACATTCTTGCCATAGAGGGAGTACAGAGAAGGTTCACCAGACTGATTCCTGGGATGTCAGGACTTTCATATGAAGAAAGACAGGATAGACTCGGCTTGTACTCGCTAGAATTTAGAAGATTGAGGGGGGATCTTATAGAAATGTACAACATTTTTTAGGGGTTGGACAGGCTAGATGCAGGAAGATTGTTCCCGATGTTGGGGAAGTCCAGGACTAGGTGTTACAGTTTAAGGATAAGGTGGAAATCTTTTAGGACCGAGATGAGAAAAACATTTTTCACACAGAGAGTGGTGAATCTCTGGAATTCTCTGCCACAGAAGGTAGTTGAGGCCAGTTCATTGGCTATATTAAAGAGGGAGTTAGATGTGGCCCTTGTGGCTAAAGGGATGAGGGGGTATGGAGAGAAGGCAGGTACAGGATACTGAGTTGGATGATCAACCATGATCATATTGAATGGCGGTGCAGGCTCGACTGGCCGAATGGCCTACTCCTGCACCTATTTTCTATGTTTCTAAGGCACAGCCACAGCTGGTACAGATAATGACGAAATGTATAACAGGTTAAAGTCAGAAGAATGATGTGAATATGCCCAGCTGTAACCAGGCAACTGAACCATCCTACCAGCTACTGTTTATCTCATTGGAGACCCATGGACTATCTTTGATCGGACTTTACCGAACTTTATCTTGCGCTAAACATTACTCTATTCCCTTTATCGTGAGTCCGTACAATGTGGATGGCTGGATTGTAATCATGTATGTCCTTCCGCTAACTGGTTAGCATTCAACAAAAGTTTTTCACTGTACCTTGGTACACATGACAATAAACTAATAAACTAAACCAAGCTAAACTAAACTTGCTGTGAGATGAAATAGCAGCGTAATGTACAGATAGGTTGGGATAAGGCCACGGTGTGGTGAGGACTAGCAAATCAGGTTGATGGTGCAGCATTTGGAGTAGATTATCCATGTGGAGTGGAAATAAGGGCATGGATTTTTGAAGTCAATGTATTGACAGATAGCCAATAGAGCAAAGAGCTAGGCTAATTGTGTATGGAGATAGGATGCATACTTCAGCAATTTTAATGAGTCAGGCAGAGGAGTCAGAAAGGGCTGCCAATAAATTGTTAGAATGTCTTGGCTTGATGCAACATAGTCAGTTGAGAAACAGACTGAATAATGATTTGCAACTTGCATCTGAGTCAAACAGGACATCAGTATCGAGTTCAGCCTGGGAGAGGAGATACCATGTTTCATATTATTGCTATCCAACTTTTTTTTTTCTTTATAGGAACTATTAATCAATTCTTACAATCTACATTGCTTAATTCTGAACAAAGCCAAGCCAAAATATACATTGGTACAAACACAATAAGAGAGTAATTCATGTCTATGAAGAGAGCAACATTAACAATTACTATTTTGACCTTCAGAACCAACAAAGTCCTCTAATTAAAATCTTCCATTCATATGGTTTCATCTGAAAGATCTGTGTGAGATTGGGTCAAGTCTATTAACGTATCAACACAAATTAAGGTTTAATTTTATCTTCCTTTGACATTTTTAATCATACATACTCATAGTTTTAGAAAGACATATAACTAAAACTAAATCTTACCTCGTGTCAAATCAGCTATGAGAAGTTTTCATTCTCAATTTGGAAAGCTTTATGCAGACAGGTATTACTAATATTATATAATAAATCTCATTACTTGCATAGAAGATGATTAGGAATTGTTTTCAGCATTCAGAAAACTAAAAGGACAAGAGTCATTTTGCTAATGGAGACACAAGAACCGCAGATACTGTAATCCTGAGCAAAACTCAAAGTGCTGGAGTAACTCAGCTGGTCAGGCAACATCTCTGGAGGGAATGGATCTGGGATATTTCAGGTCAGGAGTCTTATTCAGTTTGATGAAAAGTTGCCTATCCATTCCCTCCATAGATACAGCCTGACCCATGGAGTTACTCCAGCATTTTGTGTTGTTTTGCTAATGCCTGATTATAGTGCTCACATGTTAACAATGTAGACAAGATGCAACTCATAAATGTTTTTATTCTGACAAAGTAAATTGCAGAAAATTAAGAATCTTATCTGGTTTTGAAGTGGTGAACAAGGTGAGGTAGTGATGGGTGACACGTTGGCACAGCCGTATAGTTGATGTCTTAGAAACATAGAAACATAGAAAATAGGTGCAGGAGTAGGCCATTTGGCCCTTCGAGCCTGCACCGTCATTCAATATGATCATGGCTGATCATCCAACTCAGTATCCTGTACCCGCCTTCTCTCCATACCCCCTGATCCCTTTATATAGCCAATGAACTGGCCTCAACTGCCCTCTGTGGCAGAGAGTTCCAGACACTCACCACTCTCTGTGTGAAAAATGTTTTCCTCATCTCGGTCCTAAAGGAATTCCCCCTTATCCTTAAATCTTAAGTTCAGATCCTAAGTCTTACACCGCCAGAGATCCAGGTTTGATACTGACTACAGGTCCTGTCTGTACGGAGTTTGCACGTTCTCCCTGTGACCTGTGTGGGTTTTCCCTGTGAAATCCAATTTCATCCCACACGCCAAAGGCATACAGGTTTGTCAGTTAATTGAATTGGTAAAATGTTAATTTGTCCCTGGCGTGTGTAGGATAGTGTGAGTGTTCGGGGATTGCTGGTCAGCGTGGACTCTGTGGGCCGGAGGGTCTGTTTCGGCTCTGTATGTGTAAACTAAACTAAACTAACCAGCTGAATTAGTTCAGCAATTGTGGCAAATCAGAACTTTTGTTATTTCTCTTACTGATTATAAATTGGTGCTGTTTTCATGCACTGACAACGACATTCATCGTGAAACTCCTGCTATTTTTCCAATAAATTCTGGATAGTTTTATTAAAAGCATTGTTTTAGCAGTGAGTGCAGGACAATCAGTGTTCTGGGTAGCCTGGAGATGCAGACAGATAGAGCCAGGCTTAGCACCTACTGGATGGTAGTGATCTTCATACTTAACATGGCTAATGTAATTTGGCTGTATACTGACTGGGAAAGATAAGGATAGGACCAATAGCTTTATATTATTCCATGCTATGATAGCCACGTGGCTACAGAAGCTGTGAACTGACTATAAATTTATTTTTAGTACAGAGTACAGGACTCGATGGAGAACTGGAAAGTTTGATAGTTGTTCAGATATTACTATAATGTTTGAAGCACATGATGAGCCAGCTCGAGTGTGGATGAGATGTGGTGGAGTTGAGGTGGCAGTGGTACGGAAGGGTATGGGAGTCATCTTTGCCTCCCTACCCAAATATTTAATTTGCTAGGTCTAACAGAACCGGTTGAGTGTACAGTGCATAAATGCATACACGTACACAAATGCATGCACGCACACACAAACACACACACACACACCCTAGGATAAAAGTTGCCAACATTCTTCCTCAACCCATCCCACGTGAGAAGGTAAGGCAACCACTGGTATAAAATTTTAGATATCACAGATTTCTTATTCACAAATTGATAACGATGCAGATAAATAAGTATGTTAGGCAATGCTGGATTTGAATATCAGCTTAATTTTAAATTATTTGATTAAAAACTGAGCATTTTAGAAATAAATCTCATTGACATTGAACGTTTTAGTATTGACAGGATAAAAGTGGAGTGAAAAGCATCGTTCACACGAAGTAACGAATGGTGATGCAGAATTGTAGGTAGAGTGGGAGTGTGGTGGCTGGATGTTTCCATGGCATCAAAGTACAAGATTTGATTAAGTAACCAGCAACAATGTCATCACAGGAGTGCAGACATAGGCTTTCAGTGGTCATTTTAATTACATGTTATATTAGAAACCAGCTTCCCTACTGTTTTCTTACAAATATTGCATTCAGTCCACACCTCTGCTGAAGAGTACAGGGGTATATTTCAACACACAGTGCAGCCTCTTGGTAAGTCAACTATCTTCTTTGTTTTCAGATATCAATGTACGATTGGATTATGGGGACAGCAAGAGCCAAGACAGATCTGATTCTTATCCATTGTCCATATGCACATGATGTTGATTTGTAGTCATTATAATAGCAGTGCCCTTACACCATGTCAGGTTATATAGATTGTATTAGTTACAAGCAACACAACTTCTTACTTAAGAGTTCACTTTAAACTAATGGAACGCAGCAGACCGCAATGCTAACAAGCTATTGGGCGTAACTACAAATGCATGACTCATAGCATGAGCCACTAATCTATATTCCCCCCTCTTAAAGAATCAATAAAAATATATACCCATAACTGAGCAAAGCAAATATCACAACCGGTGACAGACTGGTGAAAAGTCAAACATAGTCCAGATACTTCACGACCGGCCTGCAAACACGACCGGCATGTGTACGATAGAGGCCATCTCCATTCTTTTTTTCCGGGGAATGAGCAGGCGACCTCACAGCCATGGGGGAGTGGACCAACGCCTCCCCGGAGTCGAAGCAGGAGACTGTGGCGCAGGTGAAGATGGAACAGACAGAGGAACTGTCACAGGCATGGATTGTTGTGCTGGCAAGCGCATGTGAGGGTCATCAGATGCAGAATGAAATGAACGTATGATCCAGATAATAAGGAGGAGGGTACACAAAAGACTGGAGAAACTCAGCGGGTGCAGCAGCATCTAAGGAGCGAAGGAGATAGGCGACGTTTCGGGTCGAGACCCTTCTTCAGACTGGTCAGGGATCAGGGAAACGAGAGATATAGACGGTGATGTGGAGAGATAAAGAACAATGAATGAAAGATATGCAAAAAAGTATCAATGATAAAGGGAACAAGCCATTGTAAGCTGTTTGTGGTGTGAAAATGAGAAGCTGGTGCGACTAGGGTGGGGGAGGGAGATAGAGAGAGAGGGAATGCCAGGGCCTGAGGGCTGAGGGAGAGGTGGGAAGGGGAGAAGACAGCAAGGGTTAACAGAATTGAGAAAATTCAATGTTCAAGCCCAAAGGATGCAGACTCCCCAAGCGGAATATGAGGTGCTGTTCCTCCAACTTGCGGTGTTGCTCACTCTGGCCGTGGAGGAGGCCCAGGACCGAGAGGTCGGATACGGAATGGGAGGGGGAGTTAAAGTGCTGAGCCACCGGGAGGTCGGGTTGGTTAATGCGGACCGAGCGGAGGTGTTCGGCGAAACGATCGCCAAGCCTCCGCTTGGTCTCACCGATATAGATCATCTGGCATCTGGAGCAGCAGATGCAGTAGATGAGGTTGGAGGAGGTGCAGGTGAACCTCTGTCGGACCTGGAAGGACTGCTTGGGTCCCTGAAAGGAGTGGAGGGGGGAGGTGAAGGGACAAGTGTAGCATTTCTTGTGGTTGCAAGGGAAAGTGCCCGGGGAAGGGGTAGAGCGGGAGGGAAGGGAAGAATTGACAAGGGAGTTGCGGAGGGAGCGGTCTTTGTGGAAGGGGGAGATGGGACGATGTGGCGAGTGGAGGGGTCACGTTGGAGGTGGCGAAACTGGCGGAGGACTATGTGTTGTATTTGCCGGCTGGTGGGGTGAAAGGTGAGGACCAGGGGGACTCTGCCCTGTTTGCGAATGGGGAGAGAGGACAGTGTTGCGGGGTATGGAGGAGACCCTGGTGCGAGCCTCATCTATAGTGGGGGAGGGGAATCCCCGTTTTCTGAAGAATGAGGCCATTTGTGATGACCTGGTGTGGAACACCTCATCCTGGGAGCAGATGCGGCGTAGACGGAGGAATTGGGAATAGGGGATGGAGTCCTTACAGGAAGCAGGGTGGGAGGAAGAGTAGTCCACGTAGCTGTGGGAGTCAGTTGGTTTGTAGTGGATTGGAGGAGGAGGAGGAATTGGAGGAGGGATTGGCTCCTTCACAGGCAGAAGATGTTGTCTGTTGCGTCGGTAGGTGCCGCCATCGGCTCTAACAATGTACGAGCGTGGCTCCGAAGTGGGACCAGAAACCACCCCAATACGGTCGTGGCCTTTGTCAGTCTGTAAGTGGACCACCTGTCCTTTGGCAATGGTGGCAGAGGCCTACTCGCCTTGTCGAGCCATTTCTTTTGAGAGGCACGCTTTTGTTGCAACCTGGATTGAACCTCCGCAGGCGGAAAAACTTGTGGGATTCATGTTTGCTCTGCTACGGGCAGTGTGGTACGGGTCTGCCCTGACAGTAATCGTTGAGCAGGTGAACCCAAGGCAGAGTCACGGGAAATGTTGCGTAAGTTGAGTAAATCCAGGAATATGTCGGATTTAGCTCTGTGAGAGCGTTCCATGAGCTGTTTTGCCCTTCTGACAGCTCGTTCAGCCAGTCCGTTAGACTGTGGATATTCAGGGCTGCTGGTGATGTGGTGAAAATTCCAGCCTCTGGCAAACCCTCTGAATTGTTGGCTGGTGAACTGACTGCCGTTGTCAGTCTGCAGCTTGCCTGGAGATCCATGGACGGAACAATGACGAGATAATTTCGAAATCACACCGCTGGAATTGGGGGTGCTGAGAAAATCAATGTCGAACCATCCTGAATACGAATCCAAGAGCACCAGGTACTGCTTGCTGTGCCATTCAAATAAATCAGCTGCCACTGTAGATCATAGGAGCACAGGTACAGGATGTGACAGAAGTGGTTGCTTTTGCTGATGAGGCGCCAGGCTATTGCACACAGCACAAACTGCTATATTTTTGTTTATGGATTCGCCCATGCCAGGCCAGTAAAACATGCTTTTCCCCCGTGAAACAGTGGCTTCAGCACCTGGGTGTCCTGCATGAACAGCGTCAAAATACCGGTGATGCAGCGAAACAGGAACTACGGCCTTGTGGCCTTTTAAAATAATGCTGTCTTGTAGTACTAGCTCATCTTGAACAGGGAAGAATGGTCGGACTGGCAGTGGAACGTTGTAGTGTTTGTGGGGCCAGCCGCGCTTAATGACAGAAGTTAGCGACCATAGGGTCTTGTCAGTGGCAGTGTGGGCAACCAGGTCATCCATCCAAGATGAAGGGATGAAGGATACAATCATCACAATAAAGTCATCATCCCGTGAGGGCAGATCCTCGCAGGTCTTCGGAGGTGCACGTGAAAGAGTGTCTGCCAGGTGCATATCCTTTCCACGTTTGTAGGTCAGGACTCCAATTGGAGGCGTGTGTTCGCATCCTACTTCTGACACCATGTTGATTTGTAGTCTTTATAATAACAGTGGCCTTACACCATGTCAGGTTATATAGATTTTATTGGTTACAAGCAATACAACTTCTTACTTAAGAGTTCACTTTAAACTAACGGAATGCAGCAGATCGCGACGCTAACAAACAAGTGGGCGTAACTACAAATGCATGAATCATCGCATGAGCCACTAATCTACACATTAAAAATCGTCATCTACTGTTCTTTAGCTCTGACCTTCCCCCTTGGACCCAGAGAACAACAGCACAGCTCAATGTAGGAAAGGACTGCAGATGTTGGTTTATACAGAAGATAGGCACAAAATGCTGGAATAACTCAGCAGCTCAGGCAACCTCTTCAGAAAAATTGAATAGGTGACCCTTCCATGATCTGAAGAAGGGTTCCGACCCGAAATGTCACCTATTCCTTTTCTCCAAGGATGCTGCCTGATCTGCTGAGCTACTCCAGCATTTGGTATCTATCTTCAGCACAAATCAGTGATTTAGTCTGCAGACACAAGACAGGATGCAGTTACTGCTTCAGCCATTGATGGAGCCTATATTTTGCCTGATTGCTCAGAAAGCGGGATCTCTTTGGAGCCAGGATTAATTAGCCATTTCATAAGCTTCCATTTTGGAACAGAATGTAAACTGAGCTGCCAGGGACTTTTCAGAGTGTTTTCCATCCACATTTTGGAACACGTGAATGCTGGTAAACAGAAGCTATTATAGGGAAATCAATACCATGGTGGGGTTAATTGCTAGATACAAGAGGTGATCAAAGCCAAGATGTCCTTCAACTTTGTTGCCAGACTTCCAGAACATTGGGCAGCGGTAAAGTTGCTGCCTTAACTACGCTTACAGTGTCAGACCCGCGTTTGATCCCAGCTACGGGTGCTTGTCTGTACAAAATTTGTACGTTCTCTGTGACCTGCGTGTCTTTTCTCCAAGAACTTTGGTTTCCTCTCACACTCCAAAGACGTACAGATTTGTAGGTTAATTGGCTTGGTATAAATATAAAAAATGTCCCTAGTGTAGGATAGTGTTAATGTGCAGGGATCACTGCTCAGTGTGGACTCAGTGGGCCAAAGGGCCTGTTTCCATGGTGTATCTCTAAACTAAACTAAACTTGGCCAATAATCTGTACCAGGAAAGGTACGATGATAATTAATCAAAGGTCAATTTAGGTTTTCACTGAATAGATCTCAATGCATCATTTCTCTTGAACAAAGCATTATTCGTTGCTATGAAGTAGAGGATGATGATACAGGATCAATATTTATTCATCGTTTGGATCCAATTAGGGCAAATCTCCAAGGCACAACACAATCACAAGCACAAATGCAGCTGATTTTGAAACTAAACTTCAGAAAACAAATTATTTTCAAGAAAAGACAGCCAGAATCAATCTTGTTGCTTTCTGGTGCCAGATATTGTTTTTCAGTTTAACTTAAAGCAAATGTTCAATATACATTCAAAAATATCCTGCCCCCCTCATTCAGCAAGAGCAGCCTGTTTCTCAGATGATAACAATGCTGGAGTCATTTCTCCTGTTTTGTTAATATTAATAGGTCTACAATTTTCATGGAATGTATCCAATTTCCCATCATAATGTCAGCAGCAGATTGGTACAGAATCTACAGAACTAACAAATTGAATTACTGTTCTTTTCATTTCTCCCACAATCCATAAAACACAAAACAGAGTACTTTCATCTGGTTCACACACCTACTGCAGTTATATATTCTTTATGAAATGGAATAAACCTTCAGCATAACTCGTCATATTGAGGGACTATTTGCTTCAGATTCTCCCCACAATCTCATTGAGCCCCCAGATTCTGCCACTCAACCAACACACTAGGGGCACTTTACAAGGCTGATTAACCTACCAACCTGCATTCCTTTGAGATATGGGAGGAAACCACAAAACCCGGGGGAAACCCAGGTGGTTGCAGAGAGAACGTGCAAATTCCAGACAGACAAGACCTGAGGTCGGAATTGAACCTGGCTCGCTAGCGATGTGAGGCTGTGTCTCCACTAGCTAGGACACTAAGCCACTCTCTATGTCCGAATCTCAGCTTACATTCTGCCAGTGCTGAGGGAACATTGCACTATAATATGTGCAGTCAGGAGACCTTACCTGGAATTTTCTGTACAATTCTGGTTTCCTCACATAAAGGAGGAAATAGTTGCTACTGAATGAGTGCAAAAAATATTCACAAGACTGGGTCTCTACACTAGCTGGCCTGTCACATCAGGAGATGTTGAGAAGACTAGGCCTATATCTTTTAAAGCTTTGACAGGGGTAAATATATCTCCTGGCCGAGGAGTTTAGCTCCATGGACCATCGTATCAGAATAAGAACTATTTAGGAATGAAATGAAGAGAAATTTCTTCACACAAAGATTAGTAAATCCTTAAGGAGTATCCCCTCTCCTCAAGGAGTTAGTGGAGCCTCAGTCAAAGGACGTAGGTTTAAGGTGAGAGGGGAAAGATTTAATAGGAACCCGAGGGGCATGTTTTCTACCCAGAGGGTGGTGGGTGTATGGAAGGAGCTACCAGAGGACATAGTTGAGGTAGGTACTATAACAACATTTAAAAAGGCATTTGGACAGGTACATGGATAGGAAAGGTTTAGAAGGATATGGGCCAAATGCGGGTACATGGGATTAGTATTGGGCATCTAATTCAAGTTCAAGTTTACATTTATTGTCACATGCACCAATTGGTACAGTGAAATTTGGGTTGCCATACGAATAAAAAAAAAGAACACAACACACGATAGAATGGAACATAAACATCCACCACAGCAGAATCAGCGTTTTCCACGGTGAGGGAAGGCAATAAAGTTCAGTCATCTTCCTCTTTGTTCACCCGTGGTCGGGGCTTCCCGAGCCCTCTGCAGCCGCCGCTACGGGCGGCCCGATGTTCAGGCCCGCTCGCCAGGATGATCAGAACTCCGATGTCAGAACGGAAGAACATTCTCAGCGGCTTGGACCTCCGAATCGGTCACTTCTTACCGGAGACCGTGGCTCCTGATGTCCACAGGCCGAGCTGGGCGGAGATTCAACACTGGCGGCCCTCGGCAAAGGGATCACCAGGACTCCGCGATGTTGAAGTCAGCGCCGCCCGCGGCTAGAAGCTCCGCAAACCACAGCTCCACGATGTTGAAGGAGCAGGCCCAAAACTCCGGAGCTTCAACAAGCGATCCCCGGTAAGACATCGCCCGCTCCGCGATGGTAAATCAGTGCTGCACCGCCGCTGAAGCTCTGGTCAGTCTCCGGCAGGAAAGGCCGCGCCAATCCAGATGGTAGGCCACGAGGGGGGGGGTAGGGGGGGGGGGGGGAAGACGCGACTCGGAGAATAGTCGCATCCTCGCCAGGAAGTGACTGAGAAACGGTTTCCCCCTTACTTTCCCCAACTCCCCCACATAAAAAGACTAAGAAACCCCCAAAACATACCTTTTAAACAGACTAAAAATAACAAAAAGATGAAAAAACAGACAGACTGTAGGCGGAGGCTACATCTTGGTTGAAATGGGCAAGTTGGGCAGAAGAGCTTGTTTCCATGCAGTATGACTCGATGACTATAACATGGGGAAGGAATATTGTTTGTGTTATTGCCTCAAGATTCCAGTATGTGGTGTTACTTGTGAAAGAGTAGGATGTTTATGTTTTACATAACTATATCAGGGTCTGGATTCTCCCCACAAACCGAGATGGCAGATAACCCTTTCTGCCTGATAGGAAATGCCCATTAGCAGGCAAAAAGAAGAGGTGTCAGTCCTATGCTCTTCAGCACGATATCCAACAAACTAGGTAAAAATGAATAATATTAGTTGTCACATAGCTATCTAACAAATCCTGATGTTAGTACTGGCTGCAATGATCCATTGAAACATTTCTGAAGTAACTATCATAAAGCAGCTTATATTGTAAAATTACCTAGCATCACAAGTTACCATTTAACAACATGCAGCAAAACTTGCAGTTATATTGTGCTGTTAAAATATTACACAATCCCAAAGTTTTTCACAAGAGTGTAATCAAGCAATCATTGAGGTCCGAGCAATTGGAGACATTTGCACAGCTGACCATAAAGATTAAATAGAACTTGGCATGATGTACTTTAGTGATGTTCCTGTGGACTATATGCAGATGAGGAACAAAACCTCAATGACTGCAGAGGTAATACTGCAGCAAAAGGACTCATAGCAGAGATTTGTTGGGTATTACTAGACCGATTACACAATTGAACAATGTGGGGGCAACCATCTTGTAGAGACCATCTTTGGGGAGAATGGTCAACTGTGTCCAGGACAACAGGCAGGTCAGAGGCTTAAAGAGGGACTGTGTACTAAAGCCACAGTTAAGGAGAATGTCACCATTGACAGACTGGGTCATTTCAGTGGGTTCCAAACATAGAGCATTGAGAAAGATAGTCATAGATTGATACAGTGTGGAAACAGGCCCTTCGGCCCAATTTGCCCACACCGGCCAACATGTCCCAGCTACACTAGTCCCACCTGCCTGTGTTAGACAATAGACAAGAGACAATAGACAATAGTTGCAGGACTAGGCCATTCAGCCCTTCAAACCAGCACCGCCATTCAATGAGATCATGGCTGATCATCCACAATCAGTACCCTGTTCCTGCCTTCTCCCCATATCCCCTGACTCCACTATCTTCAAGAGCCCTACCTAGGTCTCTCTTGAAAGTATCCAGAGAAGAGGCCTCCACCGCCCTCTGAGGCAGAGAATTCCACAGACTCACAACCCACTGTGTGAAAAAGTGTTTCCTCATCTCCATTCTAAATGGCTTACCCCTTATTCTTAAACTGTGGCCCCTGGTTTTGGATTCCCCCAACATCGGGAACATGTTTCCTGTCTCTATCCACACCCTTAATAATCTTACATGTTTCAATAAGATCCCCTCTCATCCTTCTAAATTCTAGAATGTACAAGCCCAGCCGCTCCATTCTCTCAGCATATGACGTTCCTGCCATCCCGGGAATTAACCTAGTGAACCTACGCTGCACTCCCTCAATAGCAAGAATGTCCTTCCTCAAATTTGGAGAGCAAAACTGCACACAATACTTCAGGTGTGGTCTCACTAGGCCCCTGTACAACTGCAGAAGGACCTCTTTGCTCCTATACTCAACTCTTGTATGAAGTCCAACATGCCATTCACATTCTTCACTGCCTGCTTCACCTGCATGCTTACTTTCATTGACTGATGAACAAGGACCCCCAGATCCCCTTGTACTTCCCCATTTCCTAATTTGACACCATTTAGATAATAATCTTCCTTCCTCTTTTTGCAACCAAAGTGGATAACCTCACATTTATCCACATTAAACTGCATCTGTCATGCATCTGCCCACTCATCCAACCTGTCCAGATCACCCTGCATTCTCATAGCATCCTCCTCACAGTTCACACAGCCACTCAGCTTTGTGTCATCCGCAAATTTGCTAATGTTACTTGTAATCCCTTCCTCTAAATCATTAATATATACTGTAAATAGCTGCGGTCCCAGCACCGAGCCTTGCGGTACCCCACTAGTCACTGCCTGCCATTCTGAAACAGACCCGTTTATCCCTACTCTTTCTTTCCTGTCTGCCAACCAATTTTCTATCCATGTCAGCACTCTACCCCCAATACCATGTGCCCTCATTTTGTCCACTAATCTCCTATGTGGGACCTTATCAAATGCTTTCTGAAAGTCCAGGTACACTGCATCCACTGGCTCTCCCTTTTCCATTTTCCTAGTTACATCCTCAAAGAATTCCAGAAGATTAGTCAAGCATGATTTCCCCTTCGTAAATCCATGCTGACTCCGACTGATCCTGTTACTGCTATCCAAATGTTATCAAAACATTTGTTATCCAAATATCGTTCCATATCCCTCGAAACATTTGTTATCCAAATGTTGGTCCATATCCTATCCATGTACCTGTCTAACTGTTTCTTAAATGTTAGGATAGTCCCAGCCTCAACTTCCTCCTCTGGCAGCTTGTTCCATACACCCGCCACCCTTTGTGTGAAAAAGTTACCCCGCAGATTCATATTAAATGTTTTCCCCTTCACCTTAAACCTATGTCCTCTGGTCCTCAATTCACCTACTCTGGGCAAGAGACTCTGTGCATCTCCCTGATCTATTCATCTCATGATTTTAAACACAAGATGCAGCAGATTTTTGAAGTGAAAGATCTTGAAATTACAGGGTAGTGAATGGGAGCTACTGTACAACAGTAGAGTGGTTTAGAACTTTTTTTATAAAAGCAGATGCAAAAGACAATAACAACTATAAAGATGATGACTAACATCGCTGATTTTCCATTTACTATTGATATAATACTTAGAATATGAACTTCATCACTCATGCATGGATGAAACATAAATCAAATTACATTTACTCCAAATATTGCCGTTTGGTCTGTGTAACTGGCTGTCTGGCATATTTCCCGTTTGCTGTTGGCAAGTTTTCAATGCTCTGCAACTTTCCTTTCCTTCTTCGTATGTTTGAGAAAAGTTTCCGTATTCTTTTGTTACTGGTGTCGAAGCATTAGCATTCACCAGCCTAATTGAGCTAAAGCAGCCCAACCATGCCCTAGGTGCCCCCAATTCCAACTAACTGCCAATCCTGGCTTTGCAATGTTCCCAGCACAACCAGTTACAATACCTAAAATGGAATATTAGGCTGATCAAATTGTTATGAGTTGTTGAGCTTGGCTCTTAATACCTCAATGTACAGGAACTAGACGCGCTTTGACAAAAAACATAGAAGTCATCTCACATCGTGCCAGGTTTCTGCTAGCTCTTCAAATGTTGCCGCACCACTTTGATCTTTAATTGAATTTTACATTTTTGCAAAGGTCATGGACTAAGAGCATCTTCTCATTTAGTTCAACTATTTCCATGTTCCGGACAACGCCAGCTAATATTGAAAATCCATTAAAAAAGTTTAATTTATTGGTACAAGGTCTTAAATTAATACTGCATGATGTAAATCTCTTTACATTCTTTGTCACTTTTTTATGGGTTGCTGCTGAGTTGGACTTAGTTATGGATTTTCACTACGGCATTTTAAATTTAGTTCTTTCTCTCTGTACCTAACTGTTACATTATTGCATTTATACAAGGATTCTAACTATCAATCTCTCAATCCAATGCCAGTTATAACATTAGCTACACCTTACCGAATATTATGGATGGCCTCCATTTATAACTTAACACTATGTGGCTCAGGTTTTACGTTCATAGAGATTGATAGAGAGGCTCAGCATGGAAACAGGCCCTCTGGCACACCTGGTGTGCAAAGACCATCAACCATGAATTTATTCTAATCCTACATTTTTTTATTCTCATCAACTGTCAAAGTCAAGTCAAAGTCAAGTCAAAAGAGTTTATTGTCATGTGTCCCTGACAGGACAATGACATTCTTCCTTTGCTTAGCACAACAGAACATAGTAGGCATTGACTACAAAACAGATCAGTGTGTCCATATACCATTATATACGTACATACACACATGAATTAATAAATTAAATTGATAAAGTGCAAATAACATATTAATGTTCAGAGTCAACTGTTGCCCAGATTCTCCCAGACTGCCACACAATGCACTCACATGACACAGCATGGAAACAGGCCCTTAAGCCCATCAATCCCAGGCCAGCTATTGATCACACTAGTTTGATTTTCTCCCACTTTCTCATCCACTCCCTACACATTAGGACAATGTGCAGAGGCCAATGAACCTGCCTATTTGCACGTCCTTGGGATGAGTGAGAAAACCAGAGTATCCGGAGGAAACCCATAGGGCTGCAGGGAGAACATGCAATCTACATATAGACAGTACTCATATTTAGTTTAGTTTAGTTTAGTTGAGAGATACAGCGTGGAAACAAGCCCTTCAGCCCAGTGAGTTCACGCCGTCCAGTGAAGCTTGCGCACTAACTCTATTCCTACACACAGCAGAGACAATTTACAATTTTACCAAGCAAATATGCCTACAAATCTGTAGGTCTTTGGAGTGTGGAATAACCCAGGGGGAGAATGTACAAACTCCATACAGACAGCACCCGTAGTCGGGATCGAACCCGGGTCTCTGTAATGCTGCAACTCTACTGCTGTGACACGGTACTGCCCCTTTGGTGTAATTGGACAGTAAATCTTCTAGTTGTGTTGTCCTTGACTCGGTTGATCTGCTCATTCACTTACATGATGCCAACCTGCATGCTTTCAGGTACAGTTGCGTGCTAATACAGATTCAGTGTTTCCTTGCACACATGCCTGAACACTTCTGCACCAAGCCAGCCATCAACTTTAACTTGTTGGTGGAATCCGTCCAACTATTTTGACAATTGATAAGATGTATTATGCAATATTTTAAGATTATTTTCTGGGACAAAAAGCTTTTTAAAAAATTTATACCATGAAATTGCCGGCTGTGTTAGTTCGTGAGAAGTTATTTCCCAGGGGCAGAACGACTCTCTGAAATACGTCATTGAACAAATTAGTTGGAACACTGGTGAATTAATTTACAATGTGTTCATTTTAAATCACAGCACCAGATTTAATTCATTAGAAGCAATGAAGCACTGTTAATACCATTACTTCATAATCCCAGGAGCCAATTGTGATGGTGGCCACAGGGTATTGAGCAGTTTGCACAAATACCCGGTGGCTACATGGCTCTCTCTAGGCTGCTCCAGTTTATTTTCACATCCCAAAGATCTGCTGGCTACTGTAAATTATTGCTTAGTGGAGATAAATGGCCAACAAAGCAAAGGAGAGCTAGTGTACAGGGAAATAAAGAGAGGGTGAATGAGTAGGGTGGGGTGGCTCTGTAAGGACCCAATCGACTGAATTACCTCCTTCTGTGTTGTTTAAGCTGTGCTTTATGTGTTGACAAAAAGATGCCAATACACTCCTTAAATAAACACACATGGCATGTGTAGAAACAGAGAACTGCAGATGCTGGTTTATATCAAAGATAGACATAAAGTGCTGGAGTAACTCAGCGGGTCAGACAGCATCTCAGGAGAAAAGGGATGGGTGATGTTTTGGATCGAGTTCGAGTCTGAAGAAGGGTCCTGACCCGAAATGTCACCCATTCTTTTTCTCCAGAGATGCTGCCTGAGCTGCTGAGTTACTGCAGAATTTGTGACTACACTTGGCATGTGACTGGAAAACAAAAGAATGATGTTTAACTTATTAGACGTGCCGATACACCGTACCATTGCTTACTAGTATAAAGGAAAGTAGAGAGGTATAAGCTTAGAAATTCTATTACCATTGCACCATATTTTTGATGCATTACGAGATTACATTTTATCATTTATTTTGATTTGGGAAATGATTGCATATACTTCAGCGTGTAATATGTGATTCATGAAAGGTTCAGAACTTCAACCCAACAAAATGTTTCAATCTGTGAAAGCCCATTCTGGATTAAAGGGCTCACTGACCTACTTGTGACAGACATGTCCAGTCTGTGAAGACGTGGCTTAATTCTTCCTGAATGGGCCATCAGGAGCTATGGCAGAAGAGTCCAATTACATTGGGTAGGGAAGATTCAAACAAGAGGGCATGACATGAGAATTAAGGGACAGAGGTTTCGGGGTAACGTGAGGGGGAACTTCTTTACTCAGAGGGTGGTGGCTGTGTGGAATCAGCTTCCAGCAGAAGTGGTGGAGGCAGGATCGCTTTTAACATTTAAGAGTAAAGTGGATAGGTATGTGGACGTGAAGGGAATGGAGGGGTATGGTCTGAGTGCAGGTAGATGGGACTAGGGGAAAACAAATGGTCGGCACGGACTGGAAGGGCCGAGAGGGCCTGTTTCCGTGCTGTAATTGTTATATGGTTATATGGTTATATGGTTATTATGTCCCATGGGCTGTATAAACCATGTGATGCCCATTTTCAAAATACACCAATCAACAATATGTGTGCCGCCACAACCTAAGTGAAGCAATGGTTCCCAAAAGTGTTATTGCTTTGGGTGAACGCTTCACAGTGAGGAATAGCAATTCTCACATGACCTTTAGACTAATGCATGATATGCACACAGTGTCCAGGCCTCACAGAATCGTACAGTCATACAGTGTGGAATCAAGCTCTTTGGCCCAACGTGTCCGCACCGATCAACATGTCCCATCAATACTAGTATCAGGCAACTGAATCATCCTACCACAACCAGAGAGTAGTGCTGAACTACTATCTACCTCAAACTATCCTTGATTGGACTTTGGCGTGCCACAGGGCTGTGTGCTCAGTCCTCTCCTCTACTCTCTCTTCACCCATGACTGCATCCCTAAGTTTAGCTCCAACGCCATCATAAAATTTACCGACGACACCACGGTGGTAGGACTGATCAGCGATAACGACGAGTCAGCCTACAGGGAGGAGGTCCAGCACCTGACAACCTGGTGTGCCAATAACAACCTCGTCCTCAACTCCCAAAAGACGAAGGAGATCATTGTCGACTTCAGGAAGAACAGAGGGGGCAGACACACCCCCATCCATATAAACGGGACTGAGGTGGAGCGGGTCTCCAACTACAAATTCCTCGGGGTACACATCTCGGAGGATCTGTCCTGGTCCCTCAACACCTCCAAGCTGATCAAAAAGGCGCAGCAGCGCCTTTACTTCCTGAGGAGGCTCAAAAAAGCCCACCTGTCCCCCTGATCCTGACCAACTTCTACCGCTGTACCATCGAAAGCATCCTGACCACCTGCGTTACGGTCTGGTACAGCAGTTGCACCGTAGCAGACAGGAAGGCACTACAACGGGTGGTGAAAACCGCCCAGTACATCATCGGTGCCCCGCTCCCTGCTTTGGATGCCCTCCACCGAAAATGGTGTCTGAGACGGGCTGGGAAGATCATCAAGGACCCCTCCCACCCTAACCATGGACTGTTTGCCCTCCTACCATCGGGGAGGCGGTACAGGAGCCTCAGGTCCCGCACCAGCAGGATGAGGAACAGCTTCTACAATAACACCATCGCACTGCTGAACTCGGAGTCCCGCCGATAGATTCCCACATCTGTATTTATTTATCTGTATTTATCTAAACATTGCTATCACTACGTGCTGACACTAAACTGCATTTCGTTGTACCCATACTTGTATCTGTGCAATGACATTAAATTTTAATTGAATTGAACTTTGCTGGTTTTACCGTGCACTAAACGTTATTCCCTTAAGGGCCTGTCCCACTGCGGGGACCTAATTCGCGAGTTTAGAAGAGTTTGCCCTCGACTCATACTCGCAGCATGGCCACTGTAACTCCTTCATGCTCAACACTAGTACCCGCGTACTCGAGGCCTCAGTTAGTTTGCCGCGTAGGTTTAGTCGAGGTAGGTCGTAGTAGGTTGTAATGGTATTGTAGGTAATCGAAAGCAATCGAAGGTATGCGCAGGTATAGCTCGTTGAGAAATAAATGGTAAGTAAACCATCTGGTAATGTTAAATGCCCACTAAACTTTATTAAAAGTTGTCTGGCTTCTTAAAAGTGTCTCCACTCCTCCCCCCTCTCTCCTCCCTTCTCTTCCCTTCTATCCCCTTCTCCCCCCTTCTCCCCCCTTCTCTCCCCCTCTCCCCCCCCGCGCTCTCTGAAGAACTTATCTTAATGGCACTGTCCCATGGTACGAGTTCAATCCAAGAGCTCTCCTGAGTTTAAAAAAAATCAAACTCGTGGTAAGCACGGAGAACGAATGTAGTGGGTAAGTCGGAGCTCGGGGATGTTTCTTAGCGGCTCGTAACGCTAACGGCAGGTACTCGGGAAGACATTCGCTAATGGCAGGTAAGCTCGGGAAGACGCGTGAAGATTTTTCAACATGTTGAAAAATGTCCACGAGAGCCCCGAGTACCGACAAGCGGCCATTACCGTAAATCTCTGAGTTCGAATCAGGGCAAACTCGGGAGAGCTCTTGGAATGAACTCGTACAGTGGGACAGGGCTTTAACTGTGCCAGCCGTCTTTTACCTTCCTGTTCATCGCGGGTGTGAATTTCAGACAGCGCTCCCCCGCTTTCCGCCTTTGTGATGTGTGTGTGTGTGTGTGTGTGTGTGTGTGTGTGTGTGTGTGTGTGTGTGTGTGCGCGTGCGTGCGCGTGTGTGCGTGTGCGTGCGCGTGCGTGCGTGTGTGTGTGTGTGTGTGTGCGTGTGTGTGTGTGTGTGCGTGTGTGTGTGTGTGTGTGTGTGTGTGTGTGTGTGCGCGTGCGTGCGCGCGCGTGCATGTGTGCGTGCGTGTGTGTGTGTGCGCGTGCATGCGTGCGTGCGTGTGTGTGTGTGTGCGTGCGCGTGTGCGTGTGCGTGTGCGTGTGTGCGTGTGTGTGCGTGCGTGCGTGTGTGTGTGTGCGCGCGCAGACGGTCGATCCAGCTCGCTGTTTCATCGCTGACGGTCGATCCAGCTCGAAGTTTTTCAGGCGAGTGCCCTCAAGCTTGAAGGTCGAAGACAGTCGCTGAAAGGTCGTGTTAGTGGGACAGGCCCATTATCATGTATCTATACACTGTAAATGGATTGATTGTAATCATGTATTGTTTTTCTACTAACTGGTTAGCACACGACAAAAAGCTTTTCACTATACTTCAGTACACATGCCAATAAACTAAACTAAACACCTACCTACATTTAGCCCATATCCCGATGCACCTATCCATGTACCAGTCTGAAGGGTCACGACCCGAAACGTCACCCATTCCTTTCTCCCCAGACATGCTGCCTGACCCGCTGAGTTACTCCAGCATTTTGTGTCTTCCTCCAATTTAAACCACCATCTGCAGTTCTTTCCTACACATTTACCTGTCTAAATGTTTCTTAAATGTTGTGATAGCATCTGCCTCAACTACCTCCTCCGGCAGCTCATTCCATACACCCACCACCCTTTGTGTAAAAAAAGTTTCCCCTCAGGTTGCTATTATCTTTCTCCACTTACTTCCATCCTCTGGTTCTCGATTCACCTTCTCTGGGCAAGAGACTCTATGCATTTACCCGATCTAGTCCTCTCATGATTTTATACACTCATGACAGTCCTATGCATTTTACATGATGGTATTGGATTATCATTCCCTATTGCTCGTTCCATCAACAGTGGTGCAGATCCCTTGAGGAATACCACTTCAATGGATGATTTTACATGTTGAAGAGTTTCTAGACTTTTATATTTTAAAGCAAATGTCACCACTGGACAGCCAAGTTTTAAATAAGCAAATGGCAATTATTTCTTTCCAAAACAGTATGATACAGTGAAACTCTTTGTTTTGTATAAAATCCAATAAAATCATAATATAGGTAAGCACAATCATATCTATGTACAAAAGTGCAACGACGTGAGTGTAATAGTAAACATCAGAGAGGCAATTCACAAAGGGCCGCAACGCTTCAGGTGCCAGAAAGTTTCAACGGTCGTAGGAGTGCAGAACAGGAAGAAATGAAGGAGCATTGGTTGGAAATATTAAAGGGCCTGTCCCACTTGGGTGTCATTTGCGTGTCATTTACGTGACATCTTAAAAATTGGTTGGTGCGTCATGGCGTGTGGTGGCGTATGCAGTAACACGGGGCGCCCCAGGATTTTGGAATGCTCAAAATCCTCGCACGCCACCTGCGTGACGTACTGACGGCGTAGGGGTAGCGCGTGGTGTCGCATGGTTACGCACGACCATTGCCTATGCTAATTTATTATCCGTAGCCGTGCACTACCCGTACGCGGTCGGCGCGCCATTTGCACGTCATTTGAGCGCCGCACCACGTGTCCACCAGGGTATAAAGCACGCATGGTTTTGAAAAATGTCCGCTGGGAAAATCCTTGCCTGGGAGATCAGACTAAGGATGAACAACATCGCAAATGGCTCCAAAAAGAAGCAGGGCCTTCAAGAGCACTAGGCGCCGACTGTCGTACTGCTAGACGTTTTTCGCGGGTCAGTCACTATCGGCCGGTCGCGTAAATGATGCGCAAATGACGCCAAAGTGGGACAGGCCCTTAACTCTGTTTAACTCTCTGTGAATGCTATCTGGTCAGTATACCCATCATGTTTTTTTTTTGTTTAATATTTTTATTTGAAGCATTGCATATTATTTAATGTACAACAGCACTTCAAATACAAATCTGACTTATCACAAACGTTGTACAGATATCACGGGATAATTTATATATGCTAAATGTTTTTGATTTTTTTTGGGAAGGTAAGGGAGTTAAAAAAAAAAAAGTAAAAATATAAATCAATAATCAAGACATTGTGATTAAATAATAATGATTATATAATAAAAACATAAAAAGTAAAAAAGAAAAGATAAACAAGAAAAAAAATAAATAAATAAAAACAATTATTATATAATTAAAAATTAAATAAAATAATCTTTACATTGAATGGAAGTTTCATATAGCAATATCTCTTGAGACATGTATACAGATCCCAATACTTTTTACATTTAATCCTACACCAGGGTACTTATTGAGTTACGGTGCTGAGCTCAGCTACCCCTTTAAGTAATCAATGAATGGAGACCATATTTGTTCAAAAAGTTCATATTTGTCCATTAGGACAAACCTAATTCTCTCCAAATGCAACGTCTCCGACATTTCCACAGTCCACATTTTGATTGTGGGGGATAATGTTCCCTTCCAGAATTTTAATATTATTTTTTTTCCAATTATCAAACAGTAATCAAGAAAATTTCTTTGACTTACTGTTAATATTAAGCTTGAGTCAGGGATTCCTAATATTATTAACTTTAGATCAGGGTCCAATTTAGTTTTAAGAACCTCAGAGATGATTAAAAAAATATCAGCCCAATAACTATTAAGTTTTATGCATGTTACAAAACTATGCGTTAAGTTGGCTTCTAAATTCTGACATTTATCGCAAATAGAAGAAATGTTAGGAAAAATTCTATTTAATTTTTTTTTGAGTAGCGTAATATATGAATTACTTTAAATTGTACCAAAGTATGTCTGGCATTTAATGAGCATCGGTGTATACATTGTAAACTGTCTTCCCAAGTGTCTTTCATTATAGATAGACCTATTTCATTTTCCCATATCTGTTGTTGGGACTTCCCTATCCAGAAGAGTATTATATATGCACGCTATTAATTTTTCTGTATTTGGGTGCTTGTTAATCATTTTTGTTTTTGTTTCACTTTTTCATCATTTAGTTTCTTTCTCTTTTTGTTCCAATTTATCATTTGGATGTGTTGAGGAGTTGGAGTAGGTGTACTCTGCCAAAGCAAAGTCATTTGATTAATTCATATTTTATGCAAGATAAAGCAGCACGTTGTTGCTCAGATGACTTTGTCTCACTTGAGCGCTTGCTAATTTTCTTTCCAAAAGAATCGGACGCATGGTAATGCATTGAGGATCAAGGAGTATATGCTAATCTCAATCTCTTTGTTATATCCATTGTTCAGAATTTCAACTGAATAGAAGCTGGCAGCAAAACTGGTCTCCAGAGTACAGAGAGGGGTAGTTCTGGCAAAGTGGTGATCAGAGAGGCAGAACTTAAAATTGTTTCTGATGCATACCATAAATTTATAACAAACATATTGATTGTTTGGAATAAACTAATTGCTCGAATATGACCTCAGCAAAGCTTAAAAGGATAAAAACAAAGTATCTTATTTGAGAGTCTAAAGTTCCATTCTCTAGCAAAATTAAAATTGGCATCCTTGAAGACTGTAAGAAAACAAATGAAATAATTGATCGCACATGATCTGTGGAAGGAACAAGTATGGCGATATTGATTTACATCACATTTTCTACCATTCCCCGATGTATGAGCAGAAAATAATTGAGAAATGTAACCGGAACATTTGCTCTGCCATTGTGTTAGAGATTAATTACGGAGAAGTGCTCAGACCACTGTTTTCCCCACCATGGGATCAGAGGATAACTAATGGTAGACAAAAATGCTGGAGAAACTCAGCGGGTGAGGCAGCATCTATGAAGCGAAGGAGATAGGTGACGTTTCGGGTCAAGGCCCTCTTCAGACTGATGTGAGGGTGGGGGGGCGGGAAGAAGAAAGGAAGAAGCGGAGAAAGTGGGCTGAGGGAGAGCTGAGAAGGAGAGGGAGAAAACAAGGACTACCTGAAATTAGAGAAGACAATGTTCATACCGCTGGGGTATAAACTACCCAAGCAAAATGTGAGGTGCTGCTCCTCCAATTTATGGTGGTCCTCACTCTGGCCATGGAGGAGGACCAGGACAGAAAGATCGGATTCAGAATGGGAGGGGGAGTTGAAGTGCTGAGCCACCGGGAGATCAGGTAGTGAGTTGAACATTGACTTCTCTAATTTCAGGTAGTTCCTGCTTTCTCCTCCCCTTCTCAGCTCTCCCTCAGCCCACTGTCTCCGCCTTTCTTCTTCCCGCCCCCCTCCCCCCACCCTCACATCAGTCTGAAGAAGGGTCTCGACCCGAAACGTCGCCTATTTCCTTCGCTCCATAGATGCTGCCTCACCCGCTGAGTTTCTCCAGCATTTTTGTCTACCTTCAATTTTCCAGCATCTGCAGTTCCTTCTTAAACAGAGGATAACTAATACTTTTCCTTTTCCTCAGGTGGTATTGTTTAACACATATTAAGTACAGCAATTATAACAGGACTGTCAGAAATAAGGAATCATAGATATAAAGAAGCTGGTAGAAGGATTAGAGTTTGGAAATACTTTCCCATGGTTCAATCGTTCTTTATTATCACACATACAGACGTACAGTGAAATTATTTTTTTGCGTACAGTTCAGAAAAATATTGCCATACCTAAGCACAGTCCCTGATTAGTACAAAAAGCATAGAAATAATCCACTGAGACCATAGGCAAGAGTCGCCGGGTTTCAGCACTGTTTTCAAAGTCCATGCGCTTGGTCTTCTGGAGCAGCACCTGATCTGGGCGACCCCTAGGCTCCTCCAGGGCCTCCTCCTTGGTCAGGATTATCCAGTGAACTATCATCCCTCTCCAGTCCCGGCGGCACCTTCTGTAGTCAATCTTGGGAGCACAGAAGGTAAAACCCCGCCCGGTTCGCTCTCTTGCCAGCCCTTGCTCTTCATCTGCTGTCTCTGGTTCCCTCCATCCTCCTCTCTGGTTCTCCTATCCTCAGGTGATGAGCAAGGGCCGGCTCAGCTGCTCCCTCCACAGGCCAGAGTCTGCTACTCCAGCCTCTTTTAATCAAGTGGGCGAGAACACGCTTTCCAAAAGTGTGGCGGAGGCAGAAGCCTTTCACCACCTTTAAAAATTACATGGATGGGTACGTGATTGCGAGGCGATGGACCTAGAGTTGAGAATGGGATAAGGTTGGCTAGATATTTTTCAACCAGCACAGACATGATGGGCCAAATGGCTTCCTTTTGTTTTGCCAATTTTCTATGAATTGGTTACATGAATAATATTATATTGGCCTTTGTATCTGACGGAATATAGCCAGCAATCTTTCAGCAATAACTTCTCAAAGTGCTACTGTATTATAGTCACAGCATAATCCTTTTGTTTATGCATTGCTGCTCTTTGTCATCCATGCATTCTCTTTCAGTGGCACCACCTGTAGTTGTGGGTTGAGCATGTATTCTGCCGAAACCGAGCTCTATTACCTGCATTGACACCAAAACCATCTCTGTGCATTGCACAGCACGTCTTATATAAATTATAACTAGCCCTAGCAGAGCATACAAAAGACAACCTATCCTTTCATCTTCCACAAATCGTTCCCATTTTCTTACCACTGACCCCATTCTTCCCCTCAACAATTTATACATCATATGTAAAATCTCTTTGATTCCCCCAATGTAGAGTCTTAATCAACTATTCCAGGTTAAGGCTTTAAAATCACTCTTTACAGTTATTCCATCTTCTCGTAATAATAAACTTCAACTACACCAGGAGCGCACCACTGTATATTCCAGTCATCTATTCTCCTTGAACCACTTTAGCTCCCTGCTTAACACATCAGCTTTAAGAATCTCATCCTTATCTTTAATTTACTTCATGGCCTTGCCCTTGATTCCAGTGGTACGACCTCAGTCACATCCTTTGAATTAGCTCAGGCATTTAACACACTGTCATACTTTTTAACCGTTGCTGTTGGTAACATTTTGATTTGTCACACCCTTTCTCTGCCTTGCCATGCCAGTACTCCCAGCATTTATGTACAGTATTTCTAAAACTATGTTTAACCAAAACATTTTGATTTTCTTTCCTCCCTGCTCCATATTCTATTCAACCACAAACAAGTAGGATGAGTTAGAAGGTACACAAAAGGCTGGAGAAACTCAGCGGGTGCAGCAGCATCTAAGGAGCGAAGGAGATAGGCAACGTTTCGGGCCGAAACCCTTCTTCAGACTGATGGGAGGTGGGGGGAGCGGGGAGAAGAAAGGAGAAAGGAGGAGGAGGAGCCTGAGGGCTGAGGGGAGGTGGGAAGGGGAGGAGACAGCAAAGGTTAACAGAATTGAGAAAATTCAATGTTCAAGCCCAGAGGATGCAGACTCCCCAAGCGGAATATGAGGTGCTGTTCCTCCAATCTGCGGTGTTGTTCACTCTGGCCATGGAGGAGGCCCAGGACAGAGAGGTCGTATACGGAATGGGAGGGGGAGTTGAAGTGAGCCACCGGGAGGTCGGGTTGGTTATTGCGGACCGAGCGGAGATGTTCGGCAAAACGATCGCCAAGCCTTCGCTTGGTCTCACCGATATAGATCAGCTGGCATCTAGAGCAGCGGATGCAGTAGATGAGGTTGGAGGAGGTGCAGGTGAACCTCTGTCAGACCTGGTCTGACAGAGGTTCACCTGCACCTCCTCCAACCAGGTCTGACAGAGGTTCAACCTCATCTACTGCATCCGCTGCTCTAGATGCCAGCTGATCTATATTGGTGAGACCAAGCGGAGGCTTGGCGATTGTTTCGCCGAACTCCTCCGCTCGGTCCGCAATAACCAAGCCGACCTCCCGGTGGCTCAGCACTTCAACTCCCCCTCCCATTCCGTATCCGACCTCTCGGTCCTGGGCCTCCTCCACGGCCAGAGTGAACAACACTGCAAATTGGAGGAACAGCACCTCATATTCCGCTTGGGGAGTCTGCATCCTCTGGGCTTGAACATTGAATTTTCTCAATTCTGTTAACCTTTGCTGTCTCCTCGCCTTCCCACCTCTCCCTCAGCCCTCGGGCTCCTCCTCCTCATTTTCCCTTTCTTCTCCCCACCCCCCCCCCCCCCCCCCCCATCTCCCATCAGTCTGAAAAGGGTTTTGGCTCGAAACGTCGCCTATCTCCTTCGCTCCTTAGATGCTGCTGCACCTGCTGAATTTCTCCAGCCTTTTGTGTACCCTCGATTTTCCAGCATCTGCAGTTCCTTCTTTAACAAGATAAATTAGAAGTTGGGGCAATATGTAATTGTGAATATTAGCGAATAGGGTAGCATTCTTTAAACAAACAAGGCTTATATAGGGTTGGAACAAGGTTAATGCCAGACAAAGAGAAACTTCAAACTGTCTTAAGAACACACTGATTATTTTCTTAAATGGTCACAATTATTTCTCAATCTCTCTTTGTCTCTCTCTCAGAGCCACAGTAAACTAATGTTGATCAAACATTTTCTACTTAATTATTCATCGTAACTAATCTGATATCTTTAACTGTGCCAAAAGCAAAGTATTACTTTATTTGACATCTCTTTCAATTATGCACTATTTTTTTTCTCTCTGACAATTTCATTAAGAAAATTAACTCGACCTTCCGCGTTGTAGTCAAGCCAACATTTTTTCTAAAATTATCAACAGGAGTAATTTTACTCTCAAAGCCAAACCATTGGCCATCTGGCCATGTTCAGGATCCAAGGTATTTTCCAAAGTATAAACATACCAGAGATTGGAAATTAAAAATAAAATGGACTTAGCAAGAAGGCTTACTCTAATTTTTCCAAACAAATAGACACAGGGTAGGAATCCAACGAAGATATCTGTATATATGAACACATATGCTTAAAAAAAACAAGCCATTGAAATTTGTTCGTAATGATTTTCTGTGAAGGACAAAATCTTGATGCTTTCTGTATAATATCATGGCTGAACTTTGCAGCTTTCCTTGTAATTAAAAGTGTTCTGTCTCCAAACTTTCACATCGGAACATTTCAATGCAGTAAGAATACAAATTGCTTTCATGATGTTATGTGACGCACATCAGGGAATAAGGACTCAATTTCTATCATGCACAAATATGATGTTGTCCGCATTTAGATTTTATCTGACCAGTGTGGCTTTGCCATTGATTCTACTACACAATGATTTAAATAAATCATGTAAAAAATATGAGAATGCTGAATCGTTCCAATCCCCAATCCCACAAAGGAAATTTCCAAGTTTTACCACATTGCTGTTAGGTCTAATCTGGGCAGAAAATGGAAACAAAAGTGAGCTGGCAAGGACAAGATCTTATTAGTTAATGTTACATTTTGGTGTCCGTGATAAATAAATATGCACGTGCTATGGAATCCGAGTAGGTTGGATTCAATAGATTGGTGTCAGGAATGAGAAAGTGTGGTGCGATTAAAAGTGAAAGTGCAAGATTAGCCTATACTTGTGTGGCACGGTGGCGCAGCAGTGGAGTTGCTGCCTTACAGCGTCAGACACCCAGGTTCAATCCTGACTACATGTGCTGTCTGTACGGAGTTTGTACGTTCTCCCCGTGGCCACATGGGTTTTCCACGGGTGCTCCAATACTCCAAAGATGTACTGGTTTGGAGGTTAAATGGCTTTGATTAGATTGTAAATTGGCCCTAGTGTGTAGGATAGTGCTGGTGTACAGGGATCACTAGTCTGACCAGACTCAGTAGGCTAAAGGGCCTGTGTCTGCACTGTATTTATAAACTAAACTATACTTGCGGGAGTTCTGAAGAATACCTGCATACCTGGTTCCAGGAGGTATTGACAGAATTGAAGTCAGGAAGTATATTCTTCAGCATAATTATCTAGATTTTAGGGACATAATATCAGGATGAAGGGTTGGTCATTTGGAGCTGAGATGAAGTTTTTATTGTACAGACAGATATACATTTTTGAAGTCCAATGACCAAGTAGATTCTAGACTAAATGATATATTTTTCACCACCGTGGGAACCAAAGTAGATTAATATTGGGTGGGAAAGTTGAATTGAGTTTTTGGATCAAGCTGATGGAGGAGTTTCGGGAGATCGCACCGTCTACTGCTCTTTCCTTACATAGCTCCCACTTAGTAGCACAGAAATTGAAATCATAAATATCATATCAATTCTTAAGAAGGAATGCAATCAATTTCCAAAGTTGTCTAGATTTGGCATAGAATTTTAAAAAAAGTTACAGTAAATGCGAGCATACAATTTACAGTTACGTGAAAGGAAAAATATATATTCATTAACAGCATCTCATATTTTGCTTGGGTATCGTACGGCCCAGCAGTTTGAACATTGAATTTTCTAATGGTGAGTAACTTTATCCTACACCCCTCTCTCCTCCCCCTCCCTCCTTGCCCCTCCCTCCACCCATAGTCGTTTTACCAGTTCCACAGTTCTCCGCTTTGAAAGGTGATGTTTTGGGTCATGACTCTTCTTTGGACTCAAGGAAGGACTGTTCAGAAGCCTGATAACAGAGGGGAAGAGGCTTTTCCTGAGTGAAGATCTTTCCTGGTCCGAGAACACAGATGCAATTATTAAGAAAGCTCATCAGCGCCTCTACTTCCTGAGAAGATTACGGAGAGTAGGTCTGTCAAGGCGGACTCTCTCTAACTTCTACAGGTGCACAGTAGAGAGCTTGCTGACTGGTTGCATCGTGGCTTGGTTCGGCAACTTGAGTGCCCTGGAGAGGAAAAGACTACAAAAACTAGTAAACACTGCCCAGTCCATCATCGGCTCTGAACTTCCTTCCATCGAGGGAATCTACCACAGTCGCTGCCTCAAAAAGGCTGGCAGCATCATCAAGGACCCACACCACCCTGGCCACACACTCATCTCCCTGCTACCTTCGGGTAGAAGGTACAGGAGCCTGAGAACTGCAACAACCCGGTTCAGGAATAGGTACTTCCCCACAGCCATCAGGCTATTAAACCCACAGCCATCTGGCTCGGACAAAACTCTGAACATTAATACCCCTCCATCTGTTATTTGCACTTTATTAATTTATTAATTAATGTGTGTATTTAAGTATATAACTGTAGTCAATGCCTACTATGTTCTATGCAAAGAATTTCATTGTCCTGTCAGGGACACATGACAATAAACTCTTTTGACTTTTGACTTGACTTTGTCTGGTGGCACACACTTTCAAACTTCTGCACCTCCTGCCAGATGGGAATAGGGAAAAGAAGGAATGACTGGGCGGGACAAGTTCATAAGACTAAAGGGGTTGTCCCACTGCGGCGACCTAATCTGCAAGTTTAGACGAGTTTGCATTCGACTCAAACTCGCACATGGTCCACACATGGTCCTAGGAGGTCCTGTGAGGTCACTGGAACTCTCCTTCATGCTCGAGGGAAGTTCCCGAATACTCGCGGCCTCAGCTAGATCGCAGAAAATCTTTCAGCATGTTGAAAAAATTTCCGCAAGTAAAATTTGGTCGGCATGGTTCTTTTTAACTTGTAGTGCAGTGGAGTGGGGTCACTATGTAGTTCCAGGCAGTCGAGGGCAGCCGTAGGCAATCTCCTTCACTGACCGGGTATTTTGATTGGCTCATTGGAGTTTTCAGGACAAAGGAAACCGACCTGTAAGTAAAATGCCCGCAAAACTTTATTATACTTCTTAAAAGTGTCTCCACTCCTTCTACCCCCCTTCTTGCCCCCTTCTCTCCTCTTTTCTCCCCTTCTCTCCCCCTTCTCTCCCCTCTCTCCCCCCTCCCTCTCCCCGCTCTCTAAAGGACATACCGTAACTGTGCCAGCCATATTTTACCTTCCTCTTCATCGCGGGTGTGAATTTCAGACAGCGCTCCCCCGCTTTCCCTGGCCCCTGACTTTGCGATGTGTTTGAGTGTGAGTGTGAGTGTGAGTGTGTGTGTGAGTGTGTGTGTGTGTGTGTGAGTGTGAGTGTGAGTGTGTGTGTGTGTGTGTGTGTGCGGTCGGCCGATCCAGCTCGCGGTTTCAACGCGGACGGTCGATCCAACTCGAGGTTTTCCAGGCGAGAGCCTGCGAGCTTGAAGGTCAAAAACACCCACAGATTAGGTTGCACAGTGGGACAGCCTCTTTAGGACCCATTTGGCCCCTTGAGCCTACTGCACCATTCAATCATGGCTGATCTATCGTTTCCTCTCAACCCCATTCTCCTTAGTTCTCCCATAAGCAATGACACCCTTTCTAACCAAGAACCTATCAATCTCCACTTTAAAAATATCCAAAGACATCCTCCAAAGCAATCTGCGGCAATGAATTCCACAGATTCACCACCTTCTGGCTAAAGAAATTCCTTCTCAACTCCTTTCTAAGGGTACATCCTTCTATTCTGAGGCTGTGCTCTCTGGTCCTAGACTCTCCCACAAGTGAAAACATCTTCTCAACATTCACTCCATCTAGGTTTGATTATGTTGAAGATTTTTCAAAGGTAATGAGAAGTATAGATAGACTGGAGTCACTGATAGACTGGAGCAGAAAAATTAGAATAGTGGCATAGTCTGTGGAATTCTCTGCCTCAGAGGGTGTGGAGACAGGTTCTCTGGATGCTTTCAAGAGAGCTAGATAGGGCTCTTAAAAATAGCGGAATCAGGGGATATGGGGAGAAGGCAGGAACGGGTTACTGATTGGGGATGATCAGCCATGATCACATTGAATGGCAGTGCTGGTTCGAAGGGCCAAATGGCCTACTCCTGCACCTATTGTCTATTGTCTATAATAACGTGACATTTTTTGTCATTTCTGCAAAACTGCAATTAAGGTTGAGTCTCAAGGATCACCAGCCCATTATTTTTATTTCCTTAACCTAGCAACCTTACAATTAATGTCAGTGTAACAATCATTTATACAGCTTTTATCAGCAAAGAGACTGCATGCCATTTGGATAGAAACCAACACCTGTACGATCTGTTGAACTTAGCGATCCCTCGATGGCACATTTAACACTTCAGAAGCTTCATGGTGAATATTTCCAATAAGGCAAAACGTTTTCCACAAGTTCCAGGAAAAGACATTGGAGGCTGACTTTGATAAATAGCATCAAATAGTTTGATTCATGATGTACCATGACTTTGATCTGCACGTATCAAACATGACAAATAAATGAGTCTGAAGAAGGCTCTCGACCTGAAACGTCATCCATTCTTTCTCTCCATACATACTGCAGTATTCCCGAGTTGCTCCAGTATTTTTTATATATCCCAAGTAAAAGATTTGCACATGATCTTAGAGGAATTATTCGAGAGACTTTACAAATACTTTAATTAAAGTAATTTTCCTGGATTATTTCTTCAATCTTTGAAGATGTAAGCAACTAACTAAATAAAACAGAATCAAAGCCAAGTTACAAATAAATTTCTGTTTAAAAAAAGTTGTCCAATCTTCCGCTAAATATTGAGAAACATATTCTAAATATTTACTGAGGAGCTGTTCTGTTATTTTGCTGCATATTTATCTGATTCAGTAAATTATGCAATCATATTCTGCAACAGATATAAAAAGGTGCAACTGTTTTTTCTCGCAGACACATTTGTTTTTGTTTAATTATCTGCACATGAAATAATCAATAATATTTGTCAGCAGAAATCATCCTCATCAGCCTCCAGGAAAAATAATGAAATGCATTGATCAAACCCATCATTAAAATAATGTCTGCAATAGACAATAGACAATAGGTCAGGAGTAGGCCTTTCAGCCTTTTGAGCCAGCACCGCCATTCACTGTCATCATCGCTGATCATCCACAATCAATACCTCGTTCCTGCCTTCTCCCCATATCCCTTGACTCCACTATCTTTAAGAACTCTATCTAATTCTCTCATGAAAGCATCCAGAGAATTGGCCTCCGCTGCCTTCTGAGGCAGAGAATTCCACAGATTCACAACTCTGTGGGTAAAAACGATTTTCCCCATCTCTGTTCTAAATGGCCTACCCCTAATTCTTAAACTGTGGTCCCTGGTTCTGCACTCCCCCAACATCGGGAACATGTTTCCTGCCTCTAGCAGGTCCAATCCCTTAATAATCTCATATGTTTCAATAAGATCCTCTCTCATCCTTCTAAATTCCAGTGTAGGTTCATGAGGTTAAATCCCGGGATGGCGGGACTGTCATATGTTGAGAGAATAGAACGACTAGGCTTGGTAGTCGTTCCATTCTCTCAACATATGAGAGTCCCGCCATCCCGGGATTTAACCTCATGAACCTACGCTGCACTCCCTCAATAGCAAGAATGTCCTTCCTCAAATATGGAGACCAAAACTGCACACAATACTCCAGATGTGGTCTCACTAGGGCCCTGTACAACTGCAGAAGGACCTTTTTGCTCCTATACTCAAGTCCTCTTGTTATTAAGGTCAACATACCATTAGCTTTCTTCACTGCCTGCTGTACCTGCATGCTTACTTTCAGTGACTGATGTACAAGGACACCCAGATCTTGTTGTACTTTCCCTTTTCCCAACTTTTCACCATTCAAATAATTATCTGCCTTGCTGTTTTTGCCACCAAAATGGATAATCTCACATTTATCCACATTTTACTTCGGAGTCACGTGAGTGACTACGTGAAGAGCCCGCCTCACGCTGGTAACGGCATGACGTCAACGCTGACGGCGAAAGGAGGAGCTGCGGTAAGGAGCAGCTCCTCGCAGCGGTCGGAACGGCCCGCAGGTAAGTGAAGTTACATCGGCGCGGTTTTGAAGTTACGCTGGATGGTTCCAGCATCGAAACTAAAAGTAAAAATTTAGACGTTAACGTGCTGATTGAGCACAAGATAAATTTTAACAAAAATGGAGAAATCGGGAAAAGAAGGTTTCGCGGGTGAAGAGAGCCTCCCGGGGTGAAAGTAAATATACGGGACGCAAAGCTAGAGTGGACCTGGTTCCGATACCGCTGGCCACTGATTTACCCGATATAGAATTTCCAGATTCTCCGGAAATTATAACCACGGAGGAAAATGCTCCTAAGAAATGCAAAAAGAAAACTGTGAGGCCCGTGGTTTCTGATGATTCTGATTTTGAAAAGACCTCCAGACAATAAAACTATGTGGCTAAAAATGGAGCATATGGAGAAAGTTCTCCAAACTATTATGAGACAAGGGTCACAGTACCCACATGAATCCCAAAAAATCCCTGAGGGGTTTGAATATGATGAATATGGCTGTGGGCCAAGTTGGGAATATGATACTCCAGACCCACGATTTGGGCTGGAAGAAGTCTCATGGGATAATATCCCGATGGAATTAGGGCTGCAGAAGGCAGACCCTGCTGAAGTTGAAATGGCTTTTGAAAGCACGCCACAAAGTAAAAAGAAAAGGCTGGATCTGCCTGGGATAGCACAAGTTTTTGCTATACCCGAAGGAAGTGGTGAGGCTATGGAAGAAAGCCTAGCTGCCAATATAAATTATATGGTATCTCACCAGCTTCATAATACTGTGATGAATGAATTATCAGAATTATATAAAGCACCAGGCAATTGTGCCTCATTGGAAGTGCCTACGGTGAATCCGATGGTATGGGCGTCTATGACTCCAAGTATGAGAGCCCAAGAAGTGAAATTTCAAAAGGTGCTAAAATTATTTTCGGCTGCCATCACGGCATTTGGCAGGCAAATGGAGAATCTGGAAATGGACAAGATTCAAAAGATACTTTGGGCTTATTGTGCAATTCGTTTTATGAGATCAATTGCATGAGGAAAATGGCGATTCGGCCCATATTTCACCCTAGATATGCAAGTCTGTGTCAAGAAAGTGGAGTTCAAGCTCCTGGGTATTTGTTTGGAGAAAATCTGCCGAAACAGCTGAAACAGCTGGATGAAGAAGCTAAATATTTTAGCACTATCAAGCCTTTTGTCTCTGGACAAAGAAAAGGGTTTTTCGGCCGAAGGGGTTTTGATTTTCGTTATAGAGGCAGAAATTTGTCACAAAAGTATTATCGTGCTGCACAGGCCAGTGCTTCCCTGCATTCGGGAAAGAGGAGACCATCACGCTCCTATGGAGAGGTATTAAAGACTTCTATCCTTAAAGAAACTGTGGATGAATCTCCAGTTGGAGGGAGATTGCAAAAATTTTATAATGCCTGGCTTAATATTACTTCTGATCGATTTATATTACAAGCAGTTTCAGGAGCTATTATTATTTTTAAAGAAGGGGTCAATCCTCCTGTACAGAATAAACCTGCTTATGCTTATGTGTTTTCTCCAGAAGAAAGAATGGAGATTAATGTGGAAATTGACAAATTATCCGAAAAAAGGGTAATTGAAAAAACTTGTGAACATAAGCATCAATTTGTCTCTAATATATTTCGCAGAGATAAGAAAGATGGTGGTTGTAGAATTATTCTAGACCTTACAGATCTAAATAAGTTTGTAGAATACAAACATTTTAAGATGGAGACATTCAATACTGCAAAATATTTGATTTCAGCAGGTTCTTATATGGCTAAGATTGATTTGAAAGACGCCTATTATTCTGTACCAATTCATCATCTTTTTCGGAGATACTTAAAGTTTTATTGGCAGGGGCAATTATGGCAGTTCAAAGCTTTACCAAATGGATTAAGTTCGGCTCCTAGACTCTTTACAAAACTGTTGAAACCAGTTTTAGCCCAATTAAGAGCACAGAAACACATTGTAATGGCTTATCTGGATGATATTCTGATTATTAACGATAATCAAGAGTCAGCTGAGCACTCAATTTCAGTTACTAAAGCTTTGTTTAAAGAGCTTGGATTCTTAATTCATCCAATTAAATCCCAGCTGCAGCCAGTTCAATCAATTGATTTTCTGGGGTTTGTAATTAACTCAGTGACTATGTTAGTTACTTTGCCAGCAAAGAAGACAAATGATATTTTGCAAATGTGTAATTACCTCATTCACAAACCTTATCCCTCCATCCGAGAAGTGGCAAAAGTCATTGGTACACTGGTGGCAGCATTTCCGGCAGTGGAATTTGGGCCATTACATTATCAAAATCTTCAAAGGGACAAAGTAAGGGCTCTTAAAGATAAGGCAGGTCACTTTGACAGACCTATGCAATTAACAAGGAAAGCAGTATTGGAATTGCAATGGTGGGTTGAAAATGTCCCACAAGCTGCTAAGAAGATCATGATTAAACAGCCTGAAATGGTTTTACAAACAGATGCTAGTGCTCTCGGATGGGGGGGCCACAGATTTATCTTCCAGTTGTGGAGGTAGATGGAAAACTGAAGAGCAAGTGTTTCTCCAAAAGCATGGTATTAACTATTTGGAATTATTGGGGGCCTTTTATGGGCTTAAAGCATATTGTTGTGCTAAACAAGGTCTGCATGTGTTAATACAATTAGACAATAAAACGGCTGTGGTTTACATTAATCACATGGGGGAGTTAGATCAGTATCATGTGATTGTCTGGTCAATGAGATATGGCAATGGTGTATTGGTCGGCAGATATGGATTTCAGCAAGCTATATTCCAGGTAAGGACAATGTGGTAGCAGATGAAAGGTCCAGGATTTTTAAAGATAATACGGAATGGATGCTTAAGCCAGCAATATTTAAGAATATTGTTAGACGATTTGGGTTGCCAGAAATTGATTTGTTTGCATCCAGGCTTAATCATCAATTGCCTCATTATGTGTCTTGGGAACACGATCCGGACGCAGTTGCAGTAGATGCATTTTCATTACACTGGGGAAAAATGTTCTTTTATGCTTTTCCACCATTTGCTCTGATCCAGAGATGCTTGAAGAAAATAGAGCAAGATTCAGCTTCCGGATTGTTGGTAGTGCCAAATTGGCCAACTCAACCTTGGTTTCCCAGTTATGCTGAATATGATTAAAGAACCGTATATGCAGATTCCTAACTGTAGTGATATCTTGACTAATCCAGTAACAAATGAAGGTTACCCATTATATGCATATATGAATTTGTTAATCTGCAGGTTTTGACCAGACCACTACAGGAACTGGGATTGTCGGACCAAACTTTGACAGTTATTGGCGCATCATGGCGAGATAGCACACAGAAACAATATATGACACATATTAAGAAATGGGAAGAATTTTGCACACAGTCAAATATTTCTGATGATTCTGTGAATGTTACTCATGTTTTGGAATTCCTTGCCAATTTGCACTTTGGGCAACATTTAAGTTACAGTGCCATTAATACTGCACGCAGTGCCTTGTCGTCCTATTTAGGACTTATGACTGGTGAGAAATCAATTGGGTCGCATCCATTAATATCACGATTCATGAAAGGAATTTTTCACATGAATCCGCCAAAACCTAGATATACAGAGATTTGGGATGTGAGCATAGTACTTGCTCTACTTAGAGAATGGACGCCAATTGAAGGGTTGCCATTGGATAGGTTAACATTGAAATTGGTCATGTTAATGTCACTGGTCTCAGCCCAAAGAGTGCAAACTTTACAAATGTTGCGTTTAGACTGTATGCATGTGACTACAGATAACGTTGTATTCTATGTTTACGATCTGATCAAACAAAGTAGACCAGGGAGATCTGGAACAAAGGTAACCTTTCAAGCTTTTCATATTGAGCCTGCTTTGTGTGTGGTTAGACATTTGAACCAATATATTAAAGTTACCGACACTTTTCGAGGAAACGAAAAGACATTACTGCTTACGCACAAAAAGCCACACACAAAAGCTTCAGTTCAAACTATCTCAAAATGGTTGAAACAGGTGTTGGTTTTAGCGGGAGTAGACACTGATGTCTTCAAATCTCACTCCACCAGGGCGGCAGCTACGTCCGCGGCGAAGGGGCGGGACGTACCTCTCGAGCATATTTTAAAAATCGCAGGGTGGAGTAAAGAAGAAACTTTTTCAAAGTTCTACAACAAACCTGTTCACACTATGACAAGCTTTGGACACGCGGTGTTGGGAGCACTATAATCACCTGCTTTGTTTGCTATTAATTGCTATAATCAGTTGTGTAGTCACTGATGTCTTTTGTCACTTGTAATCATTTTTCCCTCAAATATAAGGAGGGTATTATATGGTCTTTCAACCATTAAAAAATTTAATTGTGAAAAGATCTAACATTTGTCTGCTTTCTCATGTATGTGTTTACTTAGCCGGACTGTCGTACGGATTAATTCTACGACATAAAAAACACAGAAAGCTTTTAAAACTCTTCACGTAGTCACTCACGTGACTCCGAAGTAAAATAGTAAGATTAAACGAGAACTCACCTGTTCGAAGTTTGATCGTTATTTTACGAGGAGTTACGATGAGGGATTACGTGCCCTCCACTCCCACCCTCGTAAAATAAATGATCAAATGGTGGTTCTAAGTCTTTTTATGAGCCTTACTATGTTACTCCGGCTTTGGTGTTCTGTGTTTTTCATGCCGTTGCTTTGAAGTATGCCGTTACCAGCGTGAGGCGGGCTCTTCACGTAATCCCTCATCGTAACTCCTCGTAAAATAACGATCAAACTTCGAACAGGTGAGTTCTCGTTTAATCTTACTATTATACTGCATCTGTCATGCATCTTCCCACTCACCCAACCTATCCAAGTCACCCTGCATCCTCATAGCATCCTCCTCACAGTACACACTGCCACCCAGCTTTGTGTCATCTGCAAATTTGCTAATGTTAATTTTAATCTCTTCATCTAAATCATTAATGTATAGTGTAAATAGCTGTGGTCCCAGCACCAAGCCTTGCGGTACCCCACTAGTCACTGCCTGCCATTCTGAAAGGGCCCCGTTAATCCCTACTCTTTGTTTCCTGTCTGCCAACCAATTTTCTATCCATGTCAGTACCCTACCCTCAAAAACCATGTGATCTAATTTTCCCCACTGCCCTTAGTGGGACCTTATCAAATGCTTCCTGAAAGTCCAGATACACTACATTCACTGGTTCTCCCTTGTTCATTTTCCTAGTTACATCGTCAAAAAAATTCCAGAAGATTCACAAACATGATTTCCCCTTCGTGAATCCATGCTCTCAGACCAATCCTGTTACTGCTATCCAAATGTGCCACTATTTCATCTTTTATAATTGACTCCAGCACCTTCCCCACCACTGATATCACGTAAACTGGTCTATAATTTCTTGTTTTCTCTCTCCCGCCTTTCTTAAAACGTGGGATATCATTAGCTACCCTCCAATCCACAGGAACTGATCCTGAATCTATAGAACATTGGAAAATGATCACCAATGCATCCACGATTTCATGAGCCACTTCCTTAGGTACCCTGGGATGCAGACCGTCAGGCCCAGGGGATATATCAGCCATCAGTCTACCCAACACCATTTCCTGCCTAACGTGAATTTCCTTCAGTTCCTCCATCACCCTAGGTCCTCTGTCCCCTAGTACATCTGGGAGATTGCTTGTGTCTTCCTTAATGAAGACAGACCAAAGTACCTGTTCAACTCGTCTGCCATTTCCTTATTCCCCATAATAAATTCACCTCTTTCTGTCTTCATGGTTCCAACTTTGGTCTTAATTATTTTTTTCCTCTTCACTTACCTAAAGAAGCTTTCCCAATCCCCTGGCTTCCTGCTCATCTTTGCTATGTCATACTCCTTCTCTTTTATTTTTATTGTCTGACTTCCCTTGTGGGCCACGGTCACCCCTTACTCCCCTTAGAATCTTTCTTCCTCTTTGGAATTAACTGATCCTGCATCTTCTGTATTATTCCCAGAAATACCTGCCATTGTTGTTCCACTGTCATCCCTGCTAGGGTATCTTTCCAGACAACTTTGTCCAGCTCCTCCCTCATGACTCCATAGTCCCCTTTGTTCAACTGTAATACTGACACTTCCGATTTTCCCTTCTCCCTCTCAAATTGCAGATATTATGGTCACTACCTCCTAATTGCACCTTTACCTCGAGTTCCCTTATCAAATCCGGTTCATTACACAACACTAAATCCAGAACTGACTTCCCCCCGGTAGGCTCCAGTACATGCTGCTCTAAGGATCCATCTCGGAGGCACTCCTCAAACTCTATGACACAGCTCTACAACAACATCAGTGAGCAGCAGAGGGAACATCCAGATGCTTTCTTCATGGCAGCCGGGGATGTCAACCAGGCAAGTCTTACTTCTGTCCTGCCTAAATTCTACCAGCACGTAAACATTGCAACCAGGGGAAAGAACAAACTAGATCTGGTGTACACCAACATTAAAGATGCATATAAAGCAGCCCCCCTCCCCCATATCGGCAACTCTGACCACCTAGCGGTTATGCTCACACCTGCATACAGACCCAGGGTGAAAGAGGACAGGCCAACGGTCAAAGAAGTCAGAACATGGCCACAGGGAGCTACCGAGACACTACAGGACTGTTTCGAAACCACGCAGTGGGCCATCTTCAGAGAGGCAGCAACAGAAGACAGTGGCATCAACCTCCAAGAATACACAGAATCTGTCATCGGATACATCAATAAATGCATCGAGGATGTAACGGTGGTAAAAAAACTGTCAGGAGGTGTGCCAATCGGAAACCCTGGCTAACTGGGGAAGTGTGTTCCCTGCTGAGAATCCGGAATGCTGCATTTAAATCTGGAGACAACGCAGCATACAAAACTGGCAAGGAGTAACCTATCCAGGGGGATCAGGGAAGCAAAGAGGCTGTATGGACAAAAACTTAATAGTCACTTCACAAATGACAAAGACACACGTCGCTTGTGGCAGGGGATTTCATACCATCACTGACTACAAGCCCCCCCCCCACTGCGGATATGCCAAAACGACCCCTCTCTACCAGATGAACTGAACGAGTTCTACGCACGGTTTGAGGATAAAAACAGCACCCAGACACGTGCACTACTGCCATCTCCCAGTGACCAGTCGCTCAGACTGTCCGCAGCCGGAGTTAAAAAGGCCTTTGCCAGCATCAACCCACGCAAAGCCACAGGGCCGGACAACATTCCTGGATGTGTTCTAAGAGACTGCGCCGAGCAACTGAAAGATGTCTTCACAGACATTTTTAACACCTCGCTCAGAGAGGCAGTAGTGCCCAACTGTCTTAAGAGTGCCACCATCGTTCCTGTCCCGAAGAAACCAAACCCAGCCTGCCATAATGACTTTCGACCAGTGGCTCGAACACTCATAGTAATGAAGTGTTTTGAGCGACTGGTTATGCAGCATATCAAAAATAGCCTACCTGCCGACCTAGACCCACTGCAGTTCGCCTACAGAGCCAACCGATCCACAGAGGACGCAGTCTCAACAACACTGAACCTCGTACTGCCACACCTTGATCGGAAAAAAACTTATGCCAGGATCTTCTTCATAGACTTCAGCTCTGCTTTTAACACAATTATTCCACAGCAGCTGGTGGAGAAGTTGGAGTTATTGGGGGTTGATGCTGGCACATGTAACTGGGTCCTGAACTTTCTATCACAACGGCAGCAGACAGTCAGGGTGGGCAGTAGAACATCAAAAACCATAGCCGTGAGCACTGGCTCGCCCCAAGGCTGTGTCCTAAGCCCCCTGCTGTTTAGTCTGCTTACACACGACTGTACTGCTAGACTCAACAACAACTTCATCAACAAGTTCGCTGATGACACGACAGTGGTGGGTCTCATCAGTGACAATGATGAGTCGGCGTACAGGATGGAGGTGGAGCTGCTCACAGGATGGTGCAAATCCCACAACCTCATTCTCAACGTGGGAAAAAATGAAGGAGATGGTGGTTGACTTCAGGAGGGCGGGAAAACAACGCCATACACCTCTGCACATCGATGGAGCTGATGTGGAAAGGGTCAGCAGTGTGAAGTTCCTAGGACTCCACCTGTCAGATGACCTGACGTCCACGACCAACACCACAGCACTGGTCAGGAGAGCCCAGCAGCGACTACACCCTCTCCGAAGACTACGGAGAGCAGGTCTCCCCACTGCACACCTACGAACTTTTTATAGGGGGACAATCGAGAGCACATTAACCTACGGCATCACTTCCTGGTGCGGGAGCTGCAAGGCGTACGAACGGCACCAACTGGACAGGATTGTGAAGACCGCCAGCAGGATTATTGGTGCTCCACTCCCTTTCCTGCTGGACATATACAGGAATATGTATGAATATGGAGGAGCCATCTCCATCATCAAAGACCCTACCACCCATCGCATCACATATTCTCCATCCTGCCATCTGGGAAGAGGTACAGGAGCATCAGCTGCAAAACCAGCAGGATGCTCCTCAGCTTCTTCCCGCAGGCTATAAGGCTGATAAACGGACTTTGCCCCCTGCCAAAGTATCGCGCACCAAACACCAACCTGGACACACTGAAGCAGAGCCATTGTCGTGCCGCTGCCGATTGGAACTCATGATATATGTATTTTTATTTTTATTTCTATTTATTTTTTACCGCACACTGAATGGACACTGGTTGAGCAACGTTTTTTCGTTTCCTCTGGGTATGTAAGTACTCAGGAAAAATGATAATAAAGATATACAATACAATACAATACAATAAACTCCCTTCCTTGGGGTCCAGTACCCACCTGATTTTCCCAGTCTACCTGCATGTTGAAATCTCCCATAACAACCGTAGCATTACCTTTGCCACATGCCAATTTTAACCCTTGATTCAACTTGCACCCTATATCCAGGCTACTGTTCGGGGGCCTGCAGATAACTCCCATTAGGGTATTTTTATCCTTACAATTCCTCAGAAGGCCCAGCACCAGTAGGAACAGCCTTTTCAAAGCAATCAATCTTTGAGAAAGAACAATGGTCCCGGAATTTTATTTTTATTTTGCTTGAAAATTGGTATAGTAATGACTTTGTAACATCACTGGGGGATAAAGCAGACACAGTATTGCTCAGTGTGATTGCTGGCAAATTATACTGGCTGAATGGAACAAAGTGCACGTTATTCTGCTGCTGTTTGCATTTGAAATAAAGGGAACCAGGACTCTTTTGTCAATGAACAGCAGCTTCCTGGGCAGTGGTAATTACAATTTCTCTTCTAACCTGACCATATTTATCTCCAGAGGAGTCCAGTTTGCATTGTCATATGAGCACAAAAGTGTGGAAAGTGAACTTGTCAGTTTACATGTGGAAACAAGGAACTACAGATGCAGGTTTATACCAAAGATAGGCACAAAGTGAGGCAGTAACTCAGCGGGTCAAGCAGCATCCCTGGAGAAAAAGGATGGGTCGTGACACTTCTGACTCAGAATGTATAAATAAAACAAAATTCTTATGTCACAGGTTGAATGTCGTAATTTGGAGAATGAGTTACTGGGGCTGCTTTACTTCAAATATATCACACAGACTGTGACACACATCAGTGTCTGTAGGTGCAATTTAATGATGAATGGGTTAAAATAGAAATTCTAGAACGATTGCAAACAATAATATCTGCTCTGAATGATTTAATCGAGTGGTTCACAGTGTACTGATACATGATAAAGGGAATAATGTTTAGTGCAGGGTAAAGTCCAATAAAGTCCAATTAAAGATAGTCCGAAGGTCTCCAATGAGGTAGATAGTAGCTCAGGACCACTCTCTAGTTGCTGGTTGGATGGGTCAGTTGCCTGATACACCTGGGAAGAAACTCTCTGAATCTGGAGGTGTGCGTTTTCACACTTCAGTACGACAATCTGAAGGTAGGTGTTCCATCTGAAGAAGGGTCTCGACCCATTTCTTCTCTTCAGAGATGCTGCCCGTCCCGCTGAATTACTCCAGCTGTTTGTGTCTATCGCATGCGTTTCACATTCCTGTACCACAAGCAGGAGGTATGCGTTTTCACACTTCTCTACCACAATCTGAAAGTGTGAGTCTTCACACTCTGCACCACCATGCTGCTTGACAGTTCCTTTCACGGCTGCTCCGCATTACTGCCAGCAACCCATCCGGTTGCTGTAGGGCTGTCTCTGCCACTGCCACCACCAGCACAAACGTGCCGTTTGCAATCTCCAGCAGCCGTGCTTTGGCTTCCATGTGGCAAGACCACCGTGTCTCACTTTCTGAGCCATTCACAGAACCTTAGGGCACTTCCCGAAGGCGTGGGAGGCGGGTTTCTACCTCAGTAAGGACCTAGACTCACCATAATTCACCTACTGCCCAAGATGCAATCTCGCTGGCTCTTTTAATTTAGCTTGCATGCCTCAGTAAACAAATGGCTTGTATTTTTACATCTCAATGAAGACAAACGCTGGTATCATCTGCACACTGTAGTTAGTTCATAAGGTCATAAGTAATAGGTGCAGAATTAGGCCATACAGCCCATCAGGTCTACTCCACCATTCAATCATGGCTGATCTACCTCTCCCTCTTGAACCAATTCTCCTGTCTTCTCCCCATAACCTCTGACGCCTGTACTAATCACGAATCTATATCTGTGCCATAAAAAATATCCATTGAAGTGGCCTCCACAGCCTTCTGTGACAATGAATTCCACAGATTCACCACTCTCTGACTAAAAAAATTCCTACTCATCTCCTTCGTAAAGGAACGTACTTCAATTCTGAGGCTATGACCTCTGGTCCCAGACTCTCCCACGAGTGGAAACATCCTCCCTACATGCACTCTATCCCTGCACTCTCCCTACACGCACTCTATCCCTGCACTCTCCCTACATGCACTCTATCCCTGCACTCTCCCTACATGCACTCTATCCTGCACTCTCCCTACATGCACTCTATCCCTGCACTCTCCCTACATGCACTCTATCCCTGCACTCTCCCTACATGCACTCTATCCCTGCACTCTCCCTACATGCACTCTATCCCTGCACACATGCACTCTATCCCTGCACTCTCCCTACATGCACTCTATCCCTGCACTCTCCCTACATGCACTCTATCCCTGCACTCTCCCTACATGCACTCTATCCCTGCACTCTCCCTACACATGCACTCTATCCTGCACTCTCCTACATGCACGCTATCCCTGCACTCTCCCTACATGCACTCTATCCCTGCACTCTCCCTACATGCACTCTATCCCTGCACTCTCCCTACATGCACTCTATCCCTGCACTCTCTCTACACACATTCTATCACTGCACTCTATCACTGCACTCTCTCTGCATGCACTATTTCACTGCTCAGGAAGGGGTGCACTTGGTCCTGGGGTGTGGTCGCTGTGAATTGAACAGTTCAGATTAGCTCTGAAGAGGGAGTGATGTGAACTGCAGTGATTGTGCGGAGAAGGACTGAGCAAACGTGGCATCATGCCTGGCACAGACATTGTGAGTTGAAGGGCCATTGTCTGTGCTGCACTGTTCTATATTCCAAATGTGCCTGGCTTTGAACGCAGCCTTGCTAAACACCAGTCTTTATTGATGTTGGCTGGATTTAAGGCAAATGCAACAATAAAAAAAGCATAGAACGGGACTGTTTATTTATATTTATGATTTACATAAAATAAAAATGCAAAATAATGCTGCAAAAATGAGAAATCTTGTATTTATGACTGATTTATATTCCACAGAAAAATACAGCCAAATTTCCCAAGTGATTATTCATAATTCTGGGCGAATTATGTCACAGCACAAGAGTGTATGGACCTTTTTGAAAATAAGACCACATCTGCACTATGTAGTGGCTAGGGTGGGGTGGGAGATTGCAACCTTCATGTGGTCCACCCTGTTTCGACAAATGCAATCAGCCCAACGTGCACAAACAAATAGATCAAATAGAACACGTTGACCTCCAGCTTTAGGCTGTGCACACCATACGCAAGAAGAAGAAAGTTGCTAGAGTGAGGCCACATGCAAACTGGAGCAACAGCACCTCATATTCCACTTGCGTAGAGTATGAACATTGAATTCTCCAATTTTAGGTAAACTTTAACAACCCCTTCCTCTTTCTCCCCCACATTTCTTCCTTATCTTACCGCCCACACCCTCCTATGCGCCCACCTGGACTTGCACATATTTCTCTCCTCACACTCCTCATCCATTCCTTCCTCTGTCTTCACAAGTCACAACTGTCTGTCTCACACCTACTGCTCTAATCTCCGGCCTTTTTCTGCCAATCAAACCCCCCTGTTACCTGTATCCGCATATTACCTGCCATGCTTTTTCCTGCATCTTTTCTCTTCCAGCATTCTTTGCCGCCAACACAACCAGTCTGAAGAAGGGCCTCGACCCGAAACGTCACCTATCCATGTTTTTCAGAGATACAGCTTGAGCCGAAGATAGGCACAAAATCCTGGAGTAACTCAGCGGATCAGGCAGCATCTCTGGCAAAAAGGAAAAGATGACGTTTTGGGTCGGAACCCTGCTTCAGGCTCTGCAGTCCGAATTTTCAAATCATTACCCCAAAATCCACGATGCAGGGAAAAGTGCGCTTTTGCAGAATTTACGTGAGCAGTTAAATAAATAAACAAAATATTGCATTAAAAAATCATGCATACTTTTATAAGTATGAAGAGTCTGGAGAAGGATTCCGCCCCGAAACTTCACCTACGCAGGTTCTCCAGTGATGCTGCCTGACCTGAAGAAGGGTCTCGACCCGAAACGTCGCCTATCTCCTTCGCTCCTTAGATGCTGCTGCACCCGCTGAGTTTCTCCAGCTTTTTGTGTACCCATGCTGCCTGACCTGCTGAGTTACTCCAGCGTTTTGTGTCCTTTTGTGTACTTTTATTCTTTCTAACTCAAATGTTTAAAGCATAGCAGATAATGTGACTTTTTAAATACAGCAGGTGAATTTTGCTGTCTGGCATTTTTCTTTCCTCAGGAGTTTTCCACGTTATTTAACCTCAAGATGCCTGATACAGGGCCAGCAGGTTTAAGTGTAAATTGTAAATCAATTTACCAGCTAAAGTCTGGTAGGTGATAAGTAAGGAAGATGATAAGTAAATCCAGAGACTTGTGAATTCCTTGTCTATTTATCACCGTTAGTTTGTATTTTTGCGCCTGATTACAGCATCTGCAGTCGCTTGTGTCACCAAACACATTTACTGGCTGCAGAGATTTGCTTCGGAAAATGACAAGGCAATCTCTTAAGTGTGAACCAGCAGCTGTGCCACCATTATCATTACTGTCAAGAGAGAAACATCCACTGGGAACGCAACTCCAAATATAACATGGGACTGAATGGGAAATAAGATTTTGTGCAGAATGTTTACTATAAATGCAACTCCATCTGGTGAGTGCCTGGAACGTGCTGCCAGGTGTGGTGGCAAATACCATAGTGGCATTTAAAAGGCTTTTGGAAAACCACGTGGACGTGCAGGGAATGGAGGGGTATTGATCATGTGCAGACAGCAGAGATTCATTTATTTTGGCATCATGTTCAGCAGAGACATTGTGGGGTGAAGGGCCTGTTCCTGTGTTGTACTGTTCTACGTGAAGGGAGGAACTGCAGATGCTGGTTTACACTGAAGATGGACACAAAATGCTAGAGTAACTAGGCGGGTCAGGCAACATCTCTGGAGAAAAGGAGTAGTTGATGCTTCGAGTCAAAGGCTTTGTACTAAATGCCGTTACGCGAGTATAGCCTGTACATATTCACTGACTATTGGCACCTAGTGATCTGACACAGCCTAGGAGATGCAAACTAAAATAAGAAATACTAAAAATGCACAGCAAGTTCATCAGCAGCTGCACTACCAACATCATTGTTGTTGAGAGAAAAGCATCCCGTACGAACACATCTTCGCTTATAACATAACTTCCTTTGGGAAATATTGTCTTGTGTTATATAAATCAGCATCTGTAAAGGTAAACATCAGATCATGCCAATTCACTTTTAGCAAGTAGGGGAACAGAGAAATCATCGTACCTGGCTGCAGGATGTTGGACACCACAGACTCCATGGTAGTGGACCAAGTGTGGTTAGGCCCCTGTAACTAGTACTGGAGCAGGCCTCAATGTGTAACTCCTACTCAACTTGGCCTCAACCCTTGAGCTAAGATTCAGTCATGCAGTGCATAAAAACATTGTGCTACACACAAGAAACCTCCAGTTCATGAAATTATCTCTCAAATTGAACTATTATAGTCACGGTAGAAAAAATAACTAACTTAGTTTAATGGAGGTGGGCGGCACAGTGGCGCAGCAGTAGAGTTGCTCCCTTACACGGCCGGGTCCCGGGTTCAATCCTGACTATGGGTTCTGTCGGTACAGAGTTTGTACGTTCTCCCATGAATGCATGGGTTTTCTCCGGGTCACACACACTCTAAAGACGTACAGGTTTTTAGATTGTGTAAGAAAGAACTGCAGATGCTGGTAAAATCAAAGGTAGACACAAAAGGGTCTCGACCCAAAACATCTCCCATTCCTTCTCTCCACATATGCTGCCCCACCCGTTGAGTCACTCCAGCATTTTGTGTCTACCCAGGTTTTTAGACTAATTGGCTTCTGTAAAATTGTAAATGAACTCGGTGGGTCGAAGAGTCTGTTTCCACACTGTATCTCTAAATTCTAAACGTCCGGATACATCATTTTGTGTAGGAGTTGTTGTGGTATCGCATGCACTGTCGTAGAGAGAAAATGGATAAATATTTGAAAATGTGTAGGAAATGGAAGAAACATAGAACATAGGTGCAGGAGTAGGCCATTCGGCCCTTTGAGCCAGCAATGCCATTCAATATGATCGTGGCTGATCATCCAAAATCAGTTACCCGTTCCTGCTTTTTCCCCATGTCACTTGATCCTGTTAGCCCTAAGAGCTAAATCTCTCTCTTGAAAATGTCTAGGGAATTGGCCTCCACTGCCTTTTGTGGCAGAGAATTCCACAAATTTACAACAGAGTGTTTTGGAATTCATTGGATAATCCTTCTAAAGAGATACTACTGGCTTGGTGTCCCAAATTATCTGCTTTAAAAACTCTTCATTCAATTATTCTAAACTTCCACATTATCGAATGCATTAGCTGGTACAGTGAAAAGAGACATCCCTGGCAAAGATAGTCAAAACACCTTGTGAATATGTGGCAATGGAAGTCCTCCTTCCCTTTCTGCTGCCATGGAAACACCATCACCAAAGCAAGAACTGGTCCTTGAGAACGATAAAGATTTAATGGTCTTTGAGTGAGAAAAAGGGATAAAGTGTTCCTGTAATTATCAACGTTACGGCACAATTACTAAGGATAAAAGCTTTTAGGAGGTCGACACGATTCATCAAGTGCTGTACCTGCAAATTACTGCCATGGCATGTAGTCCTTAATCGAGTCAACGCAGAGGCTATTGAAAGGTTTTTCTTTAAGTATTTGAAATTAGGTAAAGCAATGGCCATCAAATCGGAAGCTGTTTGAAAATGAGTAAGTCACAACTCTCACCGATAGCCTAAATGAGGATAGTTCACTCGGTTTATTCAGAACATTTCAGCTACTAACTGAGTTCATCTCAGTTTATGTGACTCACTTAGCTGAACTACGAATATTCCCCAGTACATTATTTTACATCCGCTTTATTAAATTAGTATTCCGATTTCTGTCGGGCAAAAGTAAGATCAGCCTTCCTGTAGGTGAACCCGCAAATAGCAACTGGCCCGGATGGAGGCCCTGACTATGTCCTTAGGACCTATGTGGACCAATGAGCGGGAGAATTTCATAACATTTTTCACCTCTCACTACTCCATTTTGAGGTGAGCTTCCACCTGTTTCAAAAAGATCACTATCATCCCAATGCCAAAGAAAGGCAAGATCTCATTCCATAATGACTACCATCCAGCGGCATTGACATCTACCATCAATGAAGTGTTTCCAGAGGCTAGTTATGACACACATTAACTCCAGCCGACCAAGCTGCCAAATGGTCATGGAAACTCAGTCATTCTGTTCATTTGAAACAGCATATAAAATGAAGCTAATATACAATAAAAAGGAAATGCAGATATTGGTTTATACCAAAGATAGACACAAAATGCCGGAGTACCTCAGTGGGTCAGGCAGCAGCTCTGGAGAAAATAAATAAGTGACATTTCGGGCCAGGACAGTTATTCAAGCTGATTGTAGGTTAACTAGTTCCACAGTTCGCAATGATGTCTCCTTCTTGGGATCTCACCAGCACTAACCAACAATTGGCCTATCAGGGAACCACCCTGCCTGATGTCATCTGTTGCCGACCCTGATTTGTCCTGGTCCCTTCTTGCTTCTGCCCCCCCCCCCACCCCCCCACCCCCAATCCTCCCCCCCCTCCCCCCCCCCCTCCCCCCCCCAATCCCCCCCCTCCCCCTCTCCGCACAATAAAATGAAGCGGCTGTGTTTGGCCTGTAGTGATGCCAAGAAAGAGGTTTCATTTTAGGGAGCAAGCTTGATAGATTGTGCAAAATACTGATACCAGCTGAAGGCTCCATTTGTAGCAGTGGTGGTGATTTGTCTAGTGTTGAGTGAACTCAGTGAAAACATGCTTTTTGAAGCTTTCCGTTAAATTTCGTGCCAAGATCGTTTTTGAAATGTACACACTTACATCTACCCTTGAAAAGGACCACCTATAAAACCAATTTATTCACCCTTCATGTACTTGAATTGCCCCACGAGACTTTGTTTCTACTGACGATTGATACAAAATTTTGGAGTAACTCAGGCAGCAACTCTGGAGAAAAAGAATATCTGGTTGGACTTTTTCTTCAGACTGAAAGTAGAGGTGGGGGAGGGAGAATGAACTGGAGGCGAGAAAAGGCGAGAACAAATCAGGGCGGTCAGCAGATGACCTCAGGAAGGGTGGTTTTAGCTTCTGATTTCCCTCAACTCTTTTGGGGTCTGTTGCTCCCCTGATTGTCGTGCTACATTTTAAGTCATTCTTTAAAGTCTGGCTGTTGGTGTCAGGATGGAAATTAGATCATGATGAAAATACCCTCAATGCTCAACATCAGAGGCATATCTGGCCATAGGGACTGTACCCTGAAGTGTTACAAGTGCATAAATATTTATGCCTCCTAAACTGTGTCTCTCGCTGCTGATTTCTCATCTTTGCCACTCGATTGTTATAATTATATTTTTTACTAAATTAAAAAATATATTTCACTTAAATCATAACAACCGTTACGATTATGTCAAGGAAAATCACCCTGCCTCTCTCTTATTTGGAACCATGCCAAGAAAGAGTTAATTTATAATTCTCTGATTTACACCAAGGTTAATGTAACCTCTGATGGAGAGACTTTTTGCTGTAGCACAAGAAGTCTAATTTCTAATTGCATTCACCAAAACCAATAAAATACCACTACTATTTGAAATAGAAATAATGACACAAAGTGTTAGAGTAACTCAGCAGGTCAGACAGCATCTCCGGCGAACATGAATGGAAGGTGTTTTGGGGGTTGGGACCCTTCTTCTGTCTGATTGTGGTGGGGCAGGCAGGGAAGAAAGCTAGAAGAGAGGAGGAGTAGGACAAAATCTAATAGGTGGATGCAGGTGATGAGGGGTTTGACAGGCTAATGGTCGGGCAAAGGCCACAGATGAAAAAACAGGTGTGAGACAAAAGGATTAAAGAGTTGTGAAGCTAGAGGAAGGAATACATGCGGGAGGGGAAAAATAGGTGCAAGTTCAGGTGGGTCACGGGGGAGCGGGGGGGGGGGGGGGGGGGGGTGATAAAAATGAGGAAGAAGAAAGCGGGAATTGGGTTAGTTATCTAAAATTTGTGATTTCAATGTTCATACAGCTGGGTTGTAAGGTACCCAAGTGGAATATGAGGTGCTGTTCCTCAAGTTTGCATGTGGCCTGACTCAGGTAATGGAGGAGGCCCAGGACAGTAAGGTGGGTCAGGCTTCAACTCTGGAGAAAAAGAATATCTGGTTGGACTTCTTCTTCAGACTGAAAGTAGAGGTGGGGGAGGGAGAATGAACTGGAGGCGAGAAAAGGCGAGAACGAATCAGGACAGTGTGGGAGGGTACACAAAAAGCTGGAGAAACTCAGCGGGTGCAGCCGCATCTAAGGAGCGAAGGAGATAGGCAACGATCGGGCCAAAACCCTTCCTCAGACTAAGGTCAGTGTGGGAACTGGAAGAGAAGACACAGTCTGCCTTGGTGTTCGCTGAGTCTATGTTTGGTCTTGCTGATGTGTAGGAATACATGTTTACAGCTGGGGAAGAATGAAATTGATATGCATTCCTCTTCACCCTTGCTGATGAGGTCTGTGATGGTGGTGTTGTACTCATTTAGGTTGGCAGCTGAGGCCTGAAATATGGACCAGCCCACTGACTCAAAGCAGTAACATAGGTGTTCCCCTGTTTCCCCAGACCAGCACTGCGCACCTTTAGGTATCAGATCCTCACGTTTCACTTTCTGCTTGTAAGTAAGGAGTAGGAGCATAGCCTGATGCTCAGATTTTCCATAATGCAGGCGGAGATGAAGCAGGTGTTTCCAATGGTCAACTAGCAGTTCTCAAAGGTACAGAGATAGAGCTCTTAAAGACAGTGGTGTCGGGATATGGGGAGAAGGCAGGAACGGGTACTGATTGGGGATGATCAGCCATGATCACAGTGAATGGCGGTGCTGGCTTGAAGGGCCGAATGGCCTACTCCTGCGCCTATTGTCCATTGTCTTTTAGTCCTCAGTTCCTCTCTATGCATTTAACCGGTATTCATGCCCTTCACAAAACCACAACTTGTGAGCCCCTCGGCTTCCTGTCACCACTGTGTTTCTGTCCTGATATCGCTCTTGCCCTTAGGTGAGAAGCTCTCTCTCTCTCTCTCTCTCTGTGCAATTACATGAGATCCAGTGAGGATGGGTGGAGGTCACACATACAGTGAAACATTCCCTCTACATGATAATCCCTTGGGTTCAAATTGGCCCATGTCAAAACATCCATTAGTGAGCCTAACTTTTGAAATGTAATGAAGCCAACTCAAGTTTCAACTGCGCTCCAGTATTATCCTGTTTATAATGAAGTTTATCCCTTTGATAAATTGAATGCGTTTCTCAGCAAACATTTTCCACCCTGGGATCCAGGCTTCACCATTATTTAGTCTCTGTGTAACATACCCCAGCCAGCCACTCTATTCATTTGACTGTTGTTCTGTCATCCAAATACTTGAACTCCCAGAATATGGTCTACAATAGAGAGTGAAGTCACTGAGTCCAAACCTGACTAAAGTTATTGACAAAGTTTGGGAGCAGTAGGGACTCTAGCAATAAACAGTCAACTGACTCCCACCTCAGCAAAATCTTCAACACTATTTTCGACTGACAACTACCACAAACCCACTGTCCCCACATTATCTGGACCACACCTTCTCCTCTTGCAAAGATGCTACCCCCTACTCTTAATTTCTCCATCTTTGCCGGACTTGCTGCCAAGATGGGGCTTTCTATTCTAGGGGATCTGAGATGTCTTCTTTCTTTAGAAAATGTGGTGGTTCCTCCCACCTATTGTCATAGATGAATCCCTCACCGCATCTTCTCTGTGACACATTGTTATGCTCACATTCCCCCTCCCCCCGAAATGGAACAAGGATAAAGTGCCCTGGTCCTCACTCTTCACGCCTCCAGCCTCTGCAACAACACAACATTCTCCGACATTTCCATCACTCTAACATGTTCCTACCATCAGTCACATCTTGCTATCCCCATCCATTTCCACCTCCCGCAGAGACTGCTCCCTCTGCAACCCCTTGGTTCGACTCATCCCTTCCAACAAATACAGCCACTTCTCAAAAGAACATGCCCTCTCTAAAATTTACAACTTGCCCACAGAGCAAGTGCTGTTTTTTGTTGTTCTCCCAAATGCTGTAGTCTTAAACTGTGTAGCACTTAATGAACAGTCTGTTGAAGCAAATATTGGAAAGGTCCCATGATACTATTTGAGACTGAGCAGAGAGATCCACAACCTTGACATTTCTCCCTAATTAACACTACCATTTAGAAAGTCGGAGAGCCGAACAGACAGCAGAACAGAAACAGGAATCACATCAGGCACTTCTTTGATTGTATGCCAACAGTTCCGATTGTCCGCTTAACATGGGTGACTGAGCTTCACAAATAATTTCTGAAATGATGGTAGTTGTGCTGAAGACTGGATATGGTACCTTAAAAAGGGAAAACGTTTTTGTTGATTTCCGGCCTCAATAAACCTAAAAAAAACCGGTAGTTTAGCTTGGTTTTGATTTTTACATCCATTATCGTCCCAGTTCTGATGTTTTATGAACAAAATAATTACGTCAATAGTTATAGTGGGATTCTGAAATGCACCAAGATTCCGCACTGCAAGTGTTTATGCCTGAAGTGCAATATAAGTAAACACAGATGCACAGCCTGTGCTATATATTAAAACTATCTCCCGCGGTGCTATTCATGCTAAGCTGGAGGCTAGGTTGTCTCCATGCAGAGGATCCTGTGGTGTCGGTGGAAATCAAAATGCATCTTCAATGGATGAGTAGGAGCCACTCTGAAGCAAGTGTATGATATGGCAGTCAGATTTCAAGACAGTGCTCCTGTTGATGACATCAAAGGTTTGGTGAGGTAAAAATAGGTCATATACTGTATAAGACTGTATAATAATGGTAAGTGATTCAGCCCATTGCAAATACATCCTAGACCAACTTCAGTGATCAAGATACTCAGTAGGCAGACTATACTTGCATTTGACAGACTAAGCTTCATGCTATTGTCAACTTGTTCACCGAAGTTTCAGAGGATGAGCCTTACATTCAATATCTCCAAGACAAAGAGCTTCTAACAATTGGCTACCACTGTATAACAACATTATCCAATGATAAATGTTTATGGTGGAATCTTAGAAAACGAGAACCATTGCTCAAAGCTTGGCAGCCATCTCTCAGTGAAATTCACCAGCACTTTCAGTAAGCCAGCATAGTTTTTGGTCAGAAGACAGACACAAAGTGTTGGAGTAACTCAGCAAGGCAGGCAGCATCTCTGGAGAGGAGGAATGGGTGACTGTTCGGGTCTAGACCCTTCTTCAGGTCAATTGAAGAAAAAGGTGTTTCAAAATCAAGACATCAGACAAAGGACAATACTCCTGGTCAACCTCCTATATGTTTCTGAGGTTAAAGAACCAGAAGTGGAGATTGCAAGGCATTGGAAAGATACCACTAATGCTGCCTCCATAAAGTCCACAAATTGAGTTAACATCAGCATCCTCTCCTAGGCCAACATCCCCAACACTGAGGACATTGTTGCACTCAGTCATGGCAGGCCACGTCACTCACACGTCCAACACCACATCTTCAAGACTGACCCTCTATTCTGTGCTACTGCACAGGAAGGAAGTACAGGTGATCAGAGGAAAAGGGACACAAGGAGGAACAAGGAACTGCAGATGCTAGTTTACAAAAAAGGAGACAGCACAGGGGCGACACAGTGGCACAGCGGTAGAACTGCTACCTTACAGCACCAGAGACCCGCGTTCAATCCTGACTGTCTGTACGGAGTTTGGAGGTTCTCCCTGTGAACACGTGGCTTTTCTCCAGTTTCCTCCCACACTCCAGAGACATGCAGGTTTGTAGATTAATTGGCTTCTGTATGTTGTAAATTGTCCCTAGTTTAGTTTTAGTTTAGAGATACAGTGCGGAAACAGACCATTTGGCCCACCGTCCGCACCAACGGAGATTCCCTGCACATTAACACTATCCTACACACACCAATACACAGCCATTTAACGTACAAACCAGTATGTCTTTATAGAGTAGGAGGAAACCAAAGATCTCCGTGAAAACTCACACTGTCACAGGAAGAATGTACAAACTCCGTACAAGCACCCATAGTCGGGATCGAACCCAGGTCTCTGGCGGTGCAAACGCTGTAAGGCAGCAACTCTACCACTGTGCTGCCCTAGTTTATAGGATGGTGTTAGTACACGGGGTGATCGCTGGTCGGCGCAGGCTCGATGGGCCAAAGGACATGCTTCCACGCTGCATCTGTAAAGGCTCAAGAGGCAAAGTCAAAAGTCAAAAGTGTTTATTGTCATGTGTCCCTGACAGGACAATTAAATTCTTTCTTTGCTTCAGCACCACGGAACATAGTAGGCATTGACTACAAAACAGATCAGTGTGTCCATATACCATTATATACGTAAATACACACATGAATAAATAAATTGATAAAGTGCAAATAACAGTCAAGGGGGTATTAATGTTCAGAGTTTTGTCCGAGCCAAGTTTAATAGCCTGATGGCAGTGGGGAAGTAGCTATTCCTGAACCTGGTCGTTGCAGTCTTCAGGCTCCTGTACCTTCTACCTGAAGGTAGCAGGGAGATGAGTGTGTGGCCAGGGTGGTGTGGGTCCTTGATGATGCTGCCAGCCTCTTTGAGGCAACGACTGCGATAGATCCCCTCGATGGAAGGGAGGTCAGAGCTGATGATGGACTGGGCAGTGTTTACTACTTTTTGAAGTCTTTTCCTCTCCAGGGCGCTCAAGTTGCCGAACCAAGCCACGATGCCACCAGTCAGCATGCTCTCTACTGTGCACCTGTAGAAGTTAGAGAGAGTCCTCCTTGACAGACCAACTCTCCATAATCTTCTCAGGAAGTAGAGGCGCTGATGAGCTTTCTTAATAATTGCATCTGTGTTCTCGGACCAGGAAAGATCTTCACAGATGTGCACGCCCAGGAATTTGAAGCTCTTGACCCTTTCAACCATCGACCCGTTGATATAAACAGGACTGTGGGTCCCCATCCTACTCCTTCCAAAGTCCACATTCAGTTCCTTGGTTTTGCTGGTGTTCAGGGCCAGGTTATTGTGCTGGCACCATATGGACAGTCGCTCGATCTCTCTTCTATACTCCGACTCATCCCCATCAGTGATAAACAGTGATAAGCACTTTGTGTCTTTCTTTCATTTGTGTATAGTTGATCAAACTGTAATGATATGGCAGTTTATAAACCTTAACCTCTGTGAGCATTTGACTCAAGGTGAATTGAGAGGATATGATTATCTGATTCAATTCACAGAGTATGTTTATCACAACCTGCAGATTTGCTATTTTCCATGTTAATATTGAGCGGTGTAATCAGCACTGAGTCAATCCATTGAACGTAGGAACTAACTATAGTTGACCTGAATTGCTGAAACACTTGCTATTAGTTTCCTCTGAGTTAGTACCTCAGAAAATCAGTAATTATTAATTTTTCATCTTATTTGTAAATATTCAGCTAAATAACTGCAACAGAGACCCAAGTTCGATCCTGCCCATGAGTGCTGTCTGTGCAGAGTTTGCACGTTCTTTCTACGATCACATGGGCTTCCTCTGGGTGCTCTGGCTGCCTCCCATATCATAGTAGATTTGAGCGTTAATTGGCTTTGGTAAAATTGTAAATTGTCCATAGTGTGTAGGGTAGTGCTAGTGCTAGTGCATGTGTTGATTGCTGGTCAGCGCAGACTTGGTGGGCTGAAGGGTTGGCTTCCGCACTGTTTCTCAAAGTCTAAAGTACAGTAAAGGAAATCAGAGGAAACATTTATTTCACCCCATCTCCAGTTGGAATCTGGAACACCATGTACATTTGGTGGGTGGTGGAGATGAATTCACACAACATTTATTAAATATTTAGATGATCAAATCAACCAGGCAGTGAAGCTCATGGACCAAGCATTAGTGAATGGAATTAGTAGAGACAGATACAATGATTTGCTGTTAATCTGATGATTTGCTGTAATTTTATGTTAGCCGGCCTCCGTAAATTGTCCCTAGTGTGTAGGGAGTGGATGAGAAAGTGGGATAACATAGAATAAGTGGGACCAGCAAAGTAGGTCGGCAGGTTGGTATGGACTGGGAGGAACGAATGGCTTGTTTCCATGCTGTATCTCTAAACTAAACATATAAATTATTATAAACCTAAGGATAGACACCTTCTTAATTTCAGAAAAAACGAAACCGTTATAAACAATAATTATTTTAATTTTCGCTCCTGATGTAATTAAATTCCTCTTGTTTCTCCCCATGACCTATCATTATTATTTTTCTACACATCTTTCAGCCTTACACTCTTTCTGAATGCCTCCATGTGCATCACATGCTTCAAGTGCTATGACATACATGTCTGTGTCTGGCTGTTATCATTTTCTCCATGTGTCCCTTCATATCCCTGCAGTCCTAGAGTTGTACAGCATGGAAATTGGGCCTTAGGCCCACCTTGTCCATGCTGACCAAGTTACCATATTAGGCAAGTCCCATTTACCTACATTTTAGCCTACAACCACTAAACCTTTCCTATTGAAATATCTGTCCAAATATCTTTCCGTTTTTGTCTCCCTCTGGGACATATCTGTCTTGCAATGAAGGTTTTGTTAGATCAGACTACCCAAATTCTGACCCCAATTCAATCTTTACTGCAAAAGTGACTTGGTGTCCACCTTCCATAGCCGCCTGCTCCCCATAAATATCTTGAAGTTTCAGATCTGTCTTTTTGCATCTACGATATTGGCAATGGCACGGCCAAAATCATTGACACTCATGGATGATCTAAATTCTTTCCACATTATCTTTTTGGTAAACCCACAATAGTAACTTGGATAAATATGATTTTCTATTTCTAATCATGAATATACAAAAGTTTCAAAGATTAAAAATTCTTATTGGCAAAAGTATATGAAGCACTGTGTTTTGAAAGCCATAAACTGTACTTTGCGTTATTGCATTAACTAGTGTTAAACTTGTATTTTGTATGATTTTATTTAAAAGCAAGTTTGGCATTATTTCAAATTTAAATAAACTATTTGCCAACCTTGCATACCGCTGTTTATAAGCAAAATATATTTTTGTGTAAGTTGGCAATAATATCATTCTGTCAAGCTAATTTTCAAGTATTGTGGTTTTCCTCGCTTCTCAAATTGAAAACAGTTCTTAGAAATACAATTCGCGTGCAGGCGACAGAACTGATTATCTGCAAACCTGCTGACATACTCCAACTTAAGCCTAATACAAATGCAGCATGAAGACCAGGATATAAACCAGCACTTATAGTAATGAGTCAGCCCATTGAATACATGAACTAACTATAGTTGACCTGAGTTGGTAAAAACATTGCGTATTATTACCCATATCATCCATCTGAGGTATGCTTTTACAAAAATTATTCCCTTCCTTTTTTACTGCCAGCAGCGCTAACGGGATTTTTTTATATTCCCCTGTTCACTAGCGAGCCTAATGGACTTTACCTGTTTTTAAACACGGGGTAATATAGTCTTATATTCCCTGGGTTCTCACATACCGGGAACTTGCAACGGACGCTGCGTGACGGCAACGTGACGCTGCGTGCGAATTTAAAATTTATCTTAAAAAAAAAAAAATGGCAGCCGGTTGCGAGAAGAGGTTCGCGATTTAAAAGTTCGACCTTCACATTGTCACATAAATGAATTACATAAATTACATAAATGAAACATAAATGTTACATTCTTTTAGTACCCTTATTTACAATGTTGAATGGTTTTAGTACCCTTATTTACAATGTTGCAATGCATATTGCAAAATGTATAGATACATTCCATATCATATAAGATGTTCAGGTTTTCCTCTGATGTCTGATATAATGGGTAATAATAACACATATTTGACTGTCCTCTTTCGGGAGATACGACATTATTGCCCTCACTAGATCCATATTGCCTCGTCTTCGACTCGGGCAATATGAATCTACTTCAGGCAATATATGTCGTATCCCCTCAAGGCCAGTCAATATTCTATTATATTTCCTCTGAAATTCTTTGGACTGGACTGAGATTTGACTGAGACTGGCTTTTCCCATGAATTCTCAGGAGGTTTTGTTTGGGGCAGCACCTCCATCCATTCTATACATCCTTGAGGTTTTGTGCATTGTTGAAACTATTCTGTGGATTAAGGAAGTGGAGAGGTTCACACAATACGCATACAATCAGTCTGAAGAAGGGTCCCAACCCAAAACATTCCCTATCCATGTTTTCCAGGGATGTGGCCTGAACCTGCTGAGTTACTCCAGCACTTTTTCATCTTTTTTGTTGTAAACCAGTATCTGCAGTTCCTCCTATTCTAATTTGTATAAGTAACGTACGAAAGTATATTACAGTTTTGTTTTCATAATTTAGCCTCCTTACTTCTGTAATTCAAAATTGCTTTTGATGAATTGATTTATGGAGGGCGGTGGGAGTTTGTATTTCACGCGGCACGGTGGCGCAGCGGTAGAGTTGCTGCTTTACAACGCCAGACGCGGGTTCGATCTTGACTATGGGTGCTGTCTGTATGGAGTTTGTACGTTCTCCCTGTGATTCCTGTGGGTTTTCGCAGGGTGCTCCAGTTACCTCCCACATTCCAAAGACGTACAGGTTTGTAGACTAATCGGCGTCCGTAAAATTGTAAATTGTCCCTTGTGTGTGTAGGATCGTGTTAGTATGGGGGGATCATGCGGACTCGGTGGGTTGAAGGGCCTGTTTCCACACTATCTCTAATAATAAAATCACAGTATTCACCAGTTAATCATGGAACCACATTATCCTTATCTTAAGAGTACAGGCCCCTCCTGACTTACATTGCTTACGTTCTGTGAACCCTTACATAAGTCAGATTTTCCATATGTCAGAATCACTGACTGTGTCTTGCGCTAACTGAGAGTATTACCTGTTTCAGCTGCGTCCGGGCCACATTCTGCAGCCCACGGCCTTCTGGGTAAGCACAACCTCCATTGCTGGCTTGTTTCTGATGTAAACTTGAGAGATCGTACAGTGTTGTGTAAATTACAAACTGCCTTGATTGCATTAGGGACTGAGTACAGAATTGTTCAGGTAAGTGGAAGTTTCCGTAAATTGCCTTTTACGTAAGTCGGGATATATCTGTAATCAAGGATGGGATATATATCTCGGCCTTCTCAGCAACGCCAGCATCCTTTAAAAATGTGCCTGAAACATATCTAGTTAGCGGCATATTCCACTTCCGTGACCAAACCTTTGGCTTCTGATTTCCCATTCCATCCCGCTGGGGATAGCATTCAAAATGTTGTGCAAAATTCAACTGAAAGAGATGACACATGAACTTTACTCACAGTTCAGTAAACATAATGCACAAAGAAAACGATCTCCAAAGAATTGGGTAAAATATATAATCGACAGCCAATTCAAAACTGCATATTTTATCTGTTAATGCTTTCAGACTGGCTGTGATGTTCAGCAGGACAAGCACTTAAAGCAAAGATTCTTCCCCAACCCAATCCCCTGGATGGAGAAATTAGGAACTGCAGATGCTGGCTTACAAAAAATAAGACACAAACTGCTGGAGTAACTCAGTGGGTCAGGTGCCTTCTGTGGAGAACATGGATAGATGACTTTTCCAGGCCGGGACCCTTCTTGAGATTGGGTCGTGACCCATCCGTTTAATCCTGTCCACACATCAGTAAGATATTCCTGTTGCCAGCTGGAGGTTCCCAAGTGTTGTCATAAATCTGGCTGGAATCCATGGTGAGTTTCAGGAAAGCAGGCCACCATCGTGGAAGAGCCAGGGCCCAGTGGGGTGGAGCATCCAGCACCTCTCTCTCTCTGGGAGGGAAGAGGAGTTGAGAAATGCACAACTGAAATATTAAACTGAGCTTAGGGAGTGGGTATTTAAGATGGGAAACGGTCAAAGATCCCGGTTAGGGTCATGAGATTAATGAGGCCAAAAGATATGGTTCTGAAAGTGAAGCGGCAGGGGACAGTTTACTGTCTGGTTTCACTGCAAGGGGTGCACTTGGGCAGCGAGGAGCAAAGAATTCCTTGCTAATGTCATGCAGACAGAACCATCATTAATTATTTGTCAGCTTTCAGCCAAATGACACTGCTTAATGACATTATGCTTGCACGATGCCTCATGTTAGCACCTCAATGATAAATTAAACCTTTTCATAAGAGGGAACCGAATAATGTCAAAGTTTTGAGCTCCAAAGTCTCACACTGTAATGATTACCTGTTATTTAAGAAGACCCTGATCTTTACAGCCTAAAGATATGTAGAAAGGCAACAAAATGTGCTACTTCAGAATGTGCAAAAAAGAAAAAGCTGTGGAATATTTAGTTTCCATGGTTACTCTGTTATCGGGAACATGTGATAAACATTGGGAAAGGGAGTAAGCATGGCAATCCGTGATGCTAACCCTCTGATGTTGGATAATAAAAGCCTTGGTGTTGAAATTCATGGTCTCTTAATTGGGAGCATTAAAAAAGTGTCGTGCTTTAAGCTTAATCTTCTAAAATGCTGCCTAAAGATCAATATATTCTAATCTAACAACGCTAGTTGTCATTTGAAATTAAGTTGTCGGGTTATTCATATGCACAAACGTGATGAGATACATGTATGTTGAAACATCTTGCTTGTACCAGCATCACAAGCACAAAGTCTCAGACAAGACACAAAAACAAGTTATCCACAAATTATATGTTAATTATAAATACAATTTCCAAATGAAAGAATACTGTGCAAAAACATAATTAGAAAACCAAAGTTTAACTGAGAGATTTGTGTTAGGAAGAGGAACGAGGCAGGGATGTTGTCTTAGCCCTACCCTGTTTGCTATATATATTGAACCATTGGCTCAAGCGATTCGTCAAGATAGGGAATTGAAGGGAGTAACTATAAGAGACAGAGAACAAAAAATTGGCCTTTTCGCAGATGATGTAAAGATGTATCTCACGGAAGTAAACACCTCATTTCCAAGGATGATGGGGGTCATAGATGAATTTAATTTTTATGCAGGATATAAAGTGAATATTTCAAAAACTCAAATCCTCCTATTTCATAGTCCTCCTCCAGAAGAAATCAAACAAAATTATAATATTAAATGGGATTCAAAATCAATCAAGTACCTAGGGGTACATGTAACAAGAAAATATTAATGTTGTATGGGGCCAATTATAATCACATCAACCAAAACATAAGAAAGGATATAGAAAGATGGTCCACCTACCCAATGGATTTTAGTAGTAAGATAAATGTGGTGAAAATGAATATTTTGTCAAGGCTATTGTACTTGTTTTAATCTCTGCCAATAGAGGTACCATTAAAACAATTCACGGAATGGGATAAATTAATATCTAGATTTCTTTGGGGAGGAAAGAAGGCCAGAATTCGATACACTACACTACAGTTGCCAAAGGACAAAGGTGGAATGGCACTTCCAAATTTTAGGATATATTTCTATGCAGCCCAACTTTGACCACTAATTAATTGGTGTGAGGACAGCTATATAGCTAGGTGGAAAGAGATTGAGACATATATCCCTGACTTCCACATCCAAACACTTTTGGGAGAAAAGCGCTCCCTGGACATATCAGGAGTATAATCAATCCTATAACGATATTTACTTTAGAAACCTGGTTCACTCTTACCAGACAACTTAAACTGAATAAAGGACAAAAAGTTTTAAGATGGATAGCTTTGGATAATGAATTTAAACCAGGGATGTATGACTCAACATTTAAAGAGTGGATGAAGAAAGGAGTGACTGCATTTTGTACTGTTATTGAAAATGGAGACCTAAGAGGTTTTCAAGATTTGAAGGATAGATTTGCACTTTGGAACCAAGACTTGTTTAGATACTTCCGACTGAGAGATTATTACAATAAAAAGGTAAAAAGGGAGGCACTAGAAGAAAAGAATCCAGTAATAGAAGTGATAGTTAATGCGTATCATCAAAAAACATTAAGGATTATTTCTAAACTTTATCATAGTTTAATGGAATGTCAAGCTAAAACTACATTTTATGTAAAATCTAAGTGGGAAAAGGAATTGAAAATAACAATAACAAAAGAAGAATGGCATCATATGTGTGTAACACTACAGACATCCACTAATTCATAAAATTGGAGAGAATTTAATTGGAAAAATTTGATTTGTTTCTTTATTACGCCTAACATAAAAAGCAAATTCTAAGGCAGCAAACATGCTGGAGGCAATGTTGTCAAACAGACGCAAACCATGCACATATCTTCTGGAGTTGCCCAAAAATAGAACCATTTTGGGACAGAGTGAATTCAGAATTAACGGAGATATTAGGATATATAGTCTGCAAGAAGTGTTCCATTTTATACCTGGGTAATATAACTACAGTGGTGCTGAAGGAAGACCATTACTTGGTTAAAATCCTACTCACAGCTGGCAGAAAGGCCATTACAAGAAACTGGCTTGCAGCGGACACACCCAGACTTAGACAATGGTTAGACATCGTACAGGAAATATTTGTCATGGAGAAAATGACATATTCTCTAAGAGTGAAAGAAGATGAGTTTAACAGAAAATTGGGAAAATGGATTAGGTATAGAAATAAAGACATCAACTCATCAAAGTTAGCACCTTCAAATCACATTTCTGTCTTTAGAAAGGCAATAATCTCTATCCAGTCCAGCAATGAAATTAGGCCTGAAAGTCTGCAGGCTTTACCAGACTCCATAGATGTGAGTTTGTGGCTTCTCCCAGTCATTGTAATCCGTAGTCATGTCCCAAATGACTAATTTTCACATTGAAGCAAACTAACCATTTGAAGTTACTAATAATGGAGCCAATTCATTACAAGGCAATTTTTTCTTAAACTGTGCTCACCCCTCCTCTATCAACATAGTTTTTGAGCCTGAAAATACCACTTACAATGAATATTTTGCAATTTATCGGAAATTGTGATTTAATAGCTGTTATTTATAAACTGCTGAATGTATTGAGTCATCAACAAAGCACTTTTCAAGGAATTATTCAGAAATTAGATCAAATTATAATCAATTCCATAAAGTATAATAAATTATTGTGAATATTGGCTCGAATCAGCTGTGAATCTTTCAAACATGGGGAAGCTAATTTTCAATGTATGTTTTCTATGGCACTGTTTCTAATTTATTCTTGTCCAAGTTTGCAGATCTGTTACTTTTCCCTCCTGGTAAAATATTGCAATATTGTATAATTTACCCACGGCTTCACTTGAATCACTGGCACGTCAGCTTATAAAACATTGGTTTGTCAGTGGAATCCACTGCCAAAAAACTTCAAAGCCTTAATTCTAAACAGAAATCTACGACATATGCAAACAACTAAGGAAACATTTATTGACATTTCTAGGAAAAAGGGAGAGACTTGGCATTTTTCACTATCCCAAGACATTCTGATGCTCTTTACAGCTAATAAACTAGTTACAATGTAAAATGAGCCGGAATACTGTACATGCTTGATTGCTGCTGCGTACCAAACTCAATGCAGCTTCACATTCCTATTGTATTTCTATTACTCTGTGATTTTCCCTTGTAGTACTGAAATAAATACATTGAACAAACAAAGCAGAAACATGCAAATGTACTAATATGTAGTTTAATGCACACTTCCCTTTTGATAAGTGTCAGAGGTTGTGTGTGTGTGTGTCTGTGTGTGTGTGTGTGGGGGGGGGGGGGGGGGGGGGGGGGGGGGGAGGGGGGGGATAGGGCAGGAGAATCCGGTTAGGAGGGAGAGATAAATCAGCCATCATTGAATGGCGGATTGATGGGCCGAATGGCCTAATTCTGCTCCTGTTCCTTATGACCGCACAATGTCTACTCCCTGGTAAACGGCAGCTGGATTCGACATGGCGAGACCCTAATCGGCAGCCACTGTTTGCAGAGCCTAATGTCCATCACACAGGGCCTTGCCCACAGACCAGGGACACAACTTCAAGGATGTCCCTTGCCAGGCTATGCTGAGTGTTAAAGCAGGCAAAAACCCCAAATTATGCTGAAAAGCAGGGAAATACAAAACATTTTAAAAGTCACTTTAAAAAGTAAAAAATGAAAAGCTCAAAAATTAAAAATGTAAAGTTCCAAATAAACATTTTCAAGCATTTAAAAATTTGAATTTGACATTTTTAAAAATTGCCAATTATCTTATATGTATATTCAAGGAACTGCAGATGCTGATCTACAAAAAACTACACAAAGTGCTGGAATAACTCAGTGGGTCAGGCAGCCCTCTGGAGAATATGGATAGATGACGTTTTGGGTCGGAAATGTCACCTGTCCGTGTTCTCCAGAAATAATGCCTGACCCGCTGAGTTACTCCAGCATTTTGTGTCAATTATCTCCTCACAACCTTTACCCTCCAGTCACATGAACATGAATAGGCTGCGTGTTCCTGCACCAGTCCAGTGTGAAACTGCCACAGTTCCCAACAGGATAGTGTTTCCATTATTTTAGTTACAGCATCTGCGGTATTTTGCTTCACACGCTGGCAATATAAAATGTGAACACTATTTTTCCCAGATTGATTGTCAAGGTCCTTGGATTACAATAATAACATGACCATTTCATGACAGCACTTCTACCTCTCCATCACCACTAAGCCAAAGGACTAATTGAATTAGCATAATTGTATTGTACATTAAATAAATAGTGCACCACTCTAATTCTAAACACTGTTCCTGAGCACTAAACATTAACAATATAATTGTTCTTTATAGAGTGTGTTCTGGAAACCAACATTGGTAAATAATTTATATTAAATGACTAGTAATTTATAATAATTACAATTTTAGAACAACTTATTTTTTTGCAGAATTAGCCAAATTTCCCTATTGCTCTTGTAATTTCAAACATGCATACGAATATTTAGCAAAACCCCATCACATTCACATCATCTCAAACTTCTTTGCAGAATGGCAGGAAAGTTGTATGGGACGGCACGGTGGCGCAGCAGTAGAGTGACTGCCCACCAGCGCCAGAGACCAGGGCTCAAACCTGACTGTGGGTGCTGTCTGCATGGGCCACGGAGCCGGGGGGGCTGGGGGGCTGCAGCCGCCCCCCCCCCCCCCCCCCCACCCCCACGTTTTTAGCAATGTTTTCCCAAGGAGTTAGCAGCCAGCCCAGTGGATGTACTTTAGTGACCGACACGGACAGCTCAGTGTCTGCAGGAAGCACCAACCTCACCCGTAACACACCGGGAGGAAGTCAGCAACTCACCGCGGTAGGGGCGGGCTGGTGAATGTGAGGGGGGGGGGGGGGGGTGGAGGGAAAGTGGAGGCTTCCCATATTCACACACAGAGCCGTGTGGAAGCGAGCGATGGGAGGAGGGGCCTTGGGTCTCAGGGCACGAGGTCAAGGGGTCAGACTAATGGAGAACGCTGCTGAACAACCCAACCTTCCTGCTATTTATGGAGGAATCAGGAACAAAAAACACAGAGAGCTGCCATGTCAAACACTGGCTAATCCTGGATAGATTCCAGGGTCAGCTCTGGTCTCACACCTGGAAGGATGTCAAGAGTTCGTAGGAAAGCCACAATGGGTGGGCAATGAAAGGTCTCAGTCATGTGTAGACTTTCGGGCTATTTACGTTGCGGGGGCGGGGGGGGGGGGGGGGGGGGGAGTAGGAGACAGAGCATGTTCACAATCCTGTGGTGGAACAAACAAGGAGAAGTTGTTCCAAGAGACGTACAACATGGACTTCGGTGATCACACCAGAAGCAACGGCAGACGACAAACTCGGCAGAGAGTGGAGAGACAGCGCTTCAGGAGACCCTTCACAAAGAGGGCTGGGCCTAGCACTGAAGGGGAAACCTTGTAAAGTCTGGGAGGAAGGGCAAGGCAATAGGGGAGTTAGACACAAAATGCTGGAGTAACTCAGTAAGGCAGCATCTCTGGAGAAAATGAATGGGTGACGTATCGTTTCGGGTCAAAAATAATAATCACCTGCTCCAATCTCTCATGTAGGCCCTCCATTATCTAAAAAATACTTCAAACAAAAAACATTGAAATCATACTTCTACAATGCACTAAAACATGATTTTAATACATCAAATTTCAAAACGTCCCTACCATGAGACCCTCCCACACCCTCCCACCGCTCGGTCGCTTCGCACGCTCGCCAGATATCCCCGGGGCCAGTGATCAGTGATCGCTCAGCCCCCCCACTTTCAAAAAAAGCTCCGCGGCCCCTGGTCTGTATGGAGTTTTAACGTTCTCCCCGTGACTGTGTGGGTTTTCTCCGTGTGCTCCGGTTTCCTCCCACACGCTAAAGATGTACAGGTTTGTAGGTTAATTGGCTTTGGTTAAAATTGCAAATTGTCCCTTGTGTGCAGTGTAACGAGGATCGTTGGCTGGCACAGACTTGGTGGGCCAAAGGGCCTGTTTCTGCGCTGTATCTCTAAACACAGCTGTTATTTCTACACGGTGAAACCAAAATGTATAAAAATATCCTTTAATAAATTCTGACAATGTGCACTTTAACCACATGTGATTGTTTCTATTACAGATTTCAAATTGTGGAATACAGAGGCAAATAAATAAATGATGGGTCTTTGTCCCAAACATTACGGATGGCACTGTATATATTTTTAAATTTATTCTCATGAAATGTGCACTGCAACAAAGCTGTCATTTCCAGGCAGGAGTGACTTCTTTGGTCATTCAGGAGGCAGTTCCAAATACACAATATTGGCGAGGTAGGTCACAAATAAGCCAGCATGTATTATTACTGATGATTACTTGTCATATTGAAATATTCACAATTATGCAGAGCAAAAATTCAAACCACTAATTTAATAACGACTTTACTTCTCCTGCACTGTTAATAATGACCTCTCAACCTGCTGCTGATGCACCCAATATTGACCCAGATCTTCCCCCGACAATTGTAGATTTAGACTAGTGATACTCTGCAGAAACAGCACCTTCGGCCCACCGACCCCATGCAGACCAGCGATCACTTCGTATACCAGCACTGTCATACACACGAGGGATAATTTACATTTTTTATTACCAAACCCAATTAACCTGCAAACCCATATGTCTTTGGATTGTGGGAGGAAATCTGATCACCCAGAAAAAAACCCAAGCGGTCACAGGGAGAAGGTACAAACTCCGTACAGACAACTCCCATAGTCAGGATCGAACCCAGGTCTCTGTGCCGTGGTACCTGATTTTGTGTACTTGATTGAAAATCATTAATTTAATTTGTTGGTTTTTGTCCTGTTAACTACCAAATCATATGACTTCCAAGAGCATGATAACATCTGGGTCAATTAAGTGTCAACCCGTCACATCTAATGGAATCGGGGTAACCTAGACAGCACTTTGGCTATCCACTAGGTCGACATTTATGGGCCAACAGGATGAAAAGCTGTCCAAAGGTTTGATAATAAAAGTTAATATAATTTTAAGTTGATGTAATTTGATCAATTTAAATGTGTTGTGTATTCTAATGGCCCTGTCTCACGGTGCGAGTCATCCCACGAGTGACCCCAAGTGAAAGAAAAAAAACAGACTCGTGGTTGTGTATGAGATTTCAAGTTTATGATCAAGTGTTTAACCGAGTTCCCACGGGTATGTCATTGCTGCGATGTTCCAACTTCCTCTCCCGAGTTACCAAGTTCCTCTCCCGTTACTCCTTGAGCCAACAGTGAATGAAGGTAAGTGTGTGAGGGTGTGACCAGCGGGCGAAGGTTTGTTATATTTTGAGGGGCAAGTGAAATATCATGCTGATAGGTCTGAGGTGTTGCACTTTAGGAGGGCTGATAAATGAGGACATGTGCAATGGGTGGGTAGCAACATTGCAGATATCGTATCAACAAGGAACGTTGTTGTACAAGTGAAAAAAAATCGCTTGTAGGCAACATCGCAGCTGGATAAAAGATAACTGCAGATGCTGGTTTATACCAAAGATAGACACAAAGTGCCGGAGTAACTCAGTGGGTCAGGCAGCATCTGTGGAGAAAAAGGGTGGGTGTCGTTTCGTTAGAAGGGTCCCGATCCGAAACATCTCCCCAGAAATGCTGCCTGATCCGCGGAGTTACTCCAGCATTTTGTGTCTATCTTTGGTATAAACCAGCATCTGCAGTTATTTGTTTCTACTTAGGACAGTTAGATGTGGTGGTTAGGAAGATGGTGATACAAAAAGCTGCAACTATTGTCATCTTGGGCAAAACACGAAGCACTGGCGGAACTCAGGGGGTCAGGCAGCTTCCGTGGAGAGAATGGAGGGGGACGTTTCCTATTGGGACCCTTCTTCAGACCGATGGTGAAGAATGGTCATTCCGAAGAAAGGTCGCGGCCTGAAATGTCGCACTCCATTGCCTGACCCACCGAGCTCTTGTTCACCAAGCACTTGATGATTTGCTCATGGTGGGTTGCAACGTTTATGGAATCCTTGCTTTCATTAACCAAGGCTTAGAAGAGTCTATTGAACCCAAGAACTTTAGAGGGAGTGCGGGCATCAGAAGCAGGTGAGTTTGACGGGAGCGTGGGAGCCGCACGCAGCGATTGGAATATTGTTCGGGAAGCCGAACCCAGCGTGAGAGAACGAACACGGGTATTGGGTCCCAACAGGAATAGGTTAAAGGCTTGAAGAGAAGATGGAGACAGAGACACTCACATTCAACAAGGACAGTAATTCTGCTATAACACGATCGTTGCTTTGCGAAGTAACGTCGTTTTTTAATAGAAAATCATGTTATAGAAACAATCGTAGCAATGGGGAAAAGGTGTTTCACGCTTGCAATAATCAAGTTATTTTCCTGTGTGATTTTACAAACATGGTCTTTTGAATAACTATAAATTTATTTATGTTACTGCAAGCTAAAATACTAAAGGTTGTGTGTTGCATTGTTTAATAGAGTTTCGTTGTTCAAATATCAAAGGAAGCGATTGTTTGTCAATTTCTATGGTCATTATAGTGAGAGTTAGGCTCCGGTGATCGGGTTGAACATGAGATCATGGTGTCTCGTCACTGCTGGAAGGCTACATGGAAGCATTTTTGTCTGCTTGCAAATTTCCAAACTAACTGTAGTTCCCAACCTGAAGGGCCCGTTTCTGTGCAGTTTGAAGCAATAATGAAAACAGAACAGTACAGAAGAGCCAGGGTGTGTAGGAAGCACATGAAGAACAGGGGCAGAGGGACAGGAGCAGAGGCTGTATGTGTGGGGAATTAGTGGTACGTCCCCAACTCTACCCCCACTCTACATCTCTTCGTCTTACCACACAGACCAAACTCCCCACCAGTGACTACAACTGCATTTCACGCTGCTTCGGGAAAGTAGCCAACTTAACTAAAGACCTTTCCTACCCGGGCCATTCCTTCCGCTCCCCGCTCCCATCGGAAGAAGAAACAGAAGCTTAAAAGCGCGCATCAGTAGAATCAGGAATGCACTCTTTCCCTCTGTTATCAGGCTTCTGAATGGTCCTTCCATAAGTTGGGGGACCGTCCGATTCTCTCTACCTCATTGTGTCCATTGGACTTTGTCTCTGAAATTCAGCGCTAAAATATTGAGAACAACAAGATCTGCATTTTGTCTCTGTCCCGATCTATGTACTTAAATTTAGTTTACTTCTATTTATGTATAGTATGATCTGATTTGACTGCATAGCATGCTAAACATAACTTTACACATGAAAGTAATAAATCTAAACCGAATGTTGTTTGTATCGTGTAGTTGTGCATCGTCGGGGCGAGTTTGTCGGCAGCAAGCATCTTTCTGAAAGCAATGAATGCTGAGGGCAAACCTTAACAACCTGAATACGGACTTCCAGAAGGGTCTTGACAAAGTCGCAATACGTGGTGTAAAATGAATATTGAAAGCATGTACATGAGGTCAACAAAATATTACACAATCTTGGTAAATGCTTGTGGGAAAGTGAATAGTGTCCACCCCCCCCCCCCCCCCCCCCCCCCCCCCTTTCCAGATCACAGTCACAGTCATCGGTAGCCACAGTCACCCGTAAATAAACCCACTACATCCAATATGCGACTTTTTATGATCATGGATGACAATCCATTTAACCTCAGTGCAAATTCAAATGAAGGTTCCTGCTCCTGCCTTCTGCTGTCACTTTCTACGCTGCTACTATTGGAGTCTGGCCTCGGGTAACTCCATTCCCACCTGGGAAATGAAAAGTTTCCATTGACGGTGCCACGGTAGACTCACGAGTCACTAAGGTAAACGCACGGGCCACTACGTTATTACAACGAGTTTAAATGTTTCCATTTTTAACTTGAACAGTTAATTTGACTCGTGGAAAAAATCAAACATGTTTGATTTTTTTCACGAGTTAACAAGTTTCCCGAGTACCTGCCGTTAGCGCCACGAGTCGCTAAGTTGCTCGTGCGAGTTCCGACGTTCCCGCTACGTGATCACCACGAGTGAAAACTCAGGGTCACTCGTGGGCCAACTCGCACCGTGAGACAGGGGTTTAACTTTTTTTTCAATCTTTAATCATTTTAACCCAGTCAATGACTGTCCCAGTCAATATTAGGGAATTAGAAGAGCATATATACCAGGAGATTGCAGGCAGCTGCAGGACGAATAATGTTGTCATAGTAGGGAATGTTAACTTTCCCAATATTGACCGGGACTGTCACAGAGCAAAAAGGTTTAGCCAGGGGAGAATTTGTCAAATGTGTTCAGGAAAGCTTCCTCAGGCAATATGCAGAGGACCCTACATAGGAGAGGGCTATGCTTGATCAGGTCTTAGGAATTTGGGAAGGGCAAGTAACTGAATTGTTTATGGATTTGCCTTTTGGGACCAGCGACCACTGTTCTATTAGCTTTAAGATAGTTTGGGATAAAGGCAGGACCCGCATGTTAAATTTCTAAATTAGGGCAAAGCCAACTTTGATGGTGTTAGACAGAAACCTGTTCAAGTTAATTGGAGCAGGTTCTTTGCAGGAAAAGGCACATCCAGAAAATGGGATGCTTTTAAATGTGAGCTGACAAGAGTTCAGGGCATGTATGTTCCTGTGAGAGTGAAGGGGAAGGCAGGTGGACGTACGGAAGCTTCGATGACAAGAGAAATTGAGACTCTAGTCATGAATAAGAAGGAGGCATGGGGCAGGTATAGATAACTGGGATCAAGTGTAGCCCTGGATGAGTTTCAGGAACTGAGGATCACGCTAAAAAAGGAAATCAGGTTGGCAAAAAGGGGGAAGGAGATAGCTCTGGCAGATAATATTTAAAATAATCCCAGGAGATTTTATAAGTACATTAAGGAAAAAAGGGATTACAACAGAGAGGGGCTAGTGCCCCTCAAGAATCAAAGCGATCATCTCTGTGGGAAGCCACAGGAGATGAGCAAGGTCCTCATTGAGTATTTCTCCTCTGTTTTTCGCATGGGGAAAGATATGAAGACCAGAGAACTTGGGAACTTTCTCACTTTGTCACAGATTGACAAAGCTTGGAAACAGGCCCTTTGGCCCATTTGTCCAAACCAACCAAACTGCCCCATTTACGCTGGATCCCATTTTCCTGCATTTGGCCCGTATCCCACTGAACCTTTCCTATCCATGCAACTATCCACATGTCTTTCAAATGTTGCGACAGTATCTGCCTCAACTACCTCCTCTGGCATCTCCGTTAATATACCCATCACGACCTTTGTAAAAACATAGCCTCTCAGGTTCCTATAAATCTTGTCAATCTCACCTTAAACCTATGTCCTCTGGTTCTTGATTCCCCTGCTCTGGGTAAAATACTTTGTGCAATCACCCTACCTGTTCCCCTCATGATTTTATAGACCTCCGTAAAGATCACCTCTCAGCCTCCTGTGCTCAAAGGAATGAAGTCCTAGCCTGCCAAACCTTTCCCTATAGTTCAGGTCCTCGATTCCTGGCAACATCCTCGTTAATCTTCTCTGCACTCTTTCCAGCTTAATGACATAACATCTTAGCAGAATGACTAAAATACTCCAAATGCAGCCTCACCAACATGTTGTACAACTGTAACATAACATCCTAACTTCCACCCTTAGTACGCTGACTGATGAAGGCCAATGTACGGTCATTTAAGACTGAGGTGAGAAAAACCGTTTTCACCCAGACAGTTGTGAATTTATGGAATTCCCTGCCACAGAGGGCAGTGGAGGCCAAATCACTGGATGGATTTAAAAGAGCGTTAGATAGAGCTCTAGGGACTAGTGGAGTCAAGGGATATGGGGAGAAGGCAGGCACGGGTTATTGATAGGGGACGATCAGCCATGATCACAATGAATGGCGGTGCTGGCTCGAAGGGCCGAATGGCCCCCTCCTGCACCTATTTTCTATGTTCCTATGTACCGAAAGCCTTCTTCACCACTGTCTTCCTGTGACACCACTTTCAGGAAATTATGCTTCTGTACTCTAAATGTGACTCTAAATTTGTTCTGCAGCTATTATTGGATCATTGAGCTTGTGAAAGGCCAAGAACTCTAGATGGACCATGGGATCAACTAAGTTCAAATGCTTCCACCATTGCTGAACTATTGTTAACAGCGGTGTTTAAAGTAAATGGCAGCTGGGAAGGAAACCAGGCACAGACTGTATTCTAGTGGAAATAAATAGAAGATAGATCCTATGTCCATGTACTGCGAATTTCCAAAATCCAGATATCATAATACTAAACTGGAATTGAAAAGAATAATAACATGAAATCTCAAGTTCACAAGTTATAGGAGTGGAATTTGGCCATTTGGCCCATCGAGTCTACTCCGCCATTCATTGATGGCTGATCTCTTCCTCCTAATCCCATAACCCTTGACACCTGTTCTGATCAAGAACTTGTCTTTCTCTGCCTTAAAAAATATCCATTGACTTGGCCTCCACAGCCCTCTGTGGCAATGAGTTCCACAGATTAACTACCCTCTGACTAAATAAGTTCCTCCTCACCTCATTTCTAAAATAACGCCCTTTAATTCTGAGGCTATGACCTCGGGTCCTAGACTCTCCCACCAGTGGAAACATCCTATCCACATCCAGTCTATCTATGCCTTTCATTATTCTGCAAGTTTCAATGAGGCTCCCCATCGACCTTCTAAACTCCAGCGAGTAGAGGCCCAGTGCTGTCAAAGGCTTACCATATGCTAACTCATTCATTCCTGGAATCATTCTTGTAAACCTCCTCTGGATCCTCTCCCGAGCCAGCAGATCCTTCCTCAGATATGGGGCCCAAACTTTGCTCACAATATTCCAAATGCAGTCTGACCAGCGTCTTATAGAGCCTCAGCATTATATCTCTGTTTTTGTATTCCAGTCCTCTTAATATAAATGCTAGCATTGAATTTGACTTCAAATCAAAATGACAAAACCAAGTTAACTCAGTCAATAATCATGTAAGAACACCACACTAATTGTGATTACTGAGACAATATTCTTGTCGATGCTTTGCAAAGTTTTGAATGATAAAACTATTCTGAGCTTGCCCATAGTCATTAAAGCACATAATTCAAACTCATGCTATCTTGTATTTACAAAATCAATGCAAATCTCTGAAACTGTACGTCAAAAGTGAATCCAAATGAAAACTACCCATTAGAAATAGAAAGGGGTAAAGTTTATTTTAGGTTCATAAAAACATAGGTGACATCAATATGACAGCCGCTAAATTTAAAGACAGAACTACTTTAGGAGGCATATCCTGACTGAGAGAAGGAAAAGATTGCAACTGGATTTGTGCAGTGAAGTGAGCTCAAGATTGACTTTCAATGACGAGAATTGTGCAATATTGCACTCTAATGTTAAGTATTTTGTAAAAGATTGCAGCATGTAGGTGTACATTAACGAAGATGTTCTTTAGACTCGAGTCTGAGGCCACAGGTGCAAAAGAGAACTGACTAAATGAACTGTTCACTTTGAAGCACTTTTCCCCATAACAGGGCTCTCTAAGACTTTTGTTGAAACACATTCAGAGTAATCAATAATTGTAATGGCAAAAGGGTCAATACAAAACTGCATGGACAGAAGATAATTGATTAAAGATAAACAAAGGGGGAAAACTTTTTCAAAAACCCAATGTTTACATTTTAAAATGGTCAATCAGATGGATAGTGAATGCAGAATCATTAGTAACCTTCAAAAATAAATGGGCTAGAATATTCTGTGCTGGGAAAATGCAGTGACGTGGGGAAAGAGCAGAGGTTTGGGATAACTAGATTGTTCTGGAGCCAGTGGTGGCTCAATGGAAAGAACATTCTCCTTCTCTTATGCTATTCCATGTGCTTTAATTCTATTGTACAGAGCTTTAAGACCATAGGAGCAGAATTAGGCCATCATGTTCGTACCACCATTCAATAATGGCAGATCTATTTTTCCCTACCAACTCCATTCTCTTGCCTTCTCCCCGTAACCTTTAATGCCCATACTAATCAAGAACCTATCAATCTCTGCTTTCAAAATACCCAAATGACTTGGCCTCCACAGCCCTCTCAGTCGCAATGAATTCCACAGATTCACGAGCTTCTGGCGAAAGATATTCCTCCTCATCTCTATTCCAAAAGTACTGCCTTTTATTCTGAGGTGGTGCCCTTTGATCCTGGACTCTCCACACTGCCGGAAATGTTCTCTCCGCCACTCTATCTAGGCCCTTTCATTCTTCGGTTTCAATGAGATCCCCCTCATCCTTCTAAACTCGAGCGAGAGTCTTTATTCGGTTGAGTTGCCTCTGGAGAAATGGCAAACACCAGTAATTCATGGCAAATTAGTTTCTGAAGGCTAATGGAATACAGCAATGGATCTAAACTAAAATCTCAGAAGAAATTAGCATCAGATTCAAGGCACCAATTGAGAGATATAGTACCTCTAATTTTTAGTCCTTGAGTGTGTACAATAATATTTGCCAGTAGATTCCTAAATTGCTATTGGTCTTTGATTATTTATTTTGGGGTCTCAAGCAAGTTGGAAAGGTGGAATGGAAAATTACACATAAGAAGGTGAGTCCCTGAAAAGAAAATGTGTAATAAGACCCTCTTAATTCACATAACATGGAGCAAGCACCTTTAATGTCATAGAGTCATACAGCGTGGAAACAGGCCCTTTGGTACAACTTGTCCATGCCAGCCAAAATGTCCCATCTACACTAGTTCCTCCTACCCGCACTTAGCACATAACCCTCTAACCCTATCCTATCCATATACCTGTGCAAATGTCTCTTAAACATTATGATAATATCTGCTGTGTCTGTCATGGATCTTCAGACATTGTGCATATGTTGTTTTGAGCATTTTTTATTCTACTTATATCAGTATTTTGTATCTACATTTTATGACTGTCGATCAAATTTATATCTGTTTAACCTTACAGGAATTCATTCTAGGAGTAGGAGATAAGGTTCCATTTATTTTTTTCTTCGGTTATTGAGCAAATTTTGAAAATGTTAGTGCAAAAAGTGGCCATACTGGAGCAATTTTAAAATGCAAGGTATGAAGGGTATGGAAGCAATTGGATTGAAATTGCTTTTCATATCTATAATTTTAATAAATAGAGAGGCCAGTCAAACAAAAGTCAATATTTCATTCCACTCATTATCAGATGTTTGTTCTTATATCTCCTGCATCCATCTGTTCTATTAAAAGGTTGTTCTCAGAGCTTCTGCCAACGTTGAATAAAATAAATAATATCAACTTAATGTGGCTCTGGTTTTGTAACTGAACCAAATTCTTAGAGGCTGCAGGCTGCTTATTTTATTAGGCATTGTAGATCAACCTCTGTCAATATAGCCTTCACCACATATATTATGTATGATACACAATCCACCATGTAATCCAGTCTGGGATTTGAATAGGAATGCAGTTACTGATAACAGCCTGCTTGTCCTTTAGCTCGGCAGTCTGTATGATGATGCAACGAGTGCAACAGTATGTATTGTTCTCTCTGCATAGGTTTTAATAAATGCTTTGTGGTTCGCCTAACACTTTGTAACGGTCTGATTACAAAACAGGCATTAAACCTACATCTTCATTATTTGGATAAAAAAGTAAACAGCAATCAACAAGGAAAATGCTTAAGCAGGTCAAAAAAGTATCAGTTTAATTGTTCGAGGATGAAGACTCATCTCCATACGTTTACCAAAACCCAGTGGTAGAACTAAAATCAAAGTAGTCCACTGGCCTCTCTCTTTCTATCTGAAGAAATATTAGGGTAAGTAGAGGATGGTGAAGCCACATCTCAGCTCATTAGTGGAACATCCTGCCCTGTGCACTTTTGTTTAGTTGAGAGGCACCGTGTGGAAGCAGGCTCTTCGGCCCATCGAGTCCACACTGACTATCGATCACCCGTACAACTAATTCCAGTTTATCCCACTTTTACATCCAACACACTAGGAGCAATTTACTGAAGCCAATGAACCTTCAAGGCTGCACATCTTTGAAATATGGGAAGAAACATGAGCATCTGGGGAAAACCTACACGGTCATAGGGAGAATGTGCAAACTCCGTACAGATAGCACCCGTTGTCGGGGTCGAATCTGGGTCTTTGGCACAGTGAGGCAGTCACTCTACCGCAGTGTCACTGTGCCGCCCTGCTACATGCTCAGCGCTTACTGAGTAAAAAAAACTATTACCTGTTTAAATCTCTAAACTAATTCTCAGAGAAATAAATAGTCTGGTTGCTTTCCCTTGTCTCTGCCATGCCTAAGGTTTTCAAATCACCTTGAACAACCCGCCATTATCTCTGTTGTGGCTTCCCCAGCATTCCTTCTCTCTCTCCATCCATCCCCCACCCAAGTCACACCAGATTTTCATTCTCACCTTGAAAACAACAATGGCCTGTTTCCTTTATCATCGTTACTTTTTTCCCCATATCTTTCACCCATTTGTTCTAAATCTATCAACATTATCGTCTATATCTCTCGCTTCCCTTCCCCGTGACTTTCAGTCTAAAGAAGGGTCTTGACCCGAAACGTCACCCATTCCTTCACTGCCTGTCCCATTGAGTTACACCAGCATTTTGTGACTATCTATGTTGCGGCAGTTCTGCAGCCAATTTAACTTTTGATATTAAGGTGTATTTACTATCCTTTTTCTAACTTCAACAGCTTTCATAATAATTTGTGTCTGACTCTCTTCGCCCACTGCTCCTGTAGTTTCTTACGTCCCTGTCAGAATGTTCCATGCGGCTTAAGTTTGCCTTATTCACAAGTTCACAAGTTATAGGGGTAGAATTGGGCCATTCGGCCCATCGAACCTACGCCATTCAATCATGGATGATCTCTGCCTCCTAATCCCATTTTCCTGCCTTCTTCCCATTCTAATCAAGAATTTGTCCATCTCTGCCTTAAAAATATCCACTGATGACCTCCACAGCCCTCTGAGGCAATGGTTTCCACAGATTAACTACCCTCTGACTAAAGAAATTCCTCCTCACCTCCTTTCTAAAAGAACGCCCTTTAATTCTGAGGCTATGACCTCTGGTCCTAGATTCTCCCACCAGTGGAAACATCCTTTCCACATCCACTCTATCTATGCTTTTCATTAATCTGTAATGACATTAAAAATATCATTGTTCCCTCAGTTCCTGTAACGATGTCTGTCATGTACATAGATATGGTTGCAGCTGAACAGAGGCTCCCAGTTGATGTGTATCGTAAACAGGAGAAACCCTCCGTATGCATTCCATTCAGTGTATTCAAAAGTAGCAGGGAAAGTACTTATGCCAACACCAAATGGAATATGTTTTAATTCTTTAATTTATTTTTGGGGAGTTTCTCCACAAGGGCGGTAGAGTTGCACCCTTACAGCGCTTGCAGTACCAGAGACCCAGTTTCAATCCCGACTGCAGGTGCTGTCTGTATGGAGTTTGTACGTCTCCCTATGACCGCGTGGATTTTCTCCGAAGTCTTCGGTTTCCTCCCACACTCCAAAGAAGTACAGGTTTGTAGGTTAATTGGCTTGGTATAAGTGTAAATTGTCCCTAGCGTGTGTAGGATAGTGCTAATGTGTGGGGATCGCTGGTCAGTGCGGACTCGATGGGCTGAAGGGCCTTTTTCCGCGCTGTACCTTTGAAACGAAACTGAACTAAATATTCTCCCTCAGCTCTTGCTAATGTTTTCTGGGGCCATGGAGGGGCTTCCTGTCCTTACTTTAAACTGCTGGGCACACTCAGCATTGCCTTAGAAGTTCAGGGTGTCAGCAAGGAAAGATGGGGAAGTAAAGAGGGGCAGAGGCCTCCCTTGTCTTGTACTCCTGATCCTTAGACTGAGTGTCAAAGTTACTCAGGATGATGCCTCTGCAAACGATGATGAATTGTTTGAATATTCTACTTTAATCCTGTCCTTGTTTATTTTACTGACAATTATCTTGGCAGCAAGATGATGAACTTGTCACAGCAGAACATTTGGAAATCGTTAAAATTAAAATGAGCCAAATACTGGGCTTCTTAGTAAAAACTTCCGGTATGGTCTCAGGAGTGTGTAAGACTTACAAGGTCTTCATGAGTTCTCATGCTTTAACGTGAATTGAACAAAGTAGGAAATGCCTCTACACATCACTAATGACATTTGACAAGGTAGCGACATTGAAATGCAGGATTGAAGAATATTTTCTTTAGTAAACATGGATTACCCTCCCACCGCATCTCCTCTCTGCCTGTTGTTTTGTCCTGCTCTCTCTCTTCCCCCCCAATGGAACAAGGATAGGAGTTCCCTGGTTCTCACTCTTCACCCCACCAGCCTCCGCTTCCAGCACATCATCCTCCTACATTTCCGTCACCTCCAACATGATTCCTCCACGTCACATCTTCCCATCCCCATTACTTTCCACCTTCCGCTGAGACTGCTCCCTCCACAACTCTTGTTTCACTCATCCCTTCCCACCAAAAACCACTTTCTCCCCAGGTACATTCCCCTGCGACTGCAGGAGATGCAACTCCTGTCCCCATACTTCCCCCCTCACCGTCATCCAGGCACCCCACCAGAGGCCTACTGGATTTCCCGCCTGTTAACTATTTTAACTCCCTTTTCCATTCCCACACAGGCCTTTCTGTCATGGGCCTCCTCCATTGCCGCAGTGAGGCCACATGCAAGCTGGGTGAATTACACCTCATGATCCGTTTGGGTAGCTTACAACCCAACAGTATGAATCACTGGATTCGTTAATTTTAGGTAACTGCACAGCCCTCCCTCTCTCCATTATTTCCTCATATAGCCCCCCTCCTCCTCTGCCCCACCTAGATTCACACCTATCTCTTTTTTCTCGTTGCACCTACATTCCTACCTTCAGCTGCACAATTTGCAGCACTTTAATCCTTTTGTCTCAGACCTCTCTTTTTATCTCTAGTTTTTGTCCAACCAAATGCCTATCAAAAAATCCTCCTCATCTGTATCAACCTATTACCTGCCTGCCAGGCTTATTGCTACCACTCCTCTCTTCCAACTGTCTTCCCCCCACACCCACAATCAGGCTGAATGGGGTTCCCAGCCAGAAACATCACCTATCCATGTCCTCCAGAATTGTGCCTGACCCGCAGAGTTACTCCAGTACTTTGTGGCATTTTTTAAAAGGGTGAATGTTAGTCGGCATGGACTAAGTGGGCTAAACCTGCTGTTTACATGCTGCATTTCTGAATTAAACTTCCATGAGCTCTACAATCTCCTGAGAGAACTGCTGCTCTCAAATTCCAGCCCATTGACCACGCCAATTGTATTCGCTCCAGTATTAATGACTGTGTCTTCAGCTGCCACTGACCTAATGTTCTCTTCCTTGACCTCTCTGCCTCACTTCTTTCTTTTATCCTGAATAGGCTGCTTCAAAACATACTACTTTGTCCGGTTATAGAAGATAAAACAGTACAGCACGGGATTGTGTCCTTCAGCCCACAATGTCTATGCCAAACATGATGTCAAGACCAATCTTATCTGCCTGCACATAATCCATGTGCCTCGCCTAAAGTCTCTTAAATCCCCCATTGTATCTGCCCCCACTACCACCTCACTGTGCATTCCAGTCACTCTCCACCATCTGTGTAAACAAAACTTACCCGACACATGCTCCTTTTAAACCTTGCTCCTCTCCCCTTAAACCTATGCTCTCTACTATTTAATATTTTATCCTGGGGGAAAAAAAAGATTCTGACAGTCTACTCTATTTATGTCTTCATAGTTTTATATATTTCTATCAGGTCTCCCCTTAACCTCTGGCATTCTTGAGAAAACAATTGAAGTTTGACCTCTTCTTTTGATGAATGCCCCCGATCCACGCATCATCTTGGTGAACCTCGTCTGCAACCTTACCAATACCTCCACATCTTTCTTGTATTGGGGCGACTAGAACTGCATGCAGCAGTACTCAAAATGGGGCCAAACCAAAGTCCTATAAAGCTGCATCATGACATTTTAATTTTACTTCGGAGTCACGTGAGTGACTGCGTGAAGAAGCCCGCCTGGCGCTGGAACGTCATGACGTCGACGCTGACGGCAGAGCATGAGCTGCAGAGGCAGCTCCTCGACAGCGGTAGGTACGGGCCCGTAGGTAAGTGCAGTGGAAAACACTTTCAGGGTCTAAAAAACTCCGTGGCTGGTATTGAACCACCAGGATTTAAAACTAATTAAAAGAAAAAAAATAAGTAAAAGTTAAAATAGAAAATCTTTCTTAAAAAAAAAAAAAAAAACAACGGAGTTTTAAAAGAACGTCCTAAGGAAGACTTTTTAGTCGCTCCACAAACTTTTGGCGGGGGGGGGGGGGGGGGGGGAGGGAGGGAATTTTATAAAGTCAGAAAGGCCATAATTTTAAAAGTTCAATAAAAGGCCTTCAGACTAAAAAAGTTTTATGGCTTGAAAAAATAATGGAAAAAAGATTCCAAAAAATAAAAATAAAATAAATAAAGAATTCAAGCCAAAAAGGGTTAAACGGCCCAAAAACATTCCCTAACCTACCCTAAGGGGGTTTCATATATTAATATATATGATGAAATATTGTGGGAATATCTACCTCAGAAGGTAGTCTCAGAAGGTAGTTTGAAGGTAGTCTCCTTGAGGGAAAAACTCAGGAGTAACAAGGGCAGTAAAAATAAAATGAAAACTGACCCTGAAAGTGCACTGATAGTGGTGGCTGGTCATGAAGTACCCACCACAGCACAATATATATATATATTTATTTATTTTGGTTATTTGCACAATGTTTTCCATTGAATAGTAATGCCATGCACCAGTTTGAAATACTTTGAAATCGTATTTCCTTATATCTCATATAATTGAGACATGGCTATCATAACGGATTCACCGTTAATATATTTATAAAACATAAAAGTTTTATCATATTCTGTTGTTTTAATCATAACAGCTTTGGTGAGAGCAATTAATTTTTAATTTCCATGTTTTACTTTTCATGGCCTCACTCATTCATTCGGGTATCGTACCTAGTACACCTCTATATATATTTTGTGCTGAAGTGTACTTGAATAAAACAAAAGTTTTATTATTATTCTGCTGTTTTAACCATAACAGCTTTAGTGAGAGACCAACTAATTTTGGTTTCCATGGTTATTTTCCATGGCCTCACTTCTTATTCAGGTGTTGTACCTACACCTGTATATATATATATATATATATATATATATATATATATATATATATATATACTCATATATGGGACCAAATCTGCACTCTAGATTTGCAGATCAATACAAATCAGGTTATGTTAAACTTGATTATTAAGGAATAAAACCTGCCTTATGATAAATCAAAAATATTGGTTACAAAAGAACAGACTATTGGTGTTTAAACATTGGGGGGGGGAAATTATGATCCAATATAAAGATTTAATAATGGATCAAAACAAAGGCAGAAGTATGATAAATAAATATAATCCAACATAGCCTTATCCGAACCCATATAATTGGGAAAAGAAGGCTTGAAGTACGTTGAAGAGGTGCAAACAACTTGTTACAAAATAAGTTCATGAAATCTCCGATTGTGGGGGATTACAGGTGTATTATGATCATTAATTTAATATAACTAAGGATTACAAAAAAAAATTGTAGAAGGGATTGGTTCACCTGTATAAGAAAACCTAAAAAAATGATTTTAGGTTTGCACCCAAAGTAACTCCAATAAAGAAGGAGTACGTACATATATATTATAAAATTACCTCAGTGTAAAGATGTGATGGTATAAACCATATAAAACATCATTTTATATACACTTTCACAGTGTAAGAATATTTTATTAAAATGGAAACATCTTCAACATTGAAATACAGTTGTATTAACAAATTGTTAATCAAATATTACAGGTGCTTGAAATTAATTGAAATGGGTCAAGCGGTGCAAGTCAAAACATTGTCTAAAGGAATAAAACCAGTTCAAGGCTGTTAAACAGAATACTGGAAGAACAATTGTACTCATTAGAAGATCAGCACTTGCACTAATGAGGACATGGTCATGGTTTATCTTGATCACATTTAAATTGGAAGGTTATAAAGAGTCAGCTGCAAATTAGTGCTGCAATTACAAGCCTGTTGAAAGGCAAGGACCTGACCCATCACATAAAGCCTATGTTTTAGGTATGCATAAATATTCAAAAATTACTATTCTGGATTTAGGAGTAATTCAGCACCATAAGAGATGGAAAATTGTTCCATGATACAAATATGTCTCATTGTTTTGTTGACATACTTGTCCCTCCATTAGAAAAGGAGCCTAGGTAAAGAGTAAATACAGCTCCAAAAGAAGGAATACAGAAGCTTATAAGAATATGTATGCCTTTGTGAGAGGCTTATGCAAATACCAAATAATACATTATCATTATTAAAGTAATGGGGGAAAAAAAAAAAAAAAGGTTCACAAGCTGCTTCAACTATAAGCTTAGCAGCTGTTGCAAGCTTAAACAAGTATTAACAGATGATGGATAGCTTCTGTGAATATTTGGGTAAGATAAGAATATTATCTATTCTTATAAAAATAATTGATACGTCTCTTGTTGGGACTATGGACAATAATACCAGGTAATTGCAAATGGATTGTCCTAAGAAATTTCTCCAAACATTTGTATTAATTATTGAAGTATAAAGAGTTATGGATTAAATATTGATTGTTCTATTATGGAAGTCTCCATGTCATATCAAGGTGAACAATACCACGGCTGTGGCACATATTAAATCACATAAGATATGTAAAATAATAATCATGGGGTTATCTGCGTAAACAGATGTGGCATATTCTAAAATGTTTTAGTCCAGCTGTTTATCTCTAAGAAAGAGACAATGTTATCGGAGACAACAAATAAGGGGGGAAAATACATTTGTCATTAATATGGATTACTTACGATTAATCTGGTTGTATACAGATTAAATCACCGATCTTTCAAATGTTCTCGTGGGTAAACCAAGAACAGAAAAGGTGGATGCTTTTCTCTCAATTACATGAGGAAAGATGTTCTTTTATGTTCCTCATTTTTGTCAGATAGGGCAGTGTCTGATGAAAATATAGCAGGACACTGCCAGAGGCATTTTGGTGGCCCAAAACAGATCCTTCATGGTTTCATAAATATTGAGTGATGTTGAACCACTTGTGATGATTCATAGTTGCAGTAATTTATTGTTGTACAAAGGCATCCATGATATGAAAATATGAATTTGACTATCTGCAGGTTGACCAGACCATTACAACAGTTTGATGGTCAAAAAAGTCTATGAATGTTTAACTAATATAACAACATAACAATAAAATAATTATGTATAAAAGTGTTATATCTGCAATTTGCATAAATAAGTTTAAAAAACAATATTTTGTTATAAGAAATTGGAAGTCTGTGTAGACAGTAAAGTTATTTGTTATATTAGATATATGTGAGTTCCTTGTGGATTGCATTTTTTCTGAGTATCTAATTGATAGAGCCAATAATAGGGCTCAGAGTGTTTATCGTCCTATTAACGGACAATATACTAACCAAGAAGTTATCGGGTTCATTCGTAATATCCCGATATGGAAAGGGATATATATGTAGATATAAATATAGATATATATATGTGTATATATATATATAATCTGTCCAAAATTGCAATACATAAATCGGGAGATCAATATAGTCCTGAATTGCCTTAGGACTCCAATTCTATCAATGATTCAAAAAAGTTAACATTGAAAGTAATAATGCTGATGACTTTAGTATCAACATAAGAGTGCAAACATTGCAAATATTACGTTATAATTGCATGTGGATACAGATTACATTATCATATATGTTTATGAATTTACCAAACAAAGCAGACCAAGAAGAGCTGGAACCAAGGTAAACCTATAACCATATCCTGTCGGCCTTAAATTGTGTGTGTGTGTGTGTGTGAACATTGATGAAATATGTTGAAGTAGGTAAGAGTCTCTGTGGTGATGAGACAGCACTACTTATTACACACAAAAAACCACATTAGGTTTCAGTAAAAACTGATGGTTCTAGAGAAATGTATTCTAGATGGTTAAAAATTGAATAACACTCAGTGGAACTAGACACTGAAATGTGGAAAATCACTGTTAAGGAGGTAGATACATTCACAGGAATGGCACAGGATGAGCCGCTCGAAGCAAAGATGCAAAGGCCGCAGGAGGGTGTAAAATAAATATTAAATTAAATGGAACCAGTCATGGTATCAGGATTGGACACGGATGTTGGGTTCTCTATAATAGTTGCTTTGTTCATACCATCAAATTATATATATCAATTGATATTTTGTGATAAACTTACCTTTCAATGGAAAGGGCATTACTTTTATTCTTTTATAACATTAAATAATTTATCACATAACTTGAGGCAATGTTTGGAGGAAAAAATGTGTTATTTTGCTCATTACTGTGTTGAATGAGCCAGAGTGTCGTATGGAATGAGTCTACGACATAAAAAACACTGAAAGCTTCAAATCTTCACGTAGTCACTCACGTGACTCCGAAGTAAAATAGTAAGATTAAACGAGAACTTACCAGTTCGAAGTTTGATCGTTATTTTATGAGGAGTAACGATGAGGGATTACGTGCCCTCCACTCCTGACCCTCATAAAATAAATGATCATCTGGTAGTTCTAAATCTATGTTGAGCCTTACTATCTTACTCCAGCTATTATGTTCTGTGTTTTTCATGCCGCTGCTTTGAAGTATGCCGTTCCAGCGCCAGGCGGGGCTTCTTCACGTAATCCCTCATCGTTACTCCTCATAAAATAAAGATCAAACTTCGAACTGGTAAGTTCTAGTTTAATCTTACTATTCTTCCATTCAATGTCCCGACCAATGAAGGCAAGCATTCCATGCACTGCTTCACAACTCTTTCTATCTGTGTTGCCTCTCGCAGGCCGTTATAAATGTTTTCCCCCAAGATCCCGCTCTGTGCATCAGTGCTGTTAAGCGTCTTGACATTAAATGTATATATTCCCTCTACTTTTCAACCTCCCAAAGTGCAACATTCACACTTGACTTTTGGCTTCCTGACAAAATGCCCCAACACTTCTGACTAGGTGTCAGTGTTAATATCAACACCTTTATCACAAATCACCAGGCGCCTAGCACAAGCACAGGCCTAAATTGGCAGCAGCCACTCAAACTTCTGCAAATAGGAAAGTTGCCCACTGGGCCTGCATCACATTAGACCTGGTGACAGCATGGCCATCCCAATCAAAGGAATGGGAAAGATTGGCTTTCCCAATCAAAGGAATGGGAAAGATTGGAAATGTTGGGAGAAAGATGTTGTGAGTGTGTGTGTGTGTGTGTGTGTGTGTGTGTGTGTAGGTGTGTGTGGGTATGTATGTGTGGGTGTGTGTGGGTATATATGTGTGTGTTTGTGTGGGTGAATGTGTGTGTGTGTGTGTGTGTGTGCGCGTGTGTGTGTGCGTGTATGTGTGCGTGTGTGGATGTGCGTAGGTGTGTGTATACGTGTGTGTGTGTGTGTGTGTATGTGTGTGAAGCAAGTGTGTGCGTGTCTGTGTCTTGTGTGAGTGAGTAAACAAGAAAATCTTAGAACTGTAAAAATAGTTTATTGTGCTACTACTATATATATATATATATATATATTGCAGGCTTAGGATTGTCAAAGGCATTCATAAACACTTTGACAGCTGGTGAGCCTGAGGGAAAGGTGTTGCATGCTATCAACTGGTTCTCTGAGAGTTCAGCAGGCTGCTTGCAATTAAACAGCCCAGCCTCACCAAAGTGCTGGGATCAGAGTCCCAGGATCACTCTTGCTTGGGGGCAGACACCCAGCAGTTGTGGGACAATGGATGATCCACGGCAATAGCTGCTATGTTTCAGTGCAAAGGTTTGTTCGATAATATTCCTGTGCCGAATGCTGAGATTATTCAGTATGTTGAAGGCACCATGTCTGTAGGAATTGATGTGGACGCATGCTTACTACCCTCAGTTCCCTGTGTAGTTTTCTTGGGTTGTGAATATCTTGCTAGAGGTCTGGAATAAAATTATAATTGAACTAGCCTCAAAATTATGTTGGGATCAGGATAATGGCTAAAAACCAATGCGAATCTAAAGTAGGAAATGAAAATTTCATCCCTTATAAACAAATTCCCTACCACAGATAACAAAATGTTAATGCATGTTCAATTTAAACCATGTGCAGTAAGCAGACTGAACTCCATATAACAGCCCTAAAAGATATCAAGCAAAGGTTATGAGAACTATTTTCCCGTGGGTATCTGGTGCCCTTTACACTCACAGAGCTGTTTTCCCATCTCAAAATTCTAACATAGCCACATCATACCAAGAATGTTAGCACTGATTTCTAATATTATAGCTTTGGTAAGAAATAAAATATCTCTGAACATCTTTGGACATGGTTGGCAAAAGTAATATCTGAAGATGATGGTTCACTTTAGAAATGTATTCTTGAACAGTTTAGTTTTTAGTTTTGCTGCTGATTTGAAATTAGAAAAATGAAAATCTGTTTGTTCCCTATCAGATGCACTTGATACATTTGTCTGTTAACAGCCATGTTTAGTTTAGTTTAGAGACACAGCGCGGCAACAGGTCCTTCGGCCCACACCTCTCTGATACAAACCTGTGTATCTTTGGAGTGTGGGAGGAAACCGAAGATCTCGGAGAAAACCCACACGGTAACCGAGAGACGTACAGACTCCGTACAGACAGCACTTGTATTCAGGATCGGGCCCGAGTCTCCGGAACAGCAAGCGCTGCAAGGCAGCAATTCTACCGCTGTGCCACGGTATGTGCCACTATATCCCATGCGCCACGGTAGAAAATATGGCAGTGATTTTCAGTTGCAACCATACTTTGCCATCAGGCATTTAGCTTAAAGAGACAATGTATCTTAATGGGCAGAAATCTTCCCAACACAAATAGAATTAATTGAAGTACATGCTTGTAAAAATGCTGCTGGTTCTTTGAAGGCAATATTCATGCTTTTACAGAAACAAGGAACTGCAGATGCAGTTTTTTTTTTTTTTAAGACACAAAGTGCAGGAGTACCTCACCGGGTCAGGTAGCATAGCTGGAAAACATGCTTTTACAGGTGATTGTAAAGGGCCTGTCCCACTTTGCGATTTTGTTCGGCGACTGTGGGTGTCAGCAGTCGCCGAAAAAACGTCAAGTTGTGTGACAATCTACGACAGGCTACGACACAGTTGACATCAATCTGCGTCAGCCGACGTCACAATTTCCAAGGCCTCAACAGCGACAACATACAACAGCGCCTACGACATCCTGCGGCCTCACAGACGTCAAACAGCGACAGCCGAAGTCGACATACGTCCACCCGCGACACAATACGGCAGGATACAACAGGCTGCGTCACTGTCTACGACATCTGAGGACAACAGATGATGCATGATGACGCAGGCTGTCGCAAAATTAATTAGCCGAGGTCATGACCTTTCGTCACCATGCGTCACTGGGTGTCACCCGCAGGACAGCCTACGTCAGCATGCGACAGGGTGCACGACATGATAAGACACGCAGGTGTCGCAGAAAGATTTTGAACATTTCAAAATCCAGCGGCAACAAGGAGACACCGCTCGTCATTACATGCGTCACCCCGCGTCACGCCGTGACAACCTCTTTTCAGACTGTTGCCGAAAATGGAGTCCAAGTGGGACAGGCCCTTAAGGGATATGTCCACAGACATTATTTCCAGCACATCTGCCACAGCTTCATTACAACCCCGTGTAGCTATACAATTAAATTAAAATTTGGCTGATAGATAAATACTACCATTTTACTTCGGAGTCACGTGACGCTGACGGCAGAGCAAGAGCTGCAGAGCGCAGCTCCCCTCAGCGGTAAGGAACTGGCCCGCAGGTAAGTGCATATGAATTCACTTTTAGGGCACTTGTAAAAACCGTTACGCTGGCGTACAGAGCCAGCAAAGTGAAAGTAAAATGTAAAGAAAATGGAGAAATCTCAGAGGAAGGTTTCGCGGGTAAAAAGATCGTCCCGGAGTGAGGTTAAAGAGTGGGGACAAGAGATTAGTGTGGAGTCGGTTCCGATACCGGTGGCCGTTGATTTACCCGTTAGTGAGACTGTAGTTGCTCCACTGTAGAAGCCACGGAGGAAAATGTGCCTAAGAAAAGTAAAAATAAATCCGTGAGGCCCGTGGTTTCTGATGATGACTCTGATAATGAAAGCCCTCCGAATAATAAAGCCATGTGGCTTAAAATGGAACATATGGAGAAAGTTCTCCAAAGTATTATGAGACAAGGGTCCAAGAACCCAGAATTGTCCCAAACAGACCCTGAGGGGTTTGAATATCCAGAATATGACTGTATGCCAAATTGGGAATATGAATCTCCTGACCCAGGATTTAGGGTGGAGGAAGTCTCCTTTGATGAAATCTCAGGAGTACCAGGGCTGCAAGAGACAGACCCTGAAAGTGGTGATGTGGATTATGAGTACCCATCCACAAAGTAAAAAGAAAAGGCCATGTGTGCCTGATGTGGCAAGAGATTTTGCTATACCTGAAGGAAGTGGTGAGGCTATGGAAGAAAACCTAGCAGCCAACATTAATTATATGGTATCTCACCAACTTCAAGATGCTGTTATGGCTGAAACAGCTGATTTATATAAAACACCGGAAAATTGCACCTCATTGAGGGTACCTACGGTGAATCCGACTATATGGGCACCTATGTCATCAGTCATGAGGGGACAAGAAATACATTTTCAAAGAGTCCTCAAACTTATTTCAGCTGCCATTACCATTTTTGGAAATCAAATGGAAGGGTCGGAAATGATCAAAATTCAAAAAGATACACTGGGTTTATTGTGCAATTCCTTTTTGAGCTCAATTGTATGAGGAAAATTGCGATTCGGCCCATATTTCATCCTAGATTTGCAGGTCTGTGCCGATCAAGTAGTGTTCAAACTCCTGGTTATTTATTTGGAGAAAACCTGCCTAAACAAATCAGAGAAATGGATGAAGAGGCTAAATCTATTAGCTACATGAAACCCTTCGTTTTTGGCCAAAAAAGGTACAATACACCAAGAAGGGGATCTGATTTTGGAACAAACAGAGGCAGGAGTATGGTAAGGAGGTATTACCATCCAGCACAGCCTAATGTTTACCCATATACGGGGAGAAGGAGATCACCACGTTCATATGGAGAGGTACAAAAACTTTATTCTGTTCAAAAAGAAACTTTGGACGAATCTCCAGTTGGTGGGAGATTAAAAATGTTTTATGATGAATGATCCACCGGTACGGTATAAACCTATTCATGTTTTTATGTTCTCTATTTTTGAGGAAGCAGAAATTAATGTGAAAATTGACAAATTGTTTAAAAAAGGTGTGATTGAAAAAACTATTAAGCATCCACACCAATTTGTGTCAAACATTTTTCCAAGAGATAAAAAAGATGGTGGTTGTATAATTATTCTGGACCTTACAAACTTTAGTACATTTGTCCAGTATAAACATTTCAAGATGGAAACATTCAACACTGCAAGACATTTGATATCAGCAGGTTGTTATATGGCTACAATAGATTTGAAGGATGCGTACTATTCAGTACCAATACATCGGTTTTTTCGAAGGTACTTAAAATTTAATTGGTTCGGATAGCTGTGGCAGTTTAAAGCATTACCTAATAGGTTAAGGGTACACAAAAGGCTGGAGAAACTCAGCGGGTGCAGCAGCATCTAAGGAGCGAAGGAGATAGGCGACGTTTTGGGTCGAGACCCTTCTTCAGACTGGGCGATGTTTCGGGTCGAGACCCTTCTTCAGACTGGTGTACCCTCGATTCTCCAGCATCTGCAGTTCCTCCTTTAACACCTAATAGGTTAAGTTCAGCTCCTAGGCTCTTCACAAAGCTGTAGAAACCAGCTTTAGCACAATTAAGAGCACAAAAGCACATTGTTATGGCTTATCTGGATGACATCTTAATGGTCAGTAATAATTAGGATTCAGCTGGAAAATCAGTTTCAGCAACTAAAAGTTTATTTGAAAAACTAGGTTTCCTGATTCATCCAATTAAATCCAAGCTGCAGCCAGCACAAACAATTAATTATTTAGGTTTTGTGATTAATTCAGTTACTATGTTAGTAACTTTACCAACAGACAAAATTGTTGATAGTTCAAATGTATGTTGGAGCCTCGTTCACAAACCTTATCCCTCCATCCGAGAGGTAGCAAAGGTTATTGGTAAATTAGTAGCAGCATTTCCTGCAGTGGAATTTGGTCCATTACATTACCAAAACCTTCAAAGGGAAAAAACGCAAGCTTTAAAAAAGCGAGCAGGCCATTTTAATAGGCCTATGCAATTAACAAAGGAAGCTTTATTGGAATTACAATGGTGGATTGAGAATGTTCCACAAGCTGCTAAAAACATGTTAATACAGCAGCCTAAAGTGTTTTTACAAACAGATGCAGGTGCTCTCAGATGGGGGGGGGGGGGGGGGCGACAGATAATTTTACCAGCCGTGGGGGCAGATGGACTGTCCAAGAGGAATTGTTTCTCCAAACATATGGTATTAATTATTTGGAGTTATTGGGGGCATTTTATGGATTAAAAGCCTATTGTTCTACAAAAAAGGATCTGCATGTCCAGGTACAATTAGACAATAAGACAGCTGTTGCATATATTAATCACATGGGTGGAGTAAGGTCGGTATCATGTGATTGTCTGGTCACTCAGATATGGCATTGGTGTATTAAGCACCAAATTTGGGTTTCAGCAAGTTATATCCCAGGTAAAGACAATGTGGTGGCAGACAACAGATCAAGGGTATTTAAAGACAACACAGAATGGATGTTAAACCCACAAGTTTTCAGTAAAATTGTCATTCGCTATGGGTTACCAGACATTGATCTGTTTGCATCAAGATTAAATCATCAATTGCCTAAATATGTGTTTTGGGAACCCGATCCAGGTGCGGTAGGAGTAGATGCATTTTCGCTACCTTGGGGAAATATGTTCTTTTATGCTTTCCCTCCATTTGGCCTGGTTAGGCAATGTCTTAAGAAAATAGAACAAGATTCTGCCACAGGGTTGTTGGTGATTCCAAATTGGCCCACACAACCATGGTTCCCGTTGATGTTAAAGATGATCCAGGAACCATGTATGTCGATTCCTAGCTGCAGTGATTTGTTAATACAACTAGTAACAAAAGAAATTCATCCATTACATGTTCATATGAATTTGTTAATCTGCAGGTTTTGACCAGACCACTGCAAGGGCTTGGAACTGTCGGATAGGACCATGCATGTTATAGCCTCAGCATGGCAAGATAGCACAAAGAAACAATATATGACACATATAAAGAAATGGGAAGTCTTTTGTAGACAGTCAAATATATCTTATCATACTGTGAACATTTCAAACATATTGGAGTTCCTTGCTGAGTTGCATTTTGAGCAGCACTTAAGTTATAGTGCCATTAATAGTGCTCGTAGTGCTTTATCGTCCTATTTAGGACAAATTTCTGACCATGAATCAATTGGATCTCATCCATTAATATCCCGGTTTATGAAAGGGATTTTTAACAAAAATCCGCCCAAGCCAAGATATACAGAAATTTGGGATGTCAGCATTGTACTTACTTTGCTTAGGCAATGGACTCCAATCACAGTTATGTCTTTGAAAAAATTAACATTTATAGTAATGTTAATGGCGTTGGTATCAGCACAAAGAGTGCAAACATTGCAAATGCTACGTTTAGATTGTATGCATGTGGCTTCAGATAACATTGTGTTTTACGTTTATGATCTGATCAAACAAAGCAGACCAGGGAGAACTGGAGCTAAGGTAATGTTCAAAGCTTACCCTGTTGATCAAATGTTGTGTGTAGTTAGACACTTGACTCAATATATAGAAGTAACCAAGAGTCTTCGAGGTGATGAAAAAGCGTTATTTATTAAGCATAAAAAACCACACACAAAAGCATCAGTACAAACCATTTCTAGGTGGTTAAAACAGGTGTTAGATTTAGCGGGAGTGGACACTGATGTGTTTACATCTCACTCCACCAGGGCTGCAGCTACGTCCGCGGTGAAGTTACAGGACGTACCGCTCAAACAAATTTTAGAAGCCGCAGGGTGGTGTAAAGAAGAAACTTTTTCAAAGTTCTACGATAAACCTGTTCTCACAATGACAGGCTTTGGACACGCGGTGTTGGGTTCACTGTAATCACCTGCTTTGTTTCACTATCGATTTATATTATCGATTTATGTTATCACTTTATATCTTTTATCACTTTGTAGTGATTTTCCCCTGGTATAAAAAGGGGTTATTATTTGTTCTTTTATGATTAAAAGACTTATTAAATAAACTGAAGCGTAAATTTTGGAAAAGGTTATTTACTCACTTATGTGTTGACTTAGCCGGACTGTCCTATGGAATGAATCTACGACATAAAAAACACAGAGCTACAAAATCTTCACGTAGTCACTCACGTGACTCCGAAGTAAAATAGTAAGATTAAACGAGAACTTACCAGTTCGAAGTTTGATCGTTATTTTATGAGGAGTAACGATGAGGGATTACGTGCCCTCCACTCCCGACCCTCATAAAATAAATGATCATCTGGTAGTTCTAAATCTATGTTGAGCCTTACTATCTTACTCCGGCTATTATGTTCTGTGTTTTTCATGCCGCTGCTTTGAAGTATGCTGATCATGCGCCAGGCGGGGCTTCTTCACGTAATCCCTCATCGTTACTCCCCATAAAATAACGATCAAACTTCGAACTGGTAAGTTCTCGTTTAATCTTACTATTTTATATCAGTTGGCAACTAATACTTTGTGGCTTTAGCATTTCATAGAAACATAGAAACATAGAAATTAGGTGCAGGAGCAGGCCATTCGGCCCTTCGAGCCTGCACCGCCATTCAATATGATCATGGCTGATCATCCAACTCAATATCCTGTACCTGCCTTCTCTCCATACCCTCTGATCCCTTCAGCCACAAGGGCCACATCCAACTCCCTCTTAAATATGGCCAACGAACTGGCCTCAACTACCTTCTGTGGCAGAGAATTCCACAGATTCACCACTCTCTGTGTGAAAAACGATTTTCTCATCTCGGTCCTAAAAGACTTCCCCCTTATCCTTAAACTGTGACCCCTTGTCCTGGACTTCCCCAGCATCGGGAACAATCTTCCTGCATCTGGCCTGTCCAACCCCTTAAGAATTTTGTAAGTCTCTATGAGATCACCCCTCAATCTTCTAAATTCCAGCGAGTACAAGCCGAGTCTATCCAGTCTTTCTTCACATGGAAGTCCTGCCATCCCAGGAATCAGTCTGGTGAACCTTCTCTGTACTTCCTCTATGGCAAGAATGTCTTTCCTCAGATTAGGAGACCAAAACTGTACGCAATACTCCAGGTGTGGCCTCACCAAGACCCTGTACAACTGCAGTAGAAATTTGCTTTTCAGCAGTTCATCATAATTTGATGAACTGCTGAAAAGAAAGGAAGAGAGATCTGGTAACAAATCTGTAAATTTACATGCAAATAACAAACTGTGATGACAAGACACCCAACTGCCTTTTAAAGACTATTGCACAATTAGCAGAATTGCTCGTACTTATTGCAGGATTAGCACCAACATTTGAAAGCATGTATAGAAAAATAAATTGCACCAAATTAATTTTTCTTGAGGTTACATAAAAATGACTGGCTGCATTGCATAGGAGATCCACCTGCAAAACAAGAAACTATAGTATTCCAAAGGCAAGTTACAGTATGTCAATATTGTCTTCCTATAAAAGAGAAACCCAGTATGGGGGGGTGCTGCCGAGAACAAAGAGGGACCTTTGGGTACTATAATGAATACTTTGTGACTTTGTCAACGCCCTATACGTGGCGACTCTTTGCATACCTTGTATGTGGAATGCTAAACAAAGAATCTCACTGCTGTGACATGTCACATGTGATAATAAAGTATCAATCATTCAAATTATAGTGTTCCTTCCAAGTAAAATATGATACCCATAATGTAACACACATTTCTTCTCAAGTGATAGTCATAGCTTAATACGGCATGGAAAAGGGGGCTCTTCGGGTCAACTCGACCATGGTGATCAAGAAGCCCCATCTGAGCCAGTCCCATTTGGCCAGCTTCCTACGCAAAGAAAAATGCACTAATTGTGAGCTCAATGTAAAATACGTCAAATCTTACAAAATAAATGAATATTCTAATTAAAACATGCCATTCAATTTACAGCCGTGGTATGAATATTGATTTTTCTAACATCAGGTAGCCCCAGCGTTCCCTCTCTCTCTATCTTTCCCCCACCCAAGTGGCACGAGCTTCTCGTCTTCACCCTACAAACAGCTAACAATGGCCTGTTTCCTTTATCATCGTTACTTTTTTGCATATATTTCATTCATTGCTCTTTATCTCTCTATATCAACATCTATATCTCTTGTTTCCCTTATCCCTAACCAGTCTGACGAAGGATCTCGACCCAAAACGTCACCCATTCCTTCTCTCCAGAGATGCTGTCTGTCCCGCTGAGTTACTCCAGCTTTTTGTGTCTATCTTCTGCCTTTCAGTTTCCTCACTGAAAATAATCCACTTTATACATTGCAGAAAGAAGCCACAGAAAAGAAGCGTACGGCATGTGGCTGGGAAATAGTTTTACTAGATCTAATTTTCTCTGCCGTAGGGAGATATGAGAATGCAGCTGTGGTCAGGATTTGGAATTAGGAATTGTTAATTAAAATCTATCCTTAATCACAGACTCGGAATCCAAAACCAGAAAAAAACAAGTCCTTTACACCAGTCTACTGTTGACCATCATACAGCCTGAGTAACTGACTGAGCTCAAGGTCTGTCCTCTTCATTAAGAAAGGCTGTGTTGAGTAGGCCACCGTGCGGCCAGGTGCTTGGGGCCCCAACTATTTTACAGTAAATTCCAATAATCCGACATGTTCAGGAATTTGGTGGTGCCCCACTGGTGGATTCTCCAAACTATTGAGTATTATTCCAATTGGTCATAGAATCATAGACTCATACAGCACGGAAACAGGCCCTTTAACCCAACTCGCCCATGCCGACCAAGATGCCCCATGTACACTAGTGCCACCTGTCCGCATTTTCCCCATAAACCTCTACATCTTTCCTGCCCATGTACCTGTCTAAATGTTTTTTAAATATTACTATAGTATATGCCTTAGTATCCTCAGGCAGTTCATTCCATATACCCACCCACCTCCGTGTGAAAAAGTTGCCCCTCTTATTAAATCTTTCCCCTCTCACCTTAAACCCATGTCCTGTGGTTCTTGATTCCCTGACTCTGGATAAAAGACTCTGCATTTACTCTATCGATTCCTTTCATGATCTTATACACCTCAATAAGATCACTTCTCATCTTCCCACACTCCAAGGAGTACAATTCGAGCCTAGCCAGCCTCTTCGCTTAGCTCAGGACCTCAAGTCCTGGCAACATCCTCGTAAATCTTCTTTGCACTCTTTTCAGCTTAACACATCTTTCCTATACCAGTGTGATCAAAACTGAACATCCTACTCCAAATATAGCCTCACCAACGTCTTGTACAAATTAAAACTGTAATGCAATTTAAAATCATTCTTAAATGTTACATTGTATAATACATTTTCTGGTGAACATGGTATGTTTTGAGAGTGGGCAGACTATATTGTGCTCTCTGTATCTTCCCCCTTGCTCTATCTATTGTAGTTGAGTTCGGCCTGATTGTATTTATGCATTGTATTCTCTGATTTGATTTGATTTGATAGCATGGAAAACAAGACTTTTCACTGTACCTTGGTACACGTGATTATAATAAATCTAAACCTAAACTAGGCTGGGGTGAGTTGCAGAAGAGCTCAGAAACCAGAGTCTCATTGCATCTTGGGGAGCACGAGAACTTGGGTCCTGGTGAGTTTCAGCAGAACCTGGGAAACATCAAGGTGAGACAGTAACTGAAACATCAGGTTATCTGAACAAGCAGATAGCGACTGGAAATTAATCATTTATTGTGGGGACTTTATGTTTTGTATCCAAGTATGCTGATGATACTAAAGTAGATATGGTTGCTTAGTTTAGTTTTGGTATAGTTGAGGGACACACAGCTGAAACAGGCCCTTCGGCCCACCGAGTCAGCGCCAACCAGCGATCCTCGCACACTAGCACTACCCTACACACTAGTAACAATTTACAATCGTTACCAAAGCCAATTAACCTGCAAACCTGTATGTCTTTGGAGTTTGGGGGAAAACTGGAGCACCCAGGCAAAACCTTTGCGGTCACAGGGAGGATGTGTCAAACTCTGCACAGACAACACCCGTAGTCAGGATGGAACTTGGGTCTCTGGCGCGGTAAGGCAGCACTCTACTGCTGCGCCACCAGGCCACCCGTTGTGAGTAAAGAGGAACAAGACTTGACCAGACTCAAGCCTGCAATCTTACTGAATAAAAAGAGATCGAGGTGGCTGGGACTATATACTCCAGGGTTCAGAACAATAAGAGATGTTCTCATGAAACATACAAAATCCGTACAGGGCTCGACAGCACAGGTGTATGGAAGATGTTTCCCTTTGACTGAGGAATCAAAAACTATGGTTCACAATCTCAGAATAACGGATGTCATTTAGGAGTGAGATGAGAAGAAGCTTCTTCACTCGGTGGTGATAAGCCTTTGGAATTCTCTACCCAGTTGGCTATGGAATCTAAGTTATTCGATTGATCCAAAACAGAAATCACTAGATTTCTGGATATTAAGAGAATCAAGTAAAATGCTGCTTTTTGCTACAGTGGAAGATTTGAAATAATCTTGATGAATAGCAGAATATACTCGAAGGGCCAAATGGCCTATTCCTGTTCCTAGTTCTTACATTCTACCCATTAATGATAAAACAATTTCAGCTCTCACAGTGATAGAGAAAACAAACCCATTAAAATGGATAAGGACATTAGGAAAAGGATTCAAATCTCTTACAAAGAATTAACTTTCTGATTTTTGACGTTCTTGCTCAGAGTGGTCATCGGAGGTTCCAGTGTTCACTGACCAGTTCTCTATTGACTTTAATGCATGATTGCAAGCAATTGGTGGCAAGGCTCCCTGCTGGGAGAAAAAGGTTAAAATGCTGAAGTCATGCTTTGCTGACTGCATAGCATAAACATATTGAATAATAAACTAGCTACTAGCTCTAATTGATACGATAAATGTCAATTGAAATTGTTCAAAAACTTCCCACTTGGTTCCAAAATCCCCTAAAAATATGTAACTGGGAAATCTGCCTAAGATTTCCAATAATCATCTCATGGTGAAATCTGACAAAATGAAAACTCTGAGAATCTCGTATCCTACAGCACAAAATGAATTAACATAAGCAAAAGAGCAAAATGCTGGAAGAATTCAGCAGGTCAGGCAGCATCTGTGGAGGGAAACGGACAGACAACTCAGTCTGATGAAGGGTTCCAACCCTAAAGCTTCATCTGTCTATTTCCCTCCACAGATGATGTTTGCTCCGTTTTGTTCCTCCAGCACTTTAATGTTGCTCAAGTTTCGAGCATGAAGAGTACCTTGTGTTGTGAGAATTAACACAAACAATCAAGGCCCAAACAACATGGTGAAGCTCTGTCCTATTCCTTTGTTCTTTTTTAAACAAATTAAAGGTCAATAAACCACCAGTAATACATAAAAGCCACAGCATTCATATGAAGTCACTTGGAAGCAAAAGGCTGGATTGTCCTATTGCAGGGAGTAGTTAAGTAATGTGATTAGTACATTTAAAGGCAAGCTAGAGAAACGTGGATGATGCAAGAACAGAGGGAAATGTTGATACCATCGGGTGGAAAGGTGTGGCTGGACTCTCTTAGGCCAGGACAAGAAAGACTGTGTGGCCTACAACTTTCTTCTATGATGAAGCAATGAACAACAGAGAGAAAAATGTAGCACAATGATCTGAGGCATTGATAAATGCTTATATCCTAAACACCCTTCACTAGGGAGGGTGAATTTCAGCACACTATTGCTTGCATGGGATTGAAAACTTGAGATGAACCTGCTTTTTAGTTTTCCATCCAGAAGGGGTACATTTTTGACCTTATGTTCATGGGATGTGAACGTCATGGCTAAGGCGAGCAATTACAGTCCATCCTTACATTTCCCTTGAATTGAGTGGCTTGTTGGGTTTTTTTCAGTCAGTTGCATTATTATGAATCAACAGTGAGGTGTAGTCCAGCACTTTGTGTCCATCTTCTGAAGGAAGGATGACAGATTTCCATCAACATTAGAGAACCAGGTAGGTTTTAAGCAGATTCATGTTCACATTAATGATGTTAAGTCTTCATTCCAAATTAGTTTAATTATACTACCCCAGCTGCTCTGATGAGATTCAAATGTGCAATCTGGATTGCTAGCCCAGGACTCCAAACACTAGTCCAGTGTCTTAAGTCAGTGCATTCTGGCTGAGTGATTAAGCCAAGCACCCACTTTCCAACTGCTCACAAGTAAATGATGTAACAACATCATCTATAATGTATAATGTTTCTTCTGGCTCCTTATCCACCCTTCCAATTATATAACATTACGCTGCTGGAGTAAGAGCCATGACTACTGCTTCAAGAAGACTTCTGGGATGAAGTTACGTTATCAGACCAATGGCATTTTATTGATGCTTTTGTTTTACACTACATTACTTGGCAAGCCAAAAATCACATTCATTATTATTTGGCGGTTGAAGAGAAATTACACAGAGATTAAAATTGTAATATAGCTCTCAACTGGAATCCAACGATGTATACGATAGAACACATAGTGCTGGAGTAACTCAACAGGTCAGGCAGCACCTGTGGAGAAAATGGTCAGGCAACATTTTGGATCGGCACCTTTCTTCAGAAAAATAATATATGCATGTTGGAAGAAGTGGGAAAGGTGCAGTATTATATGGTGATGGCAGCCATGTCAGGCTAACCTAATAGTCAGATCTATCTGGGGAATTCCAAATTTCCTTCCCAATTCTCCCTCATTAGCTGCATCCTTACAGATTCATGTTCTGTCACCCAGCCTCAGGACAGATGAATACTATATACCTCGAGGTGCTTCCCAATGCAAACAGGTGCAGTTTTGACTCTGAAAGAGGAAGTGGCCATATTTCTAACCTTTACGTAACTGAATTGTTTCAGGGACCAGGGATGTGAAGGCTTCTTGCCAACAGTGCTGTTTGCTTTTCCTTCTGCATCAGGAAAGTTACCATGGGTATTTCATTTACAGTCACAGAGAGTCAAACTGCATGGAAACAAGCCCTTCAGCTCAACTTATCCATGCTGAGCAAGATGCCCCATTAAGCAGAGAGTCATTGAGTCATACAACACGGAAGCTTTGAAAGGTTTGCTTCCCACTCTGACGATCAATCTAAAAAAAAGTGGTAAATTTATCTTATTTTTTCTTTTTTTTTAAATATTTTTATTTAATAGAGGTAAATACATCAGTGTACATCACATATATATTGTTACAATCATTGCATCCCATAATTTTATGGCTTTTAAGAAAAAAGAATAGAAAGAAAGAGAGTAAAGTAGGTAAAAAGAGTTGTGAAAGTGAAAGAGCGCGCCAAAGGGGGAAAAAACCCTTGGTCAAAGAATTAGAGAAAAGGGATTAAAAGATAGACCCTAGAAACGAAAAAGAAAAAAAGAGAGAAAAAAGAGAGAAAAGAAAAGCCAGTTACAATATTATATATCTTACGCAAAAGGAATCTACCAACTCAATAGTTTTTCATCCCCCCCTACCAAGACCTGAGGTATTATTGCACCCTATCTTTGTAGCAATTCTATGAATGCAGACCATGTCTGATAGAAACTATCTGATTTTCCTGCCAGGAGGAGTCTCATATCTTGGTAAAATGATCTTAAAGTGCTTCAAACCCTACCTTTGCCCCAAGTGGATCACATGTTTTAATCTCTCCCTGGTTTTCACATCTGAAATTCCATCTCCCCATTTCTGTCTTCTTTTTAGTCCTCACTGCATGACCAAGCACTTGCTTACCATCAGTCCCAATATCTCTGTATGTGGACTCTGGGTACAGACAATGATTCTGCCTTTTTATTTGTGACATGGCATGTTATGTATGACCTGTTGGCCTTCATAACAAGAGAAGTTGCGTATAGGAGCAAAGAGGTCCTTCTGCAATTGTATATGGGCCCTCGTGAGACCACACCTGGAGTATTGTGTGCAGTTTTGGTCCCCTAATGTGAGGAAGGACATTCTTGATATTGAGGGAGTGCAGTGTAGGTTCACAAGATTAATTCCCAAGATGGCGGGACTGTCATATGCTGAGAGAATGGAACGGCTGGGCTTATATATTTTGGAATTTAGAAGGATGAGAGGAGATCTTATTGAAACATATAAGATTATTAAGGATTGGACACGCTAGAGGCAGGAAACATGTTCCTGATGTTGGGGGAGTCCAGAACCAAGGACCACAGTTTAAGTATAAGGGGTAAGGCATTTAGAATGGAGATGAGGAAACACACTGAGATTTGTGAGTCTGTGGAATTCTCTGCCTCAGAGGGCGGGGGGGCCGGTTCTCTGGATACTTTCAAGAGAGAGCTTGATAGGGCTCTTAGAAATATCGGAGTCAGGGGATATGGGGAGAAGGCAGGAATGGGGTACTGATTGTGGATGATCAGCCATGATCACATTGAATGGCGGTGCTGGCTCGAAGGGCCGAATGGCCTACTCCTGCACCTATTGTCTATTGACATTTAAAAGTGGTGCTGATGGAGAGCTGAGAGACAAGTTCATTCAAAATACTTGACTGATGAATTGACCGAGATTCTTTTGGGCAGGAACTTCAAGATCTGCAAATTGCATTTGTTACAGTGCATGCCACATCATTACTCCACAGTTAGAAGGAGCAGGACTCCATTTACTTGCAATGACTTGCATATTAGACCATATACAAACAGGAAGGCTTGATTCCCTGAGAATCAAATAAATACCAGACTTGACTGCAATGCCGAGTGAACATTGCAATCGAGTAGACATTTACTACTAGAAATAATCTCTAGAAACCGCGATCAACTCTGAAATTTCAGAGCCTCACTATTCCAGAAAGACCATGCTGTTTAGGAAGAATATTCTGCACATTTTCTATGGAAGTTATTAACTCACAAGAATAAAACCCCTTTCTCCAGAGTGGCACAGTGGTGGAGCTGCTGCTTTACAGCATCAGAGACCCAGGTTCGATCCTGTCTATGGGTGCTGTCTGTGCAGAGTTTGTACGTTCTCCCTATGACCGCATGGGTTTTCTCCGGGTGCTCCGGGTTTATTCCCACTACAATGATGTACAGGTTTGTAGGTTAATTGGTTTTGGTTAAATTGTAAATTGTCCCTGGTGTGTAGGTGTTAGTGTACTAGTGATTGCTGGTTAGCACGCACTCGGTGAGAAGAAGGGCTGTATCGCTGAACTCCAATTCCTTCCATGATCCTGAACTTGAAAAATATTGATTTTCATACTCTAATGTCCTTTCAAATTGTTTATTAGTCAAATGTTGATTGTAATGAAGATAATGAAGATGACTGCATCAATATTTCACTTACTTATGATATTTTATATGTTGAATTAATAGGTGTGTATTCAATCAACTCCAGTACATTATGCAAGCAGTTTTCGTTCCAACCGTCAGCAAGTTTCTCAGCCAATTTTGAAATATTTTATCAAATGTTGAACTCCTTCATCCAGTGCTGCATTTAATATTGTTATCTCGAGACAGCCTTAACTCCTCATCAGTGCATAGAAGCTACGATCTCCGCACACTTTGAAATTAACTACATCCAGCTTCAGTGGTCTCCAACTTCCAGCTAGATTTGGCAGAGAGGAAACCTTAGGTATCTCTCCGCCTCCCCCTCCACAGTTTAAAATTGTGAGCACCATTCCCAACTTTAGGAATGGGGTTGTTTGCATGTTCATAGACCAACATATGCAAGGCCATATCAGCACTTCCCAGCCAGACTGAAACAATTTGCCTTTGAATGATGGCACAGGCAAGAAGCAAGCAGTGTAACAATCTGCCGGAGGTTCATGGAGTTCCTTTGTAGCCTCACTGCTGCTAATCAGTTCTTAACCAGGCGACACATAACAAACTTGGAACTAGAACTGAAACATTCACAATAAAAGGTACTAACACCTGGTAGCGCTAGGTCTCAACGCACGTTCTGTGCCCTTTTTGAAAAAAAAATTGGATTTATGCCTTCTCCCAACCCAGCCTCCTGTACTCCAGAGAAAACAATCCGAGTTTGTCCAACCTCTCCTTGTGGCTAATACTCGTAATTGGACTTTAGAGGCACAGCATGGAAACAGGCCCTTCGGCCCACCAAGTCCACTCTGACCAGCGATCACTAGCAAAATTCTACACACTAGCAACATTTTTCCAATTTTACCAAAACCAATTAAACTACAAATCTGTACATCTTTGGAGTGTGGGAGGAAAGCAGAGCATCCAGAGAAAACCCACACAGTCAAATGGAGAACATACAAACTCCGTACAGACAGCACCCATAGTCAGGATCGAATCCGGGTTTCTGTCGCTGTAAAACAGCAACACTACCGCCGCGCCACTGTGTTGCCGGCAAATTCGGGCCACATTCTGATAAACCTCTTCTGCATCTTCTCCAAACCCTCACATCCTTCCTGTAATTGAACAATCACACCTGCTGATCACAAAATGGTGTATGGCAGGGCAATCGTCTCTTATATTAAGTGGTCCATTTAGATCGGGGATAACTTGCTTTCAGTCCAGTGCTGTGGACTGAATCAGACAATTCATACAATTTACTCAACAAACGCGTTTCCACACACAGGCTGGTTGTCTTGGTTCATCAATAACCTCAACTGAGGTCTGCTAATGGAACATGAAATCTGAAATCAGACCCAGGATCGTCTTGGCTCGCACGGTTCAACATTAGAACATGCACCCTCATTATTAAAGAAATGGAAATATTTTTATGTAAACCAGCTACTATACGTCACTGTTATTATGGCTAACTACATTAACAAAGTATTTTTGGAAAATCTCATTCAATTTTCCATAAAGCTGAAATAGTCACATTCTTTCTCAGACCTAAGTTTTGTTTTCACATGTGGTTATAATAGTGCTATAATGACCCTATTTGACGTGCATGCATGCACTCCATCCAGTAATGTTTAACCCACAAATCATTGGGCATGATTCCGTTTTTATCCGACAAATTTGCTTGTGTTGTGTACAGTTTATTGCCATGCTATTCATTCTCAATAAAGGCAACTGCATCAAAATGCTAAATAATTTTACATCCTTTTTTGTAATAATACGCACAGAAGCCATTACCAAGCTACTCTTTTAAAATTCCTTCCAACAGATTACCGCATGAGAACCTCATTCAATTGTAAAAATAAACATGAAGGGGCTTCAATTTTCCGGAAATTTGTAAGAATTGTTTGTTGCTGATAAGTAGTCATGGAATCATTGACTGGTTGCCTGTAAGGGTTTTGCCATGTTTGTATATTTAATAGAATAAGACGTTGCAGCAGCCGACTATTTATTTTGGAAACTCTGATGTATAAAGATGCCCATTTGTCTGAGAATGTGTCATACTCTCATAGAAGTAGCAGAGGGAAAGAGGGTTGAGGAAGATGACGGCAGCCTCAGCTGCTTCTGTTGCACTGCAGCCAGAAAATATCCTTCGGCCAAATCCAATGCAATATATATCCATGAAATGCTAAAACATACTCATATGTGCAACTGGACCACACAAAACTAGAAAGGGATCAGAGATTCAAGTTGCCAAGGAACTTTGTCACGTACTTCACCTCTTAAAAGAGTATGTGCCCAATATAACACAAACTGCGTATTCTCCATCTATCATGCATAAACTTCCACTCACCCACTACTACCAACAGTAACTCCTTTGCTAATTAGACTTTTATTGTAACTGCTTTGTCATATGGGTGGGGAGTGATGTAACCCTCCTTTTAAATGTGCTTCAGAGAGTGAGAAATGTGCTTCAGAACATTCTGCTTCTCTTTAATCGTGAATGGAATCTGCTTCAGGTAAAACCTTTTTTCATCTCCAGCATTGCCACTAGGCTATGGGCCAAGCATCAAAAATGTGTCTAGAAATCAACTTTCGTGACCGGAACTACATGAAATTTTGCACAGATTTAGATAAAATATAATTGAGAAGGAAGTCATAACTCGTCAGTGCCTAAAGTTGCACATTAATTAATTAAACTAATTAGAAAATGAGATCGAAAAAGTACGCGCCATCTAGTGTCCAATGCCCATCTTACACCATGAGGAGCCTATTTCGGTGTTGCAGTCTATTTAAACCATATATTATTATACCATATATATATATACATATATATATGACGTGAATATGACCGTAATCATATATTTATGTATAATTATATTATATAAAAATAATAATTAATATAATTGTGAGTGTGTTTTTTGAATGAGACTGCCGCAGAGGTCTGGCTCCTGAACCAGCCTAATTAATGGGCGAGGCCAGTTTCTCTGGGTTCCCCCATTTACTGAAACCCACTGACTGCCAGTGTGCAGAGTGGGGGTCATGGCCATAGTGGGACTGGGGCAGTGCCAGGCTGAGTAAAGGCTAAGGCATCTTCTACTGACAGGAAAATGCCTAACCCTAACCCTACCTCGCCCCCCTTCCAGAGCTGCCCACGGCTGGAGCTGGAGCCGCTTTGGGACCGGCTGTGGGCTCCGTACGTGTGGCCCCGCCACTCTCACCATCCATCGGCCGTCCGACCTCTCACAGCACCCACCGGCCGTCTGACCACTCTCACCATCCACCGACGGTCCAGCCACTCTCATGACCCGCCGACAGCCCGGCCCGGCTGACCACTCTCATCACCCACCAGCGGCCCAACAGCCCGACCGATCCTCCACAGCATCCATCGGCCTACCGACAAGCTCGACCGACAGACTGACCGACCGACCGACTGACCGTGACCCTGACCTTAACCCTAACCTAGCTCTACATGTGTTATATATAATTTTGATTTAACAGTTCACATCATAACTTTATAAAGATAAATCAATTGAAAAACAAAATGATCAGCAAGGTGAGCATTACCTTTATTCATTGGAAACCTTGCTATTGTTATTGGTGTAATAAGGAGGCAGCCATGATTCCCAGGGTCCTCGCTGCCTAGCGAACATAAAACAAATCACGGGATTGGTCAATTTGCGTCCGACCTAAATGTCAAACGTTCATTGATTGGACAATCACTATTCAGAAAATTGGAAGTTTTTGTCATTTTTTTCTAAATGTGCAGGTTTTGTTCTTGACGAGTTTCAGGTATGATTTATATAATATTTTTACACGATATGTTAAAAATTCAGGTAGTTCCGTGAGTTGGGTCATGAACTTGAACGAAAAAGCTCCTCGGCCCACAGCAGACACACTCTCTCAGCCCAGTAAAAGGAATGAGATGACCACCTGTTAGATGTCAATAGGTGGGTATGACTTGTTTCTTTCTTAGCCTGGGTCAAGTGATTTGGTTGAAAATATATATGCATCCAGATAACACCTTTTGTGTCTCCCAGACGACCCAAAGACATCCCAGGAATGTCCTAATATGCAGGTAGACATAAACCCCTGTCTCACGGTGCGAGTTGGCCCACGAGTGATCCAGAGTTGTCACTCGCGGTAATCACGTAGACTAAACGTAGCGGGAACGTCAGAACTCTTGCAAGCAACTTAGCGACTCGTGGCGCTAACGGCAGGTACCCGTGAAATTTGGTAACTCGTGAAAAAAATCAAACATGTTTGATTTTTTCCGCGAGTCAAATTTACAGTTCAAGTTAAAAATTGAAACATTTTAAACTCGTTTATAACGTGGTGGCCCGTGCATTTACCTTAGTGATTCGTGAGTCTACCGTGGGAACTCTTTTAACTCAGTGGGCAGGCAGCATCTCTGGAGAGAAGGAATGGGTCACGGGATGACATTTCCAAATTTCTCCAGCCCCATGTGTTCACTTTTTTCAACTAGCATCTGCCCTTTCTTGTGTATGACATTATTTGTATCTACAGTGCCTTGTGTCTTGGCAATTCATGATTCACACACACATAATGCTGGGGTAACTCACACACACACAATGTTGGGGTAACTCACACACACACACACACACACACACACACACACACACACACACACACAATGCTGGAGTAACTCTCACACACACAATTCTGGAGTAACTCTGCGGGACAGGCAGCATCTCCGGAGAGAAGGAATGATGATGTATCGGGTCGAGACCCTTCCTTAGACCACTACCCAGAGATACTGCCTGTCCTGATGAATTACTCCAGCATTTTGTCTATCGTTAAACCAGCATCTGGACTTCCTTCCCACATAATAACCAATGAGATTCCCCACTAAACTTCTGTGTCCTCATTGTTCCCCTCTCTGTCTTGCCCAGACCTGTGTATATGTATATGTATATGTGTATGTGTATATGTATATATACTTTGAGTGCTTCCTGGGTGTGTATATATATATATATATATATATATATATATATATATATATATATATATATATATATATATATATATATATATATATAAAGATTTGAAATGCATGATATTTTATATATATATATATATATATATATATGTATATATATATATATATACTGTGTGTATTTGTGTGTGTGTGTGTGTGTGTGTGTGTCTGTCTGTCTGTGTGTATCTGTGTGTGTCTGCTGTCGGGTCCCGGCGGCCGCTCAAAGTCAGTCACCCGAGCTGCTTCCTTCCTCGGAAGTGGCGGCCAGTTCTGCTGTCCGTGCCCGGAGCGCTGCGGCAGCCACCCAAGCTAATTCACTCCCTGGCCACAATAAAACCATATAGCAATGACAGCACGGAAACAGGCCATCTCTGCCCTTTTACTCCGTGCCGTTTACCGTCACCTAGTCCCATCTACCTGCACTCAGACTGGAGCGTGGCAAGTTGGTTACTGACCCCAATCCCCTCCTTCACAACGCCAGACTCCCCAAAATACTATTTCCCCCCACCCCGGGAAATACAGTATTTAATAACATAAAGCACCAAGAAATGCACTTACCACGTTATTGGTTGCTGGAGGGTGCGCATTTTCCCTTTGTAGGTCGTATCAATAGATGCGGCCACGCTGAAATAACTCAAAGCCACAGGATGGAGATGTCTTTTAACATTGTTGCTTTATTAAAACATACCTTCATTCACGGTAGGCTCAAGAGTAACGGGAGAGGAACTTGGTAACTCGGAGGAGGAACTTGGAGCATCGCAGAAATGACATACCCGTGGGAACTCGGTTAAACACTTGAACATAAACTTGAAGTCTCGTACACAACCACGAGTCTTTCACTCGGGGTACCTCGTGGGTCAACTCGCACCGTGAGACAGGGCCAATATTCAACTAAATTGTCCACAATACATTCCCACAAAAAGTAGCACATGAATGATTTTCTTTGAAGATAGACACTAGCTCTTTGGTTATGAGATGCATGTTCTAGCAAGGCATTCTGCTTTTCTTTAATAGTGATTGGGATGTGCTTCAGATAAAACCTTGGTTTAGTGTCTTCTTTCATCTTCAGCGACGCCACACTCCCTCAGTACATTTTTGCCCAGTAGTGTGAAGTAACCAAATGGACTCTTCCACCTGAACTATTACTTCTTCTTTGGCATCTCACATGATCTTGAAAGACTCTGAGAATCAACAGTGTTAAGAACAGAAGCATAATTTGCTGGCATACCCTGCAGTGGGGCAATCATGCATCTAGTAATTGATCTGGTACCAACTCTACTTATGCAGAAAACAAAGTGCTGGGGAAGCTCAGCAGGTCAGGCTGCATCTGTGGAGATTGATGAACAGACGACGATTCGGACTGATGACACTACACAGGTACTAGCCTGCTGAATTCCTCCAACATTTCGTTTTTTGCCCACAATTCCAGCGTCTGCAATCTCTTACATTTTCAAATCGACTTTATTTACTTGTAAACTCATACACTGGCTTAACTGGCAAAGGTATAATTTATTGTCCTGCCCTTTTTGTTATTGAAAGAGGGGTGTGGTCTATATAAGACTTGTGGAGTCACAGAGTATGAACTGGACATTTGAACTACCAAATCCACAGCAACCATCAAACCGAATCCTACTTTGTTATTTTCCCCACATGCCCCTCACAGTCCCCCAATTCCCACCACTCACCTTTATACTACGGGCATTTGTTCAGTGAACAATTAACCATCAAACCAGCATGGCATTGGAATGCAATGTAAGGAAACCATAGCTCCTGAAGGCAACCTACTCAGTCACAAGGAGGTCATACAGGTCATAAGTGATAGGAGCAGAATTAGGCCACTCAGCCCATCTAGTCTACGCCGCCATTCAATCATGGCTGATCTATCTCTCCTTCCCAACCCCATTCTCCTGCCTTCTCCCCATAACCCCTAACACACATACAAATCAAGAATCTATCTATCTCTGCCTTAAAAATATCCAGTGACTTGGCCTCCACAGCCTTCTGTGGCAGGGGGAACATGCAAACTCCAACGGCGGTCAGGATTGAAGCCAGGTTGGTAGCGCTGCGAGGCAGTAGCTTCACTACCATGCTGCCAGTCCTGCACTCAGTCATTGCAACCCAGGACGAAAACACTGAGCCCTTTAGAGTTCATGCCTGCTACATGTTGACCAGTCTAGATTGTCTCAATTCTCAGCTCCATCACGGTAGCCATTTCCCCTCAAGTGTCATTCTAATTTCATTTTGGTATCATTCATCATCACTGCTCTCACCACCATCAAGCCAGTCAGGTCCATGTCATTAGTCATTTTTAGCAGAATTTCAAAGTTTCAACGTTTAAATTTCTCCCCAATGTTGCTGTTTTCATCTAATTTACTAACACCATCGAATCTTTGCAGGACTAGTTCAAGATGTACTGAACATTGTCCATGATTATCATGTGTATAGTTACCTGCCTTTCATTATTGGGGCAGTTTTGGCTACACCACTTCATCATTAATCCATTAACACAGGCTTCCAACAGGAGTTCACAATTGCAACGAGGAGCTGAACAAGGGCGGCACAGTAATGCAACGGTAGAATTGCTGCCTTACAGCAGCAGGGACCTATTGTAAAAACAGTACTCTTCCAATTCCCCATTTACCTGTTTCCCAAAGCCGTTTTAAAATCTGTGTTACTTAATCCATATACTACCAGCTAATGCAAACAGCATTCCTCTGTCGACTTTAACTAAACTTTTCATAATCTACTGCAGTTCTATCAAATCTCACTTAAGCCTCCTATGGTCTAAGGAGAACAAGTCCAGCTCCAATCCCTCAGGAACCATTCTGGTAAATCTCTTCAACACATTGTTAAGGAGTTTCACATCGTAAGCATGCTGACTAGAACTCGACATAATATTTATTTGTGGCCTAGTTAGAGTTTTGTAGCAATTCTATTTTATTTTATTTCTGTTCCAGTTCTGACAAAGAGTTTCAACATGAAATGTTAACTCTTTCTCTATCCACAGATGCTGACTGACTGCTGAGTGTTTCTAGCTTTATCTGTTTTTATTTTAAAGTTCCATCAACTGTAGTTTTTTTGATTCCCATATGCCTTAATGTTTCAATATATCCTGACATAGTTAAAGACCTCGGCACAAGAACGTCTGCTTCTGAACTCAAAGAAGGACAAACAATATTTGGCACATCACGCCATCCTGGCAAATAACCTTGTAAACTTACGCTGCACTCCCTCAATAGCAAGAATGTAATTCCTCAAATTATGGGACCAAAATTGCACACAATACTTCAGGTGTGGTCTCACTAGGGCCCTATACAACTGCAGAACATCTGACACCTGTATTAATCAAGAATCTACCTATCTCTGCCTTAAAAATATCTATTGACTTGGCCTCCACAGCCTTCTGTGGCAATGAATTGTACAGATTCACCATCCTCTGACTGAAGAAATTCCTCCTCATCTCTTTCCTTAAGGAACGCCCTTTAATTCTGAGGCTATAACCTCTAGTCTAAACTCTCCCATTAGTGGAGACATCCTCTCCACATTCACTTGCTCCAGACCTTTTACTATTCAGTAAGCTTCAATGAGGTCTCCCCTCATCCTTCTAAACTCTAGCAAGTTGAGGCCCAGTGCCATCAAATGCACATCATAGGTTAACTGTCAAAGCAGCCGAGTCCATTACACATAATACCCTCCACCCCACCAACCCAATTGACCTCAACTGCACTTCACCCATCAGGTAGAACATACAAAAGCCTGTATCTATGTAACACCAGATTGCGGACCACGTTCTTTCCCACACTTTTTAGACAACTGAATGGAATCTGTCATAGGCTAGAAACAAGGAACTGCACATACTGGTTTACACAAAAGGACACAAAGTGCTGGAGTAACTCAGCACATCAGGCAGCAAAACAGGAGGACATGGATAGATAATATTTTGGGTCGGGACGTCTGCCATGGGTGTAGTCTGATCACCCAACCTACCTCATTACAACACTTGCACTTCTTTTATTGCAGATGGATCGATTGTAATCATGTATAGTCTTTGCGCTGACTGGTTAGCACGCAACAAAACTGCTACCTCATGACCATAAACAAAACTAAATTAAACTTTCTCAGTAGAACTCTGTTTACTTGATGCTCCAGTTGCTTCAGATGAATTGCGCCAATTAAGTGACTCATTATTTCTGCAAGGCAAACTAATTGATTGGGGATGGAGGTACCCAGTGCTTGTTGGTTAGCTCTCCCTCTCATGAAGCTTTTTTTAACTGCAAGTAGATGCAAATCAGTGCTACTTGAAGTGTGAAGAGCACAAACAGCTTTGAAAATGACAAATCAAAAGGGTCCCATTTGCAGGGTCGTGCAACACGGAGCGTGTGAATAACCACTGATGAAAGCGTTATTAATTGGCATAAGCATTCCGATAAATGTGTCTCCTAGTTAATGATTTCCTTGGCAGCTGGAAGGGGTGTCATGCACGGACACTGGACAGGCTTGTAATCGCGGGGTGCAAGGTATGAGATCTCCAAGTGAAAATCGTGTGCTGACAGCCAAGGTAAAAGCTCGTTTAGATGATGTGCTAATTACTTGAAGCAGCTGTGGCTGCTTCAGTTCTAGCCATGGCAGCAGTTCTTTTATTCTGCTCCTGCACCGCAACAAGCCTGCAAGGGCTACATACTCCCTGCTAAGGGAGCGCCGATTAGTTATGCTAATCGATTTGCACTGTCCTTTGAGGTCTGATGGCTTTGCTCGGGGAGCATGATTTAGTCCTGTCACTGGCGTCATTGTATAAGGTCAAGATAATGAGCTCTGTATAGACAAGTCTGATGAATCTGAGCATTCAGCTGTCAAAACACCCTGGTTTTGAATCTTATCTCAAAATGTAATAATTCTATCATTTTTTTAAATTATCTATACTCATGAATACTAATGCAAATTTCTCAATGATTCCATCATTGTTCACTTGCAACTGGCAGAACTGGCAAAACAAATAACAATAAAGCAGTCTGAAGAAGGGTCTCGACCCGAAACGTCGCCTATCTCCTTCGCTCCTTAGATGCTGCTGCACCCGCTGAGTTTCTCCAGCCTTTTGTGTACCCTCGATTCTCCAGCATCTGCAGTTCCTTCTTTAACAATAAAGTTATTGTTGGGCTGGAAAATGGGGATTTTTGTATTGCATTATATTTTCTACTCTATTAAGGGAGAATAATTGAATCCTCGTGTTTCAGTTTTACGCAGACATATTTATAATAATACATACTTTATGCTTCTTAAAAAATGCTGCTTCTTTTCGAAAGCAAGAGGTGAGGGATCACGCCAGTGACTGGATCGAGAAATAGCTGAATATCCTTCAGGTCCCACACATCAGCAGGCAGTCTCACCAGAGACATCAAAGCCAAAGGAGACCATGTTCTCAGCTTATAAACTGAACTTTCTCAGTGTGTAACTTTGTAAATATGTTATATAACTGTTGTATAACTTTTATCGCAGCAAGAAATTGCAGACAGTTGTACCATAGTCATAAAACATGGAAATATAGCCTGACTTGTCCATGTCAACGAGGATGCCCCAATCCATCACACGGCCCAGCCTCCTCCTCATCAACTCCATCTACAGTGCAATCAGAAAGTATTCAGACACATTCACTTTTTCCACATTTTGTTACGTTACAGCCTTATATTTAAATGGATTGCATTTTTTTTTTAATCATCAATCTACACACAATACCCCAAATTGAAGAAGCAAAATTGGTGTTTAGAAATTTTTGCAAAGTAATTAAAAAAAAAACTGAAATATCACATTTACATAAGTATTCAGACCCTTTGCTATGACACTCAAAGTTGAGCTTAGGTTCATCCTGTTTCCATTGATTATCCTTGAGATGTTTATACAACTTGATTGGAGTCCACGTGGTAAATTAAATTGATTGTACATGATTTGGAAAGGCACACACCTGTCTATATAAGGTCCCACAGTTGACAGTGCATGTCAGAGCAAAACCCAAGCCATGAAGAAGAATTGTCCGTAGACCTCAGAGACAGGATTGTGTCGAGGCACAGATCTGGGGAAGGGTATAAAACAATTTCTGCAGCATTGCAGGTCCCGAGGAGCATAGTGGCCTCCTTCATTCATAAATGGAAAAACGTTGGAACCACCAGGACTCTTCATAGAGCTGGCCGCCCGGCCAAACTGAGCAATTGGGGGAGAAGGGCCTTGGTCAGGGAGGTGACCAATAACCTGATGGTCACTCTGACAGAGCTCCATTCCTCTGTGGAGAAGGGAGAACCTTCCAGAAGGACAACAATACTGCAGCATTCCACCAATATTCTGGCCTTTATGTTAGAGTGGCCAGACGGAAGCCACTCCTCAGTAAAAAGCACATGACAGCCCACTTTGCAAAAAGGCATGAGAAACAAGATTCTCTGGTCTGATGAAATCCAAGATTGAATTCTTTGGCCTGAATGCCAAACGTCATGTTTGGAGGAAACCAGGCACCACTCATCACCTGGCCAATACCATACCTACAGTAAAACATGGTGGTGGCAGCATCATGCTGTGGGGATGTTTTTCAGTGGCAGGAACTGGGAGACTAGTCAGGATCGAGGGAAAGATGAACGGAGCAAGGAGAAGAGATATTCTTGATGAAAACCTGCTCCAGAGCATTCTGGACCTCAGACTGGGGTGGAGGTTCACCTTCCAACAGGACAACAACCCTAAGCACACAGCCAAGACAACGCAGGAGTGGCTTTGTGACAAGTCTGTGAATGTCCTTGAGTGGCCCAGCCAGAGCCCGGACTTGAACCCAATCAAACATCTCTGGAGGGATCTGAAAATAGCTGTTCATCGATACCCCGCTTGCAATTTTACAGAGCTTGAGAGGATCTGCGGAGAAGAATGGGAGAAATTACCCAAATACAGGTGAGCCCAGCTTGTAACATCATAACCAAGAAGACTTGAGGCTGTACTCGTTGCCAAAGGTGCCACAACAAAGTACTGAGTAAGGGGTCTGAATACTTAAGTAAACGTGATATTTCAGTTATTTATTTTTAATAACTTTGCAAAAATGTCTAAACATCTGTTTTCGCTTTTTTATTATGGGGTATTGTGTGTAGATTGATGATGTAATCCATTTTAGAATAAGGCTGTAACATAACCAAAAGTGGAAAAAGTGAAGGGGTCTGAATACTTTCTGAATGCACTGTACACCTCATGGTCCCTCAGAAAAGCAGCCAAGATAATCAAAGAAGGTTCTGAAGAAGGGTCTCGACCCAAAATGTCACCCATTCCTTCTCTCCAGAGAAGCTAACTACAGAAAAGGTACTCCAGCATTTTGTGTCCATAATCAAAGACCACTTGTATCCCAGTTATTCTTTCTTCAGCCCTCTCCCACTGAACAGAAGATACAACAGCTTGAAAGTGCATACCACCAGATTCAAGAACATCTTCTTCCCCATTATTATCAGACTCTTGAACAGTGCTAACATAAACTAAGAATGTGTTCCCGATCTCCTAATCTACCTCGTTGCATGTTGCACTTTTTTACCTGCACTTTCCCTGAAGCAGGAACACTCTATTCTCTCTCAGTCTAAAGAAGAGTTTCAACCCGAAACGTCACAAATGTTATTGCACCTAGGACTGTCTTATGAGAGAAAGACTGATAGACTATACTCTCTCTCCTACAAAATTCTTAAGGGGTTGGACAGGCTAGATGCAGAGATTGCCCGATGTTGGGGAAGTCCAGGACAAGGGGTCACAGCTTAAGGATAAGGGGGAAATCCTTTAAGACCCGCTGAGTTACTCCAGAGTGAGTTGGATGTGGCAGGGGATCAGAGGGTGTCTATCTTCGGTGCAAACCAGCAACTGCAGCTTCATCCTACATTATATTCTGCACTTGGTTTCATCTCTTTTCTTGCACGAATAAATGTACACATTATGGTTTGTTTGTACGTGTGTGTGGTTTGTTTTGCCTTGATAGCATGCAAACACTTTTTCACTGTGTTATGATACACATGACAGTATTAAACCAACAATTAAAATTAAAAAAATTATTACTATACAAATGAGTCCCCCTCCAAATTGACCTAAAAATGTAAGAGTGATTTTTATCCAGAAATATGCATGAATGTGGGACTAGCCCCCCTGGGACCACACACAATTTAGCACAGCCTCACATATATTTTGGAGGCTCAGGCTGAGGCGGGTGTTGCTGACTCACCCCCCAGGGCATTGCAGCTTGGATGCAGGGAATGTTAACGTGTTAAGAAACCTGCCCAAGCGTGTATTTGGCAGAACCACGGCATACCATGAAGAAATGGGTCCCCACTAGAACATTGAGCGATCCCCCTGTCTGTGTCGGGGAAAGACATCGTAGCTGCTTGAAAGATCCTGTGGCCAGGAGATTGTGAGTCGTCAAGACACGGAGTGCTGGCGCCCAGGTATGATCCTGAGGATGTACCTGTCCCTAGTGTGCAGGATAGTACAAGTGTAGGGGCCAAATGGGCCTGTTTCCACTTTGGTAAACGTCCCAAGTGTAGGATAGTGTTAAGTGTGATCCGGGGATCGCTGGATGGCATTGACCTGGTAGGCCGATCGTGCTGTGTCTCTAAACTAAACCGTAAGAGCAAGGCTGCTGAGTGATACGTGAATTAAGAACACTTTGTTTCATCAAAGAGATCTAGGCAGAGATCCATGTGAAGACTCCATATGTGTTGGCTCTATGGCTTGTCCCAAGTCCTTGGTCCACTCCAATGGTCAGCCATTAGTTTGCCAGCAAAATCGCCTTTGAGACACCGACTGAATAGGTATCTCAGCAGCTAAGCATTGGAGAAAATAACCAGTGTTAGTTTAAGCATACGTTGCGGACTTTGAAAGATGTTTTGGCAGCCTGCAATGAGCTGTGAAAATGTCCATCAAGTTTTAGTGCTTCACTGAATGAACATTGAAGATTGTGACTGACAAGTTGGCCACTGAATGTACCTTTGATATGTGGCTAATGGTGGTGTGGTCACAGCAACAACCTCAAATTAACATCAGACTCACCGATGTGAACAGCTCAGAAATGCCTCATTCAATTTTGCAGTGATTCACATAGAAAGTGTGCATGCTAAATGATTCATTTTCAAGGCTTTTGGAGTAATTACACCCTCAAACACACACCTCTCTACAATTTAACACAATATTAAAAATAATCAGAATGTATTCATTCTTATGAGTCATTTAATTTATGTGGTCATGGGGTCCCGGCCAAGACCATCAGGCAATTGCTGGGGATCGAGATCTCGTCATTTCAGCAAAGTAACTTGGGCTGTTAATGAGTGTGGGCAGCTCTGCAAAAATGGGCACTGGAATTCAGCAGCACTTTTCAACAGACGGGCTAATGTTGTGTTATAATGAAATCAAAGCCGTATTACAGGCAGTCGATTTACAATTACCATTTACCCCACAGCGGAAGGTGTTTCAGCTCCATTGTGCTAACTTGTATTGTAATCAGCTGTAAAGTATTAGTTTGATTAAATAATAATAGTTCTACGCATCATTACACACACATACATATACACGCACACACACACACATATACCCAAACACACACACACACATATACCCAAACACACACACACACATATAAACCTTCTGAACCTTCTGAATTTTGTAGTCGGCCAACTTGGACAATTAAACATTTTATCAAGCCAATTAACCTACAAACCCGTATGTCTTTGGAGTGTGGGAGGAAACCGAAGTTCTCGGAGAAAACCCACGCAGATCACGGGGAGAACGTACAAACTCCATACAGACAGCACCCGTGGTCGGGATTGAACCCGGGTCTCTGGCGCTGCATTTTGCTGTATATATGTGCCACCGTGGCTGCCGTGATATACACACACACACATATACTGTATCTACACACATATATCCACACACACACACACACATATCTACAAACACACACATATACTGTATCAACACACACACATATATCCACTCACACACACAGACACACACATATATATATATATAAACACACATATATACACACACACACATACTGTATCTACACACACACACACATATTCTGTCTACACACACACACACACACATATATATCTACACACACATACACATATATCTACACACACACACACACATATATATCTACACACACATACACATATATCTACACACACACATATATATCTGCACACACACATATATCCACACACACACATATATCCACGCACACACACGCACACATATATATATCCACACACACACACACACATATATCCACACACACACATATCAACACACATATATCCACACACATATCCACACACACACATATATATCCACACACACATGTATCCACACACACATATATCCACACACACACATATCAATACACACATATATCCACACACATATACACACACACACACACATATATCCACACACACACACACACATATATCCACACACACACATATATATATATATATATATATAAACACACACACACACCTTACTTTATTACCATTAATTAAAGTTCTAAAACTTTGGAATTGGGTGAAAGGGTTTCTCGGTATTTCAGTTTATCAGTGTCAGTTTTGCTCATTAGTTAGCTCTCTCTCACCATGGTAAGTTCTTTAAACCCTGTTGTGGAAGGCAAGCGTATAATCGAGGTTGATACTTCTGTGCAACACTGAAAAAATATTGTGCCAACCAGGTGCTATGTTTATGATTGGGTGCTAAATTAAAGCCCCCTGCCAGTTCAATTCAATCGCACATGGTGCCATCCAAAGAAAAGCAAAGAACTAGCAAGATAACTTTTCAACAGTAGATAGACATAAGATGCTGGAGTAACTCAGCGGGTCAGGCAGCATCTCTGGAGAGAAGGAATGGGTGACATTTTGGGTCAGAACCCTTCTTCAGACTGAAAGTAGAGGTGGGGGGGGGGGGGGAAATAAACTGGAGGTGAGAAAAGGCCAGAACAAATCAGGGCCGTTAACAGATGACCTCAGGAAGGGTGGAACCCACAATGGCCCATTGCTGCCTGGGGAAGATGTGATAACATGAAGGATTCAAAGATGTGAACAGTGGAACTGGGAGGGCAACTAGGATGAGGGAGAGAAGAGGGAATGCGGGAGTTACACTCATACCATTTGGTTGTAAGCTGCCCAAGCAAAATATGAGGTCAGTTCCTCCAATTTGTGGGTGGCCTAGCTCTGACAGTGGAGGAGACCCAGGACAGGAAGGACAGTATGAAATGTATATGAAGGACCTGCAGATGCTGGTTTAAACCAAAGATAGACACAAAATGCTGCAGTAACTCAGCGGGACAGGCAGCATCTCTGGAGAGAAGGAATGGGTGACGTTTGGGGTCGAGACCCTTCTTCAGACTGACGTCAGGGGGGAGGGAGATAGATAGATAAGGAAGTTTGATGGTGTGTAAATAAAGGTAAAGGGAATAGAGATCAAGGAAAATGTAGAATAGATCATTGTTAGCTGGGACAAGGTAACAACAAAGCAAACAGAGATAAAATGTAGTCAGGGACAATAAGACAGGTTGGAGAACTGGGACAGGAAATACGAAGGGGGTTTATAATGTTTGAGAACCGGGATCTTGTGTAAGCCAAGGTGGGCTGAGCGTAGGTGTTCAGCAAAATGATCAGCAAGTCTACGCTTGTTCACGCCGATATATAGGAGTCCACACCGGACACCGGATACAGTAGGTACAGCAATCCTGGTGTCATTCTTCTTTAGAGCTCATAACATCTTCCATCGTGGATGGTTATGTTATATTGGTGTGATTAATGCATCACATGTGGTATACTATCTAAACAGTTTGCTAAGATCACATTGTTTAAATCAAGGTACTAAAGGAGGAACAAGGGTTCCTAGACTGTGAGGGGTGCTTTTCAAATACAAACTACCAGCCCGCTCCACCCGAGCACAAGACGTGAAATAATTTAGTGTCCCGGTCACCACATTATTCTTTCAATATTAAGAGCATGACATCCAATATGAAGGTGATTATTTCCTTGTGATTTATTCTGTCATGCTTGGCCTGTTCATCTACTACTCTTAATAGCAAACTGTGAGGCAGAGATTGCCACAAGAGGCTGGAAAACGAGCAAGGTGGAATAGTGAGATGAAACATCTGCTCCAAGTTGCCCACTCTTTCTGAGTTGCCCACATTTATGCAGAGGATTGAAGGCAGAGTAATCTGTGAGACACTGCTTGTCAGAAGCAATTGCCTGAGCAATATATTGTGAAACTATACAAATCACATCCAATTGTTATGAATAGAGTGAAAGATAGTGCATCCACCACTGAGACATTGCCAATTCCATCTCATTCTGTACTTTGAAATGCTCATTTGGTACATGGCCTGAAATGAACGTCATCTCAAGTTACACAAATATCTCATCACAGCTTGAGTGTGGAATTCATCGGCATTAAATGTCGGCCCCACAATTCACCCTCCCAACAATGAATGTCAACCTAATCAGTGCATTGTGATGCGCATTACGCTCGCTGGCCGCAGTGCTAAATATCTGCCATCATGTTAACAGCACTCCACGTGTTCAAGTTCTGAACCACAGTTAGCATCATGCTGAGTTAAGATCGTTTGTGGAAAATAATTGTCGTGCAGAGGTCAAAGCCTTCCTAGTGAGGTCCATTCATGCGAAGCAGCAGAAACATTGCAGTGGACCATTTAAGTAATTGAATAAAGGATTAATTTATTGGTCGGTTATTAATCGTGCAGTTCGACTTGCAATGCAGGATGTGCAGAAATATTATGCATTATCAGGCTCTCACTGGTGAATGTTGGTGTAGTATACAGGAGGGTGGAGTGGGTTACTTGCTTTACATTGGGGGCAATGACTTTGCAAGCTGTCCCTCTAAGTGAATCGCTCCTTCCTCTCCCATCATCATCTCCCTCCTCTGTGCAGCTGAAATATGATGTTGGGAGGGGACATTCCCTGGACATTCACCTGCTCCTAGTGGTCCCTCTAATCTCAATGGCCCTCAGATCTTGAATCTGTTTGCTACCCTTTCCTTGGCTAAGCTGCTGCCTTCTATTTGCAAGGTTATGCAATGCAAAGCCATTAGGCCTAAGGTAGACACAAAATGCTGGAGTAATTCAGCGGGACAGGCAGCTTCTCTGTAGAGGAAGAATGAGTGACGTTTCGGGTCGAGGCCCTTCTTCAGACTCAAGTCTTTACAGCTGCTAGGGGTTTCTGATTGGGCTCTATCAAGAAGTCCTCACATAGCAGAATGCAGGCTTTACATCAGCGAGACCAAGTGTAGATTAGGCTGATTGTAGTGTAGCCTGTAGACTAGTTTCACCTAGCATTTGTGCTCTGTCCATCAAGGCCAGCTGGATCTCCTGGTTGTGAATCATTTTAACTCCTCTTCCCATTCTTACTTTTCCGTCCCGAGTCTCTTCCATTGCCAGTGAGGTCACATGCAAATTGGAGGAACAACACCTCGTAATCCACGGGTGGCCTACAACCCAACTGTATGAATATTGAATTCTCCAATTTCAGGTAACTAACCTACTAACAGACCACCCCCCCACTTCCCCAATCCTTTTGCTCCCGTCTCTCTTCACATTACCCCACCTGGATTTCCACCCATTTCTCCCTCTCCCCTCCCCCAGTCCCCTTCCATTTTAATCCAACCATCTATCTATCTATCAACCGCCCCTCCATCCACCTGTATGTACCTATCATTTGCCCCCACATTTCAGCTTTCTCCAACACCCCCACCACCCCCCCTCCCCCCCTCGCCCCCCCCCCCCCCCCCCCCCCCCGGACCCGAAGCCTCGCCTTGCTTGCACAGTGTGACTCCGACATTCACTCGTTGAATTCAGGATTGTAACAAAATTGCCTCAAACAGTAGCACTGCACTGAGCAGTCACACAGTGCGTTTTTTGAAAGAGCCTCCATGAACTTTGCACCTTGTTTTTGGCATTTTTATGGAGGTTGTTGATGCCATTCAATGCTGGTAAGGCTTTGCTGACAAATTTAGTTTTAAGTTAGTTTTACAGATTCAGGTTGGAAACAGGCCCTTTGGCCCACAGAGCCTGCACCGACCAATGATCCCCTGCACGCACACTAATTCCATCTTATCCCATTTTCCATCCTACACACTAGAGGCAATTTACAGAAGCCAATTAAACTACAAACCTGCTCATCTTGGGTATGTGGGAGGAAACTCTGAACTGACATTTTTGTTAGTTTAGTTTAGAGACACTGCATGGAAACTGGCCCTTTGGCCACCGACCCCACACACTAACACTATCCTATACACACTAGGGACAATTTACACTTATACCAAGCCAATTAACTATCTTTGGAGTTTGTGAAGAAACCGACGATCTCAGCGAAAACCGACACAAGTCATGGGGAGGACATACAAACTCTGCACAGGCAGCACCTGTAGTCAGGATCAAACCCGGGTCTCTGGCGCTGTAAGGCAGTACTCTACTGCTGTGCCACCGGGCCACCCTCTTGGTCATACAAAATATTGACTTTGCTTCTATTTTGGTTCTGCCTACAAATTTTCACATCACATATTTATACATCGACCCAAAACATCACCACCAAAGTTCTCCCTGTGGAGAACATGTGTGATGTCGCCTGAGATGCTGCCTGACCCACTGAGTAACTCTAGCACTTTTGTCTTTTATTTATAATGATCTTTGGTTTGAAACCAGCATCTGCATTTTAGTTCCTTTATTTCCTTCTACACAATTAAAATTTATGCTTGTTTCTGAGGTAGGAGAAAATGTATTGTATTCTTCCCTTTACCTCTGATGGACTGCAGAGCATGTTCAAAGAGCCCAATGGCCTACTCCTTCCTCTAACATCCTACCTTTTCATTATAAAATTGTTTCACAGTGATAGAGAAAGCAAAGCAGATTAAATGGATAAGGACACGAGGAGCAGTAAGCAAACCTCCACAAAGGGTTAACTTTCTAACTTTTAACCTTCTTGCTCAGTGCGGATATCGGAGATTCCAGTGTTCACTGGCCAGAGTTCCCTGTTGAATTAAATACATGATTGCACAATTGTAAGCAATAGGTGGCAAGTCTTCCTGCTGGGAGAAAAAGGTTAATGCTGAAGTCATGCGTGGCTGAGCATAAACATATCGAATAGTAAACTAGCTGTAATTTATATGATAAATGTGATTTAGAGATATCATCCAAAAGCTTCCCACTTGCTTCCAAAGTCCCCAAGTAGTTGGGAAATTCCAGAACAGTTTACAACAATCTTTTCACTGGTAAGCTCTGAGATGAGAAGAAGTGAGGGTGGTGAATCTTTGGAATTTTCTTTCCCAGAGTGCTGTGCAGTTAGTCAGAGTTCACTCAAACAGAGACTGATAGACTAGTTGCAAAAGGAATCAGAGAATGTGTGCAAAATGCAGGAAAATGACAAGGAAGTAGTAGGTCAAGTAGAAGAGATGCTGTTCCTCCAAATGCAGTGCAGATCCTGATCTTTCACCACAACTTTTGCTGAAAGCCTGGAGAAAGCAATACAAAATAATTTTCCCTACTTCTCACTGGTTGTTCGAGATGTGGCTTCCTTCTCTGTCATAAGTTTAGGAACACACTGACTGAGCCAAACATCTGCAGAGGTTGAGATCATTGGACTGGTCATCATTGAAAAATGCACTTAGCTACATTTTCTTCAATACAAAATGTTTCTCACTGGAATAGACTTGCATGATTATTGCAGAAAACAAACAAGTTAATGGGGTAAAGGTTGAAATTACAGCACTAGAAGATAGTGCCATTTGATTGATTAAAATTTATTGTGTAGAAACAGGATCTTCAGCCTACCGAGTCAAAGTTATCCCACCCTTTCATCCAATCCCTACACATTTGGGACAATCTGCAGAGGCAAATGATCCTACAAATCCACAGGTCCTTGGGATGTGGGAGGAAACCAGAGTACTTGGAGGAAGCCCATGTGATCACAGGGGGAATGTGGAAACTCCACACAGGATCGCACATGGGTCTCTAGCGCTGTGAGGAAGCAGCTTTACCAGCTGCACTACCGCACCGTCTTTTTATAAATTATGAGGAAACCAATGGACTGCAGATCAAAGACAAATTGATTGAATGATTGATAAATGCTTTACAAATGTGCATGTCTTCCTTGCACAGGGGCCATGCTAATCTTCTCTCTAGCGCTCCAATGTCAGTGTGTGTGTTCTGCTGGAGCAAGCCCAAAGTCTCTCTTTAGACACAAGCTCATAGCTATACAACACCCTAAAGAACACCTATGCCATTTAACAACATGGGAAGGCTGGAATTGTATATATTTTGACGACATCAATTTGTTTGATTGATTAAATACTGCACAAGATACCTGGGAAAGAATGAACTCATAAAATGTCAGCAGGATCACAATTTTAATTGAAAATTTCTAGTCCTTGCTGTTTAATGAAGATTGCCACGATTGCTTTATTAATCAAAACATCTCCCTTGTGTGATTCACCGACCAAATCCACTCAGCCTCCCCACTCATTGAATCGGATATAATCTCTTGCAGGTTGCTCTCCACTCTGGCGTGTGTCAGAGCGCTAGGAGGGTGGTCATTATCCACATCACTAATTCAGTTTAGTGTATTGTCACGTGTACAAAGATACAGTGAAAATCTTTTTTGTTGCGAGCTAGCCAGTCAGCGGAATGACATGCTTACAATCAAGCCGTGCAGAGTGTAGAGATACAGGAGAAAGAGAATAAGGTTTAGTGAAAGATAACGTCCCATAAGGTCCGATTAAAGACGGTCAGAAGGTTTCCACTGAGGTAAATGGTAGGTCAGGACCACACTCTAGATGGTGATACAGTGGTTCAGTTGCCTGATAACAGATGGAAAGAAACTGTCTCTGAATCTGGAGGTGTGCATTATCACACTTCTGTACCTCTTGCCTGATGGGAGTGGGGAGAAGAGGGAGCGAGCGGGATGAGATTGGTGTGGTGGCCTTGCCGAGGCAGCTTGAAATGTTGATAGAGTCAATGGGAGGAAGATTGGTTCGCGTGATGGGCTGGGCTGCAAGATATCTCTTGCGGTGTATCTCTGAGACACTGGGGGCAATGCAGCCACTAAAATAAGTGCAACTGCAAGATTAGGATGGGGTTGTAGACAAGGCATTGCAAATAATGCAATAATCCTCCCAGAGCTCCTTAAAATTGTTATTTCTTATCAGTTAATTTCAGTTTAATGTCTACATTATAAAATATTTCAAGAATAATTGATACTCGAAGAGATTTTTCTGCATGTTGATAGTGGTGCATAATTTCGGCTTCATCAAACACATGGACCAATTTTGTTTGGCTAATTTGTCTGCAAAGTTAGAATCAATCAAAATGGAAATGAATGTCATGAATATTTGTTGATGATATCAGCATTTCTCTCTGCACTAATAATTAAATACAGAAATATGGCAGGCCAGTTAACCACTTTTTTTTTTTCAAGTCATTAAGCTGGGCACATAAAGCTTGCAATGATAATTAAGATGTGGTTAAACACATGACTTTGTGCTGATGTCATTCTGTTGCATATCAGAACCACATGAAGAAAGAAATATAAAAGTAGAGATAATCAGTGGAGAAAACTACTAGTAAAACTACCAGTCTGAAGATGGGTCTCGACCCGAAACGTCACCTATTCCTTTTCTCCAGAGATGCTGCCTGTCCCACTGAGTTATATAACCATATAACAATTACAGCACGGAAACAGGCCCTCTCGGCCCTTCCAGTCCGTGCCGACCATTTGTTCAACCTTTCTCTGTAACATAGTTGCTGGAACCCTGGCTACATTCTAGTACATCTCCTCTGTACTCTCTCTATTTTGTTGACATCCTTCCTATAACTAGGCGACCAAAATTGTACACCATACTCCAGAATTGGTCTTACCAATGCCTTGTACAATTTTAACATTACTTCTCTACTCCTATATTCAATGCTCTGATTTATAAAGGCCAGCACACCAAAGGCTTTCTTTACCACCCTATCTACATGCGATTCCACCTTCAGGGAACTATGCACAGTTATTCCTAGATCCCTCTGTTCCACAGCATTCCTCAATTCCCTACCATTTACCATGTACGTCCTATTTTGATTTGTCCTGCCAAGATGTAGCACTTCACACTTAACAGCATTAAACTCCATCTACCATCTTTCAGCTCACTTTTCCAAATGGCCCAAATCTCTCTGTAGACTTTGAAAATCTACTTCATTATCCACAACACCACCTGTCTTAGTATCATCTGCATACTTACTTATCCAGTTTTCCACCCCATCATCCAGATCATTGATGTACATGACAAACAACAGTGGACCCAACACAGATCCCTGAGGAACCCCACTGGTCACCGGCTTCCAACCTGACAAACAGCCATCCACCATTACTCTCTGACATCTCCCATTCAGCCACTGTTGAATCCATCTTGCTACTCCGCCATTAACACCCAAAGATTGAACCTTCTTAACCAACTTTCCATGGGGAACCTTGTCAAAGGCCTTACTGAAATCCATATAGACAACATCCACTGCTTTACCCTCATCAATTTCCCTAGTTACCGCTTCAAAAAATTCAAGAAGGTTTGTCAAACATGACCTTCCAGGCACAAATCCATGTTGACTGTTCCTCAATATGGAACATGAGTTACTCCAGTTTTTTGTGCCTATCTTCGGTTTAAACCAGCATCTGCAGTTCCTTCCCACACTAGTAGAAGGTAATTATGTGAAAGATTTCTCAACCAGCTGGAAAATACAAATGTAATTTACAGAATGCAAAATTCTATTTAGAAAAATTGAGGCCCTTGGATACAGGCCCTGCAATCCAATGCACCTATGCCGACTATGGTGCCATTTTGACCCAGTCCCATTTGTCTGCTTTTGGCCCATCGTTCTCTAAACATTTTCAACCCATGAATCTGTCAGGTACTATCCTAGCCCTTGAACCCTGTGTTTACACAGTAATGTAATGCCAACATCAGGTTACTAGGGCACCTTTATTCACATTGAATAGCAGCAGGCTTAGCCAAACTCAGTTGGGCATTTAACATGCAGGCTTTATGAAAGTACTCTAACCTTATCTCCCAACCAAACATAGATACAATAACATAAGAGTTAAATTAATGGATCAATAGCCAGTGGATTTGGCTATTGATCTAAAGGCATCAATTTGAATCCCATCAAACCAACTGGGGAACTTAATTTCAAGTAATCAGATAAATCCAAAATAAAATCTAGGCAAAACACGATGTGCTGGAGGAACTCAACGGGGTTAAACAGCATCTGGGAAGAGAATGGACAGGTAATGTTTTCTTCACTCTGAATAAGTACCTCCCACTCCCTCCCACCAGAGACAGTTTCTTGTGCCTCCATAAAAGCGTGACGTAAATATTGATGAAAGTAAAACTACTGGATTGTTGAGAAGATCCAGACAAGGTAATCTGCCATCCATGTCCAATATGTGGCGCAGTGGTAGAGATGCTGCCTTATAGCGCAAGAGACATGGGTTCGATCCTGACTACAGCTGCTGTCAGTCTGGAATTTGTACGTTCTCCCCGTGACCGCGGTTCCCACTTTTCCCCTTGTGCTCCGGTTTCTTCCGACACTCCAAAGACGTACTGGTGTGCAGTTTAATTGGCTTTGGTAAAGATTGTAAATTGTTCCTAATGTGCATTGGATAGTGCTAGTGTAAGGGGATCGTTGGTTGGCACGGACTCGGTGGGCGTAAGGCCCTGTTTCCGCGCTGTAACCCTAAACTAAACTAAATTAAATTGTGAATCCAGATATAATAGTGTGACTTACTCTGGAATGGTACAGCAAAGATCAGTGTTCAGGATGGAGTTCGACATGTCCATTGCATCCTCAAACAAAAGGAATTGGAGAGCAAGCACATGGACACCAAGCAGTGAGGAAGATCAGACCCCACCTCAAATTGGGGAGAATACCCTGGATATTGGATCACAAATGTCGAGCAAAAAATCTCTCAAGATATCATGGGGTTATCAGTGTAACACTGCTGCTAATTTAACCTCTTGTATGCTTTGATGCATATGGGTATAAGGGGTTAAAAATTATTCTGAACTCTACTTCTACCAAATTATGTTTTCAGGGATATTGGAAACTAAAAGCCAATTCATGAGTTTTATAACATAATAATATTTGGTCCCAAGGGTATTTAATATGATTTATATCTTCTTGAAGTTGTAACTGTTTTCTTTCTTCAGGCTATTTCATTATCATGATATATATCTCATTTTCTTTAAGTTTTGAAAGGAAGTGCAATTTCCCAACTAAAATAACTCAAGACATAGCCTATCCTGACAACTCGGCCCTTTCAGGTTTTTTAGGTAATGTGTCATCAAATATCTTCAGAGAAAATTAAACTACAATTCAACACGGCTGCTTCCAAAATACACCAGATACAGACATATATTATCTCACTTGGAATTTCAGTCATTCAAATATTCAAATATTCATCTCTTCACTAAATGAGTCTTAACCAAGTCATTAAAAATCACAGAAAAAGCCAGAAATGTATGGACATATTTAAACAAAAGACTTTAAGGGCAAGGCACAAAGCAAATGAAGAAGGATCTCGACCCTAAACATCGCCCATTCCTTCTCTCCAGAGATGCTGCCTGTCCTGCTGACTTACTCCAGCACTTTGTGTCTATCTTCAGTTTAAACCAGCATCTGCAGTTCCTCCCTACACAAATAATTACCCATTTGCTTCTTGAACGAGCCATAACATTTTTTCTAGACAAGTGAGAAAACTATCTGCCACACACTGAACTAAATATTAAGTTCCTTATTTAGTTTTGCTGAGAAGCAGCTAGATTTTTCAGCCTCTTCTCTAGTGATAAGAATTGTTCAATTGCGAGAGAGAAAATGTTAACACGTTTGAAAATGACAATATCTGGCAGTCTATGAAATTATCTCTTCGAACGTGGAAGCTCATTATCTTATTTGGGTGTTGTAAATCCAATCATGACCCAGCTTCCAAGAAACCCAGTAAAACAAGTTAATTAGCATTGTTAGGAAATAGGAGAACAAGTCTCTGATAGTGGATGAAATTTGGCAGGAAAGGTGAAGGCATACAGTCAGCCAATTTTTCAGTTTGTGATTAACGATTTAAAAAATTGCTTAGAGAAGTAGTTCATCAACATATATGCATTTTTAACCTGATTATTAATAAAATCTACTGTTTTTGCAGTTGTAACTGGAGATTTTAACACTAGTTAACTACTGTACTCAAGTAGGTTTTTGACTGATAACTAATATAGAACACCAGATTTGGCATTTTATTTTTACCTTAAAAAAAAGCTAAAATTAAATTACCAATGGAAAAAAAAAGAATGGATTTCAGAACACCTTCCATTTAACTGGATAAAAACCACAGTTAAATATCTGATTATACTCGGATCTCCCAGTATTGTTGAAATAATCCCTTAAATTGAGTTCAGTAAAGCTGGCCAGTAAAGAGATGGCATCTATTATCAAGAAAGTGGTACCAGGGCACTTAAGAAATAATAATGGAATTGTGGACAGCAAGTATAGACTAATGAAAGGGGAAAAGTGCTTGACAACGGTTGGAATCTTTGGAGTTGTGACCAGTAGAATTGATAAGCGCAAACCAGTTAACATGTTAATTTTGATGTTTCTGAACAAAATGTGAGCACTTCTGTTTGGGAGTAATATAGATTGACAATTAGTTAATGGATGGAAAAGAGAGAATAAGGTAAACAGTTATTTGGGTGCAGCGGTCAGTGTCAGGGGCCCCAGCTACTCACAATCTATGTCAATAACTTTGATGAGTGGATCTTGCGTCGATACATCCAGGTTTCCTTATGATGCAATGCTAAGTGTCATCGTGCGCTCTGTTGGGAGAATGCAGACATACTGCTGAGGTGTACTGACAGTCTAAGACATGGTCAAGGATACACCAGATGGAATATAATGTGGAAAAATCAGACGTCAACAACTTTGGTAGGAAACAAGGAGGTGTTCCCAGGACACAAAGATGGCCAGACGAGGAGAGAGACGTTGGTTCGCAGGAACTGCTCCAGTAGACTGAGAGTGCGGACCAACCCGACTTTGGACTTTGTTAATGGTGACAAAACTGCATGTGTAATATTCAAAAAGAGTTTCACTCTACAGTTGCATGTGTGACAAATACTATTGAACCATTTAATAGTAATACGGAATATTGTTTTGAAGTGGAGAGAGATTGAATTCAGATGGATCTGCTGCCCTTTGTCACAAATCTTTGGAAGTTAACATGTAGATGGACCTTTCTTGCAAAATGATTTGCATACAAGACACTTCTTGTTCCAATTATCTAGGCACTGCAAAGACCACAGCTGGAAGATTGTGCCCACGTGTGGCCTCCCTGCGAGAACGAAATGCCTGCTTGTGATGGGGAGTGCAGCAAAGTTGCAACAGATTCCGAGAATGGAGAGTTAGTCTACGAGAAATGATTAATCAGGAGCATCCTACACTTTCGGGAGTTTTGGTAATATCATTGAAATTCCTAAGCGGGTTGATAAGACAGAGTTTATTTTTCTCCTGGCTGGAATTAAAGGTCACAGGCTTATAATAAGAGGTCTGCCATTGAGAACAAAAATGGCAAGAATATTTTCGCCCAGAGGGTGGTGAATCTTTGCAATCTATTACCTTTTATGGCTGTAAAAGGCTTGGTTGCTTAGTGTATTTGAGACAGAGACAAATAGAGTTTCAGATGTTAAAGAAAATCAAGGGGTGTGGGGTAATTAGCACTGGTAAAAGATCAATAGACAATAGACAATAGGTGCAGGAGCAGGCCATTCGGCCATTCGAGCCAGCACCGCCATTCAATGTGATCATGGCTGATCATCCCCAATCAGTACCCCGTTCCTGCCTTCTCCCCATATCCCCTGACTCCGCTATTTTTACGAGCCCTATCTAGCTCTCTCTTGAAAGTATCCAGAAAGTATCCAGAGGGCTCCACCACCCTCTGAGGCAGAGAATTCCACAGACTCACAACTAAAAACTCATCTCCGTTCTAAATGGCTTACCGCTAGATCAGCCATGATTTTATTGACAAAGCTGGTATACAGGGCTGAATGTCTAACTCTGGTTTCATCTTTATATATTCATCAGCTTCAGGGCAGGTGTGAGAATATGCTACAAAAAAAGAGGCCTGAAGTGCTTTAAATCCCAGATCTCCTTGCAAACTCATCTGGCAGTCTCCGGACTAGCCAGGCTTAAGTAAAGGGAAAGCTGCTCACTTCGACAACACTGCTTTTCCCTATCAGCCGGGCGGTTCATTTAAGGAGGCAATTTCTCCTGTCAAACAACTTGTGCTTGCATTTCTTTCTGACCCCCTTGTGAACAAATGAGAGGGAAATCAGAGTTACTGGAAGTGAGCCTCCACGTTTTCTGACTCATGTTGGATGGATATGGGCAAAGGAGCCAGCAAAAATAGTCATGGAGCCGTAAAGCATGGAAACAGGCCCTTCGGCCTACTTGCCGACGCGGACCAACATGCCCCATCTAAACTAAGCCCACCTGCCTGCATTTGGCCACAGAGAACATACGGATCACAGAGATCAACTTTTAAATGCTATCAGTGCAGAAATAATGGAGTGTAGTAACCAAAACAGAGCTGTAAGCATTGGCATCGAGAGACTTTGGCTTCCCCGATGGCACGGTGGTGCAGTGGTAAAGTTGCTGCTTTGTGGCACTAGCAACGCCAGGCACCCGGGTTCCTCCCACACTCCAAAGACGTACAGGTTTGCAGGTTAATTGGCTTGGGTTGGCATAAGTGTAAATTGTTACTAGTGTGTGTCGGCTTATGCTAGTGTGCGGGGATCACTGGTCGGTGCGGACTCAGTTGGCCAAAGGGCCTGTGTCCGCCTTGTATCTCTAAATTAAACTAAATTAAGCTAAACACTGGTATCTCTGGTGATGGAGTGCACTCCATTATAAAGCACGGAGCACCAAAAAAAGGAATCACCTCCCTGCATCTAAAGGAACTCTATCTTCTGCATTCCCAACCATCATCCTTTTTCTTTTCAACCTTGTCAATTATAAGTACTCTCCAGATAATGAACAGTCATCGCCAAGAAAAAATCCAACTTAAATCAAATACATTCTGCAATTGTATTTAACCAATAAGCTACATTTGACATAGAACCTACAGTAGACACAAGACAAGTGCTTTTGTCCGCTATCATTCACTCTGTTTGAATTGTCAACCAACTGCTAGTCAAGTCCAGGATTCAAACCTCCTTTTAGAGAGGCAAATGTTCCTATAAGAGTTATTAAGATATTTAGTCACCCATCCATGAATTCAACATCTGTAATATTGTGTAGTACATGAACATGCCCTCCAGCCCACAATATCTGTACGGAACATGATGCCAAGGAAAGGTGTGGAGGCTTTGGAGAGGTTTCCCAGAATGCTGCTTGGTTTAGAGGGTTTCAGCTACGGGGAGAGGTTGAATTGACTGAGATTGGTTTCTCTGGAACGTCGGAGGTTGACGGGAGACTTGATAGAAGTATATAAAATTATTATAGGGTAGCCAGGAAGAACCCCTTTCCCATGACCAACACAAGAGGACATAGCTATAAGGTGAGAGGGGATAGGTTTCATGTGGATGTGTGAAGCAAGTATTTTTACACAGAGTAGTCGAGGCCTGGAACGCATTGCCTGGGGTAGTGGTGGAGACAGATACATTAGTGGCGTTTAAGAGACTTTTAGATAGCCACAAGGAAGTACCGGGAATAGAGGGATATGATCATATTCAAGCAGATGACAACAGTTTAATTTGTTCGGCAAAAATATTGTGGGCCAAAGGGCCACATCCTGTACTGTACCATTCTATGTTCTATGTCCTATATACCAGCTACCAGAATGTCCAACACTGGTTGGACTTTAACAATCCATTGTACAATTGGTTAATATATCAGGAAATGCACAACAGCTGAATTATTTGGTTGCCTGAAGTATTTATTATGCTACTGTCATCGCACTAATCTAGTAACTGCATTTCAATGCTACTATTGCAGGGGCCCCTTTTAACTTTGGAACTTATGAGCCTTTCGGAATAAGGAATGAAAAAAAGCAATTGCACATTCTGATTCTGGTCAAGGATAATAATGTTCCTTGCATTAATAAACTCCTGCTGACCTGGGCATTCCATTTAACAAAGCTGCCGTGGCTTTTGAGCATGTAATTTGCTGCACTCAAGATAGATCTGCTACACTAGTTGGTTTATTAATAATGAGCGTAAGAAGCTGTGCTACGCAGGGCTTGCAGCAGAGGCAACACAGCGTGGCTGGAATACCAAAGTCTATCCAGTTAAAGTGGGATGCAGAGGATTTGTTGCGTCATCTACCATCAGACTGCTGAAGGAGCTTGGAACCCACGGTCAGGCTCTGCAGAAGACCATAAGATCACTCTCAGATGCGGCTGAAAGAAGCAGCCGTTGGATTTGGCTCAAACGGAAAGACACATGCTGGGCCCCAAGTACGTCATGGTGAATCTCTGGGGCAGTTTGACACGGGACACGCGCTGAGGGCTGATCATCCTGCAGCGGGCCGCCCTTGTGGAGGGTGTATAGTGTTAAAAGGCCGAAACACCCAGTGATGCAAAGGTACACTACTGATGATGTGTCCTGTGCCCAACTGTCCTGAAGGTTACCCAGGCCAAGATATACGTATACGTACCCCCCCCCGCCCCCCCGATGTTGAGCAATCAATGAATGTCGTGAAATGCTCCCCACCTACTGGCACAAGGGACTTCTTAACATCTAGTCCTGTGCACTTGATTCTTATGCATTATTCTTTCACGGCAGCAGAACATTTATAATTAAAGTAAAATTGCGGACAATGCGAGAAGCATTGAGCAGCGCACTGATTTATCTGTTCGGGCCAATCAGTGTTACCATTCACATTTAAGCTGTCAGCCAATGTTCACATGCAACTCCAAACGTCACAACAATTTTTGGTATTATTTGTTCAAGGTACATGAGCAATACAGGCATTCATTAGCCGTTTTTAAACTGACTTTGAACTGATTGGGTTGTGAGGCCACGGCACTGGATAATGACGAGTAAACTACATTGTTGTGAAGCTGGAGTTGTTCACAAAGCCAGGTTTGATTAAAAAAAGTAACACCATTTCTTCCCTCAGAAACATCAGCAAGCCAGATGGCATTTTATGACGATCTGACATCAACATTATGTTATTCTATATTATTTTAAGTCATTTAGTTTGAACTCTTGCCACCATATCATTATTCCAAGCCTCTGATTACCAGCCGTGCAACTGAACACCATTGACACTACAGTAAAACTGCTGGGAACCAATTTGCTGGGAACTCCAATGGATTAGTTCACCTGTGTCTGTTTCCTGCAGTCCCCTTATACTCACTGCGGCCCCTTTTCCAGACTCTTTTTATAAACAACAGTGCCTCCTTTTAAACCCACTGGAATTTTTCTCACCCTCTTAAACTCACCAGAACCCTGTTTTTCAATCTCCCTTTAAACTCTCTGGGGCCTTGTTTTCTATGCTCACGATAAACTCACAGGGGCCCCATTTACAATACTCCCTTTAAACTCAATGGAGCCCTGTTTCTTGGCCTCTTTACGCTCACCAGGGTCCTGTTTCTTACCTTTTTTTTTCTAAGGCAAATCAGTGATCTTTTTAAACTCAATCGCTTGGCTGGAAAATGTATCTTTAAAACAGTGAATTAAAAGTGTACTGGAGTTTCACATAGGCATCCGATAGTGCTCCTGCTCTGCCAGTCTGGCGCCAGCAAAGTGCCAAGGTGCCTGATGATCTGGGTTTATACTGGATTCCCAGGGTCTCTGATATCTTCTGAACTTATGAATTCAGAAAAAAAAAGAAAAAAATGCAATTACGCAGCCATGACAAAGTAAAATAGGTTATTAATACACTGGTTTAATAAATTTGCTGGTGTTACCAGCGATATACGCATCACTTTGAAATAATTAAAATTGGGTGATACCAGTATTCTATGCTACATACTTGCTGACAGCTTAAACCTTTATGATAAATTAAGAATATGCAGGTTTCTTTTCAATTTGTGCCACATTTTATCTTCACCATTTTATGTGGAGCCGCAATGAGTAATGAATACTCTCCTACAACGTAATATAATTTTATAGAGAAAAACGTTGATACAGGTTTACCATACCTTTGCAGCCTTTGATGGCAGAACATTAGAAAAAGCATGCAGGAAGCCAGCAACGGAAAGGTATCCTGCTGATTCTTTCAATACTATTCAATACCGGAATATAGTGAGTTGAATAGTTAAAGGAGTAAACTGTGCAATGTTGTAGATGAGTAACAAAACCTCCTCCTCACTGACCCTCCCTCATCACTGGTGCTCCCCAAGGCTGTGTGCACGGCCCACTGCTCTACTCTCTTTACACCCATTTATGTGCAGTTAACACGGCACCAACATCATCTACAAATTAGCAGGCGGCGCCAGGGCAGTACAATGGTGAGAGAGTTGCTGCCTTACAATGCCAGAGACCCATGTTCGATCCTGACTCTGGGTGCTATCTGTATGGAGTTTGTACGTTCCCCCTGTGACTGTGTGGGTTTTCTCCAAGTGTTCTAGTTGAATTAATGAATTCATACATTTATTGGCCAAGTATGTACACATACAAGGAATTTGCCTTGGTGCTCCGCTCGCAAGTAACAACACAGCATGCAGTAAACAATTAAGAATAAAACATAAAACATTTAAACATTACGAATAAAACATTATAGTTTAAACGTGAATGAAATAAAATACCAGAGCAAAAGGAGGCTACAGAATTTTGGCAGTTGAGTTGACCTACTACTCGCGGGGAAAAAAGCTGTTTTTATGTCTGGCTGTGGCAACTTTCACAGTCCGGGGTCGCCTTTCAGAGGGAAGTGCTTCAAAGAGTTTGTTGCCAGGGTGAGAGGGGTCAGAGATAATCTTACCCACTTGCTTCCTAGCCCTTGCAGCCTACAGTCCATCGATGGGAGTTCGCCAGTGGTTTCCTCCCACACTCCAAAGGAGTGCAGGTTTGTAGGTGAATTGGCTTTGATAAAGTTGTAAATTGTCCCTAGTGTGTAGGACAGTGCTAGTGGCCGGGGTGATCGCTGGTCGGCGTGGACTCAGTGGGCCAAAGGGCCTGTTTCCACACTGTGACTGCAAAGTCTAAAGTCTGAGAGCCAAAAAGCCACTGTTGTTGGCTGAATCATGGGTGGTGATGAGTCAGCATGCAGGAGAGAGAGAGAGAGAGAGAGAGAGAGAGAGAGAGAGAGAGAGAGAGAGAGAGAGAGAGAGAGAGAGAGAGAGAGAGAGAGAGAGAGAGAGAGAGAGAGAGACAGAGAGAGAGAGACAGAGAGACAGACAGAGAGACAGACAGAGAGACAGACAGACAGACAGACAGACAGACAGACAGACAGACAGACAGACAGACAGACAGACAGACAGACAGACAGACACACACACACACACATCTGGTTGAGTGGTGCCAAAACAACCACTTACTCAACATCCACAAAACCAAGGAGCTAAGCAATGACTTCAGAAAGGGGAAGTGGGCAGTCTGTGTGCCTGTTTCCGTTGGTTCTATTGCAGCAATTAACACCGCGATTTCTAATTGTGGTTTCCACTCATGTCTTGTTTTTTGCCATCTTTTTCATTTCACTGTCTTGTAGAATTTATGTGTAATTTATGTATCATTTATGTTGCAATGTGTTGTCTCAGTCCATGTATGTGTGAAGCTGCTGCAAGCAAGATCTTTATTGTACCTATACCCTTTCAAGCTTGTGCACATGAAAATAAACTCGACTGGACCTGACATATTAAAAAAGGATCAACACAGCTACCCAACACCCCTGGCCCAAATGCTTCCTGTCATAGAGTCATAGCGTGCAACAGCATGGAAAAAGGCTAGTGCCACCAGCCTGCATTTGGTCCATATCCCTCCAAACCTGTCCTATCCATGTACCTTTTAAATGTTGGGATCGTCCTAGCCTCAACTATCTCCTCTGTAGTATCAATGTCAGAATGATTTGAACTGTTAATGTGTTATCATTAATGTCTGAAATAGAATGATTTCCAGTTTTAGTGGCAATTTTTAGTGTTATAAACTAATCACTGTTGATGACTGAGAAGGATATCGTTAGTATGAATAATAAGAATACATCTAGAATTGACGTATGTTTTTCTCTGTATAATAACCTGCAGATTTTTTCACCAGCATCTGATTGTGATTTATCAAAAATTAAATTAATGACAGGGTATTTTACAATGCTATAGAGTGCAGACTTTGATTAAGCAGGATAAGTAATTCTGAATTTACGACTCCATTCTCTCAGTCTTTTGAAGGTTGACAGCTGCATCTCTCTAAGCCCTGTGATGAAACTTCACGTTGAGTATTTCACAAAATGTGAAGTGCTCAAATGTAGCTTTGAGCCAGGAGATCAGAGCAGGTTACAAATTTGTGTAAGGGAACTCCAGCAAATCGTTTGCTGACAATGTATTGAATCAATGGATTGTTCATTTGTGTGTTGGGTGCTAAGAATCAAAGCGAAAGGGGGGGCACAGTGGCGCAGCGGTAGAGTTGCTGCCTTACAGGACTAGAGACTTGTGTTTGATCCTGACTACGGGTGCAGTCTGAATTGAATTGAATTTAAAAAAGTATATAAATAATAAAGTATTCAATTCAATTCAATACAAATTCTGTACAAAGTTTGTATTTTCTCCGGGTGCTCTGGCTTCCTCCCACACTCCAAAGGCGTACAGATTTGTATGTTAATTGGCTTCTGTAAATTGTAAATTGTCGCTAGTGTGTAGGATAGCGCTAGTATACGGGGTGATCGCTGGTCAGCACGGAATCGGTGGGCCGAAGGGCCTGTTTTCACGGTGTATCTCTAAAGTCAAAAGCTCATGTACATCCTGGCCCACTTACTTTCCTTTTGGTCACATTTATTACTGGTGTTGGATCCAAAGTCATGTTTCACACATCATGCTCAGGGTGGCACCATCAGCGATGGCAGCTTAGCCAACAGTCAGTTTAACAAGGAACTGCAGATGCTGGAAAATCAAAGGCAGATAAAAATGCTGGAGAAACTCAGCGGGTGAGGCAGCATCTATGGAGTGAAGGAAATAGGCAACGTTTTGGGTCAAAACCCTTCTTCAGACTGATGTGAGGGTGAGGGGAGCGGGAGGAAGAAAGGAAGAGGTGGAGCCAAAGGGCTGAAGGATAGCTGAGAAGGGGAGGAGAAAGTAAGGACTACCTGAAATTAGAGAAGTCAATGTTCATACCGCTGGGGTGTAAACTACCCAAGCGGAATATGAGGTGCTGCTCTTCCAATTTACAGTGGGCCTCACTCTGGCCATGGAGCAGGCCCAGGACAGAAAGGTCGGATTTGGAATGGGAGGGGGAGTTGAAGTGCTGAGCCACCGGGAGATCAGGTTGGTTATTGCGAACCGAGCGGAGGTGTTTGGCGAAGCGATCGCCAATCCTATGCTTGGTCTCACCGATGTAGAGCAACTGACATCCAAAGCAGCGGATGCAATAGATGAGGTTGGAGGAGGTGCAGGTGAACCTCTGCTGTACCTGGAAAGACTGCTTGCGTCCTTGAATGGAGTCAATGGGGGAGGTAAAGCGACAAGTGTAGCATTTCTTGCAGTTGCAATGGGAAAGTGGTTCGGGTTGGAAGGGACAAATTGACCTGGGAGTTACGGAGGGAACAGTAGTGGCACATATCATCATGGAGCGGGCGGCCTTGCTCGAGACTGAGTTTGAACCTCACCGCGAGGCCGTGGAATACTATCGGAGCCTGCAAGGTTTGTCCAGCCCTGACCCGGGGTCCGATCGCCCAGCGTTGGGAGCTGTGAACCCCCGATGCAGGAGCTTGCTCGCCCTGATGCGGAGGGCTCGACCGCCGGCTACTGGAGCCAAGATCGCCCCGTCAACAGAAGGCTCAAGGCCCCCGACCACAGGGGACCAAAGAAGGGAGGAGATTGAACTTTTTTGTTTTTCACCTTCCATCACAGTGAGGAATGTGGAGGAGTCTCCGTGATGGATGTTTATGTTTAAATGTATTTTGAGTGTCTTGTTGCTTTTTATTGGCATGCCAAATCTAATTCCTCGTATGTTGCAAAACATGGTAAATAACGTATGATTATGATTATACTAAGTAGGTATTCTGACTTGGATAAGGTGCAAATTCCTGCAGTTATTCATTGAAAACTTCAATTCCCAACATAAAGCCCGTGCCTTGTCCCTGATCCATCCATCCCTCCTCTCATTAACTTAGACTGTGGTACACTGCTCGCAGTCTCGATATTCTAAGTTACCTTGACTCGTGCTTCCAAAGCGAAAGGTCGCTGTCATGTAAAAGAGAAGAGAATAGCTGAAGTAAATGCTAAAGGAGGCACCTGGGGAATTGATTGTGGGAAACAGGGAAAGGACATTGATTATAAATAATTGTTGTGGATTGATATTCACGGAACCTGAAAGTGCATTGTGAACAAGACACTGAAAGACACTGAAAGCACCCCCAAAACAAGAGATAGTGAAGGGGCCAAAGATGGGGAAGAAATCAAGAATCTCTAATACTAGAAGTCACTGAAATCCCTATCCCTCCCTCTTCCATCAGCAGTTCCAACTATTCTAAATGATGATTGCCCTCTGTATTCTTCACTTATTATTTTTCTTAATTTCACTTATACTGTATCATCCTGCTCGGACATCATCCTAGTAGTTGCTGACCTATAATCACACTTCCAAATTAAATTCTTATTCTAGCGTTTGAATTCATTAATTTCCTTGCCCCTACCTGTCTCTTTGTTAGTCTCAATTTCTTTACCAAAGCCTCCGTTTCTCTGACTTGTGAATGAGTCCTTCCTTCATCTCAACATTGATGGCTGCAATCTGTTCTGTGAGACCCTCTCTCAACCATGCTCTCCTGCTCAGTGACCATGTTCTGACCCGATCACACTATCCACTTTCCAAATATATCAATACATTAGAATTCAGAATTAAAGGACGTTCTTTTAGGAAAGTGATGAGGAGGGATTTCTTTAGTCCGAGGGTGGCGAATCTGTGGAATTCTTTGCCACAGACGGCTGTGTTGGCAAAGTCAGTGGATATATTTAAGGCAGAGATAGATAGATCCTTGTAGTACGGGTATCAGAGGTTACGGGGAGAAGGCAGGAGAATGGGGTTAGGAAGGTGAGCTAGATCAGCCATGGGAGTAGACTTGATGGGTCGAATACCCTATTTCTACTCCTATCGCATGACCATGATATAGAAATCTCTCAATCACTCATCCTTTAAGACCATCCTTAAAACTAACCCTTGTGGCTACGTTTTTTAGTCACACCTTCCAATGTTTTATCTTTTCCTCAACTCTTAATTTTGTCTGATCATGGTGGACTGAAACGACATGACACATTTTTCTATATTAAAGATAATATAAACATTTTGTTGTTGAAATGATGATCAGCTACAGTTTAAAAAGCAAAATCACCTTGATTATTTAAACTGTGTTTCTTATTGCTTGATTGTGCCTTTCCGCTGTTTTGCTTCATTTATTAAACTGATGCTTTTGTTGCCTAATTTAGTAACTAGGACCGTTGAATAATTAGTTTACCTTTATGTGGCTTGAGCTGATGGCAACTTATAAAGGAAGAATAATTGAAATTGTGTTAAATTCATAAAGCAAAAAAAATTTGCAAATATCAGAAATCTGAAATAAAAAACAGAAAACCAGTAGAGCAGAAAAATGTTGCGTTGTGTTGGAGTTGCTGCCTTACAGCACCAGACCTGAGTTTGATCCTGACTACAGGTGCTGGCTGTACTGGCTTTGTATCTTTTCCCAGTGACCGTGAGAGTTTTCTCCGGTGCTCCGGTTTCCTCCCTCACTCCAAAGGCAAACAGGTTTGTAGGTTAATTAGCTTCTGTAAAAATTGTAAATTGTCCCCAGTGTGTGGGATAGTGTTAGTGTACTTTGGTCGATATGGACTTGTTCGGCCATTGGGCCTATTATCACACTGCATCTCTAGAGCCGAAAGTCTAAAAGTTAAGGGAAGTACTCAATTGTCCATGTCGGAAGAGGCTGAGTTGAGAGGTTAAATATATATGATTAAATACTTAAGTTTTTCTTGCAATGCAGAGGCAGAAAATAAAAAGATTCAGGAACTACAGGGTGATAGATAGCCCTGGCCTGCTGCATATATCTAACAGTTTCCATGTTCAATGCAGTTAGTTTTAGTGTACAAGTAATATCTGGACCACCATGACATAAAATAATTGATGAAAGGGCCTGCTCCACTTGGGCGTCATCTGCGAGTTATTTACGCGACATCATTTACGCGTTGTGACGCGCACGTGATGCGTGCATTGCGCGCGCATGACGCGTGGTGACGTAGGCAGTGACGCGCGGTCGTGTACGGCCCCCCCAGGATTTTGGGATTCACAAAATCTTCGCGCGCCACCTGCGTGACACGCAAACGACGCCCAAGTGGGGCAGGCCCTTTAGAAGGCAAATCAACCTTGCAAAACAGCCACTTCAATGTTTTCTTCATTCAGGTTAATGGTTTTCCATTTATCCAGACCACACTTTATGCTTTGCCTGGATGCATATAAGGTTTACAAAAGAATACACATGTTGTTACACTACAGGTACAAGAATGGCTAGATCCTGAAAACAGGCAGGTGAATCACAGTGTGCAATTGTAATATGATGAAAGGTTAAATAGATCGAGACTTTACTCATAATAGTTTAGTAGACTGAGAGGTGACCTTACTAAACATTAACAAACATTGTTAACCCAGCCTATTCACTGCAGAGCTGCTGGTGTACATTGTACTGCCCTTCATTTCAAACTATTTCTACTTGGAGCTAGCATTCGTTAATTTCCTTGCCCCTACCTGTCCCTTTATAAAAGTCTGCATTTTTGTTGCTAAAGTATCCATTTCTCTGACTCTGATCATTGTTAATCAGTCCTTCCTGGAAGAATCAGGCTAATTCACATTCAGAAAATTGATTCAATCTGGTCCACATATTTTACTATGGCCACAATAGCTATTGGTCACAATAGACCAGGCAGTCATTTTGTGCATAGAGACCTTTTGATAGGGGGTCATGAACAGTACATGTGTAGGAAGGAACTGCAGATGCTGGTTTAATACCGAAGATGGACACAAAAAGCTGGAGTAACTCAGTGGGACAGGTAGCATCTCTGGAGAGAAGGATGGGTGACATTTAGGCTTCATACTTCCCCGTGTTTTAAAGCATGTGCTGGCCATAGTAGCAAAAGGCATCACTAAATCTGTGGCAATCGGTAGTCTTTGAGGGATTGATATTCAGAGTATCCTTCTTCCTTTCCTATTTCAGATTACCTATTCACAGCATTTGTGCAAAGATGGGCATTGGGAAATAGTGTGCATCCTGAATGTTCGGAAGTAGAAATGTTTAAGTATTGATGTAAAGTGATTGGTCATATAAATCAAGGAGAGATAAGGAAAATGTTTTTTTTTTAACCCAGAATCGAGGACCAGAGGACATAGGTTTAAAGCGAAGGGGATAAGATTTAATAGGAATCTGAGGGGTAACTTTTTCGCACAAAGGGTGGTGGGTGTATGGAGCAAAGTGATACAGAATGGAAACAACTCTTTGGCCCACCAAGTCCACACCAACCATTGATCACCTGTACGCTAGTTCTATGTCCTGCACACTCAGGACAATTTACAGAAGACAAGTATACTAGTTACCTTTGACATAATGATCAACAAAGCTTTCTACCAATTAAAGTCACTTTATCGGCAAGCTTTTAATTTCTGTCACACGGACTTGTATTCATCTGACATTAGGAGAGCCAATATAAAATGCCCGTTCATATTTTATATGATTGCTTATTTATCTTATCAAACTCACAGCTATGATATACAACTAATGGCATAAACTTTGGTCCAATGGGAGCCTAAATGGATCTTAAGATATCTTTTGCAATAAACAAGATAGCAGATAATTAGACATTGAGAAAAAAGATTTGAAGTCCTAGGAAACGGGCAAATAATTTGTGTAAATAATAGTCATAAACTTTGGTGACCTGTACACCAGTTGTATGTTCTACACACCAAGGACAATTTACAGAAACCAATGAACCTAGATACCTGCACGTCTTTGGAATGTAGGGGGAAACCAGAGCACCCGGAGAAAACCCACACAGTCACAGGGAATACATGCAAACCGCACAGACAGCACCCTTAGTCAGAATCGAACCAGGCTCTCTTGCACTTTAAGGCAGCAGCCCTACTTCTGCACCACTGTGCCATCTACTAATGATAAAATGTGGTACACTGTAGCATTGCATCTTAAGTGAAACCTTAACATCTATCACCCCTCCCTAAGTGGTCCATTGGAATGATAGCTCTTGGGTTCCGCCTTGGGAGAACACATGCTCTAGATGGAGTGGACATATCGCTCCAGGTGTACTAGTGTCAAGTTGTCTTCCTTTTCCAAGTCAACACCACACTGGCTGGGATGTTTGGAGTCTCAGTTAAGTTCCAACACATTGATCGTTGCCAAGTTTGTTGTTCATTTATATTAAAGTCAAATTTTGAGCAGGTGACAAAATGAATTACTGCAATATTGTTTTGAAATGTTCTTCCTTTTTGTGCATTGCCACGTCTAAGTAAGGGAATATTATATTAGATAGTAGAAAAAAAAAAGAAACTGCAGATGCTGGTTTATACCGAAGATAGACACAAAGTGCTAACTCAGTGGGTCAGGCAGCATCTGTGGAGAAAAAGGAATGGGTGACGTTTCAGGTCAGAGCTTTTCTTCACACTGAAAGTACGGGGTGGGAGGGGAGTCGTGGAGTGCTGGAGACGAGAAAAAAGCAGGACAAATAAGGGTCGGCAACTAATGACTAGATAGCTTTATATCTAGATATTTATCTTTGTTTCTATACCAGATTGCAATTATACTTGATAACTGTCATAATGATGAACAAAACTTTCTACCAATTAAAGTCACTTTATAGGTTGTGCAACTTCACATAAGTTTTTCATTTCTGTCACACGGACTCATATTCATCTGAAATTAGAAAAGCCAATATAAACTGCCTGTTCATGTTTTATAGGAGCTTGCTTATTTATCCTATGATATACCACAGATGTCATAAACTTTGGTCCAATGGGAACCGAAATGGATCTTGCGATGTCACTTGCTATAAACAAGATAGCACTAACGCTATTTCCTTTCCCAACCACAGAATCCCTGTAATGAGTGCCAGAAAGAAAGTAATTCCCATGCTTAGATATCTGCAGACCGATTTCAAAATGAATGAGAATGAGAACAGCAAAAACTCAAGTTACACTGACAGATGAAAAATTTGTTCCTTTACACACGAGAAAAGTTAGCCCCTTCTCTAAAATACTCATTTTCTTTGGCGTACATCATGTTTTGAATTACAAAATAACTCCACATTGGAAGTTTGTTCAAACTAAATACCTCCGGTTTGACAAAGCTGTGAGAATCTATCTCTTATCAGCGCCACTGCTGCCATTAAATACAGAATGCTTATTTTACAAACAAGATTTTACACTTTAGTACTCGACTCACTTCAGCAAAAAAGGACTGTTCTGTTGTGTTGGTTTAACACAAAAAAACTATTACAAAGCAGCTTTTGCCGTGCACTTAGATGCAATGTTCTGTAACAAATTGTTTTCAGACCACATGTATAAAGTGTTTGAAAAGTCTGTCGGGTGCTTTTAAACTCTTGATCAAAGTATTTTAAAAATCACTTACTTTACTGCAATGTGGAAGAAACCAAAACAAAAATTTCTGGTTCGTTAAATTATCTTTTATGCAATGTTGCAACTTGCAGAATCAACCATAGAATAAATGCAATAAAATACTTTCACAACATCATTGCAGCAGAAAGGAAAGGAAGGAGACTTTAGCAAGTGAATGGTTTCTGCAGCCTGAGTAAAATGCCAGTATTATTACTTACCTAAATATGGGTTTTAGGAGGTGCTTTTTCTTGATGGTAACACATTCATCCATTTAAAGGAGAAAATTCTACTCCTCACAGGAAGTTGTTCTGGTGCAGCCCGTGAAGAATCTGCAGAGTTGTTCTCAACTAATCCACGGTGGAGAAGAGAGAGATTGGTCTCTCGTGCTGGGGAAACCACCCTCTCCTAAAACTGAGCAATGAGCCCATCAAGGCCACATCACACAGGCATGTCTGTGCAGGACCAAATAACACACGCTCTACAAAGCAGAAGGAGTCGAGCTATGGCAAGGCAAGAGTCTCTTAAGCAAAGTGTAAGAAAAGTCTGACATTTTGCCAACTGTCATCCAGGTATAAAATCTAACAGATTATTACAACTAGACAAATATTTCATGCTTATCTCAGCTAAACTGCGGCAGAGAAAATAAATCCCCCAAAAAAGAAAACGGGAAAAGGTACGAAAGCTTTGCATAACCGATCTGGATAACTTTTCTTAAGTAACTGTTAACGAGTGTTTTATATTTTCTTGGGCGTGCCTGTGAGGACGTCGATTTTGTAACAAGCAAGAATACATCACAAGCTGAGGAAGTTGAAGATTTCTGCACTGCACACTGGCTTACTTCCCAATAAGAACTGCAGTTTTGGGAAATGCTATTATTTAATTATCTGGTTCCCATTCATCACTGATGATGTGTATACACAGCACTCCAAATTAAAAGTACGATTTGGCCAACAAAATCTCACCAGAAAAATGATTTGAAATACATCGACGCCAAATGCATTAGTTCAATTTATAGTTCTGTACTCCATTCTATTTGGACCATTATAATAAACAGAAAATACAAATGTTTGTTCAATAGATGGTGCAGTTGGATAAACGCAATGAGCAATCAAAATTAACTTGCATTTCTATAGCTCCTTCGGTATTGTAAAATGTATCACCTCACTTCCAGAGGTTATGTCAAACACAACGCAAGATACTTGGGTGGGGGCGGGATGGAGAGAGAGGGAGTGCAGGGGTTACTTGAAGTAAGATAAATTAATATTCAAACCACTGAGTTGTAAGCTGCCCAGGCGAAATATGAGATGCTGTATCTCCAATTTGTGTTTGGCCTCACTCTGACGATGGAGGAGGCCGAGGACAGAAAGGTCGGTGTGGGAATGGGGAGAAGAATTAAAGTGTTTAGCAACCAGGAGATCAAGTAGGTTCAGATGGACTGAGCGAAAGTGTTCAGCCAAAAACAGGGCAGAGTGGAGACTGGGTATCCTGCAGCATCTCGACCCTCATGAGGCCTTATCCATCCACATCACAAACGTCTGTGGTGGAATACTCTCCACTTGCGTGGATGAGTGAATGTCCACAAACACTAAGGTTATGCAGCAATATCCAGGATAAAGAATCCCGTTGACGTGCACTCAGTCCTCCACACTATATATTCAATCCCTCCAATGCAGGCACACGGTGGTGGTCCATCTGCAAAATATTCACTGTGGCATCTCACCAACGTTACATAAACAACACGTTCCAAAATAGCAACTATTGCTACCTAGAATGATTAAAAGCAGCAAACACATGGGAACAAAACTGCCTACAAACTGCCCCCCCCCCCCCCCCCGAATCAATCAATGTCTTGTCTTGGAAGTATGTCATCTCGGGGTCTACAAAGAGCTCTCAGACCATGAGATCATAAGACATAGGTGCAGGATTGGGTCATTCAGCTGATCGGGTCTGCTCCACCATTCGATAATGGCTGATCTATTTTTCCCTCTCAACCCCACTCTCCTGCCTTCTCGCCGTAACCTTTGACACCCTTACTAATCAGGAGCCTATTAATCTCTATTTTAAACTAAGCAAGTCCAATCCACATCACCCAACATCTACTTTTACACAAAGGCAGCAGCAGTTCAAGAGGGAATGTCACCTTCTCAAGGATAGTTGTGGAAAAGCCTCAAAGACATGTTCCCTCATCTTGTTGAGTAACAACAGATCCTCGCTCCCTACACTGGTTGCCTGCAATCCCAGCTGAAGAGAAAGTGCTGGGGGTTAGGTAAAGAAACAATAGCAGCAACGTCCATACTTTAGATACGCTACTTGCTCTTGCTGTCTACGACCAAAGATCCTATAGCGGTGCAAGATAGACCACTCCTGCTAAATGCAATGGGCTGACGTGTAGTACGCAGTGGAACGGAACGTGGGCCATTTTTTCATCCATTTCCGTAACCGGACCCGACTCACAATGTAATCAACGTTGCGAGGGAACAGTTTGTGTTAATAAATTAAAATCATGAAATTAATTGATTAAACTCAAACTGATTACTTTAAGCAGTACTCGTTTTCCTCTTCTCATGCTTCAAAAAGTAAATAGTTAAGGGTGCTTTTGACTCTCTCACCTCAGTGTGTGTGGGAAAAATGTAAAACAATTCTTTAAAAAGAGTTATGGTAAATGCCAAAAATCCACCATCCGACTGCACACCGGAACAGCTGGTGGAGGTGCTGATTCCCAGCGCCAGAGACCCAGGTTCAATCCCGACCTCGGGTGCTGTCTGTGTGGAGTTTGCACGTTCTCCTTTGTGATCACATGGGCTTCCTTCTGGTGCTGTTTTCTGGTTTTCTCCCACATCCCAAAAACATGGGGATTCATAGATTTTAGGATTTTTATTTCTTTGAGCGCACGAGGTGATCTCATAGAGGGGAATAGATAGGGTCGATGCACATTAAGTATTTTACCCAGTGTAGGGGAATGAAGAACCAGTGGAAATAAGTTTAAGGTGAGAGTGGAAAGGTTTAATAAGAACCTGAGAGGCAACCTTTTCATGCATTGGGTGATGGGTAGATGGAATGAGCTGCCAGAGGAGGTAGTTGAGGCAGATACTAGAACAAAAATTAAAACAGGTACATGGACAGGTACATGGATAGGAAAGGTTTAAAGGGATTTGGGCCAAACGCGAGCAGGTGGGACCAGTGTAGATGGGGCATCTTGGTTGGTTTGGGCAAGTTGGGCTGAAGGACCTGTTTCCATGCTATATGACTCTATTAATTGGCCTCTTTAAATTGCCCCTAGCGTGTAGAGAGTTGATGAGAAAGTGGGCTAATATAGAACTACCGTGAATGGTTGATCAATGGTCAGCGTGGATTCAGTGGGGCGTTGAACCTGTCCCCATGCTGTATCTTTTCATCAATCAAATCGCGGTGGTCTGGCATCTGCCACACATAGGTGATGTTTGCCATGCTGTCTGTCAACCCGCCTGTTACCTACTGTACCTCTTTTTCACTTACTCGAGCCCCGGTTCTCACACTCACCCTTCAGCTCATCAGGGCCCTGCCTCCTGCACTCTCTTCCACCTTACCAGAGCTCCACACGTTCCCTTTAACCTTTCTGGGTTCACTGAAATAATTGTATTATAATACCTTGTGACATTTTTTCTTAAAAGTGCTTTGAAAATGTGCTGTGGGATTAACAAAAACAACATCCAACCCTCCAGAAAATTTACCAACTTGGCAACTTCAGTTTCGAGCTTCCTGGATTAGTGGTTTCACTCCGTTTAAAATCAGAATAGTGCAGGTGTTCTAAACCTGTGATAGAATCAAAACAAAAATACCTGAAAGACTCACCAATTCAAACAGCATCCGTGACGAAAGACAAAGAGTTAGCCACTTAGCCACAAATGCTGCATGGTCTGCGGAGTTTTTCCAGCCTTTTCTATTACTTCTTCACGAAAAAAGGCATTTTCCTGTCTCAAATTCCCCCTCCCCTTCCCCCATCTACCTTCAGTTTGAAGAGGGATCCCAATCCGAAATGTCAACGTTTCCTTTTCTACAGAGATGCTGCCTGACCCGCTGAGTTACTCCAGTACTTTGTGTTTATCTTCAGTTTAAACCCGCATCTGCAGTTCCTTCCTGCACAAACTAAGTTGGCATGAGGAAGGGAATTCATTGCAGAAAGTCTCTCTGTTAATCTAAAGCGGTAGGAACTAGAGAACATTTTCACTTTGCACTCTGGCATTTTACTGCCACAGGTTTGGCAGCAGATTGTCCTTCTGGAGGACCCCAACAATGTCTGTAAATCTGTGACTACTAACAGGGACCCCAATAATCCTCAAGAAACGTTTCTTCCCCAACTAATTAGAGCCAGTGAGACTCTTATCAGCACAGAGGCAAAGATAACAGAAATTGATGCAGAAATTGCATGCATCGTAACTAGAATTCCCATCAATTCCCCTCATACACTAGTTTCTGGAGGTCCCACTCATAAAGCTGGCCTGACTCTGGCTCAAAACATCACTTATCTACGTTCTTCAGAGACACAGCCTGCCCTGCTGAGTTACTTCAGCATTTTGCTTTTCTTTTCAACACACATGGTTTTTTTTGCATAAATCTGGCAAGACCCTCTGTGTGAATTCATAACCACAATATCAAAACTTATTTTAGAATAAACACATTGCAAATCTACTGATTTGCAAATGCTAGAAAAATTCTGTACATTGAGGGTAGTTTTTAATGGTGCACTGGGGAAACACTTTGAATGATTTTCTTATATTTACAAAGAAGCTGACTTCTGTCAGCCAAACTAGAGCAGTTTTGGCATGGTTGTTTAAAAGGTAGTTTCATGAATTTGAAATAAGTATTTTAAAACACATGATGTGTGTAATGTTATTTATTATTCTTGGAATATTTTTTAGTTGTATAATTCCAACTTTATCATGTTACCTCTCCTAATTGATTCAAAGAATATGATTCGAAACAAATATCAAATATCTGATTATGATGTTCCTGGCAGAGTCTTCATTAAATAACATCCAAACATACTGGAATAAAGGCTCGGGGTGGGGGGGGGGGGGGGGGGGGGGGGGGGGGGGGTAAATAGGATACAACATTGGCTGAGCATTGTGCTGGAATTACCAATTCCAACCAAAGCATAACATTTGCACACTGAAGTTCAAAATGTTGATTTTGGTCAAATGTTTTTTCCTCAGTAAAATCCATCAGTAGTTTAGTTTAGAGTACAGTGTGAAAACAGGCTCTTCAGCCCACGGAGTCCACGCTTTCCGACTAACAATCATGCTGTACAGTAGCTCTATCCTACACTCTACGGACAATTTACAGAAAGCCAATAAACCTACAAACCCACACGTCTGCGGGATGTGGGAGGAAACGGGAGCGCCCGGAGAAAACCCACGTGGTCACTGGGAGAATGTACAAACTCCGTACAGATAGCAACCGATGTCAGGATTGAACCCGGGTCTCTGACGCTGTAAGGCAGCAAGTCTACCTTTCTGCCACTGTGCCACCCAAAGTAGTTCTCAAAGTAGGTATCAACAATAAGGTATTGCATGAGTACCTGGAACTCTGGATTATAGAACCAGAGACAAAAGCTCAAATTCTACCAAGGCAGCTGGGGAATTAATGCTCAACCATTTAAAGAAATTTGGAATGGAAAGCCACAATCAGTTGCGATAATAATGAGTAGATCCACAATCAGCCCTGCCCAGCATATATGTGACCGCAGGCCATCAATGTGATTAAATCTTGGATGGCTTTTCTAATGTGGGCCAGCAAGACACTCAGAGAAGTGCAGTTAAGGATTGATAATAAATGCTGGTTTCCCCCATTGTGGTTGTCATCCCAACGGGAGAATGAACATAATTCAATGATGCAGAATAGTGGTGCAGAAAGATTTATTCAAATTTTGCAAGGACATGCACAACTTTGGGAAATCTACATAAAGGTTCATGTTAATGAACGTACAAATTGTTGGTCTAAATGAGGCGTACTGATTTTGATCACTGAACAAAATAGGTTTTGAAAAAATTCCACAAAGAACAAAGCCATTTTAAATAATCATTAGAGGCATTTAGTAAATCTGTTATCTGTTACGATAATAACAAACAGTTAAGAATTTCAGTTTAAAGATGTGCAGTGTAAGTTTGGTTTACACAGATTGATGAGTGCCTGGATTGCCCTTGCTGAGGGATGATGTTGAGGTAGATACAATAGTGCCATTTACAAGATTTTTGGATAGGCATATGGACACGCAAGGAATGGAGGGATATGGATTAGGTGCAGGCAGATAAATGCTGGTCTTGGCAACATGCTCAGCATGGACATTGTTGGCCGCAGGGCCTGTTTTTGCCCTTTACTGTTCTATCTTTGGCAGATTGGCAGTTCTTGATTGCAGGTATCATAAAACAATTATATAGAAAGGAAAAGTAAATTTTTGCTCCTAAGAATCAACGAAAACTTACAAATAGGATCCAGGAAAACATTTATTCATAGACACATTGCCATGTTTGCAGGCTGAATAATACACTGCTAATATTCTAATTTCAGTGAAAGCTCGAATAATATTTTTTTTGTAATGAAGCAAGTATAAGGTTTGGAGGGACATGGACCAAATGCGGGCAGGTGGGACTAGTGTAGCTGGGACATGTTGGCTGGTGTGGGCAAGTTGGGCCAAAGGGCCTGATTCCACGCTGTATCACTCTGTGACTCTAAGCAAAAACATGAAGTAAACAGAAATTTGCAGTGATCACTAATAGGTGTCTGGCAAATTTGGTCTTAATGCTGTTTCCACATTAAGGCATGGAAAAAGATACCGTTTCACTTGAATGGCTGCAGCCTAATTTTGCCATGAAGGAGGCTAAAATATATATTGCGTCAGTAAAACCATGGGTGGGAAAACAACAGCATTTCCAGGAACAGACTGTAAATATATATTTTATATCTGATGAAATACATCTAGAATTAACTAAATACAGATGAAAGGTCACTGAAACAGTGAAATTGTGTAGCATTTATACTGGACCAGAACTTCAAGCATTGGAAATAAAAGTGTACATAAATTATTCTGATTGTGAGTTAAGAAATTGCATTTGGTTCATGTGTAAACAGAACAATCACAAACAATCACCAGGACTGCCCATTCTGTGTCTGACTAAAACCTACATGTGGTATTATTTCAACGGTGGTGCATTTTATACCTGTCATAGTTCGTTATAATTATTACAGTGTGCAACTCTTTGCAATTGTACATTTTGAGGCAAAAATGCAACTGGCCGCATTCAGCTTCAGAAAGGGGGCAGAAAGGCAGAACGCAAATCTCTGTAAATTAGCCGTTGGATTTCCACGTACCATTAGATCTGTGTATAGCGTGTGCACGGATGGGTTCATGAGCATGATCCTGGTAATCACTGGATGACATGCCTCATTAGCAGATGAACTTTACCAGGTTGATAAACAAAGGAGGAATTTAAGTCCCAGATGGGCAGCAGTCAGAAGATTTTATTGGTGATGTGGGTGTGTAGAGTGAGTTTAGTTTATTGTCGTGTGTACCAAGGTACAGTGAAAAGCTTTTGTTGTGTGTGCTAATCTGTTAGCAGAAAGACAATACATGATTACAATCGAGCCATCCACAGATTCCAGATACATGATAATGGGAATAATGTGAATAATGTTTAGTGCAAGATAAAGCCAGTAAAGTTTGATCAAAGATAGTCTAAGGATCTCCAATGTGGTAGATAGTAGTTCAGACTGCTCTCTAGAGGTTAGTAGGATGCTTCAGTTGCCTGATAACAGCTGGGAAGAAACTGTCCCTGAATCTGGTGGTGTGCGTTTTCACACTTCTATACCTTTTGCTTGATGGGAGAGAGGAGAAGTGGGGGGGGGGGGGGGGGGGGGGGGGGGTGAGGTGTCAGGGGATCCTCTGCATGTCTAGTTGGTTTTAAATGCAATCTTTGCCCGAAAGAGGTAAACCGCCAGCAAAAATGGGAGTCATTGGGATATTTAGTTTGGCCACAGTCTACCATGTACAAAACACTGTGCACTATGCCTTGGCTACACTAAAACCATTCCCCATCATGTGACCTCTGTCACCAAGGAGCACAATAACATGGCATGCATGGATGCTTGCTCCACAATTTAAACTCCGTCTGGACTTTGAAATGTATCGTTCCTTTATTCTTATGGGCTCCACATCCTGATACCTCCTACCCAATGGCATGGTAGGAGCATCTTCACCACATGCACTAAAGATGTCAAGGTGGCAACTCATTGCCACTTTCTCAAGGTGGGTAACTAAATGTTGACCATGCTGGTTATGACCACATTCTGTAAGTTAATTATGAAAAGATGAACAAAGAAATACAAATCAAATTTGATGTTCAGAATTATTTTTGGCAAGGCACCGTGCATGCAGCAAACTGATTCGAATTTTAAAAAATGGTGTCTATGGAGTGAACTGCCTTTTAAATGCAGCTTTGAATCTTGTCTGTAAGAATCAAGGATCTGAAGATGCTGGTTTACAAACAAAAACATGCAAAGTGCTGGAGTGACTCGGCAGGTCAGGCAGCATCTCTGGAGAACATGGATAGATGATCATCGGGTCTCTAAAGACGGACCCTGACCTGAAACGTCACCTACCATTGTTCTCCAGAGATGTTGCCTGGCCCATTGTGTTACTCCAGCACTTTATTTATTTTTTAATCTTGTCTGCCAGGTTGTGAAGTTGGCCCTGTAGGTTTGATTGCTGGGCAGTGTGAACTTTAAGATATAATCAGATTTCCGGGCTAGAGAAAGTCATATAATACCAGTCAAGCTTGTTGGTATGTTTCAGTGAAGTGTCTCTGCTACCCAGATTGAGCCAAAATATCCAAGTAGATTGTTCAAGTGATTTGCCAGAGGGAGCAAACAGGTAACTTAATCTTTATGATTATAACCACACCTTGTTTATCGCCACCAGATTGATCTATAATGTGTCCCCCTCTCTCACTCACGCTGTATAAATATTAGGGGAATGTTATGCCTGTACTCACCCCACTTTGCACTGAAACCACTCTTGTTCAAGCAAGGAAGCCTGTTCCTGAAACCCTTCATCACTATTCCCGAATCTCTGATCTTAGTGTTGCCTGGCCAATCTAGAATATGTCCAAATTACAAACATTTTATTCCTGGTTGCAGTTTTAGCTTTAGGTTTATTATTGTCACATGTACCGGGGTACAGTGAAAAGCTATGTTTTGCATGCTAACTAATCAGATCAGGCAATAGTATACGCAAATATAATCAACTCAATCTCAAGTAAGATAGGTAGACCAAAGGAAAAGATACAGGGAAAGGAAAGGGAATGAGTGTAGAATGTAGTTCTCAGCATTGTAGAGCATCAGTTCCATAGATAAATCCAATGACAATGAGGTAGAGGTGAATCAGACAGTACCATAGCTTATGGAAGGACCACGCAGAAGACTGATAACATCACATCTGCAGCGAGCATGTTAATCATGCCTAATCAAGCCAGATGACTGAACATTAAAAGTTGCTTGCGGCTCACATCCGCATTTGATTAGTATGTGTGTCAAGGGTTATGGAGAGAAGGCAGGAGAATGCAGTTAGGATAGAGAGATAGATCAGCCACGATTGAATGGTGGAGTAGACTGGATTGGCCGAAAGGCCTAATTCTGCTCCTATCACTTATGACCTTGTGACCTTATGACACAGTAATTAACCAAAACATTTAATATCCCAAAACAATGTAAAGGATCAAGCAGTGAGAAATGACAAAGGAAGATGCATATTTGTTAAGTTTAATCATGTTTATTCGTCTTTTACACCATTGCTATTTGACTACCCACAAGTCTATGATATCCATTGATAGGCTCCAAGTGAAGTTATTCTCAAAGCCTTTGTACATTCTAGTAGTCTGAGGACATTGATTTAAAACAAAACACCAGAAGTGTACTTCACCTATATAAACTAAGTGTATACTGTATATAATTGGACCAGTTGTCCAAGGGACTGATATGTTAATATATGGCATTTCATATCAGTATGTGGTTAGGTCATTTCAGCAAAGAAATGCAAGTGGGGGAATTTGCATTATCCCATTTGAAATATAACTCACTGCAAATGAGCAATTCTGTTGTCTTTCCACTTGAGTTGACAACCATTACTGTATATTGTAACGTTGTTGTAAACATTGGAATCATGTCTGCAATTCCAAGTTGGAAATGTATAACACATTAAAAATGTATCAGACACTTGACACAGATATCACGCAGGAGGGAGAAATGAAATAGAAGCCAGTTTGCTTGGGATAGGGGAGAGGGAGGATTGTGAATCTCAGAGGTAGAGCAAAGGGGAGACTCCAAGCTACAAATGTAAAAGACAAGTGAAGCTTTATCTTGAAAGGGAGACCTCTCAGACACAAGACACTGTAGACAGGGAAGAGTGAGTAGATCAGTTAGCAAAAGGTGCCAACAGGTGGGCAACTGTGACAGAATCTGAATTCAAGGAACTATAATAGACAATAGACAATAGGTGCAGGAGTAGGCCATTTGGCCCTTCGAGCCAGCACCGCCATTCAATGTGATCATGGCTGATCATCCCCAAACAGTACTCCATTCCTGCCTTCTCCCAATATCCCCTGACTCCGCTATCTTTAAGAGCCCTATCCAGCTCTCTCTTGAAAGCATCCAGAGAACCTGCCTCCACCGCCCTCTGAGGCAGAGAATTCCACACACTCACAACTCTCTGTGAGAAAAAGTGTTTCCTCATCTCTGTTCTAAATGGCTTACCCCTTATTAACCATATAACATATAACCATATAACAATTACAGCACGGAAACAGGCCCTCTCGGCCCTTCCAGTCCGTGCCGACCATTTGTTTTCCCCTAGTCCCATCTACCTGCACTCAGACCATACCCCTCCATTCCCTTCACGTCCATATACCTATCCACTTTACTCTTAAATGTTAAAATCGATCCTGCCTCCACCACTTCTGCTGGAAGCTCATTCCACACAGCCACCACCCTCTGAGTAAAGAAGTTCCCCCTCACGTTACCCCTAAACTTCTGTCCCTTAATTCTCATGTCATGCCCTCTTGTTTGAATCTTCCCTACCCTCAATGGGAAAAACGTGTCCAATTTCCCTTGAAAACCATGGCTCTTTCCAATTTTTACTATTTCCTTTCAACCTAACAGGGACATAAAGATTCTGTACTCTTACAATTTCCCCTTTAAATGTCCTCCATTTCTCTTCTACATCCTTCCCATGAAACAAAGTGTCCCAATTCACTCCTTTAAAATCCTTACGCATTCCCTCAAAGTTAGCCTTTCTCCAATCAAAAATCTCCACCCTAGGTCCAGTTCTGACTCTCTCCATAATTATATTGAAACTAATGGTATTGTGATCACTGGTCCCGAAGTGCTCACCAACGCATACCTCCGTCACCTGACCTGCCTCATTTTCTAACGGGAGGTCCAGCACTGCCCCTTCTCTGGTCGATACCTCTATGTACTGCTGCAAAAAACTATCCTGCACACATTTTACAAACTCCAAACCATCCAGCCCATTTACAGAATGTGTTTCCCAGTCTATTTTTGGAAAATTGAAATCTCCCACAATCACTACCTTGTGCTTACTACTAATATCTGCTATCTCCTTACATATTTGCTCTTCCAATTCTCGCTCCCCATTTGGTGGTCTATAATACACCCCTAAAAGTGTTGCTACACCGTTCCCACTTCTCAGTTCCACCCAAATAGCCTCCCTAGACGAGCCCTCTAATCTATCCTGCCAAAGCACTGCTGTAATATCTTCTCTGACAAGCAATGCAACACCTCCCCCTCTGGTCCCTCCAATTCTATCACACCTGAAGCAACGAAATCCTGGAATATTTAGTTTCCAATCACAGCCCTCCTGCAACCATGTTTCACTGATTGCCACCACATCATATTTCCAGGTGTCAATCCAGGCTCTAAGTTCATCCACCTTACTTACAATGCTCCTAGCATTAAAATATACACATTTTAGAAACCCACCATCCCTTATTCTCTGTCTATTATCTTTTTCATCTTTCTCGCCTACATTTTGGATCCGAGTGCTTCCCTTCTCTGCCTCTTGCCCCACACCCTGACCCCTAGCCCCCTCTACCCGAGTCCCTCCCCCCAGCCTTTCTAGTTTAAAGTCTCCCCAGTAGCCTTTACAAATCTCCCTGCCAGGATATTGGTCCCCCTCGGGTTCAAGTGCAACCCGTCCTTTGTGTACAGATCATGCCTTCCCCAAAAGAGGTCCCAGTGATCAAGAAACTTGAATCCCTGCCCACTGCACCAGTCCCTTAGCCACGCATTTATCCTCCACCTTATTCTTAAATGGTGGCCCCTGGTTCTGGACTCCCCCAACATCGGGAACATGTTTCCTGCCTCCAGCATGTCCAAACCCTTAACAATCTTATATGTTTCAATAAGATATCCTCTCATCCTTCTAAACTCCAGAGTGTACAAGCCCAGCTGCTTCATTCTCTCAGCATATGACAGTCCCGCCATCCCGGGATTTAACCTTGTAAACCTATGCTGCACTCCCTCAATAGCAAGAATGTCCTTCCTCAAATTAGGGAACCAAAACTGCACACAATACTCCAGGTGTGGTCTCACTAGGGCTCTGTACAACTGCAGAAGGACCTCTTTTCTCCTATACTCGACTCCTCTTGTTATAAAGGCTGACATGCCATTCGCTTTCTTCACTGCCTGCTGTACCTGCATGCTTAGTTTCATAGACTGATGTACAAGGACCCCCAGATCCCGCTGTACTTCCCGTTTTCCCAACCTGATGCCATTTAGATAATAATCTGCCTTCCTGTTTTTGCTACCAAAGTGGATAACCTCACATTTCTCCACATTAAACGTCATCTGCATGCATCCGCCCACTCCCCCAACCTGTCCAAGTCACCCTGCATCCTCATAGCATATAATTTGGTTAGTCATCAGAAGTCAGAAGTCTCATCAGATATGCAGGAATGGAGGGATGTGGAGTATGTTCAAGCAGATTTTGTTGGTTCAGCTCAGACATTGTGGGTCAAAGGGCCTGTTCCTGTGTTGGACGTCCTCGTGTTCTATGTTCCATGGTCAGATTAGTAAAGATTGATTCCCAAGACAATGTTGAATATGTTGGGCGATGCAAAGAACTGCAGATGCTGGAATTTTTTTAGCAAAGCACGAAGTGCTGGAGTAACTCAGCAGGTCAGGCAACATCTGTGGAGGGTAAGGGAGAGGTGACATTTCGGATCAGAGCCCTTCTTCACACTGGCTCAGCTTGCAGCGTAGAGAGGCAGAGAGAAATGGATGGATATTGTCATGTTAGCTACTACATTAAGCTGACTGAAATCTCTCATCCACAAGTAAAACTATTTCACCAGGAGCTGGGGATTTCTGGTCCCTTGTCATTTACTAAATCCCTTGTCAGAGGTTATGCACAATTGGCAGTAATTCAATTACTGGTTCATTGTAAACATAGGTAGGCAGTTGAAAACACCAGTGCTCCATACAGTATTTAAGCACGTCTCAGATGTGACCCTGTACACAGCTGAATAATACTAATGCATCACTTGGCAGGAAGATTGCAAATAAGTGATAAATTTGAAGTAATTGAGTTTCCTTGTTCATTGGAACACCTTTATTACAAACTGCAGGTCTCTTAGTCATTCTCTGTGCTGCTCACCTCTATAAGGAGCTTATATTAGCCAACGAGCTTTTATGCTCCAATATCTGTCATTTTTGCAATTTTAGGAAACTACATAATGCTCTCTTTTGAAAATATCCAGTGAATTGACCTCCACTGCCTTCTGTGGCAGAGAATTCCACAGATTCGCAACTCTTTGGGTGAAAATGATTTTCCTCATCTCAGTCCTAAATGGCCTATGACTTGTTCTCAAACTGTGACCCCTGGTTCTCGACTCCCCCAACATCGGGAACATTTTTCCTGCATCTACCCTGCACAATCCTCAAGAATTTTAAATGTTTCTATAAGATCCCCTCTCTTTCTTCTAAATTCCAGCTAATACAAGCCCAGTCACATGGACTCCAAGGTATGTCAATTTTTCAGTGACAATTCTGAAGGGAAATGTTTGGAGATGTAAAGGGTCTTGAGCTTTTATTGGCATAATTTCACTTTTATTCCAGTTTATTCTATACCCTGAGAAGGAACCAAATTGGCTGTGGCTATGGCTAAGGCAAATAACATTGGTGAAAAGAGCACATCCTTGCCTATTACCCCTGGATAATTGAAATTTAGGTTTCAGCGTCTGATTAGTCAATATTCTGGCAGTCGGATTGTTATATAACAGCTTTATCCATGAGATAAAATGTTCTCCTAGTTTAAATTTTTGCAACACTGTAAAGAAATAGACCCATTCTACTTGGTCAAATGCTTTTTTCTGCATCTAAATAAATAATAGTTAAATCTTCATTTATCGTTCTGTGTGAATACATTATATTAAACAAGAGTCTCAAATTATAAAACGAATGTCGCTTAGGTATAAACCCAGTTTGGTCTGGATGTATTAATTTACTAATATACGAACTAAGTCTTCTTGCCAAAGTCTTAGCTAATATTTTCTGATTTGTATTTAGAAGAGCTATTGCTCTGTATGATCCAAGCTCTTCAAGATTTTTGTCTTTTTTAGGTATCAATGTAATGGTTGCTTCGGCTAGGGTTTGTGGTAAGGTGTGTTCTTTAAAAGCATGAATATAAAGGGCTCGTAGGCGTGGGGAAATTAAGACATTACATTTTTTATAGAATTCATTACTGAACCCATCTGGACCTGGCGTTTTCCCATTATTCAGTGATTTGATAGTCTCTTCAATATCTTTTACCATCATCTCAGCTCCTAATTCTTCTCGTTCCACCTCATTAAGTGATGGGAGGTTGCAATTGTCAAGAAAGTTTTTGATCTTTGCAGTTGGCTGAAGTTTTGGATGCATATAAATTTTGATAGAATTTTAGGAATCTTTCGTTAATATCTTTAGGAAGAGTAAGCAGCTCACCTTTTTTCTGATCTGTTTTTTTGATTAGTGTGATCTTTTTCCACTTTTCTCAGCTGGCGTGCCAGAAGTTTATGCGGTTTATCACCAAATTCAAAAATGTTTTGCTTGGTGGATTGAAATAACTTAACAACTTTTGCGGAGAGGATCTGATTTAACTTGAATTTTAATGCTGCTATCTTATTATATTTAACAGTAGATGGATCAATCGCATTTTCTGAATCAAGCTAATCTGTTTTTCTAATTCCAATTGTTCCGACCTCTTTTTTTTTGTTTTGATAAGCTTGGTATGAAATAATGGAGCCTTTGATAAAGGCCATAAAAGATTCCCACAGTAAAGTTGGTGAAATACCAGGTGTGTCATTTGTCGCATAAAATAATTCCATCTGTTGCTTCAGGTTGTCACAGCTACCTGGCTCAGTTAATATTTGTGGACTCAATCTCCAAAATGTTTTTTTGTTATGCATTCCTTCTAGTTTTAAGGAAAAAGTTAATGGACAATGGTCAGAAATGATGTTATTATGATATTTAGGATTGATTGTAAAAGGGATCAGTTTTGCATTCACCAGAAAATAATCAATTTGTGTATACGTTTTGTGAACCCCTGAATAAAAAGAGTATTCTCTTCCAGATGGATTGGCAATCCTCCATACATCGGTTATGTTTGTGTTTTTTTATGTAAGTGTTTAAAAGTTCGCTGGATTTTACAGTTCAGAAGGTTGACAGGACTAATATCTGGAATGTTTTCTTAAATGAGAACAGGCTATCCTTACTATTGATTGAGAAATATTTGACGCTGAGGTGCCTTGATCATGACAAAATGTTTTCTTGTAATGTAATGAGGAGAAAACCAGTAGAAGATGAGTTTTGAATTAATTTACCAGAAAGTCAATGGCCTATTGTTAACCTTCCATTGTCTAGAACACAAGCAAATCTTTAGCTCAACTAGTCTCAGCTCCAAGAGATGTATCAACCTGCTCATGTACTTTGTCTACCCCTGTCATGGTATATATTTCCCTTAAATTGAATTAATTTAATTTCAATTACTCCCTGTGGAAGCATGCTACAATGCTTATATTTTTAGACTTGGAAATTCCTCCTGATTTCTTAATGGCCTTTCTATTTATGACCTTGTCTGCATATCCCACCAAATCCAATCAGGTAAGAATAACCTTACACTACTCCACCCTCCCCTCTCCACCACTACCACTCATCCTCAGCATTTTTTCCATTCATCTGAAACAATATATCCCACTACCAGTTTACCGTAACAGTCAGCACAATCTGCAAAAGGTATTGTCATTCTGTATTGGTACCCATAAAGCACATCAAACATTTCTGTAACTCTTTAGAATGAAGAAAATTAATTTTAACAAACATTTGTGGTACAATAAAATGAATAATTTTCAGCAGTTGTCAATAACTTTTATTTTGATCTTTAATGTATTTTAGATCCAATGGCAATATTCTGCTCTCATGCACATTTGAACGTGTCAGATAGACACAAAGTACTGGAGCAACTCAGCAGATCTGGCAACATCTCTGGCGAAAAGGATCAGGTGACTTTTCGGGTTGAAACCCTTGCTCGGACTTCACAAATGGTGCCTGACCCGCTGAGTTGCTCTCGCACTTTGTGCCCACCTTCAGTATAAACCAGCATCTGTAGTTCCGTCCCACACATTTTGAATTTAGCAGGGTTGCTATAATTTACTTTTCATTCCTGCACTTGTCCCTTAAATGCATAATTACCGAGTAGATCAGTGATCCATGTGTAAATCATTCGCCATTGTGAAATTCTTTGGGCTCATGTTTACATTGCATAAAGTTGAATATCATAATTACAACCATAAATAAACATGTCAGACCTAATTTATTGCCTTTGAAGAGCATTGAAAGAGTTTTCTTTAAGTAGAGACAGGAATTATTTTCCATGCAAAGTTTCACAACTATATCAAAAGGAAAGTTGTTTAATCCATTTCAAGCAGCACTGCATTATCCCTTGTCCCAGAGTTTAGAATGTAATCTGGAAGATGGACTTCAAAGCATAGCTCCAGGACTGGTTCAGTACTCATTGTACTCTATGTTATTCAAATGCTGAAGCACAGACCCAGTGGTGAGGAAAACCAACACAGGGGACAAACCTATTTGTCTTCATCCCTGTTAATCCCTGACTCACAAAATCATTATTCCTTGGAAATATTGGTAGAAGTGATTAAGAGATGGTCCTCAAGAAGCTAATGTCCCATTTTCACTTTGTGGATAACTTTGTGTGGCACCATCAACATACCAATTGGTATAGATTCAAAACAGATATAGTTACTCCTAACTATGCCTCCAATAACCTCATGACCTGGCATATCCCTTGTTCCAGTGGTACTATCAAACCAGATGTCCATGCCTGGTCGAATGAGCATGTAAGGAGCAGTCCCAGAAATACCAAAGTTATCAAGGAACTGCAGTAAAAGACACAAAGTGCTTTGAGTAACTCAATGAGTCAGGCAGCACTGGAGAACATGGATGGGTGGCGCTTTGGGTGAGGCCCCTCCAGATGCTGGTTTATACAAAAAACAAGACACTAAGTGCTGGAGTAACTCAGCAGGTCAGTCAACATCTCTGGAGAACATGGATAGTTGACAAAGAATGGACCCAGCCTAATACGTTACCTATCCATGTTCTCCAGAGATGTTTTAGTTTAGTTTAAAGATGTAGCATGGAAACAGACACTTCAGCCCAGCGATTCCGTATCGACCAACAATCACCTGTACATTGGTTCTATGTTATCCCAGTTTTGCATCCTACACACTAGGGGCAATTTACAGAAGCCAATTAACCTACAAACTTGCATGTCTTCGGGATGTGGGAGGAAACCACAGCACCCGGTCACAGAGAGAACGTACAGTCACAGTGAGAATGTACAAACGCCGTACACCCATAGTCAGGGTTGAACGCGGGTCTCTGGAGATAGAAGGCAGCAACTCCACTGCTGCACCACTGTGCTGCCCTGCTGAGTTACTCCAGCAACTTTTTGGGTTATTTTGTACTCTGGACATGATGTACCAATCTGGTAGAGCGATAACGCAGGAATACGCGTGTCTGACAAACCCAGCATATTGTTGACTGAGATAAGCATTCCTTTACCCAATAGATCATTTCAAGGCTCTGCAGTAATACTACATTCAGCAATGAATGGTGACAGATAACTAAACTAACAAGAGAAAGTTGACCCAAATGCATTAACGCAAAATACTACACTGATGGACATGTGATGATCTTCAACCAGAAATGCCAAACCATTCGCTACTCCTCCTGATGTTCCCACACTCGTCAATGCCAGTTTCCATCCAGTCACAAAAATGGCTTCATGTACTGTATACAGCAAAGGCCATGGGCTCTGATAACATTCCAGCAACAGAATTTGTTGTGGTTCTCTAGCCAAGCTGTTCCAGTGGAGTTACGATGCTAGGATCAAGCAAAATATTTGGAAAATTGCCCAGTAAATGTTCTGGCTACGGAAAGCAGAACTTTTTTTTTCAATTACTGATCCTTTAATTTATTTCTCAATCATGCGAAAATGCCAAAATAAATAAGTGAAGAAGCAAATAGCTGCATATTGATACCCAGTTCAAGTTGAGTCAGTTGTATTTTCTGCCCAAAAATAAACAAAAGAGCTGATGACAAGAGAGTCAGAGAGTCATAGAGTCTTACAGCTTGGAAACAGGCCATTTGGCCCAACTTGCCCACTACGACTAACATGTCCCATCTACACCAGTCCCACCTGCCTGGATTTGGTCCATATTCCTTCAAACCAGTCCCATCCACGTACCTGTCCTAATGTTTCTTAAACAATGTGATAGTACCTGCCTCAACTACCTCCTCTGGCAGCTCGTTCCTTACACCCACCACTATTTGTGTTAAAAGAGTTACGTCTCAGGTTTCTATGACATCTTTCTTCGCCCCCCCCCCCCCCCCTCACATTAAACCTAAGTCTTCTGGACTCGTTTAGTTTTTGGTATCAAGAATCCCTTATAGAATTTGAAGTCATGAGAATTATTGAAATCTCTCAGACTGAATTCATACACAACACAAAGGTGTATAGTTGTGGCTGTTGTGGTTTCGTTGTCTCAACACCAGAGCATGGCAGCAGGGATTCCTCAGGGCAATGACCTGGGCGGTATCTAAACCTGCTTCACGAAAGGCTTGGGATGTTTTTGCATGATTACACAGTTCAGTTTAGTTTTAGTTTATTTTAGACATACAGCATGGAAACATCCTTTGGCCCAGCGAGCCCGCACTGACCATTGATCACCCATTCTGCTTACTTCTATGTTATCCCACTTTTTCATCCACTCTACACACTGGGGGAAATTTACAGAGGCTAATTAACCTACAAACCCACACGTCGTAGGGACGTTAGGAGGAAACCAGAGCACCCAGAGGAAGCCTGCGCGGTCACAAGGAGAATGCGCAAACTCCACACAGACAGCACTCGAGGTCAGAATCAAACCCATGGCTCTGGCGCTGTGAGTCAGCAACTCTACTAGCTATTCCACTGTGACGCCAACAAATATTACTGACAACTGCTTGGATAGACTCTATTAATCTATTTAACTCTACCTTTAATCCTCAAACAACAAGCATGTAATTTTATCCCACTGCCTTCAAAAAATAGAAAACTCGCAGAGCAGCCTCTCTGACAGAGATCGATAGGCTTTTAGAGAAGTTGCAACCCATTTCACTCCATGAATGCTGGTATTCTCTCCTCCTCCTTCAGCCTCGACCTGGTGGTGTAATTGGCAAATTGACGCACGCTATGAGTAATCTGGGTGCATCAAGAGGAGATATTCAGGTTGTGATTTTCCCTAATTATACGAATTCCAGTCATCTTCAGCGGGTGCAGTATATTGCAGCCTGAATCAATCACCGAGAATGCAATCATAATCATCAGTGGCAAGGTCACGCAGATGGAGGACGAAGGCAAAAATCATTTTGAAGGAAGGTTCCACTAAATCTTCCTATCAGCATAATACTGTGCAGGGCACTGAAATGCATATCTGTGGTAAAAAACTCAGATTTAATCATTTTCTTCCAAGGTTGTCAACCTCAACACTTTGTGGCACGGACAATTAATTTGAAAAGCAATCTTTAAGGAGTGTAACAGAAATTTTCTTCAGCAGTCAAATCGCCTGCGATTTTACACTGCTCTTTATCTTTCATAAGTGAAAATTTATTTCCAGCCTGTTCGGATTAGATTATTCTGTTGTCCGACAAAGAAAATGAATAGCACTGCAAGGCAAAGAAATATATGAATGCCCAACTGACGTTCATGACATTTTTTGGTTGTTTCCATAGTGAAGAAAATCTCTGTTCCTGTGTGTGGAAACCACAGTGACCCTCTGCTGAAAATAAAACCCTTGAGTATCAGAAAGTGAGTCTTGTTCACCAGATTCAGAAGAGACAGCTTTGAAGTGAGTCATTGGTTCCTGGCAATGTACTTCAAGCCAATTTCTATTCCATCCCACCCTTACCCAGAGCAGCAGCTGAACGCTGACAGATGGCATGCACGCTTCACCTCCCAGTCTGCATCAGGCATAGCTCCATGTCCCCCCTTGACATTTCCCGCAGTGCTCAGTTTATCATTTGCATGACGGATTTCTGAAGCACTTCTCTCCCCGAAGAGTTGCGATACAGGGAGACGGTTGGGTTCTGCCTCGTCACAAGCTCGCAAGGAGGCATCTTGACTGGGCATCCGCGTGAGTGGAAAGATTCGACGGATCCACAGACTACCTCAGGAGAGCAGTCAGGCATTGTGCGTATGCTGGGTACTGTCAACAAATAGGACACATGGGCACACCACAAGAAGCACTGTTGGATAGGGTGAACAATGCCACGGTATATTCACTGACAATGGTTGCTTTGTAAATATTTGTTTTTAAATGTAAAGGAATTTAATCAGTCAATCAAAGATATAATTAAAATCCACGATTATTTTACGTTAAAGGGATCAACTGTTCGGTGGAACTCAGTTTCCCCGAGCCTCCAGACTCTGCAATTACAAATAAAAGTGCAACCTGCCCTTTATATTTCCCGTGAGAGGCAATATCAAGCTTGTTGACGCTTTGAAGGATCTCCAAGGTTTTAATAAGCGCACTAAAAGGATTAATAAAAGGCTTGACTAGATTTATATGGCGACAGTCGCAGTGTTTTTTCATATAAACAACGTACCACTTTATGGGCTGCACTGAGGTGCAGCAGTAAGGTTGCTGCCTTACAGCGAATGCAGCGCCGGAGACCCGGGTCCGATCCAGACTACGGGTGCTGTCTGTACGGAGTTTGTGCGTTCTCCCCGTGACCGCGTGGGTTTTCTCCGCGACCTACAGCTTCCTCCCACACTCCAAAGAAGTACAGGATTGTAGGTAAATTGAAAAATTCTTGGTGTAAATGTAAAAATTCTCCCTAGTGGGTGCAGGTGGATCGCTGGTCGGCGCGGACCCAGTAGGCCGAAGAGCCTGTTTCCGCGCTGTATCTCTAAACTAAACTTGTAGCATAGCTACAAGGAGTAGCAGAAGTTGCATATCAACGTCTTAACGTTTCTGCTGATATTTCATGGTTACAGTTGCTGATCAAGAGAGAGGGCAGAGAAATCTCTTACTAACACATACATATCCACGTGTCACAAACATTTGAAAATAAACCCCCCATTTTACTTGGATTCCAAAATAGGCCAGGTCCAACTCGTCAAAAGAAGTGTTCTGCTTTTCCCACTCCTGCATTGCATTGATATGACAAAGTTATATAAACATGACAAGACCAATAAAGGTGAGGGGGTGAGTTTTGTTGGCAGAAGGTTGGATATAGACGAGAGATGAAAATATTGATTGTAGTAGGACAGTAAAGTAAGCATGCAGATACAGCAGGCAGTGAAGAAAGCTAATGGCATGTTGGCCTTCATACCGAGAGGGGTTGAGTTATAGGAGCAAATATGTCCTTCTGCAGTGAGACCACACCTGGAGTATTGTGTGCAGTTTTTGTCTCCTAATTTGAGGAAGGACATTCTTGCTATTGAGGGAGTGCAGCATAGGTTCACAAGGTTAATTCCCGGGATGGAGGGACTGTTAGAATGGAGCGACTGGGCTTGTATTCACTGGAATTTAGAAGGATGAGAGGTGATCTTATAGAAACATATAATATTATTAAGGGATTGGACACGCTAGATGCAGGAAACATGTTCCCGATGTTGGGGGAGTCCAGAATCATAGAAACATAGAAACATAGAAATTAGGTGCAGGAGTAGGCCATTCAGCCCTTCGAGCCTGCACCGCCATTCAATATGATCATGGCTGATCATCCAACTCAGTATCCCGTACCTGCCTTCTCTCCATACCCTCTGATCCCCTTAGCCACAAGGGCCACATCCAACTCACTCTTAAATATAGCAAATCAGGGGCCACAGTTTAAGAATAAGGGGTAGGACATTTAGAATGGAGACGAGGAAATACTTTTTCACCCAGAGAGTTGTGAATTTGTGGAATCCCTTGCCTCAGAAGGCAGTGAGGCCGATTCACTGGATGCATTCAAAAGAGAGTTAGATAGAGCTTTGAGGACTAGCATATATGGGGAGAAGGCAGGAACTGAGTACTGATTCTGGATGATTAGCCATGATCACATTGAATGGCGGTGCTGGCTCGAAGAGCCGAATGGCCTACTCCTGCACCTATTGTTTCTGTACCTGTGTAGTGATGTGTTTCCATGTGTCTGCTGCCCTTGCCCTTGGTAGTAAGGGTCAAATCTAATCAAGGAAGCCCTGGAGACTGGTTGCAGTGTATCTGATAGACAATACATCCTGCTGTCATTGTGCACTAATGAAGGAAGTGGATGTTTAATGCATTGGATGAGCTGCCAGTCAAGATGGGTTGCTTTGTTCTGGAAGGAGTGATAATTACACCCAGAAAGGTCAAGTGTGTTTTATCAGACTTTTAACCAGTGCAGGTGAGTTTCTGAGGAATTAGCACAGGTCTATATTCAGCGAGGTTTAACTCCCAAGAAATGGCAATGAAAATAAAAAGGATAAGTTTTAATTTATTGTCACATGTACCGAGGTACAGGGAAAAGCTTCTGTCCCATGCTAACTGGTCAGCGGGAAGATTATGCACGAGTACACTCGAGACATCCACAGTGTACAGATACATGATAAAGAGAATAATGTTTAGTGCAAATTGAAGTCTTGTAAAGTCTAATTAAAGATAGTCAAAGGGTCTCCAATGAGGTAGATAGTAGTTCAAGACTGCTCCCTAGTTGTTGATAGGGTGGTTCAGTCGCCTGATAACAGCTGAGAGAAAACTGTCCCTGAATCTGGAGATGTGCGTTTTCACACTTCCGTACCTCTTGCCTGATGGGAGAGGGGAGAAGAGGGAGAGACCGGGGTGAGACTGATAGTTGATTATGCTGGTGGTCTTGCTGAGGCAACGTGAAGGCTAAATGGGATCAATTGAAGGGAGGTTGGTTTTTGTGTGATGGTCTGGGCCCCATCCACAATTCTCTGCAATTGTGGTTTTGGATGGAGCAGTTGGATGGTGCAATTCCACTTGACCAAGGTCACCCCTTGGCCACTAATGAGAATAAATCCTATTTAACCAATCTCTCCTTATAACTGCAGCCCTCCATTCCAGTCAATATCCTGGTGAACCTCTTCTGCACCCTCTCTATTGTTACCACATCAATGGTAGTGTGGTGACCTGAACTTTACACAATACTCTGCCTGACTAATATTTTGTCCAACAGCATCATGACATGCCAACTCTTCCACCCAATGCCTCGGCTAACATACATACATACAAACATACTAAACACCATGTATAGGTGAACTGCTGATGCTGGTTTAAACCGAAGATAGACACAAAAAGCTGGAGTAACTCAGCGGGACAGGCAGCATCTCTGGAGAGAAGGAATTGGGTGATGTTGTGGGTCAGGATTTCAGTCTGAAGAAGGATCTCAACCCGAAATATCACCTATTCCTTCTCTCCAGAGTTGCTGCCTGTCCCGCTGAGCTACTCCAGCTTTTCGTGTCATACCAAATACCATTTTCCTTACCCTATGTAACTGTTCCACCACTTTCAGGGATCTATGGATTTACACCTCAATGTCTCTCTGTATACAATATTCCAAATATATATGTCATTTACTCTAAATGTGCTAACAAACACCAGACGTCTCACCCTGAGGCATTTACCACCATTGCTGGGGACTTCAATAAGCAAACGTAAAGAAATCACTCCCCAACTTCCACCACATGCCTCCTGCTGCACCAGAGGACCAAACACCCTCGACCACTGCTACACCACCATCAAGAATGCCTACCGCTCTATCCCTCGCCCTCACTTCGGTAAATCCGACCATACCGCGGTGCTGCTTCTTCCTGCCTACAGGCAGCAATTAAAGAGCGCACCCCAGAGGACCCCAGTCACAGAAGCCGACGTCAGGAAATCCTTCAGAGGGGTGAACCCTCGAAAAGCGCCTGGACCTGATGGCATACCTGGTCGTGTTCTAAAAATCTAAAAAGCAGATCAAATGGCTGGAGTTTTTACGGACATTTTCAACCTCGCACTTCTGAGGTCTGAGGTTCCCACCTGCCTCAAAAAGGCATCAATAATACCGGTGCCCAAGAAGAGCAAGGTGACGTGCCTCAATGACTATTGACCTGTGGCACTAACGCCTGTGGTGATGAACTGCTTCGAGAGGTTGAGCATGGCGCAAATCAACTCCTACCTTGACAAAAACCTGGACCCACTGCAGTTCGCTTACCACCACAACAGATCAACGGTGGATGCGATCTCGCTGGCTCTCCACTCCGCTCTGGACCACTTGGACAACAAAAACTCATATGTCAGGCTGTTATTCATCGATTACAGCTCGGCATTTAATACTATCATCCCCTCCAAGCTGGTTACCAAACTCGCAGAACTGGATCTCTGCACATCCCTCTGCAATTGGATCCTCGACTTCCTCATTCACAGACCACAGTCTGTTCGTATTGGTGGAAATGTGTCAGACTCGATAACAATCAGCAAGGGAGCACCTCAAGGCTGCTTGCTCAGCCCCCTGCTGTACTCACTCTATACTCATGACTGCGTAGCTGGTCATAGTGCGAACTCCATCATCAAGTTCGCTGACGACACCACTGTTGTGGGGCATATTACTGATGGGGATGAGTCGGAGTACAGAAGAGAGCAACTGTCCAAATGGTACCAGCACAATAACCTGGCCCTCAACACCAGCAAAACCAAGGAACTGATTGTGGACTTTGGAAGGAGTAGGATGGGGACAACGGGTCGATGGTTGAAAGGGTCAAGAGCTTCAAATTCCTGGGCGTGCACATCTCTGAAGATCTTTCCTGGTCCGAGAACACTGATGCAATTATCAAGAAAGCACATCAGCGTCTCTACTTCCTGAGTATATTACGGAGAGTCGGTTTGTCAAGGAGGACTCTCTCTAACTTCTACAGGTGCACAGTAGAGAGCTTGCTGACCGGTTGCACCATGGCTTGGTTCAGCAACTTGAGCGCCCTGGAGAGGAAAAGACTACAAAAAGTAGTAAACACTGCCCAGTCCATCATCGGCTCTGACCTTCCTTCCATCGAGGGGATTTACTGCAGTCGCTGCCTCAAAAAAGGCTGGCAGTATCATCAAAGACCCACACCATCCTGGCCACACACTCATCTCCCTGCTACCTTCAGGTAGAAGGTACAGGAGCCTGAAGACTGCAACGACCAGGTTCAGGAATAGCTACTTCCCCACAGCCATCAGGCTATTAAACCTGGCTCAGACAAAACCCTGAACATTAATAACCCATTATCTGTTATTTGCACTTTATCAGTTTATTTATTCATGTGTGTATATATTTATATATGGTATATGGACACACTGATCTGTTTTGTAGTCAATGCCAACTATGTTCTGTTGTGCTGAAGCAAAGCAAGAATGTCATTGTCCTATCAGGGACACATGACAATAAACTCACTTGAACTTGAACTTAACAGTATTTAACCTCACAAAATGCATGACTTGTCTGAAGTCTGAATTAAATTCCATCTGCTACAACTTCACCAAACCTGTCACCTGATCATTGGTTCCTTTTCAAAGTCGAAACAACTTGAAAATATGGTTTTGGATTTGCAATGAGCAAGAACTAGCCTAGTCATTATTTTCTCCATCAATAACATTTAAAGATTCAGTCTTTAATGTATTTTATATACCTAGCACGGAAGGACACACTATAAGTAAGCAGAGAGTATTAGATTTTAACTTGAATTGAAATGTGAATTATTGATCTTGTCATTCTATTAAAATTAAAACTTGCCTTCTTTCATTAGAAAACATAGCCTCAGCATAGAAACTCAGTTATAGTCTGTGTGTGTGTTTTTTTAATTGTTTGTCCATTATACTTCAACTTAAAGCAACAGTCACTTAGCTAAAACAACAGCTGCATTTGTGACAATGTTATTAGCCAGCCAGAATGGAGATGATTGCAGCAAATAACTGATTGATTTTCAGCATGTGATATATATCTATCTACTTTCCACTAATTTTTCTTTCTGGAAACTACCCTGCTTTTATTGCGAGAAGTAACTGGTTTCAGTTTCCTTCGTTCTTTCAAATTTAATCAGAAAGGGTGTCAGGTATTACGGGGAGAAGGCCGGACAATGGGGTTGAGAGGGAAGGATAGATCAGACATGATTGAATGGCGGAATAGACTTGATGGGCCGAATGGCCTGATTCTGCTCCTATAACTGATGAACATGAAAAGACTTTGATCACAGTGTACCCTGGCATTGTTTGATGCAAGTCATGCACCCATGTCATATCTTCAACCTGTTCAATACAGATGGGGATGATCTTCTATAGAAGACCACTACAGACCACCCACCCACCTGTCAGGCATCTCCAGCCCCATCTGTGAAGAGAGTACCATCCCCATATTGGCTTCACTGGCTAAATCACATAATCCTCGTTCCCAAGGGGATGCCTAAGAGATAGGACTCAAGGATAGTCCGCAAGAAGTTTCCCCAGCTCTCCTCCCAAGGATAGGCCACTTCTCCCGGCATTCCACTTAAATAACAACAGGAGATTACAGAATCCCAAGGGGGATGCCTAAGAGGTAGTCCAATCAAGTACTATCTATCACCTGCCTTAAATATATCCACTGACTTTGCCACAGCCTTCTGTGGCAAAGAATTCCACAGATTCACTACCCTCTCACTAAATACTTTTATCCTCATCTCCTTGCTAAAAGAACACCCTTTAATTCTCAGGCTATGACCTCTAGTCCTAGACTCTCCCACTAGTGGAAACATCCTCTCCACATCCACTCTATCCAAGCCTTTCACTATTATGTATGTTTCAATGAGGTCCCACCTCATTCTTCTAAACTCCAGCGAGTACAGGCTCATTGCCAGCAAACGCTCATCATAACCTGTGATGTTCATTGAAAGTTTGAGACAGTGCTGACTCCCTAGGGGTGAAGGAGTCATGGGAGCTGACAGGAAACCTGTTCTTGACTGTTATATAATTCCTCCCGTGCAGTTGGGGATGCAGAGTTGAAGTTCCAATTAGATGAGAAAATAATCTTATTAAACATAGAAACATAGAAAATAGGTGCAGGAGTAGGCCATTTGGCCCTTCGAGCCTGCACCGCCATTCAATATGATCATGGCTGATCATCCAACTCAGTATCCCTTACCTGCCTTCTCTCCATACCCCCTGATCCCTTTAGCCACAAGGGCCACGTCTAACTCCCTCTAAAATGGGAGAATAAGTTGGAGGACGCCAGGGACCTACTTCAGCTTCTAATTCGGAAGTTGGTCTGCTTTTTGTTCTCGTGACCTCCCGATGTGTGAGGGACAGGGACCATTCTACTGGTGAAAATGTAAGTGAAGGTGATGGGTGCCTGCACCTTGGCGAAACCAGCAAACATATTCAGAACCTCTTGTCTGCTCAAGCAAAAGCATCCTGCTTCAACACTGTGACATTCACAACAAATTCACCATCTCCCTGGGCTCTACTCATTCGTGCTGTGATGAATCAAATCAACAGTTCTCTACAGAAAGTACAAAGAAACAGTTTAAAACAGCTTGGCTAATTTTCACTCTGATAGAATATTGCTGCCTTCACAAAACTCAAATTCCTGACGTACAAGGAGTAAATAAATGCAAAGCATATCACTTTTGAGCTATCCATATTGGTACACACCATTAAAAATCAATTGAGTACACAAAAACACAAAATGAAGGGTGAGGATGCAATCTTGCTGAGCATCAAGTGAGCAGGTAATCGAGGCAGAATCATATATAATTTCTTTAATTACCTTTTGCACACACTCCCATCAATTACTCACTTTTTTCCAGATATACCACAATAAATGTTAAATGCTGACCATTTGACACTCAGTTCAGCAACTGTAGAAAACGTCAACCTCACCTCAAAATATTACATAAAACAAGTGAATTTATCCAAATTCCAAACTTGAACATTGAAATATGCCTGAATAGTACTTCCACTTTTTCAGAAATGTCATAAAAATGTTGGAGACTTGAAAATGTAACCTACCAAATATGGAAGAAAATGCAACAACTTGAAAGCTATGATGTTTTAGTTTAGTTTAGTTTGGAGATACTGCATGGAAACAGGTCCGTCAGCCCACTGTCCACATCAAAAAACGATCACCCTTTCATACCAATAATATGTTATCCCACTTTCACATTCTACACAATAGGGGCAATTTGCAGAAGCTAATTACTACCTTGCAATGTCTCTGAGATGTGGGAGGAAACCAGAGCTCCCGGAGAAAACTCATTTGGTCACAGGGAGAACATACAAACTCTGCATAGACAGCACCCGTAGTCAGGATTAAACCCGGGTCTCTGGCGCTGTAAGGCAGCAACTCTACCACTGCGCTACTGTGCCATGTGCGAATGAACTACATGACTTAAGTTTCGACAGAAATGTTATTACAAAGATATATTTAGGATATGAGGGTTGTAAAAGATTTTAAATTCAATCTGTTCAAGGCCAGGGTGAGAATAACTATCAGCATTTTACAAGCTGCATTTATGAACCACTCTGCAGAACGACAGTCACCATGCTTTGGTGATTCTAGGCCAAGCATTACCTGATAAGTTACGCCCACACACAGCCCCACTGCAATGTGTCAGTACAATGTACCGCTATGCGAGTAGATAAAAGACATAATTAAAGTGGGACATAGGCATTGACAGCTACTTTCTGTAAACTGTAGAATTTTGTTAAGAACGTTACCAGAGCAAGCAATTTTAAAACTGAATTTTTTTAGCTGAAAAATGCCAACTTTCCCTTAAATCTATAGCAACAATACAAATCATCATTGACCGGTGATGCTACAATAATTTTTAATCTATAAGACCCTAGCAAATAGCTTCTTCCTTGTCAAAATTGCAATGATGCCCTAAATGCCTACCTAAAGTAGTTTCTTACCCAATGTAAATTTCTCTTAGAAGCGTCATCTCGACCCAAAATGTCACCCATTCATTCTCTCCAGAGATGCTGCCTGTCCTACTGAGTTACTCCAGTTTTTTGTGACTATCTTCGGTCAAAATTAGCATCTGCAGTTCCTTCCTACACATCAGCCATGCAGGGTTTAACTGATACCTGCAGACGCCAATTTGCACATACATAGAAGGATTTTTGCAGTTCCAAACATGCATCTTTGCCACCAATCACAAGAGCACAAGGTTCAGTGTAATGCAAGCAAGAAAATATAATGTTAATGGACAAGCCTCTCTGGTACCTTTCAATTGTCCATTCTTCCAGACTACCATGCAAGTGCGGTTCAGATTCTCCCTTTCCCTTTCCATTTCTCATCGTATTTTCAGAATCTGCTCCAGTAACCTTCCCACAACACATCTATAGGCTTCTGGCGCACTGTCCTTCATCAGTCAGGAAGAAGTATAGAAACTGAGACTTTATGTTACAGTTGATCAAGACATTGGTGAGCATGCAATGGAGCATTTTGGCCAGTTTTATTCAGCCTGCTATGGGAAAGATACTATTAGGCTGAAAAGACCTCACAGAAGTTTTATGAGAATGTTGTCAAGATTTGAAGGCCTAAGCTAGGACTTTATTTCTTGGAGTGCAGGAGGCTAAGGGGTGATCTTATAAAGGTGTATTAAATCATGAGAGGAACATAGGGTGAATGCACAGGGTCTCATTCCCAGGGTAGAGGAATCAAGAACAAAAGTTTGCAGGTTTAAGGTGAGATAGGGACTATTTAAGATGAACCTGAGAGGCAATTTTTCACACAGAGGGTAGTGGGTATATAGAATGAGCTGCTCAAGGAGTTGGTTGAGGTAAGCACAATAACAATGTTTAAAAGACACTTCGAAAGGTACAGGATAGGAAAGATTTAGAGGGATATGCAGGCAAATGGGACTAGCTGGGGGATCAGCATGGATGAATTGGGTGGAAAGCCCTGTTTGCATGCTGCACATAGAAACATAGAAACATAGAAATTAGGTGCAGGAGTAGGCCATTCAGCCCTTCGAGCCTGCACCGCCATTCAATATGATCATGGCTGATCATCCAACTCAGTATCCCATACCTGCCTTCTCTCCATACCCTCTGATCCCCTTAGCCACAAGGGCCACATCCAACTCACTCTTAAATATAGCCAATGAAATGGCCTCAACTACCCTCTGTGGCAGAGAGTTCCAGAGACTCACCACTCTCTGTGTGAAAAAAAGTCTTTCTCATCTCGGTCTTAAAGGATTTCCCCCTTATCCTTAAGCTGTGACCCCTTGTCCTGGACTTCCCCAACATCGGGAACAATCTTCCTGCATCTAGCCTGTCCAACCCCTTAAGAATTTTGTAAGTTTCTATAAGATCCCCTCTCAATCTCCTAAATTCCAGAGAGTATAAAACCGAGTCTATCCAGTCTTTCTTCATAAGACAGTCCTGACATCCCAGGACATTGCATGCTGCACAATTCAATGACTATATATATGAAGATGTAATGTTTTATTTGCAAGGATAAGACGACCCATATACATGAGTATATGTTGGTAATGTTGGTTTCATTTTGACAACTGAAACATATATTCTACACTGAGAAGACTATGGTGGGTGACAGCCACCTCAACAATGCCAATTTATACACCAGCCAATCTCACTAGTAAATTTTCAGCCTGTGTTTGTAGCCTGGACTTTACAATTATGGCCTTAAGCTCTATCAGTAGTTTGTGCTGAACTAAACCTTGCATTTTTCATGTTTCAACAGCTGTGACAGAATTTGTTCAACTGGGTGACACAGTGGCACAATGTTAGAGTTGATGCAGAGATCCGGGTTGGACCCTGACTACGGATGCTGCCTGTACGGAGTTTGTACATCCTCGCCATGATCACGTGGGTTTTCTCCAAGTGCGCCAGATTCCTCCCACACTCCAAAGATGTACAGGTTTGTAGGTCAATTGATATTGGTAAAAATTGGAAAATGTCACTAGTGCTAGTGTGCGGGGTGATCGCTGGTCAGCACAGACTCGATGGGCCTAAGGGCCTGTTTCTGTGTTGTATCTCTAAACTAAACAACGTAAACATACCACTAAGGCATGGTCCAAATTTAAAACAATGCAAGGATAAGATTTTTTTAAAGAAAAAAATGGTGCTCCCTAAACATCACAACGTCGACCTAAACTTATAGCTTTCAGCAATTTCTAACAACCCTGGGTTGAGATATTCTTCCTTTTTTTCACATCATCTTTAAACAAGATACGTTCACCTTGTGTGAGACAAGTCCTATCTGCGTGCCATAAACTTCTTGTCTAACCTGCTTCAAGAATATTGCTATTTTTAATGTTCACATATATTTCATATTTTGAGCTCCCTGTATATCAGTGACAGATGTGGGTCATGAGCCTAAAGAGCTTAAGAGAAATTAAGCAAAAGCAGGAACAGGGTATAAAATTTGGATGATTAGCCATTGTCATATTGAACAGTGGAGAAGCCAGGATTGGCCCACCAGCAGCTAACTTTTATATTTATCAAGAGGCGCAGCTGGTCGAGCTGCTGCCTCACAGCACCAGAGACCTGGATTCAATCTTGAGCTTGGGGCTATCTGCATGGAATTTGCACGTTCTGTGTGCGACTGAGCTCCAGGTTACCTCTGGGAGCTTAGTTAGGTTGAGTTTTAGTTTGGAGATGCAGCATGGAAACCGGCCCTTTGGCCACCGAGTCAGCGCCATCTAATGATCCCCACACGCTAGCACCATCCTACACACTAGGGACAACTTACAATTTTACTGAAGCTAATTAACCAACAAACCTATACGTCTTTGGGGAGTTGGAGGAAACCGGAGCACCCAGGGAAAACACAGGCGGTGACAGGGAGAACATACAAAATACAAACAGACAGCACCCGTAGTCGGGATCAAACCCAGGTCTCTGGCGCTGTAAGGCAGAAACTCTACTGTGCATAAGATGTTATGTACTTAGAATAAGGTGTGTGAATATATGTGGCTTTCACAATGTCATTCTACATTTTTTGTGGATAATATAAACTGGCAACAAACACTTTGACCTTAGTCGATGACATTGTTCTCTGTAAACAGTCAATGTCATCTCCGGTTTTCATTTCATCCCTGTAACAGCCTCACGTGGAGCTGCTCCAGGCTGCATCTCTGGAGGGTGCCTTTGAACAGTCCGGAGTTATCACCACTGTTCTTTCTCCTGGGGTGGACATGGTAGCTATGGCAGGCAGTCACAACGTCACCAGCCTCAACTGTAGGCTATTTAAAAGGTAGCTGCATCCAGCCACCCTTTTCTCCGGCCTTCATTATTGCTTTGGCAGATTTATTGCCTTGGCAAAGTGAAGGCCATTTGTTCCATGTAAGAAAACACCCCGGTTTTCTAGGCCTATCTTACACAGCAGAGGGGCGGCAGAGTGGCGCAGCAGTTGAGTTGCTGCCTTCCAGAGCCAGAGACCCGAATTCGATCCTGCCTATGTGTGTACGGAGTTTGTACATTATCCTTGTGACCACGTTGGTTTTCTCCAAGTGCTTCAGTTTCCTCCCACACTCCAAAGACGTACAAGTTTGGAGGTTAATTGGCTTCGGTAAAATTGTAAATTGTCCCAAGCGTGCAGGATAGTGCTGGCATCTGGGGGGAACGCTGGTCGGCGCAGACTCAGTGAGACAAAGGGCCATGTTTCCATCCTGTATCTCTAAAGTCTCTAAAGTAAAGCACAGCCTAACCATGCAATAAACCCTACCAGACAACATACACACCCAAGGTATTCTAAGCTCCAAAGGTCACATTCTTGCAAAACAAAACAACATGGAAGTAACATTTTTGAGAATGTATTCCTGGCTAAATCTTATTTGAAATACATGTGTTGAGATTTTATCCAAAAATATACATTAATTTATCCTCTGCACACTACAAATCACACAGCTTTTGAAAGGAGCTGGAACCTAAAGCCACCTATTCCAGCATGAAATCCAATCCACTGCATACTAGCAGTTCGATTTATATGCTAGAACTCAAGAGGCCAATGCATTATTATCCTACTCAATCCAAACACACACAATGAATTTGGTTACATTAATTAACTTTGCTGGTCAGGCTAAAATGTCGTAATGACACGGCATTATTGAACAGGAATCTTGCCAGTTTCCAAGGCGAGGAAAGAACAGAGACATTTATGAAAATTCAGCACATATTTTGCAGTCGGTAATGATTGCAGCCACATCTTCTTTTTTCGTGTGGCGTTCACAGCCTAAAGTTGTAGGACAACTTGTTCAATTTGATCTTCCATTTGTCGAGTTGATTGCATTAGTCGAAACAGGGCGGACCACGTGAAGGTTGCAATCTTCCCACCCCCTGCCACATCCATTCACATAACATGTTGTTTGAAGATGCTAAACAGTATAAATGTGTAGGAAGATTCTCAAGTTTGAATCAAACAGAATTGAAGCAAGATCGTCACTCACCTGAGTGATGCCAAGTGAACTCTGACAAGTTTTATAATGGCCTCGCTAAGTATTTGTGTCACTAAGTGACACCGTACTGCAGCCGATTCACAATTCCACTGACCCAGGTTGATCTTGATGGCTGGTACTCATTGAATGGAATTTATATGTTCTCCCTGACATCACACGTTTCCCCATAGAGTCATGGACATGTACTACAAGAAACAAGCCATTCATCCCACCACATCCATACTGACCACCATACCTATCAATTCTGATCGCACATTCTAGCATTAATTCCATATCCCTCGATACCATACCTGTCCAGATATCTCTTGGACACCGCTATTATTTCTGCCACCACCACCTGCCACCACGGTAGCTCATTCTAGACACCAACTAATCTTTGTAAAAAAGTGTTCATTAGATCTTAAAACTCTGCCCTTCACCACAATGTTGCCGACTGGTTTTAAAGACATCCACCAAGTAAAGTAGACATTGCCTATCTACACCATCTACCTACGTCTCTCATTATTTTACATACTTCAAACCATGGTATCTCTCAGCCTCCTTCGCTGCAGGGAAAACAAACCTAAACTATCCAATCTCTCCCGATAACTCAGGTGCTCCATTCCAGGCAACATCCTGGTGAAAATGACGCCAAATGCTGGAGTAACTCATTGGCTCATTTGCATGGTCGCAACCCTTCTTTGGATTGATTGTGGGGAGGTGGGGGGGGGCAGGAGAAAGCTGGGTGAGTGGAGGGGCAGGCCAAGCCATGCAGGTAATAGGTTAATAGAGGGGAAGGGTTTTGTGAGGCAGATGGTTGGACAAAGGCCAGAGGTGAAAAGACGGAAGATACAAGACAAAATAATTGAAGAGTTGTGAATTGTGAAACTAGAAGAGGGAATGTAGATGGGAGGGGGTGGGGAGGAATAGATGTGAGTCCAGGTGGGGTACAGGGCAGAGGAGGGAGGAAAGTGGGGGGTTTATGGGGGAAGAAAGGAGAGGTGGAGGGTTACACAGACACATCTGCACTTTAGTCTGTTTTGACTGTTTTACTGATCTTTTTACAAACCTTGTTCTCGGGGTATATAAACCTAAATGTTATTAGTCGTTTAAGTTATGACATCGGATGGAAGTTGCAAACCAAATCTCGTTGCACTTATGTGTAATGACAATAAAAGATATTATTATTATAATTATTACGTGGTTACCTAAAATTGGAGAATTCAATGTTGGTGCCATTACCCAAGCGGAATATACGGTGTTATTCCTCTAGTTTGTGTGTTGCCTCACTCTGGCAATAGTGGAGGCACAGGACATAAAGGTCAGTATGGGAATGGGAAGAGGAATTAAACTGGTTAGCAACGGAAGATGTGAGCTTCTTACAGTTGCTAACCATTCTATCTCCCCTCTACTAACAGTTTGAAGATGAGTCGCGACCCGTAACGTCACCTAACTATGCTCTCCAGAGATGCTACTTGACTTGCTGAGTCACTCCAGTACTTTGTGCCTTTTTTTTTGTAAACTAGCATCTGCAGTTCTTTGTTTCAACATTCTAGTGAATCTTTACTGCACTCTCTGTAGTTTAGTCACATATTTTCTGCAGTATAGTGACCAGAACTGAACCCAACACTCCAGTTAACTCCCATATCCCTAACTGGTGGGCTAATTGTTTACTGTGAATTGCCTCTGGTGGTAGAAGAAACAGAAAGGAATTAATAAATATTTAAGAGAGAATAAAGTATTTAAGAGAGGAAAACAGGATTAATCCTAGTCAAGAAAATATTGGATAGGATTGCAGGCAAAAACGACCTCACTCATTATCATTGATACTTTTTTGCATATCTTTCATTCATTGTTCTTTATCTCTCCACATCACCGTCTATATCTCTCGTTTCCCTGATCCCTGACCAGTCTGAAGAAGGGTCTCGACCCGAAACGTCGCCTATCTCCTTCGCTCCTTAGATGCTGCTGCACCCGCTGAGTTTCTCCAGCCTTTTGTGTACCCTCACTCAAATTACTGTTACTGGGAGAGAGGGAAATAGAATTTGGCTGCAGCGCTCAAAATGCTGGAACCGATTAACGATGTGTGTTTGTGTGGGTGCTTCTCAGTGTGACTGTGAGTGAGGAAGATTTCATTTCAGAAAAGACTCCCAGGTTTTCCAGTCCCGATGCGAGGTTTCAACCCCAAACGTTGACAATTTTTTCCCTCTGCACCATCCACCCAGATGCTGCTTGACCCGCTGAGTTCCTCCTGCAGATTGTTTGTCGCTCCAGATTCCAGCATCTGCAGTCTCTTGTGTTTCCAGGATCATTTGTTGACATATTATGAACATATGTAAAGTGGCAAAAGTAGATACCTATGGAGTGAGCACAGCGGACTCCAAATCTTATGGCGAATGATTGCTAAAGTAGTCATGGTGTGGCACGGTGGTGCAGCGGCAGAGTTGCTGTCATACAACGTCTGAGAACCAGGTTCACTCTGCACAAAGTTTGTATGTTCACCCTGTGACTGTGTGGGTTTTCTTCAGGTTCTCCGGTTTCCTCCCACACTCAAAGGCATGCAGGATCCTAGGTTAATCGGCTTCGGTGAAATTGAAAATTGTTCTTCGTGTGAAGGGTTGAGCTAGTGCATGGAGATCGCTGGACGGCGTGGACTCAGTGGGCCGAAGGGCCTGTTTCTGCGCTGTACCTCAAAACTAAAAAAAGCTGTAACATAAGCTCTTAAGGTCATGAGTAATAGTAGTAGAATTAAGCCATTCAACCCATCAAGTCTACTCAGCCATTCAATCATGGCTGATCTATCTCTCCCTCCTTCTCCCCATAACCTTTGACATCCATACTAATCAAGAATCTATCTCTCTCTGCCTTGAAAATATCCACTGGCTTGGCCTCCACAGCCTTCTGTGGCAAAGAATTCCACAGATTCACCACCCTCCGACTAAAGAAATTTCTCCTCATCTCTTTCCTAAAAGGACGTCCTTAATTCTGAGGCTAATGAACTCTAGTACTAGACTCTCCCACTAGTGGAAACATCCTTTCCATATCTCAGCCTTTCACTATTCTGTACCTTTCTGTACACCCCCCCCCCCCCCCCCTCCAGACACTCATCATAGGTTAACACACTCAATTCCTGGGATCATTCTTGTAAAACTACTCTGGACCCTCACCTACCTGTCTTAACAGTCATCATATCCTCCAGCAAATTAATACATTTAATACTTCATCACATTAGTCCGGTAAGTGAACACCACCTCTCCCCAGTACAACGGGTAGTGGCATGACTCGCCTCCTTATCTCACGTACCTTTATTACCATGGGATGATTACCTTCTTGGAAGGAAAACCTGACCTATTCACACAATGCAGCACCTTACCTTCAGACTGCTGTGAGAAGCACAATTCCTGCAATAATAGATTTTGCTGCTCTTGTAAATGCTTCAAAGAAGGATGAACCATTAAGCTGAGTAGCAATAGTATGATGGCAGACATATTGGTGATTAAGGAGTATTCTTACAGACACACACTAATTTAGTGTTCTCCTACTTGCTAATTAAAACGTAACACATTAGAACACACGGGGTGGCGTGGTGTTGCAGCGGGAGAGTTGCTGCCTTACAGCGCCAGAGACCCGGGTTCCATCCTGACTATGGGTGCTGTCTGTACGGAGTTGTATGTTCTCCCCATGACCACATGGATTTTCTTCGAGATCTTCGGTTTCCTTGAGGAAGAATTAACCCACATACTGGTTACAGGTACGTAGGTTAATTGGCTTAGTGTATGTGTAAATTGCCCCTGGTATTTGTAGGATAGTGTTACTGTGCGGGGATCGCTGATCGGCGCGGACTCGGTGGGCCGAAGGGGCTGTTTCCGTGCTGTATCTACCAGCTAAACTAAATTAACCTGCTGAAGAACTACAAGTGGATCTAGAACAGAATAGTGAACACTTTTAAATGCACATAATCAAAAAGCTTTACAGCTCATCAGCTGAAATGAAAAATGCTCAAGGTGGTTATCTGACCTTTAGACTTTAGACATACAGCATGGAAACAGGTCCTTTTGCCCCCATTTGGCCCATACACTAGCACTATCCTACACAATAGGGACAATTTACAAGTTACAGAAGCTAATTACCTACAAATGTGTGCATCTTTGGAGTGTGGGAGGAAATCAGAGCACCCATAGAAAACCCACGCGGTCATGGGGAGAACGTACAAACTCTGTACAGACAGCTGCCGCAGTCAAGATCAAACCCGGGTGTTTGTCGCTGTGAGGCAGCAACTCTGCCACTGCCCCAGTGCCACTAGTTAAGCATTTCTACCAGCTTTGGTTTTACTTCAGGCCTGGTGTCATCAGTATCAAACAAATCTTCAACATCATGAACCCAAACTAAGCCATTGTCATGTTAAGGGGATAAAGCATAGATTTACATGACCAAGCAAGCTCCTGGGATTTGTAATTCATAGTAATATTTTGTGTAAAAAGGCTATTCACTCAGACGAACAGCTGGTTTCTCAAGGTCCATAACGCTTTACCAACTCCATGAACGTTTCAGTCTAAAGAAAGATTCTGATCCTTATTGTCACTTAACC